>OZ026516.1:97818255-99018255 GCA_964019695.1 Loripinus fragilis
AGGCTTCTTCAGGATGTAGTAAACAATAAAAATAGTTGACACTGCACACCAAAAATGTAACATTTTGCACCACATCAATAAAATTGCACGAAGATTAGCAGGTAATTATACTTTAATGGATTGTTTTTTCTGGTTTGATGCAAAAACTTGGGATGGTCCATTGTATATATAGAGGGGTCACAGGTTATAATTTCAAAATAAAATTTTATTTTATTTTCTGAAGATGAATTTTATCTTAGTAAACAGTGTAGACCCTGATGAAATGTCACATGATGTGGCATTTCATGTGGGTCTTCACTGTTTGCCGAAGTAAGCATTTAGGAGTCATTAGTATAGAAAGTGTTAAAGTCAACCTCAATAAATACCTCTATTTTTCATGACAGCTGATAGGGAGTCTGTTTATTGTCTGGGAAATCATCAAAGAGTTTGCATACAAAGGGTTAAAATGCCTCGAGTTTGATCAAAGTCAACCTCTATAAATACCTCTATTTTTCATGACAGATGATGGAGAGTCTGTATATATTTTCTAGGAAATCATCAAAGAGTTTGAGAGAAATCTGCAAGACATGTGCTCTAACTTCATTGAGAATGTACAAGGTTACCTTTCACAGTGTCGTGACCTTGAGAATAACCACCATGAACGGATGTTAGAAATCGCTATAATCACCCTCGAGAAAGTTGTCAAAAATGAACTGGATGATGAAATATCGGAAGATCTGAGAATGGTAAGAGGACTTTTTTGTGTTGTTTTTATTTTTCAAATAAAGTCAGAGAATATTCTCTGTGCAAAAAATTATTACCTCATACTTATAGCTAACTTCATCTTTTTATACAGCATACACCCACAATTGACCATTACGTGCCTGGTTCCCTGCAGCATGTGGCAAAAGTAAGAATTAAAAACAAAATAGATAGATAGGACAGAATAAAAGTGCATAGTGTTAGTGTATCCAGGCCCCCAGATAAGAGTGCGTAACTGAAAATTATTTTTCTTATTTCTCAACCAAAACATATGTTGTGGATACTCAAAAGAACCGTCTCAATGAGACGGTTCTTTTGAGCACCCAAAACTAATGTTTTAATTGATGGATAAGAAAATAATCGCAATTTTACGCAAATATTTTTGCTTAACTGGCCCTATGGTATCATATAGCAGAAACACGAAAAGTGAGGATAAAAACAATGGTGTTAAGATTTATGGTCTGAAGTAGCACTACTGACAGCAAGTTTGAAGCGACATATATCAAGGTTTGTCAGGGTTGCAGTACGAACCAAAAGATTGTTCAACTGCCAAGGGGAAAAAAGAGTTTTTACAGTAGTGAGTCTTGGCAAAGTGTTGTCTGAAAGCCAATGAGTGGGTTGTCCAAGATTACAGTGTGAGGGGATTGACATATTATGTTGGGAGAAGGATAGCAACTAGGCCATGCACTATCTTATAGAACAGCACCATACGTGAGTCAGCATGCTGCTGTTTTAGGGTACACCATCCCAGTCTTCCCAGTATGTCTGAGACACTAGAATAAGTAGAGAATTCACACATAAGCAGAGTAGAAACAAAGGAATGAAACAATGAAAGATAGGGAAATATACCAAAGGGGTCAGAATTTCAACCAAGAACCTTTCTCACCAAAGGCAGGGCTGTGGAAATACCCTGCCCGACCTGGTCCCATTTCATTCAGGACAAGTAAAACATTTAAATTAACTTGTCCTGGGAGAAGTATAAACGGAAAGTTAATACAAGTATGTATTTCATATTTTGACATATTTTTATGAACTCTCATGTAAGGAAAACAGTGTGGTTCCTGATCAGCTGACTCTTAAAGAAGCCGGCTGATTTGGATATACACATTTTCAATAGAAGAGTATACATCTGGTTTCATACTGTTTTTGAAAAGTTTATATATGATACAGCGCAGAAAAGGCTAAAGTTATCGGTTCTTTGGGACAAGTAAATTTTTCTTTGGACAAGTACATTATGGTCATTTACTTTTCCCTGGACAAGTATCAAATTTTGCTATTTCCACACCTCTGCCAGAGGGGTCAAAATTTCAACCGGGGCCTTTGTCCCTGTATGAAATTCTGTCCTCCCTGAAACACAGAAAGAAAACAATGTAAAAGAGAAAATAAGTAACCAGAGGGGTCAGAATTTCAACCCAGGACCTTTCTTACTGGAGGGGTAAAAATTTCAACCAGTGAAACTCTGACCACTCTGGTAAGATTTCTCTGAAACACCCGAATGAAATAAGTTTCAAAATGAAATATCACCAGAGGGGTCAATTTCATCCACCAGGGGGGTCAAAATTTCAACCAGGGACAATGTCCCTGGCTGTAATTCTGGCTCCTCTGGTGAAATTGTCTAACAGGGTTCGCACAGAATTGAAAAGTACTTGAATATAGAGGGATTTTCTTGAAAAGTCCTTGATATTCAATATGCCTTGAAAAGTACTGGAAACTCACTCAAATGCCTTGAAAAGTCCTTGAATTCTTCTATTTTCTGTAGGACTTAACACTGTTTATAGAGATCTAAATCAGTATCAAACAATTTTTTACTAATTTTCTAGTGATACCCTCCTCATTATCTCGGTCTAGCATTTCTGAAGTAGAATTTTAACACTTAAATCAGGATTTTTCATAAACTTTTAGTCCTTGAAAACTGTAGGAGTCTTGAAAAGTCCTTGAATTTTACTCAAACTTGCCTATATGAACCCTGTCTAATCTAATATGGACCTTTTGGCATATTTTAATTTCTAAGCCTTCACTACCCATCAATGAGATAAGTACAAAAATTTAATGCCACAGCTCATATCTAATTTCAGCTATTTGTGGACAAGGATACAATCATCAATGCCGTCACGTCATCCCATGATGTTCACTTGTTGAAGATAGACAATAAAGAAGATGACATGGTGACAAGGATAAATGCCTGGATGAAAATTATGATCGAAAAAATCCACGAGGAACAGGAAGTGATGCGTAACAGAGTGAGGGTTTCCGAAATCAAGAACTTAGTGGATCACCTCAGAGACGAGGTTGAGAACTTGGATGTGTTACAAGGAGCTCATTACTAATGAATCAATAGTCTTTTGACTCATTCTGACTAGAACGTTCCATGCTTATTCAACAGGTCAAGAAGGATCACTCTGGCAGGGTATCCTAGCTTAGTACTGGTTCAACCCAGGAAGACCCATCCCTGTTTAACTGAAAGATTGTTGATGGGACATAAAGAATCAAAACAAACAAACAAACTCTGGCAGGGAGAAATTTAGCAAGAAAATTTGTCCCTTATTAACCCTTAATGCACCAATCGCAACAAAAGTCGTCTGCTTTTCTCGTCTGCTGAAATGTTTAAGAAGCCTCTATGGCAAACAGTGTGGACCCAGATCGACTGCTCCTATAGGAGCAGTCTGTTCTGGGTCCTCACTGTTTGCTTCTATACTTAATTTGTCAGTAATGTAGGGTATTTATTTGCAGCAGACAACTTCAGCAGACGACATTTTCAGATGCATTTTTTTTCTTGAAGCTTTAAGGGTTAAATTCTTTTCTTGTTAGTAGCAACTTTTGTAATCTGCTGATGACCTTTGCAAACAGTTTGGACCCAGATCAGGACTGAAAAATCATCGGTCCAGATCTGGATCCAAACCTTTGCTAACAGTTTGGACCCAGATTAGGACTGATGAAAACATGTGAAGTGTATGGGATTAAGCCCCTTGCTAGAGTCCTGCTGTTTGAATTGTGCTGGAATGGTCTAGTATTCATTAAAAGGGGTTATTGAAAGAAATTTCCAAATGAGCCACAACATGTGATTTTCAACAATGTGGCATTTTTTACATGATAGACTCCTTTTAAGCTTAGAAACTCCAAATGATGTGCGGTCAATAGCTTAACAGTCATAGAATATTCAAGCGACTAGCAATGGCTCTGACCAGACTGCACATATGCACAGGCTGGTCTAAGCCTTTGCTGGTCACACATAACACACAGTTGGAAATTTTATGTTGTGGCTCAAATAACTTCATTTGTAAAATTCATGGTCAAAATAGTTCAAACCCTATAAGATGCAGCATAACATTTTGGGTCTACCCTGCATGATGCCCCAGTTATAGGACACTATGCACTTCTGTTTTAAATCTTTATTGAAATTAACCCTGAATGGAAGTGTGTAGATGGGTTCTTTCCCAGGGTAGAAACATATAAGCTACAGAATGCGGTATCTCATCTAGGTCTACACTATTCACCGGGCCGCGTAGAGCAGTTGGTAATGTGTCTGGCAACAGATGCTAATCTGACTGCAGATCCAGGGGTCGCGAGTTCAATCCCGGCCCGGTCCCATACTTTCGTGGAGATTGATCATGAAATAATTTCTACGGTCATTCTCCTCCCATCCGCTGAATCATTCAAGAAGAGTTGTTGTCAGTTTCAAGCGAAAGTATGTGCACGAAGTACTGGTTAACTGCTTGTTAAAGCTTGCCCAGGAAAAAGTGCGGTTAGGTGAACTGACCGTCCAGCCATGACCATAGCTGTTGACTTGGGACGTAAAGCAACAAAACAAACAAACAAAACAAACTGTTTTCTCTGAAGCAGTTTTCAGAGATAGATGTAGTGTTATTTGGAATTTGTAATCTGTGACCCCTGAAAATAAATGTTTATCATAATCCGTCCAAATATAACTTCATTCAGGAAAGTTTTGTATTGAAGCAGAATGAGCGTGTAGTAAAGACTTTGATGAGCCTTCAGTCCTGAGACCAGGGCCCGAGGTTATAAAACTTTTTTCATGCTCAACTCAACTGAGCATGAAATTTCAACAGCTCTTTAAAACTTAAAAACCAACAAATGAATAAGTTCTGTGCTTTAAGTCTCTCAAATGGTGTATTTATCATGCTAATAAATGTTAAAATGCCAACAATTGTTGGCATTTTAGCATTTATGAGCCGGATAAATTTCATGCTCAGCTGAGTTGAGCATTGAAAAGTTTTATAACCTCGAGGCCTGATGGTCATCTTTTAGAAATCTTTGAAGTGGCGGAAGTGTCTTTTCAGATTCAGTAAAACCTGTGTAAAACGGCCACTCAAAAATAGACAAAACAAAGATGTAAATAACATTTGGTAGCTTAATGAAGGTGGAAAGAATTGCAGAACACTCCATTTGGAGCATTCTGCAATACTTTTGACCTGCATTAAGCGATAATTGGTCTTGAAAACCAATTTTCGGTGGCCCTTTTACACAGGTTTTACTGTAAATTCATTATGGATAACTTGGGATTATATTCTTCAAGGTGACTATTTTTATACAGCAGAGTGTGTGATTGAAAATTATTTTTCAACCAAAACATTTATGCTGTGGGTACTCAAAAGAACCATCTCAGTATGGCAATTCTTTTAGCAACCAAAAGATGTTTGAATTGATGAGTAAGAAAAAAATGACAATTTTATGCTAACAAAACTTGCTTAACTTGACATATGAGTATAAAGCAGTTGTCTGTGATAGTATTAAATTAGTAAACTTGAAGATAATTTTGTACCCCCGTGGGGTGTCCAGAATGTTAATTTTCTTTGTTCTCTTAGAAAAGTGTATATTGTGGGTACAGTGAAACCTGTGTAAAACGGTCACTCTCAAATTGACCAAAAATTGGTTTTCAAGACCAATTATCGCTTAATGCAGGACAAAAGTATTGCAGAATGCTCCAAAGGGAGCATTCTGCAATACTTTTGACCTTTATTATGCTACCAATTGTTATTAAGATCTTTGTTTTGTCTATTTTTGAATGGCCATTTTACACAGGTTTTACTGTACTCATTGGGAGCTTGTTTTAATAATGAAATGCTCCTTATGAACACCACAAAAAATGTATTCACAGAGAAATGGGAAACTAGTATTATTTTGGGTTGAGAAAATTGTCCATAATTAGATGTATTTGATGTTTTTTATCTGCATTTGAAATTTTATTGTCAAAATGCCTATTTAATATATGTTTATAAAAGGAATAAAAATGAAATTTAATTTATTGTCTTTCTTATGCGTATTGAATCCATATATTTAAGTCTTGGCTTTAAAAGATCACAATTAGAATTATTTTACCTGGCCTGTAGCGCGGTCAGTATCGAGGCCAACTGCAGATATAGGGGTAGTGAGTTCGATCCCGGCCCAGTCCCATACTTTCGTGGAGATTGATCACTAAATAATTTCTACGGTCATTCTCCTTCTTCTGATTCAAGAACGGTTGTAATCAGTTACAAGCGAAAGTATGTGCACAAAGTACTGGCTAACTGCTTTAGTCAAGCTTGCCCAGAAAAAAGTGTGGTTTAATGAACTGATCGTCTCAACCTGACCATGGCTGTTGACTGGGACATAAACCTCAAAAAAAAAAAATTTATCCTTCTGTTTAGATCATATAACCAATTTTAGACTATTGTGTGCTGCATGGGAACATATAGGACTGTTTGTCCTATAAAACCTCAGGACAATGTGACACCAAGTAGCAAATGAAATTTAATGTGGCCAAATGTCCACCCTTGAGTGACATTAACATCAAAAGCATTTCCATTTTGATTGTTTCTTTGCAGAATCAATATTAAACCTTGGAAAATGGTTCATTCAGCTAAATATCTAGGTTTATCATATGATGTTGCATTGAGGAGTGAAATAAAGCCATAAATTAAAATCGGTAAACCACCAGGTATACAGGTTTTTGGGAAACGTTATCACATAACGTTATTAACGTCACCCATATGGCAAAAACCTAACGTTTTCACGCCAAAAATAGTTTTCAAAATAATTTTAATGTCATGATAAATAGAATCTAACATTCATGCTCCTGTATTATTGAATTATTAAACTCATTGCGAAAAAGGGATAAAATGCTCTGCAAGCCTCACATTTTATCTCTTTTCCTCAACTCCTTTTAATAAATTCAATAAAACATGAGTACTCATGTAAGATCCTCTATATATCCACTAAGAACAAGGATTAGGGTCAAAACATTATCTGGAATATCTTCCAAAGTTACTTAAGCCTTGGTTTCTTTCCCAGGAATCAAGCTTTTGCACCTAAGAGTACTTGGGAAGTTGCATAAAAAACTGGTTTGATTAAACTCGAATAGCCAGTGCCTTTATCATTACCCTAAAACACAAGGTTTACCTAATTGAGAAAGTTCAGAGGATGGCAGCCAGCTAGATCTGCAGATGGCAATATATAAGTTGTGTTGGTAATATGCTAGATGAGCTTGAGTGGCCATCCAGTGAGGCCTGTAGGGATGGTACTTCTTTGCTTCTCTTCCACAAGATTCATTTTGGTGTTGTGTCTATGGGAACTAGAATCTCCAGAATCGAATGAATTGCTTGGCAAAAACCTAAGTCAAACTAGAGTATCAGAGGTCCTGAAGGGGACACCTGGCAATGAGTCACAAGATCTCCTTAATAAAGGTTAAATTAGGTCATGGTCATCCCAAGCTTATTATTGGAACATATTTTGTATGGCCAACATCCCCATTGATACATACTAAGACCCACGGACATTGGCCCTTTGGTTTTGAAGAGGATAATATTAAATGAGGTTTCACCTGATATGTGCATGGCAGCCATTTTTGTTTTATGACCAGAACCATACAGTCATGTTAAGTTTTAGGTTATGCTCCATATAAAATTTGGCCTCAATTGGACAAGTTGTTCCTTAGAAAAATATGTATATTGATGTCAGTCCAATTCGAGCAACATTGGCTAAAAGGTCAAAAATCAGCCTTGACCTTTTGAAATTATTTATAATCATTATTTTTGCTTCAACAGTTTTTTACAATATAAATGCATTAGGAATCAAATTTGACCTGGGTTAAAGTAGGTCAAGGACAACCTATAATCATCATTTGAGTAAACTTTATAGGGCCCATAACTCCAATGCTACATACAAAGATCATGGACCTTATTTCCAGATGATTTTAAAGGGTTTTACCAAACCCCAGCATATGGGCCTGGCGGCCATTTTAGTCACATGACCTTAAACAAGTTATATTTAGATTGTCTCATCTTATGGTTACTCCATATGAAATTTGAGTTGAATCTACCCAGTTTTTCAGAGAAAAATGTGTTCGATTTTTTTTGTACCAGCTCAAAATAAGCGACCTTTGATGAAAGGTCAACTTGACCTTTGGTACTTATCTATAACCATTGAATGTCTCATTAGGTTACACATATCTAGTAAGTATAATGATTTTGGCAATAACAATTATAGAAAAATAGATTTTTCCAATATAAATGCATTTAGGATCAAATTTGACCTTGCCATAAAGGAAGGCAAGGTCAACTGAGTGACAATCATCATTTGTGCAAACTTGGTATGGCCCACCAACATACCTAGACCCAAGGTCATTAGCTGTTTGGTTCCAGAAAATATTTTTAAAGATTGTTTACTTAGCCATCTTGGTCAGGTTACAAGGAACATTTGTGCAAACTTTTGTTCCCCACCCTAAGGAGTCTCCATATGAAATTTGAGTTGAATTTGCCAAATGGTTTCAGAGATGTTTGAAAATGTTGACGAACGAGGATAAAATATATTTGAACTAATAACATATTTGATCCTTTATAATATGGTGCAATTTTTATTTAGACTGGTATCACCATAAGCAAATAATTACAAGAATAATAATACTGTAAATTCAGAAATGTTCGCAAGAATCCTATTTTCGCGAAAGCGTTAAAAGACATATTTGCTACATTAAATATTCAAGACTAGGGCATGATTAGCCATATTAACAAACGGCAGAGTGATCTTGCCATTTCTCCAAGATTTAATTTCACAAAAAATTCGCGAAAATAAAACCCTCACAAAAATTTCCGAATTTACAGTACATTGAGTGCACCTAGGGTGGGTAATGAGAAGAAAAAGACAACAAATCAGCCAATGAGATGTTTTATGTAAATGATTTCTGATACACTGTATATGCCGATACTGTATTTCTGAATATTTACATCAACCGTACCAGAATACTGATCTTCCAAACAATTTACAAGCTAAGGCATACACTACCAACAATAAAACATACAAATAGCAAAGACTTGAATCAAGTCCATTAACCCTTTGTATACTAATGGATTCATCCTTCTGGTTTGATACAATAAAGTTGGGAAAGCCCTTTGTATATATCTAGGGGTCTCTGGGTTATAATTTTCAAAAAATATTGTTTTGCTTTTTTTTGTCTGAAGATCTTTTTTACCTTAACAGCGTAGACCCTGATGAAATGCCCCCTTCATGGGGCATTCATCTGGGTCTTCACTGTTTGTAAAAGTACCTCCTATACAAAGGGTTGACCCTTCCTTGACTGTCAGATTTGATATGATAAAATTTGGATAATCCATTACATATTTTGAGGGGTCAATGGTCCATCTCTAATAAAGGGTGCGTGATTAAAACTAACTTTTTTAATTTTCTCAACTAAAACATATGCTGTGGGTACTCCAAAGAACCGTTTCAGTAAGACAGTTCTTTTGATTATCCAGAATAAATGTTAAAATTAATGCTTTAAAATATATAATGCACAATCCCATCATTATTGCTTTTATCTGCCTGGGAAAATCCATCAGAATACAAAGTGTTAAATATGTGGTACCCCTTAGGCCATTTATTGTTGGTTAAGCTCTGTCCTGCCTTATATACTAAATTCACCAGTATAGAATATCAATGTTACATCTGCGATATTTAGAAACAGCACACAAATTTAACACATACACATATCACATGGCATATAGTTTACATAGTTTATATATTCCGTTTAATCATTCAGGTTTGTTACACAATGCAGTATTGCACATGATAACAGCTTGTCACAGGTACTTGAAATATATGGGCCAGCCAGCGCATTTTGTCTGTTTGATTTGATTTTTTACATCCCAGCAAACAGTTTTTCAGACATGTTGGGACAGGTCTTCCTGGGTTGAACCAGTACTAAGCAGGTATTTATGTGCTTTGCTCAAGGACACAAGGCAGTGCTGCCGGTGAGGCTCGAACCCACAAATGCTGGATTTCCAGTCAAGTGCTCTACCACTGAGTCACTGATGAGAGCCAGAGATGAGATGACCATGCAATATGAGCTTTCGGTTTTGAGGCTATAGTAGTGATACACGGACCAAACTTCAAGCTTCTGTGTTGAAACAAAGCTTTGTCCCTAGTTAACAATCCAACCCTTGATTGAGGTTTACTTGCCATAAATGGACACTCATAATTGACTCACAAATACTTAGCTGTCTCATCTGGTTTTGATTTTAAATCATTTTCAGCAATGCTTCCTTTAAAATTCATTGACTATACCCAAGACTAAAGTGTGCATATACCATAGTCTAGATAAGAAGAGAATCCTTTCATTTCTTTTACATAGAGAATCTTACATGAGTGCTCATGTTTTATTGAATTTATTAAACGTGTTGAAAAAAGCGATAAAATGCAAGGCTTGCGGAGCATTGTATCGCTTATTCGCAACAAGTTCAATAAATTCAATAATACAAGAGCACAAATGTTAGATTCTATTTATAATATGACCCTAAAACTACTTTGAAATCAGAGATTTTGCCATATATACGCGACATTATTACGGACGTCAATATATAATGTTAACAAAATCTGTAAACCAATAGTGGTTTAGCAATTTTAATGCATGGGGTTATATCACTCCCAGAGGCGGTGTCATATGATAAAAGAAAATATAATGGCTTGCCCATGAGATAATGGTACTTAGCTCTATTGCACTCAGAAAGGCCAAAACTCCTATTGAGTTTTGGCCTTTCTGAGTGCAATAGGGTTAAGGGAACGGCAACATTAAAAACAAGCGCATATCAATAGCAAGCCCTTATTAAATCATGCAATATGCCACAAACCTGATCAAAATTGATTGAAAAGAAAGTTACAAATGTTTTTATAGTAGACAATTGAATGCAATGGAAGGGAGCCATTATTAGGCTGAGTGATGTCACAAAGCCCTAATTAAATATGCATAAATAGAATATCTAGTTCCCTGCTTTTCATTTTAACTTCGATTGCAGTTTTATTGATTTTTCTGTTGAAAACTGTTGATTTTGAAAAAAGAATTGTTGTTTGCATTGAAAATGAAGATTTTATTGGCTTTTCAAAATTATCAGGAAGTTAATTAAATATTCAAAATGGCGGCCTCCATTGGCTTAATAGATGTCAGAATTTTTTTATTTTCAATTTGCTCTAACTTTTTTTATTTTATATCCGATTTTGATCGGGTTTAAAGCAGCTTGCATGGTTTAATAAGGGCTTGCATGTCAGACTCACTTGCTTTTAAGGTTGCCGTCCCCTTTAATGCATATATGCAAAACCACCACGATTTAATATAAATTGATTTTGTTTCAATTCTTCAGCTACATACACAACTTTTTTTTTGAGCAATCAGAAAACATTGCAAAAACTGAACATATGCACAGGCTCGTCCGAGTCATCCCTGCTAGCCAATTTTTGAAGCACAATATCCCATGTGCTGGCCTCGAGGATACAAAAGATTTTCTACTAAGCTCAGCCGAGCATGAACTTTATCATGCCCAAAATATTAAAATGACAACAATTTATTAATCTGATAAATACAAAATCTGAGAATTTATAAGTCTATATTTTTAAGCATTTTAATTTTTATGAGTTTTGCATGAAAAAAGTTTATTGTGGGTACTCAATGAACGTCTTCCTTTGATGCTTCCAATGAACATCGCAGTGTTTTCAATGAAATGTACAAAAAAATGTTCATTTTTTGTTTGTGTTGATGCTTTACGTCCATCAACAATATTTCAGTCATGTCTGGACTTATATTGATTAAAATTAACTTGTACAAATTTTAGGATAAGTACAAGTATATTTAGGCTTTAACTCTGCCTCCTGGGTAATTTTTCATGGTTTTTTTTTCCGTCTGCTGATTTTTTCAAAATCAACTTTTGAAAAATTATTTTAGGTATACCATCTGAGTGTCAAACAGATTGGATCCAAATCAGGCCCGACATTTTCTCGGGCCTGGTCTGGGTCCAAACTGTTTGCAAATGTTATGAGCAGACCACACTAGGAGGAAGCGTTTAGGTGTGAAAATATGATACTCAGATAGGTTATAGCTGTTTTGTTGCAGAAGGTGGATACAGCATTATGTTTACAGAAGTTTTCAATATTTAAAATTTGATGTACTAAAATAGACTTATGGATTTACTTAATTAGCCATGTAAAATTACTGTGTTTAATATGCTTAGCTATGCTTTTAATAGTACGTTTTGTGCTTAACAGACAAAATGATTTTAAAAACTAGAAACACTGTGCCCCCAACCATACGCTTGCCTATTATGTTGGTACTGTTTCTTGGTAATATTTGTCTCATAATTTCTTTAAAAATTTTGTTTGTTTGTTTGATTCTTTACTTCCCGATCAACAATTTTTCAGTTATATTGGGGCTGGTCTTCCTGGATTGAACCAGTACTAAGCAAGGGTAATTGTGTCTTGCTCAAGGACACAATACAGTGAGGCTCGAACCCGCGGCCCCTCAGTCTGGAGTCAAGCTTTCTACCACTGAGCTCCCTCTTTAAAAGTTAATCAGGTAATAAAATCATTGTCTCTTATCAGTTGACCATGTTTAAAGACTAGCTGTAAGAGCAATATGCCCCCTCCCCTCAACTTTTTCAAAGTTGGAGGCGTAAAAGTAAACCTAATTCCCACATACTCTGTGCTACCTCTTCCAAAATTACCCAATATAATTGAAACAGCCCTGTGTAATTTCCAGCCATGAGATGAGTTTTCTCTTCTAAAACAATCCCGAAATTCAAGACTGAATTGTCAAATAAATATTATATATGATGCAATGAATGTTCCCTAATAAGGCAGTCATTTTTTTCAGTTTTCACTGATTGCTCTTTAGCATTGCTTTATTTCTCATTTTACCTACAATTAAACCTGTGCAAAACAACTACTCTGAATTAGAGGACCTGAAGGTCCTGAGGCGCTCACCTGATCTCCTTAATAATGTTAAAATAGGTCAAGGTCAACTACAGCTTATAATGGAGCAAATTTTGTTTTACCATATATGGGGGTTGAAGCAATTTTGGTCAAGTACCCTAAACAATCTAATGAATAATTCATCAAACAGCCCAGTGATTTCTGAGAAAAAGGTGTTTAGATAGGTGCGTGGCGGTCCAAATGAGTGGCCTTGGATAAAAGGTCGCAGGTCAGCTTGATATTTGGTACTTTATATAAAACCATTGTCTCATTAGGTTTAACTATTATGAATTCGGCTTAAACAGTTATAAAAAAATGAACATTTAAAGATTTTGCCCTCTATAGATGCATTAAGAATCAAATTTGACCTTGCCATAAAGTAGGTCAAGGTCAACCTAGATTCATCATTTGTGCAAACCTGGCAGGGCCCACATCCCAATGCTACACACCAAGTCACAAAGCCAATGGTCTTTTGGTTCAAGAGAAGAAGATATTTAAAGAGTTTTTACCATATATGGGCATGGTGGCCATCTAAGTCAGGTGACCATAACAATTTGTATAAATTTTGGCTAAACAATCATAAGGAGTTGTCATATGAAATTTTATTTCAATTGGCCAAGTGGTTTCTGAGAAAACTATGTTTTAATATGTTAATGGAACTCCCATATGAGCAACCTTGGCTGAAAAGTCAAAGGTCAACCTTGACCTTTGAAACTTATTTATAGACACAAGATTGAACATATCAAGTGAGAATAATGACTTTGGCTTCCACAGTATTCAAAAAATCAACTTTTCAAAAAAAATCCCATTAAAAGCATTAGGAAGCAAGTTTGACCTTGATGTTAAGTAGGTCAAGGTCATCTTGGAATCATCATTTGAACAAACTTGGTAGGCCCCACATCCCCAATGCTACATACCAAGTCTCAAGGTCACTGGCATTCTGGTTCTGAAGAAGATTTTTAAAAGGTTTTTACCATATATGGGCATGGCGGCCATCTTTGTCATGTGACCAAAATATTTTGTAAAAAATTTGGCTAACTTATCATAAGGAGTCTTCACATGAAATTTGAGTTCAATTGGGCCAATGGTTTGTGAGAAAACTATGTTTTAATATATTGATGGGACCACAATATGTACCTTGGCTGAAAGGGCAAAGGTCAACCTTGACCTTTGAAACTTATTCATAGCCATTGTTTCATTAGTTTTAACATATCAAGTTAGAATAATGACTTTGGTTTTAACAGTTTTCAAAAAATCAACTTTTCAAAAAAAATTCCCATTTAAATGCATTAGGAAGCAAATTTGACCTTGACGTTAAGTAGGTCAAGGTCAACCTAGGATCATTATTTGAATAAACTCGGTAGGCCCAACACCCCCAATGCTACATACCAAGTCCTAAGGTCGTCAGCCTGCTGGTTCTGGAGAAAAAGATTTTTAAAGGGTTTTTACCATATATGGGCGTGGCGGCCATCTTGGTCATGTGATCAGAACCATTTTAACAAACTTTCGTTTCCCGCATCCTAAGGAGTCTCCATATGAAATTTGAGTTTGATTGGCCCAGTGGTTTCAGAAAAGAAGATGTTTGAAAATGTTGACGGACGGACGACAGACGCCGGAGTGATTGGTATACTATTAGCTCACCCATGAGCCTTCGGCTCAGGTGAGCTAAAAAGACCAATTATCCCTTAATGCAGGTCAAAAGTAATGCAGAATGCTCCAAAGGGAGCATTCTGCAATACTCTCTACCTTCATTTAGCTTCCATTTGTCATCAAGATCTTTGTTTTGTCTATTTTTGAGCGGCAGTTATACACAGGTTTTACTGTATTTATATGTTCAAGTTTGACAACCCAGTCCCCTTACACTAAAATCACACTTAAATGAGCCAGGACAGAACAAATTGACATACACCTCCAGCAAAGACTTGCATCAGCCCAGGCATTGGCATAGTCAGTCATTTTGTTTACCAGTCGGTGCTTTACGTCCCCGTCAACAATTGTCAAGTCATGTCAGGACGTTTCCGGGGCAGTACTAAGCAGAGGATAAAGTGTCTTGCTCAAGGACACAACACAGTGCCTCTGGTGAGTCTCGGACCAGGGACCCCCTCAATCTCAAGTCTAGCAGTCTAGCCACTGTGCTTCTTCCATTATCCCAGTCAGATCAAAGATTTTGCTACGCCATCAATGAGTAGCTAAGATCTCATAGTTTCTTTATGCTAACAGCAAAGCCTGATCAAAAAATCTTATGTCTTGCACTCTAGCCACTGTGCTCCTTCCATGATCCCAGTCAGATCACAGATTTTTCAATGCCATAAATGAGCAACTTAGACCTCATAGTTTCTTTATTCAGACAGCAAAGACTGATCAGACTAGTTACTGGAGATAAACGTCAGACTTAACATGGGTGAAAGTTCAAAATTTCCAAAATCCTCCTACAAATCATTAATAATTTCAAGTTAAATGGTCAATTATCCTAAGATGAACTGAAAATAAACCAGAGAAGCTATAATAATCTGCCTTATTCAGCATTTTGAGGCTGTCTTTTTATGGAAAGTCAGCCTCAAAATCCTGAATTCAGGAATAATCCTAAACTCTCGCCGATGACTTAAGCAATTCTGCTTTTAAGATGCCGACTGTCTAATCAGTGCAGTTCTCGGTGTTTAGCCGGGAAATACCCTGTAAAACCACCACAACACAGGTGACAGTCAAACCATTGATACATATCTACTGCAGGAACTATTTTTATAATTGTTTCACAAATCGATATTTTTGCTAGTGACGCTAGTGAGAATCGAACATGCATGGCAGAGGTATTTAGCTAGTCAAAGCTAAACACGCTACCGACTGAGCTATCCAGGTGCCCACTGACCTATCCGTCTGATAAGCCTTTGCTGGATCCAAAAGCGATTTTATTGGTTTATCATTGAACACATTGGCTCAAATAAAGTCTGCTACTCTACCAACTGCTCTTACTAGGGATTGGTTAATGGGTAATAAATATCATTGGATACAGAAATTATTTGTTAACTCTTTGCATTGTGGGTAATTTTTCATTTTTTTATGTCGCCCGCTGACTTTTTTCAACATCAAAAAATTCAAAAAATTGTTTCAGGAACACCATCAAGATTGTCAAACAATTTGGATCCAGATCAGGACCGACATTCTGTCGGTCCTGATTTGGGTCCAAACTGTTTGCAAAGGTTATCAGCAAATGACAAAAGTCGCCTCTATCAAGGAAAGAATTAATGGGTATTAAATATTGGATATAGAAATTATTTGTTAAGACCTGTTAATTATGCGAGTACACTTTATTTACTGGAACATAGATCATAAATACGGTATTAGGAGCATAATTGTACATGATATCCATTCTTCATATATTCTTTGCAAAAATAAAACTCTAGACAATAAATAAACACATCAAAAGCTACCAAGATATTATCATTAAAACCACCACATTGAAATCAACATATACAAATTATATGAGAGCCACAAGTAATGCCTCAACTATGTTGGTTGTTGTCTTAATTTTCTCTCTCTCTCTCTGTCTTTTGACATACAAATGCACAAATACATTTAAAAACATATACATGCAGTACATATATGCATATACAAATGTACCATATAGACCTCACCTGGAGAAAACCCGATTTTGTTGCATGCAAGGAACAAAGGGTGCATAGCAGCCTATGCATCCGCTCAGTCTGATCAGCGCCTTTGTTTTACGCTATCTGAAAATAATGATCGATAAGCTTGCTCCATGCAAAATTTTCATATTCTAGCTAGTCTCTGTAGCTGAGTAGCCTGGTTTCAGCCTGACCTTTTGCAAACTTCGAAAACGTTTTTTTTTCATGTTGAGGTCCATATAACAATAGTTGTTTTCATGTGAACATTTACTCTTATCCTCACATATTCAACATTTCTTGGTTGTTTTTTGTCTGTTTGTACCCAATAAAAATAAGCAAAATTATATTTATAGGCCAGCTCACGAGATAATAGTACTAATCACATATGCTTAACTTTTTTTATTCTGTTTGTGGTTTTATGTCCCAGTCAACAGCTATGGTCATGTTGTCAGTTAACCTAACCTCACTTTTTCCTGGGCAAGCTTGCCTTAGTCGTTAATCAGTACTTTGTGCACACTCTTTCGCTTGTAACTGACCCCACCAGCAGAAGGAGAATGATTGTAGAAAATATTTCATGATCAATCTCCACATAAACCGGGATTGAACTCACAACCCCTGTATTTGCTATCAGACTCGCTACCAATTCAATTGCGCTACAGGGCCCTTGTTCATTCTAGATACTGGTAAACAGGTACTTTGGTAACAGTGAGGACCCAAATGAAATGCTGCATAATGCAGCATTTCATCGGGGTCTGCACTGTTTGCTAAGATAAAAACAATCTTCAGGGACAGAAATGCATCATAATTTTAGGAATTCTGTGACCCCTTAGAATACAAAATGGGCAATTCCATACTTATTCTATCAACATTCATAGGAAACCCATCATAATGAAATGGATTTGTGTCACACTTTTATCTTCATGAACATCTAGCTGGTGGGACTACCAGTCTGATCAAACCCAATCTAGCCACAGTGGACATAGTAAACGTAGAAAATATAAATAATTTCAAATTCAAACAGTCAATTGTCTTTAGATAAACGGAAAATAAATCAAGAGAAGCTATCATTTTAATCTGTCTGATATTCAGAATTTTGAGGCTGACTTTCCCATGGAATGTCAGCCTAAAAATCCTGAATTCAGAAATAATCCTAAGAACTTTCACCCATGGGGCTTAATCTTCTTTTGACTCACATTAGAGATACAAGGAAGAAAAGGAGATTCTAGTGCATCTATTTGTTCATAAAAAAGTCTATCCCTGCAGTATACCCTGTTCAGCTGTTCAATGGGATCTGAATACATCAACATGATACCCTACATATTATACAACCATGCAACTACCAGGTTAGCAAATAGGTAGTTCATTAACTCAAATTTAGAGATATAACTGTCATGCAAATATAAAAATTTTGTAGTAGAGTGACAGTTATTTTAATACTGATTGGCAGTTTGGGAAGTTAAAAAGAGGCGAACTTGTGATACTTGTTAAGTGTAAATTTCCAAATAGTTTTCCTTATTTTCAGTAACATATGTTGTATGTACACATTGGAATTGCCTCATAGAGTCAATTCCAATGTGTACTTACAACACATGTCTTTTCAATAAATGAGTTTTTCACCATAAGAATTTTTTTGAACAAATTCTCAAACACGTTCGTGGTTTAAGTAAAATGAGCATGTAGAAATGAACAAGTTTTCATGTAGTTTGTCATGCACCTTGATGGCAATAATAGACAGCCTTTTTTATGCTTCTGACAGCTTATCTTGAGATGTTTCATTGGAGGCTATTGCTAAATTGGAAGTTGCGCGGTTGTAAGGCCCTGTCAAACTTTGCAAAAATGTTAGAAAGTTTTCTTTTCACAAATAGAATTTATCTTTTAATATGGAGTACAGAATAACAATATTGTGTGAAATTTTCTGAGACAACTTTTGGCTTTGACAATTTATAGGCCTTATGAAATGTAATATATAACATATAGGATTAATTCTGGCCTGTATAAAATAATATGGGTGATAATGAGCAAAAAAGTTGGCTTTCAGAAAAGGATTCATGTCATTGTAATAACCACATTCCATATTCAAAGATAGGGTCTATAATATTGAAATATTGAAACATCATGTGTTCACAATTAGAGGGATAACTGTATTCAAAATTATCATTTGGGGAGTTACATTGTCCTTTATATGGTTGGAAATTTAGTTTCATGGTGACACATCAGCAGAGTCATGGAGCAGGATTTCGGAAAACATATCTGATGATATACCTCTCCAAATGATAATTTTGAATATGGTTATCCCTAGTAGTATGTTGCGCTGGCAGTCGCTCTGTGTAAAACCAGTTATCAGCCAATGAAAAGAGGCATTACATGACAGTTTCTGACAGTATATCGTAGGATAAATGGTGGCAAATTTATGATGCTATCAAATCAGACATAGTGTTTAATACATTTGCAAGTGCATTAGAATGAAATGTTATGATACTGAAAAGATAACTTAAAATGGGACTACCAGAACAAGGCACTATATCAGAAAAAATGAGCATTTCTCATTGAAGACAGCCAAATATGATCATTAATATTGGTGGAAGGAAGTAATTAGAAATCCATTTTTTCCCATAGAATAGAAAAACATTTGCAAGCCGCCTCTAGGAGCCGGTTCTCGAGACTATATAAGGCGCTATCAGATGCTGTTTAGTGTTTGGCATCTTTGGATTCTAACTCAGTGTGCACATCACCGGAATCCCCTCGAGTGGAGTCTGCAGATTTGACAAAACCTAGGTTGGGTACATTCACATTACCACAAGTTGGTATGATCCTTACTCAGTCAGAAACCTATAAGATGAGACCCATCTATGAATTACAATATTTGCTGTTCTGTCACTATTCTAGATAATGTTCATATTTATATCATTTTTTTAATTTGATTTTTGTGTTGGATAAAAAATGCTCATTTTTAGCAGATACATTGCCTTTCAACTTTTTGAGTAAACAAAAGTCAACTTACTTGAACAGATGTTGGACAAAAGTATTCATCACTTTGTGATGTTGTTTTTTATAAATAACTTTATAAAAATACAGTAAAACCTGTGTAAAACGGCCACTCAAAAATAGAAAAAAAAGATCTTAATGACAAATGGTAGCTTAATGAACATTGAAAGTATTGCAGAATGCTTTTGACCTGCATTTAGCGATAATTGGTTTTGGTCTTTTTGAGAGTGGTCATTTTACACATGTTTTATTGTAACCATCACAAAAATAACAGGTGCAATTTCACAAAACTTGTAGGGATGAAAAGCGAATAAAAAAGATAGCAATATACAATACAATATTAAAATGATTACACATTTGGTTCTCAAGTGATTGTAAATTTTGCATTTTAATTTTCCTTTGTGTTAAAATGGTTGGTAGAAGAAAACAACAGAAACTACTGTAAATATGTTTATTAAGTAATTCTATTTACTTTTATTTGGTATTTTTCATGTTTGTAGCTTCTATAGTTTTGCAAAAAATCTGGAACTACATTGATTAATACATTACATGACAAATACTTTTGTCCACCGCCTGTATAATCTACATTCCTTGCAGCAGTACACATGCTGAGCAAATATATCAGATCTTTCCTCCAGTTCACGATGTATTCTAATTATTTATACCTCCTTCATTGTATTTCATTATATTTACAATTAAAATGAACTACCATGTTTACCCTAAACATTAGGACACCAAGACTCCCCAGTTCCTAAGTAAAAGCAGGCCACTGTTGTCCCATCAGCAAAATGCCACTTGAAAAGCATTTTGCTGGTGGGCCAATAGTTTTTTGTTTCTGTTTGATTTGATTCTTTACGTCCCATCAACCATCTTTCAGTTACAAAGGGACGGGTCTTCCTGGGTTTAACCAGTACTAAGCTCGGATTAATGTTCTTGTCTGTAGCCCCTCGGTCTAGAGTCAAACACTCTACCACTGAGCATGTGGGCGGACAGTGACCCAAGACTATGCTGGCTGGGTCCTTACCAATCATATCCTAAAATTTGACATGATCCATTACACTACCTGATAAAATATGCAAATCTACAAATTGAGAATGAAATACAGTGTAGACCCAGATCAAGCAGTCGGATCTGAGTTTACACTGTTTTTTCCTGTTCTTGTCCAATCTGTGCAAATATACAGGGTAAAAATGGTACCAACTCCTACTCTCACACGCTTCTATTTCTTTGAGAAAAAATGTCAAACATTAAAAATTTGTACAAAATCAGGATTTTTTTGACAACAGCTAGCAATCATACATTGTATTTTTATTACAACTTCCATCATAGCAAATTTTGTGGGATTACAGGGCTGAATTTAATAGCCGGGGGAATACAAGCTAGCAGAATTTAATGTTAAAAATATATCACAGTTAGACTACAAAACAGGGCATGGGAGCCTGGAACTAATGGCTGTTCTATATGGGCTGCAATTCCAGAAAATCCGACTTTGTTTTATGTGAATAACAAAGGCACATAGCATACCGAGCATCCGCGCAGTCAGATCAGCCCCTTTGTTATTCAGTCACTGCAAATTTCATATCTGAACTTGCTTCAGGCAAAATTTCAATATCCCAGCTGGTCTCTATAGCTGAGCAGGTTTGTTTGAGCCTTACCTGGTTGTAAACGCCTAGGACAGGTTTACTCACATCAAGAACCATTTATGAATTCCTACAACAGCTTAATTGGATATATTGCATCACTAGCTAGGACAGCACTTGAGAGTCTATTAAAGCAAGATGATAAGCTATATTTTTAAAGCTTCATACATTTCTATATATCAATTTTGAAGAAAATTAAACAACTAAATTGGAATATTAAAAAATGTTACCATAAAAGAGAAATAAAAAAAACTTTCAGCACATCTAATAAAATTGAAATTGTAAACCATACCTATGTCATGAGATTTTGGTAATTATCGCACTGTCAAGCAATGACCCAAGCGAGCCTGCCCATATGCCCAGACCCAAAGCCTTTGCTGCTGGCATACACAAAACATGGATTTAGATGAAGGCTAGGATAAAAATTTACACCTCTAGCCCACTGGATACCCCAGCATGGGTTTTAAAATAGGACTTGCACGCATATGTGCTACATTTAAGTACCAAAAACTCCTATGCTGGCCCATAAATTCTATTTTCTCTGACCATGACTCTCAAAAATTCAGACATAACCAAATGTCCATGATATTAACCATCAGTTCCTGGATCCCATTCTGCAACTCTTTTGTTCACATAATTACATCAGTAAAAATAAACAACACATTGACAGTAGCTTCACCCCAGCAAAACCAATAATGTTTCATCTGCAAACTGTGAAGATTTAGAATTTCACACATCCTTGAACAATACTTTTTTTGCTACCTAAAAACTCTGAATCAAAGACTGATTGATCTGCATTGATTGATCTGCATTGATTGATCTGCATTAATTAATCTGCATGCGAGAATGTGGATATTGGTAATCAGATACTATGGCAAATTGTGAAGAGGATCTGTACAGTTTGCTTTTTTGGAAAGTATCATATCTTAAGTTGCTACAAGTGAAATTTCAATTTTAGCTAGTCATAGCATAGCATAGCTAGTCGCTGTAGCTGAGGAGATTGGTTTAGGGTTCCGCTTTGTCTGAAACCCTGAAGACAGCTTTTGTCGCGTCGAGGCCTATATAAAATGAACCATTCCAAAGTTATTGTATCAAACCAAATGGAAGAATTATGCATATACAAAGGGGTAAGCGTGCTTTATCCAATATAAACTCACATGAGATTTAAATTCAGCAAGGAATCAGTTTAATTTGCATTATCACATTGATGGTTTTGCTGTCCCTAAACTCAAATGAGTTTCCATTAACACTGAACACCTATGATCAATATAAAATGAGCCACGGCATGAGATTTCCAAAAATGTGGTATGTCCAACCAGCAAAGGTTCAGACCAGCCTGCGCATATGCGCAGTCTGATCAGAGCCTTTGCTTATCGCTTGAATATTCTTTAACTGTTAAGCTACTGACTGAACATCATTTGGAGTTTGTAAGCTTAAAAGGAGGCTGCACAGGCTCGTCTGAGTCCACACATGTCAAAATGCCACATTGTTGGAAATCACATGTCACAGCTAAAATATCAGTTACATACATAGAGGCATTCTTATGGAAATATTAAATTGGCTCCTCTGGGGCCCTGCTCACATGTACATGTATTTACTATCAAATTTTACAATATTGCAAACCTTATCAGGTTTTTTTCCAGAAATATATACCTTATTTTAATGCCTTGCATCGCATGCAGGGTAATTTTTCATACTTGTGTTGTCATCTGTTGACTTTTTTTCAAGATTATTTTTTTCTCAAAAAATTCTTTCAGAAACACTATCAGAGTGGCCAAACTGTTTGCAACCAATTTTCGGTCTTTTTGAGAGTGGCCGTTATACACAGGTTTTACTGTATATAACTAAATCTTGGCATACTGGGAAATTTTTCATGCTTTTGCCATCAGCTGATTGTATTCAAAATTACTTTTTCAAAAAATTAATTTCAGAAATGTCATAAGTGTCAAACAGTTTGGATCTAAACTGCAAAGGTTATCAGCAGAAGACAATAGCAGACAAACAGCTAAAAGAATTAAGAGTTAAAATGAAGATGATAAAAAAATCAGATCTATGTTCTTAAAAAGAGAAGTAATGTTTGAGTTATGATCCAGTGAACTACATGTAAAACCTGTGTAAAAAGGCCACTCTCAAAACGACCAAAAAATGGTTTTCAAGACCGATTATAGCTTAATGAAGGTCATAAGTATTGCAGAATGCTCCAAAGGGAGCATTCTGCAATACTTTTAACCTTCATTAAGCTACCAGTTGTCAATAAGACCTTTGTTTTGTCTATTTTTGAGTGGCCGTTTTACACAGGTTTTACTGTACATGTAATATTCAAATGTAGCTAGAATTACCATAGCCTCCTTAATAACAGACCATCTGGCATTCTGAACTCCTCAGCCAAATTCATACCAAGCCTTGGATGCATAACGAAAAAGCTGAGTTTAGCTAGTTGGCATAAGGAAAATAGACTGGTAGCTCATGTAGTCAGCCAGATTAAAATTTATTATTCCGGTTACCTAAATGTTTCATTAACTAGTAAAGAAAAGTTTTCATTTTTCCATAATATATCGCATGGACATCTTCATTTCTATGATGTTTATCATAGCATAGTCCTTTTTCCACTGCATTTGAGCTTGTTATAGCAATGGCATGGTTTCTATGGTAAGGACTTTAGTTAAGAGTGCGTAACAAAGATCAATTTTCTTGTCATATGTTGTGGGGCTCAAAAGAACCGTCTCAATGAGACGGTTGTTTTGAGCACCCAAAACATATGTTAAAACTGATGGGTGAGAAAATATTTACAGGTTTATGTAGAATATAACTGTTTTACAAAACCTGTGTATGATGTTCAATAGAACCTCGTAAATTCAAAGTCCTTGGGACTAGAGGTTTTATTTCGAATTACCAGTAGTTCGAGTTATATGGAAGTAGACTTAAAAATATATAACCACCAAAATGATATTATCATCATCATTTTCCTGATTTTTGTTTGTTTGATTAGATTCTTTAAGTCCCAGTCAGCAATCTTTCAGTTATATCCGAACGGGTCTTCCTTGGTTGAACCAAAAACATATGTAATTTAAAAAAAAACAGTTATTAAAAGAGATCATACATCGATCCTATTTCCTGAATCCAGTGTGTCCCAAATTTATTTCTAATTAGTAAGTATTTTGAAAAATTGAAGTTCGAATTTTGAGGTTATACTTTGTAATGTGATCAATGGTGTCCTATGTCATACTCATATATCCTAGGTCTGATTCTACAAAATTGGCTGAGGAAATCCGAATGCCCATGCCCAGACTGTATTAAATTACAGAAGAACTTCAATGGCTCGAACTCTGATGGCTCATTCACCTGGGCTGGCTAGAACTATGATCATGGTCCCTACAGGTCATTTTAAGCATAATCAACCCTGGATGGTTGGAACTACCCTTGGCTAGAACTAATTTCCATGGTCCCAAGCCTGTTCGAGCCATTGACGTTCTACTGTATGTAGAACTAGTATTCATCTTCGGTGATACATGGCACAGACAGGGATGGTCTAATTTATACATGTATTTTCCAGATCCATTCACTCATAGTACTGATACTGTGCCAAAGACGGTGTGGTGTACTCATGCCCTCTTTTTCATGCAAAATTAACTCTTTGCAGGCAACAAAAGTCACCGCTACTGGAGAAAAAGAGTTAATGTTAAATTATTAAAATGCTAATAAAAAATGAACAGCAGATACCTTTTTGAAATACAGTAAAACCTGTCTTAAGCCGCCACTCAAAAAGAAGACCAAAAATTGGTTTTAAAGACCAATTATCGCTTAATGCCGGTCAAAAGTATTGCAGAATGCTCCTTGAGAGCATTCTGCAATACTTTCGACCTTCATTAAGCTACTATTTGTCTTTAAGATCTTTGTCTATTTTTGAGTGGACGCTTAAGACAGTTTTACTGTACTTTTATGTAATTCTTTGAAGAATTGCTTGCTATCACCTACTACACACAGAAAGACAAAATTTGTTTTTCTGAGTTTTTGTTTGATTTGATTCTTTACGTCCCAATCAACAATTTTTCAGTTATGTCGCGACGAGTTATCTTGGGCTGAACCAGTAACAAGCAAGGTTAAATAAATGTGTCTTGCTCAAGGACACAACATAGTGATGACGATGAGGCTTGTAACCGGGCCCCTCGGTCTCGAGTCAAGCACTCCACCACTGAGCCAGTGCTCCCTGTGTTTTTCCGAGTGATTAAAGCTTTAAAAAGGTTAGTCACAGCAGATTAAGAGCAATTCTCTGTAACCACCAAAAAATCTAAATAGGGGTCCGGCACGCATAGTCTCAGATTAACTTGATTTTTTTTGTATGTTGTACATATAACCCAAAACCACCAAAAATAAAGTAATTTTTCATTTGTTACCATTGGTTGCTATGGAAACCATGATTGTTCATTTTTGGCAAATTTCGTAGATTCTGTATTTTGAAATCATGAAAAAACACTAATTTGAAAGTATTTGCAGTTATTCAAAAAACATTCTGTAACCAAATGGTTTCAGCCAAACTACAATATTGTATCAACTCTAACTCTTGATATATGTAGTTTGGTTCTATTATGCACGTGCTGGTTGCAGTAGGGTCCTAAAATATACCAAAATTGGCAAAATTCCAAAATGTGAAAAAATGTTTTTTTGGCAATTTTTAGGGATATTTTTTTAAAAAACGCAGCAATACTGGTATTCAACTTCAATAGATTCTGACAACCCAACCTTAGGTCATAAAATATATGCAATAAAATCTATGGGAGTATTTGAAGTTTTTTAAGTAATTCTGGTTAAATTGGACCAACAAATTGATTTCTCTAAATAAAGCTGTTTTGTACATGTGACTTAACTGAAATGATTTTGGCAATATAAGACAATGAAAATTATGTTAAGTGTTACAAAACTATTCTATTTCATTAGAAGTTATTCATTCTATCATAAATCATCAGTTACTGCCTGGAAATATGCGTAAAAAGTCTTTTTGTCCTAATGATCATACAGTACCAGTTTTTGGAATCTTGGATAATGTGCATTTTTAGGCCAAATTAAGATAAGATAACCATTGATTTTAGTAGGGATTTACTTTATTATGTCAGAATTCATCAGTAAAATAGAAATTGCTGTAAAATGTTAAGAAAATAGCAATAATTGTACAAATAATCAGACGGTACCAAATAACGGAAAATTGAATTTTTAAGCAGCTTTATGCGGAATGAAGTTATTTAGAAAAGATAAGTTTGTGTAAAAATGATTTATTCTATCAGATCTCATCATAATACAATTGTTATCTGTGTAAAATAAAAAAATTGCCATCAACGCTCTAATAATCAAGCGGTACTAGTTTTCGGAATATTGGCCTTTTGAGCAATTTCAGGAGGAAAAAGTGATTTCATTCACTTTTATTTACAAGAAAATTATTCATATTTTTTTTAAAACAAAAGCCAGCCATTAAATAATCCTTGCCAGCAAATGTCCAGAAAATATAAATAATATTGTTCCAATTATCAATTAGAACCAGTTTTCCAAATGTTGACATTTTAAGCATTTTCATGAGGAACGGGATATATGATTGTAATCTACTGATTATAAAGTCTCTCAAACCACCCCAATGCCCGTGGGACTTCACTGTCAGTGTTATTGAATGTATCTTATCATAAGAAGCATCATTATATAGATTAAGGGATGAAAATCTGAACAATTTCCCAGATGATAAGCCTTTAATAAAGTAAATGGGGTGGGGAATTGCTGAGCATGCCCTGGAGGGACTTCTCAGTAAGTGCTTATGAATACTTTCTTCTCATAAGAAACATGAAAATTTATGGTTTATGGGAAGTGATCTGAGCAGTTCCAAGATAGTAAGCCTTTTATGAAGTAAATGAGGAGGGCCATGTGTTGGCACACCCGGGGGTCTCACTGGTCATTATAACTAAATGCTTGGTATCATAAGAAATATGAATAATCATGGCATGCCCTGGAGAGACTTCTCAGAAAGTGCTTTTGAATGCCTCAACAGTGGGCACACCTGGGGGACTTCCTGATCAATATTACTGGATACTTTATGACATAAGATATATGAGTATATATGGTTGAGGGGTGAAAATCTGAATGGTTTCTGAGATATTAGTACTTTTAAAAATTAGTTGGACCTGGGCAGGCCTTCTGGTCAGCCCTTGAGCCCAGGTTTTCATATTTCAAACTTTCTTTAAAAAATCTATTTACATGTATCAAAATTTATCATATAAAAAACAAAACAATCCCTTGAATGGTTGCAATTGGTGAGAAATAGTCTGGACAAATTTTGGCAGTTTGTTCTACACTTTTCCTTTATGCCACATGATGATCAGAAAAAATGTTTTGACCTTTATGATAGGGTTGAGGATGAGTTAAGGAAGGAAATACATGTACCTTAGCTCTTTACTCTCTTATATGTGGTATTTTCTTGTGTTTTGGTCTCTTTCCCTTATGGTGTCCAGGGCTTGATTGTATTAATTCCTGTTCTTTGCCTTCATTGTTACCTTATAGCCCACAGAATTGCATCTAAGTCAGTATATTGATTATATGCTAGAATGATACATGTACATGTATGTGTGGTAAATAGCTTCTCAAGTCTTGTTTAGTTCATGTACATGTAATTTCTTGATATTTTTGATGGATTAGTCTTTTTTATTTTTTGAAAGCTTAAATGTTAGAGATCCGAATTCACCAATTTACTTTTTTTGTCTACTGGTCAGGCTTTATGGGACTGTTGAACTGTGAGTATGAATACCGGAAAGGAAACATAGATAAACAATAAAGATACAGATGAGATGCCACAGAAATACAGCATCTCATCTGATAAAACAATATGAAAAAAAATCATTAAATATAGCATTTCATATACATGTGTATTATGGGAGTATTTCTGCCCTATGATCCCTGAAAATATAAATGATGCATCCATTTAGTCTATTTTGGTTCAAACTTGACTGGAGATCTTATCCATCAAGAAAGGATATATAAAAATGGCTAAAATTTATATGTTATTTTTTTTTGGCCCCAAACCTACATGTACTTTCCCTTGTTAAAACAACCATTTTAAGACAATTTTTCCAAACTCCATCAAAAGAATATGCTCTTACTCTATTCAACAATTTGACGATATTGGCAGGCCTCCAGATGAGCGTGTACTGGAATAATATTTTTCTTACTTCTCATCCACAATATATGTAGTGGGTACTCAAAAGAATCATCTCAATGAGACGGTTCTTTTGCCCATCCAAAACACCCCTTTAAATTCATGGCAAAAACTATCCTTATCTTGACCTCTGCTGAGGTGTTTTTTCTTTATGCCAGGTAAAACAAAAGTTATTTGATTTGTTTGGGGCTCTGAATTGCTTTAAACAAATGTTCTTTCATCTCAAGATGATCAATAAATTCAGTTATCCTTATTCTCATATATATATATAATTTACATGGTGTATCAGTGTACTAAGAGTATCATATACACGGCACATGCTCAATCATACTTCTGTGAAGTTCTGGCAGTTACTGACAACTGCTATACAAAGGTACATGAGTAAGAAGTAAGAGAAAAATCTTTAGGAATGTATGCCAACGGCTCGGAGTTCAAACAACTGGACTATAGCAGTCTACTAATCAGACCCATTACTGAATGCATTAATTATCCAACAGGCTGGGACTAAGGGTGATTGCGTTTTAATCACCTTTTATTGAGGTTACTAAAAATGAGCCATCCTGTCAACTCTGAACCTAAAGTGAGAATTGAGAGATGGATCTAAAAACTTGAAAGGGAATGTGTAAATTTGAAAGAGAATGTGTAGAGTACATGCATTTTAAGAAGATGCATCTAGTAAATGCATAAATAGCCTGCTTTTATTACTTTGTACAGGGACAGATCCAGGATTTCTTGAGAGGGTGTTCAAATTTACAAAGGGGGGTTTGATTTGTTAAATTTACCTGATAATTAATTTATTAATTTTTCCTGATTTTTCTGAGAATTCTCCATGTTTGGCCGAACCCCCTCTGGATCGGCAACTGCGTTGTAGCAGAAGCCCGATCTTTTTTATTCAGCAGGTCTAAAAACAATAAATGTATTTTCAATTGTCAGAAGGGATGGGGATTCATTCACACAGGTGAATGGTTGTTACATATGGTGCGGGTGGGGCTTACTTTGTTTGGAAAGAGTACCTTTCTGTAAATGAGACTGATCAGAGCAACTAAGCCTTTGATTAAACTAAAACATAGGGGCCTACTCACCAGCTATTCCAGTCCTTTCTGGCTATCATTACACATGCACCATATTTCTAGCAGTCAGACAGGGTTCCCAGAGCCATTACCCGGAGCAGAAACACACAATAACCCTTTTTCACATTGCAGATTATTTAGTTTGAAAGCATTTTGTTTAAAAAGAAAAGATTTAACTCACAATTGGCAGTAAACTGGTATTTCCATAAGAAAACCGATCAAATGTAGATGCTTTTCTAAAAATCAAAACTTGTAAAGTGTAAAAATCGGTTTGACGGATATTATCCGTTTAAAACTGATCCTCAGCAAGTAGAAACTTTGATTTTACAATCAAATATTTCAACTCATGGCCATCATCGGAACAAAACGCATATGAGAAGAGATATCAACCTGTAAAAGTCTTGTTTCTCTCTCAACGTGTTTGTAATTTACATGGCTAAATGCCCCTTTATTTGAAGAGCTACAAAGGGGAAGTAATTTTGACTCTGTTGTGTTGTTGCTAGGCTGTCCCTCCCTTTAAGGTCTCCAGGGTGTCTCCGGTGTCATTCAATGCCGTTTTTATGCTTTAACACCAGTCTTTACTGCAGATTAACCATAATCATGCATAAAATAGCCTAATTTATCTACAAATTATAAAGTTAAGGCATAAAATGCATACCTCTGAGAGCAATAATTTAGGACAAAATTAAAATTCTGATTTCTTTGCAGTATTAAAAGTTCCCATGAATTTTATTTCACAATTTAACTTTTCAAAGTGTCCTTTTTCTATTAATATATGCAGTAACACACAGAACTGCTGGGATTTTAAAAAAGTTTGTCATCAAATTTGACCCCCAAACTCGTTTTTTTTCATCAAAAATCCAATTATTTTTGGAAATAAAATATATCTAAGATGCTCCCATCTCTAAACTTTTTTTAAAATCACAAAGCTTAATCTCTCTACTTTGAAACATAAACATAAAATTACTGATAACTTTTAGCTTAATTCAAAGAATAAGGAAAAGAAAATGAGGGTATGCATTTTCATGAAAGTGCCATTTTTCGGAACTTCTCCGTCTGTTACCATGGAAACGGTTGCACTTTTTGAAAAACTAAACAAAGTTTATAATTAAAGTTGATGCATCTCTACTTGAATATAACGTTTTTATCAAAATCCCTGACTATGCGTGGCCAAAATATTTTGGTGGTTACAGAGAATTGCTCTTAAACTTTTAAAATGCCATGGTAGATTTCTGAGGCAATGAAGTTTGGTGGTTCATGCCAATTCAAGCGATACTTATTGCAGGCTTTAAGATAAGAGTGTGTAATTAAAAATTATTCATCTTATTTCTCAACCAAAGCATATGTTGTGGGTACTCAAAAGAACTGTCTCAATGAGACTGTTCTTTTGAGTGCCCACAACATATTTTAAAACTGATGGATGTAAAAAAATCACAATTTTACGCTCAAAATATTCTTCTGGATCTAGGCTTCTGGAAAAATAAATCCAAGTACAGTTAAACCGGTCTTAAGTGGCCACTCAAAAATAGACAAAACAAAGATCTAAATGACAAATGGTAGCTCAATGAAGGTCAAAAGTATTGCTGAATGCTCCCCCTTGGAGCATTCTGCAATACTTTTGACCTGCATTAAGTGATAATTGGTCTTAAAAACCAATTTTTGGTCTTTTTGAGAGTGTCCGTTTTAGATAGGTTTTACTGTAAATATATCCCTTACTGGACATCTGCTGCACTCGTCACTAGAGAAAATGATAAAACTGGAGTACATGTATTTTTCTTATCAAAGTGAGATAATTTCAAATGATTTTTTTTCTATAAAAAGCTACTCTCACAAGAAAGGGTTGTATCCCTGTTGGGGTTGCATGGGCTGGGGCATTGTCATAGGGGCCATAGGGGCCATTGGGGCAGGAAGTAATCCCTGTGAAACTGGCTGGGTGAAGCCAGAGTTATATGTGGAAGCTTGTAGTTGACTAAGGGGTACCCTCTGTGTCGGTTGCTCGAAGGGATTCGTAGAGTTGGGAGATGTAGAAGCGAATGGGTTCATTGCTGAAATAAAAGAAAATATATTTAAGGTAATTTAAAACTATTATATGCTAAAAAGAACAGAGTGTCCCACCTGTTTGGGTAAAGGTCATGGTAACTATGATCCCTTTTAATGTTGCTGCTAATTGCGGCCCCCAGTGGTGATTTTATAACAGCTTAACAGTGCATATAAATGGCTCAAAATTGGCTCTAAATGCCCATGTTATTGCAGCATTCAATTTTATTTAAAATCCTGATAACTAACAAGTAACTGTTCAAGTTATAGTAAAAGAAACCATATATTTTTGTGATTTTACCAGGTGGGGTCTACCCCGTCCCTCTCTGAATCCGTGCATGATCTTTCATATTCAGCTCAACTGATGCATGCTCAAAATTGTTCAGATCATTAATATTAAAATGCTAATCACATTGTATAATTAAAAAATGACTGTTCAAGTCAAAAATTTTATAGCTTAGAGCATATGGAAAACTTATTCCAAAAACATAAAATATTCAAGACAGGGAAGCTAAACTGTGCATAAAAAGACAGTTGACAAACTTTTAGTTTTACTGATACTAACAGTCCTTTCTTGCTTCCTTACATCCCAGTCAACAGTTATGGTCATGTCGGGACCATCAGTTCACCTAACCATACTTTTTTTCTTGGGCAATCTTGACTAAGTAGTTAACCAGTACTTTGTCCACATACTTTCGATTGTAACTGACAACAACCCTTTTTGAATCAGTGGAAGGGATGAAAGTGGCTGTAGAAATTATTTCCTGATCAATCTCCACGAAAGTATGGTATGGGCCCAGGATCGAACTCGTGACCCCTGGATCTGCATTCAGACAGGCATCTATAGTCAGACAAGTTACTGACTGCGCTATGCGGCCCGGTATGAGCAAACCATGATCTTCTAACAAGCTGGCTATCCATTATGACTGTGAAGTTGGTATTAAATTTGTAAAATTAGGAATATTTCATCTCCAGTTATAACAAGATGTCCTTTTGGAACACTATGCTGCCAGAACAGATGCAATGTCAATCTTTTAAAGCTTGTAGCACCCACACAGACAAAACAATATATCCCTGATCTTCAATAACAGAACAATAAAAACAATTCAGCTAATAGGTGACTTAACAGCCATTATATGATTGCAATTAGAAATCAAACTAGCAAGATATCAATAGCTGTGACTAAACAATACCTTTTTTACTTGTAGTATCTGTCTTCACTAAATCATCCAGGTTGACTAGGCCGGAGTTAGCTCCAAGAAATTCTTGTGGTGTTTTTCTTTGTTTCTGTTTATCTGAAGGCAATGAGGACCCCATATCATCCAGGTTCCAAGGGTCTGTCTTTGGTGGGTCTGAAATTATCAAGAAGTGGTTTGTCAGGTTAAGAGGTCATAATATATTAACCCTTGGCATGCTGAATATTTTTATGCAATACACTCCTCCCCAATTTTTATCCTTTTAATCTGCAGCATTCCAGTTGTAAGCATGTATTTTCAACAAGATTGTGAACCACACTGTAGATCTACAGTCTTTTCAAAACAGGATAAATCCGGACTTAACATGACAAGGGTTAAACATAGATATTGGCATAAATGTGTGCCTATTAGTGTCTTATCCTGATAACCTTTGCATACATCTAGGACCTAGATCAGGCCTGATGTTTTGTTGGGCCTGATCTGTATCCAAGCTATCTGACACTGAACATGTTGGTCCTGATCTGGGTACAAACCATACACAAAGATTATCATCAATAAAGAAGTCAACAATTGAGTGAAAAGAGTTAACCCTTTGTATACAGACAGCCAATAAAGTGCAGTCCCAGATAATTAATTTCCATATCTAGGTTAAGAAAGGGAAACCAATGGCTCATAACCAAACAATGCATCTTTTTTCATCTTTCTCACGCTTTTCAAGGACCACAAGCTCATGAAAAATACTGATTTACACTTAAAAATTCTACTTAGGAAATACTTGATTGAGATACTGTAGAAATATGTATTACAAAATTTATATAAATTTATATAAATTTTGTCTTTATTTGACAGTCACAACTTTTCTATACTTGTAGTTCTCCATCAACAGTGTTGGTCCTACAGAAAATAGTAAAATTCAGAGACTTTTCATGGCATAAGAGTTTTTTTTAGTACTTTTCAAAGCATTTAATTTTCAAGGACATTTCAAGAATGCCTTCTATATTCAAGTACTTTTCAAGCATGTGCGAGCCCTTTTGGTACACACCAAAATCTCATCAAATGGCTCATGCGTACTAATGATTATAAATACCTGCTAAAGGATCAAAAGCATCTAAAGGTTGACCCGATGTTTGTGATTTTGAGGGAGATGTTCTTGAGCTCAGGATATCAAAGTCGTCATCAATGTTTCCATTTGTTGTTGGTGGTGGACTGAAGTTATTTGTTGCCCCAGCGGTGGACCCGGGTACAGGGGCTGGACTCCAGGGTGCAGCTTGGGCCTGGTTTGACAGTGGAGCTCCCCAGGGATCACTCTGTGCTTCTGGAAAATATTGACAATATAAACTGTGTACATACAATTTTTTAAACACATGAGAAAAAGTTTAAAATTAGAGCAGTGTTTTCAGAAGAATACATATGTCCAACTAGTGTGTGATGTGGTACAGTAAAACCTGTGTAAAATGGCCACTCTCAAAAAGACCAAAAATTGTTTTTCAAGATTATCGCTTAATGCAGGTCAAAAGTATTGCAGAATGCTCCAAGAGGAGCATTCTACAATACTTTCAAACTTCATTAAACTACCATTTGTCATAAAGATCTTTGTCTATTTTTGAGTGGCCATTTTACACAGGTTTTACTGTACATCTATATATAAAAAATCTTGATTCTGTTCTAATATGTGCTTATGTTTTATAAAAGTCCATTATCTTCAAGAGATATGGTGCAGATAGCCATTTTCCAACATTAATTGACCTTCTGTGACCTTGACATTGAGGCCAAGGTCACCAAAATTTGGTCACACAGTGGTGTAAATATGCAATTTTGCTGAAGATGCTCCATCCACTAAGAAGATATGGTGCAACAATTCACTTTTCAACACTCTTTGACCTTCTGTGACCTTGAAAATAAGAACAAGGTCATCAAAATATATGTTTCTTTTGCATCTCCAAGTGGTACAAACTGTGTATGTGCAAGTTTTACTTGAATTCATTTATCCATTAAAGGGCTAAGATAAAGACAAGGCATTTTTTGCACACTTTAACCTCATGTGACCTTGGAAATGATGTCAAGGTCACCAATGTCTATTCAATTTCATTTCCCCCCATCTCTCTTTGATAATGGGTGTGATCCATCCATGGAGCAGAAAAGCCTTTTTCAACTTTCTTTCACCTTCTGTGACCTACAAAAAAGGTCAAGGTCACCAAAACCTATCCAATTCTTTTTAATTTTTTTCCCAACTGCCAATGTACAGAAGTTCATAGCGGCAATCTACTGGCTGTGATATTTGATCCTATGTAAAAAATTCAATTCACAAATGTAGTCTGTTGTACATTTAAGCTTCTACAGTCTAAGTTCTGTACTCTCTGAAAATACAGCAAGCCTTTATATAGAGGATCTTACATGAGTCCTCATATATTATTAAATTAATTCAACAAGTTATGTAGCCATAAAAATGTGAGGCTTGCCAAGCATTTTATCACTTTTTCACAATGAGTTAATTAAATTCAATAGAAACCGAAGCATGAATTTTAGAATAGATTCTGTTAATCATATGACACTAAACTTACTTTGAAATCATTTTTTTAGCTTAAAAAGTCAAGATTTTGCCAAGTTTATGCCACATTGTTGCGGCTGTCATTACATAACGTTACCAGGGGACAAAAATTCCACTCGTACGCTCGTTTACGAGTGAAATCTAGAAAGGATGAGTGATTCCTCCAAAAGCACTCGTCCTACAGGACGAGTGTTTTGGGAAGAATTACTCGTCAAAGTCATATTACTCCCTTATGTTCTTTATTGCATACGCTTTTAAAGGAAAAGTGCATATGTTTGCAGGATGAGTGAAATCTGTAAGTTACATGTCCTGCAGGACAAGTGCGATATTGAAATATTTTTGTCCCCTGATTACTAAATATGTAAGCCACTAGTGCTTTATCGATTTTAATGCATGGCATTATAACACTCCCAGATGCGACGTCATTATGACAACTGTGCTTATCAACTTACTTTGTGCAGGCTGGCCAGTACTTGCCATACTGGACGATGACCAAGGGTCTGCACTAGCACTGGCCTGTGGGGCAGATTGACGTACTGGTGACCCCCAGGGATCAGTGGCTGCCTCATAAGGAGGGGGAGGGGGCTCCTGTGCCTGGTGATGATGTTTATGAGATGATCCTGAAAGATAAAACAAAAACAACTGTTAAGCCCTTGTATACTAATGGGTTCTTCCTTCTGGTTCGATACTTTTGCTTGTTTGTTTTGTTGCTTTACGTCCCAAGTCAACCTATTTTTTTTAGGTCATGGCGGGATGGTCAGTTCACCTAACCACACTTTTTCCTGGGCAGGCTTGAACAAGCAGTTAACCAGTACTTTGTGCACATACTTTCGCTTGTAACTGACAACAACCCTTCTTGAATGATTAAGCAGAAGGGAGGAGAATGACCGTAGAAATTATTTCATGATCAATCTCCACGAAAGTATGGGACCGGGCTGGGATTGAACTCGCAACCCCTGGATCTCTGATTTGATACAATAAACTTGTGATGGTCTATTGTACATATCTAGGAGTGTCAGATTAAGGTTACCCTAGACACAGATATTTTTTTATTTGGCCCAATCTGAGTTTACACAGTTGCTTAGTATGTGTCTTTGTGAGTATTTAGGGTCAATACTGTATATGAATGACTTATCAATAATTTACAAGGTGGATAATTAAATTAAAAATTAAAATTTCTTATTCATCAACCAAAATATATGTTCTGTGTACTCAAAAGAACCACCGTAATGAGATGGCTCTTTTGAGCACCCAAATTTTTTGTTTTAAAAAATCTGATTGATAAGAAAATATATATGATTTTATGCATTTTTTTTGTTAATCTCAACTGATGCAATTGCTCTGCAAATCAATAAGAAATTATATAATTGATTGTAACAAGGTCTCATCAGATAGAAGAATCATTATTTGAGCCGGTATCCAGCATAATGTACAAGTTGGTATAAGCGTGCAGCGAAGATACAAATCAGTCTGCACATCCATCTAGTCTGATCAGAGTCATAGTTCTATACCTGAAGAAATGCTAGACCCTTGGCTATCCCACAGAGTGCCCATTGAAGACTCTGATCAGACTGCACGGATGCACAGGCTGATCTAAGTCTTTAATTGGAGCACATGCCAACATGTACCTTTTTGGTGGACACTCATTAGACAGACATGTCATAATAACAAACCTTGATAAAACATGCATGTGCTTTCAAACTGATTCTAAAAACTTCGATTATTTTACTAGTTATATGACATGCTTATTCTTTCCAGACACAATGACAAAATACATTGTATTGACACTATTGCCCCAAGTCTCTGCGTCTACATGCCAAGCCCCAATTGGAATTTAGGCCCACCTGCCTGCACAAAGCCGGACTAGCATATAATGTGTGACCATGTCATGGGAAAAACTATTTATCTCATCAGGTCAATATCATTCATTATCAGCTACCTATGATATTAACTGCATTGTTGCATGTTTACCTGATAAACGTTGCCTATCTCATAGCATGTGCCTTTATCAAGTCATGATGATGCTGAACTTTTTGAATGACGTCGTCAATGACATTGAATCGACACAAAAATCTATAAATACATCATTATCCCTAGTTTGAACAGTGAATCAGCTTGTTAACTGATAAATAGAATACCAGGTTCACATCTTTTGTTATCAAATTAACCAGGCTCGGCTTTGAGAATGCATGTTGAATCGCTCGGCAAGCCTCACGATATCAACAGGCGTTCTCAAAGCCTTGCCTGGTAAACTTGATATCAAAAGACATTCACCTAGTATTCTCTATGTACAAACTGTGGTTCTGGTAAGCACCTTTTGTTAACTCTTTGCGATGCTTGGTAATTTTTCATGCTTTCAATGTCGTCTGCTGATTTTTTTTAAAGTTAACTTTTAAAAAAAATTCTTTCAGGAACACTCTTTTTTCATGATTCTAGCTGTTTTCCTCAGCTGAACATGCTGGTTTGATCACAACCTCAGTTCACTAATCCCAAAGAAAGGTATCTCATGATATAATATCATATTTTACCTGGTGGTCCTGGCAGGTGTGCTCCCCAGGGATCAGGAGGAGCAGGACTATTACCGACTGGAGCTCCCCAGGGATCAGTCTGCTTCTGTCTCGATTGATCAGCTAGACCTTGTAGCGTTGCAGGTGGCTTCAAGTAAACAAAATCAAAATACAGTTCAGTCCCTTTACAACGCTATATTTGGGGTTCATAGGAATGGGCTGTGTTATAAGTGATCATGTTTTACAAAGGAATAATAGGTAAATGACCATTCCATGGTCATTTTCCTTTAATTCCTTTGTAAAATTCCAAGGGTAAAAAACGGGGGGGGGGGGGGACAACATGTCTCAGACTGTGTTATATCCAAATTAGTATTATAATGAGGTGTGTTACAAAAGGTCTGCACTGTACAGTGCAATATTTTCAAACATATTTTTCTCAGACTGAAGTCAATTTAACCCTTTACCCCATATGCTATATTTAGAACATTGCATCATTTTCTATAAATAATTCAAATTTCCAAATATTTTTTGTTTTTTTACATTTCAATTTGCTCCAGCAAATGTTCCATTTTTCATAATATTTTCCTTAGGAGCAAATGTTCCATTTTTCATAATATTTTCAAAAATCTTACTTTTCAAAGGCGTCAGAAGTCTCTTGTGTGGAGTTCAGGGTTAATATGATGCATCAAACTAAATTCTCCCTGTAATGAGCACCATGATTTAAATTTTTAGTATTCTTTAATCTAAGGATCTGAAGTTCTGAACATAATGAGTAAACATTAAACAAAACCAAGTGTTTTCTCGCCAGCCATACCTGTGTGAAGTGAATGTGATCATTTATCAAAAACATTAATTTTGGGCTTTAGTTAAGTTGATATTTTGTTAGTTTTTATAACAATAGGTATATAATACTCCATTTTGTATTTTAAGGGATTGCCAATAGCATTTTGTCCAACCAAAAAGACATTTTTCTTTCTAAATGCAATCATTTGGTGTGGTGCCCTTAGGATTTGTGTCTCTTTGAGAAGTTCTCAGAACCACACCATATGTTTCGCAATAATTTGTGTGTGTTTGTGTACGATTTCCCACCAACAGATGCCACCACAGCTTAATGAGGCCTCCAACAGACTGGAGAAGCTGAGAATTGAACATGCAAACCCTGGCTTACAAGGCAAGTGGTTTGTCCGATACATCACAGTGGCTTCTTTTTGCAATAATGTTAAAAAATTGTTTGGGTATTCTTATTCTAGAAATAAAAATCAATAAATACACTGACATTGGCATTAAACAACATATAACAAAAGAACATACATATCAAATGTGCCACTCCATGCTAAAAATATATATTTCTAAATTCTCGACTGATATAATTTTCACATCTGGGTTTGATGCAATAAAGTTTTGATAATCTATGGGACAGACCACAGGTTCAAATGTGTATATGACATTGTTTTTCTGTTCCCGAAGGTTGTTTTTGTCTAAGCAAACAAAGAGAACCCGAGAGAGATGTTGCATTCTAGGGAATCTGCAATCACATCTGGATCAATACCAAGCCCGTAGCACAGTCGGTAGCGAGTCTGACTTGGACCCAGGGGTCGTTAGTTCGATCCTGGCTTGGTCCGATGTCGAGACGGTCAGTTCACTTAACCACATTTTTTCCTGGGCAAGCTTGATTAAGCAGTTAACCAGAACATTACTACTTCATGCTCATATATTAGCTTTTAACTGCCAACAACCCTTCTTGAATAAGCGGAAGGATGAGGATGATCAAAGAAATTATTTCATGATCAATCTCCACAAAAGTATGCGACCAGGCCGGGATTGAAATTGAAATCTGCAGTCAGACTCGCTACCGACGCGCTATGGGGTCCGGTCTGAGTTTGTCTTTGTGAGTTATTTCCATGTGTATTCATGTAAGTTCATTCTATCTCATTGATTTGCGTATTTTATTGATATTTGTACAAACATTTTGACCAAAAACTTTGTAAGAAGGCAGTTGGAGACAAGCTGTTATGTCAATGACCAAATATCAGTATCTCAATCAGTCATAATAAAATAGGGAACTGCACAGTTCATAATTGTAAACAGTCCAATGCTTTAGATAGTTTTTAATCCCTCTCAAGGGCCCCTGGGGGTAGGGCCAAAATTAAATTGCACTTGCATTTATTAGGGCATAAGTAAAAATTATGGTTATTACGGTAAATGACTACTTTATAAAAAGGCATTTTGATTCATCAATCTCTAAGAGGATGAGTCAACAACATGTAAGAACGCATCTAGCTGCTGAGAGACAAAACTAGCACATGCAAAATTTCAATGTACAGTAAAAAAAAAGTCTTAAGCGGCCACTCAAAAATAGACAAAACAAAGATTTTACTGACAAAAAGTGGCTTAATGAAGGTCTAAAGTATTGTAGAATGCTCCAATTGGAGCATTCTACAATACTTTTGACCTGCATTAAGCGATAATTGGTCTCAAAAATCGATTTTTGGTCTTCCTTTTGAATGGCCGCCTAAGACAGGTTTTACTGTATAGTAAATGTTCTAAAATTTAGAACACTTTTCTCTAAAATGTTGGTTTTCCAGGCTGAAATTAACAAAATGCTTGTCAGAATAGCAAACAGGGAACTTCAAGACCCTGATCAGACTGCTTTTTCAGAAGCAGTCTGATCTGGGTCTGCCTTGTTTGTCTAGGCCTTTTTGGCATGGACCTAGTGTTCAAATTTTAGAGCATTTACCATAAAGAATAAACTAGCCCAACTACAAAGACATGATACACCAGTCAAAGATCTAGCCGCGTTAGATAACCAATTTAGTAACTGAAAATGATACTTCTGGATCAATCTCAACTCTTTGCATGCTGGAAAATTTTGCATGCTTAAAAAAAATTTCTATATGCAGCATTTGACGGCATTTCATCTGAGTCTGCACTGTTAGACCGAGCATTGAGCTGCAAGCAAATCAGTAAAATATTTGTGTCAGGCCTCTTGTTATCTTCTGTTTTATTGCACTATCAGGGTAAATCAAGTGGAGAATTTGAAATGCGCAAATATGACTTTTTTGTTGTGTATCAATATTCCTTTGATATTTGAAGTCACTGAACCAAAGGGAGATAATATTTTACACTTCCATTTTTCAGTTACAAAATTCAGTTATCGTATGTAGGAGCTTACATGAGTGCTCATGTATTATTGGATTTATTAAACAAGTTGAGGAAGAGATATGATGCAATGCCTGCCAAGCATTTATCTCTTTTTCACAAAGCATGTAATAAATTCAATAATGTGAGTTTATGTTTAGAATACGAAAGTTTATGTTTCCTTGCTAACTCATTATATTACGTTGGCTTGCAACAATATTTTAAAAAAAATAAAATAAAATAAAAAGAATAAACTAATAAAGTTAAGAAAATAGATAAGTGCATCTAAAAGTCTGTTTGAAAACCCATACAAAAAATTATTTTATTACATTCATGGTATTTGGAGGCAAAAATCAAAAATCATATTTTCAGGCTAATAACTGAATATGAATTTAGTGTTTCACAATCATTTGTAAAATGGTCAAAGGGTATTCTAATAGTTTAATTAAAATTAGCCACAATGGGTGCATCACAATGCTAGGTAACTACATCATTATGCAATGCTGCTAGGTAAAACAGACCATTAGCCAACAAAGAGTGCAAGGTTGCTTGGTAACAGGGTTGCTAGGTAACACAGTTGCAAGGTTACAGGGTCACTAAGCAACAAGAGGAAAGGCACAGTACAGAACCTTACTCTGGCTTACTATCAAGGAGATTCTGTCAGATTTACAAAGAAATATACACTTCTGTCAGTTCTTATATTAAGAGATATAAATTAAGATGATGTTTTTCATTATTAATGTTGATGTTTTGTGCTTCTTTTTATTTAACTGAAACTTTCAATTCACGGGTGTAACATATTGTGTTTTAAACTAACTTTGACTTTGGACCAGTGGTTCAGGAGATGTTGCTTAAAGATATTTCTTATCTAGAACTCTAGTGGTCCCTTTGTTCGGTGGAGCAGAACCATTAGTGCAACTTTTGGTAGAGGGCATTATGGGAAACATTCCTGTGCAGTTATTTTAAATTTGAACCAATGGTTCAGGAGATGTCAAAAGAAAACATTTACGGACGATAAACAACGCACAAACACCGATCACAATAGCTCACCTTGAGCATAAGACTCATGTGAGCTAAAACACAATATGTTGCACCCCTTGAATTTCTATACTTTATGTGAAGTGTATTTTTCTTCAGTATGAGGACAAATCTACTGCACAAATGGTCAATCCTTACATTCATTTGTCTTTGAGCCTAAAATTCAAACAAATAAGAGAAAAAAATATATTGAAAAACTATGAAACGAAACAAAATCTAAAGAAATCAACTGTAACAAAACATGAACAATAAAAATCTTTTAATCATTGTTACATTTAAATAAAATTGCCAAACTCTTCAGCCCTAAATGTTTACGTTCTCATAGGTTAAGCAAAATTGTAATTTTCTTACCCATCAATTTAAATAAAAGGGGGTCTTGCATCTGTGCCCACGCATGGATTTTCTTTAAACTTTGCATAATAATGACTCGTAATATACAAACTATGAAAATGTATGTATTGAATTAGATTGTTAAGAATAAGGCTTAGGAAGCAACCCTGACGTACTCCACCTTTAAGGTGGCACCTGTCTCTAAATTTCCATGTCCTAAATCTATAGTTTTGTTTATTTCTATGATTTATCATCCAGATTAAATCCAAAATACCATAAACATTATATTAATACCAAAAAACCATTTGGATATATTATGATTTATGTTTTCTGAAGAAGTGATTATAAAATTTCAATATTTTTTTTCTAAATTTTACAAAATATTCAACATTAAATTCCAAAGATAGATATGTTCTAGTCTTTGTCAAGATATCATATTATCACAAAAACATGCCATATATATCCTACTGATCTGAGCCAAATTTCATGAAAATCCAAAACCGGTAACTTTGTCATTTCCTACCTCTTATGGGTATAGGTCAGTTTTAGCAAAATTAATTATTTAGTTGAAATGAATCAATAACTCGACAGAAGGGGGTTGTTTTTAAATCTACTTCCACTTTTCTTAAAGAAAGACATGTTTAGACAATTTCAAATAATTCAATGGCTGGAAATGCCAAAGGTCATGGCCCCATGTCAGGGCACTAAGGGGCCAAGACAATGTGTATCACTTTCTCAAGTCCTGCATGATATTGTTTAAGAAACAAAATATCCTATCAATAAACGTGTGAAAACAAGAAGACCAAATATTTCGATACATCCCAACTGAGCTAGAGTAACCCCATTTTGGTGCCGTGACCAGGATTAAGTGTAACAGAGTCATATCAAAGGTATCATAGAACAGAGTTCTACATGAATAAATGAGGTCCAGAAACGAAACTGTGTGCCTGGAATATACATCCAGCCAAAGAATAAATGTTGCCATTTGATGGAAATCAGCATCAGTTTTACAAAACAGAATAAACAGAGAAGATTTAAGCATTAATTTAGCAATACCTTTGAAGCCAAGAGTTCTCTGTGACCAAAATGGTTAATTTTAACCAATAGGTTTGACAGGGGCTTATTCTTGTGAACCAGGTTTATTAATGAGGCTTACAATTATAAAACCATCGATATAAGGCTCTTCTCCTGTATGAACTGACTTGTCATAAGGTTTCTCTCCTGTATGAATTAAAATTCTTAATAATGTTACATATTAAGTGTAACATTGGTTAGATGTAGTTTTAACGTTCGAAACTAGATGTGGTAAGTCCAGTGTCACCATATTGTATCGTTTTGAGTAATATTATTGTGTAAGCACTTCATTAAATAAGAATCATGACACTTAATACGAAAGAATATTGTTTTTGTCTTTTTCCAATCAGTAAAAGGGAAAACACTGAACATATCAACTTCTACCAATAAACGTACTAGCATGGTGATTCAAACTAAGCAAGTATTCAAGTATGTTTTACACAGAAACATAATTATTGTATTTTTTATATTTTGATGAATTAGGGCCATGTGTTTACATCAAGTTGAAAAAATATGTTACCGGTCCTTGAATTTCATGAAATTTTGTCTACATATTCTTAACATATATGAAAAGTTTATAAGTTGAAATGGTATCTTGACAAAGACCGCAACGTGTGAAAATTTTAATTCCAAATTTGACTGAATACAAAATATACAGTTAAAAATTGGGGTACCATCTCATAAAAATGATTGCCCTCCCGCTATCCTAATAGATACAAATCCATTTATAGTATCAACGAACTTATCAATGATATAGTTATTTAATAAAGCATTTCTGCGCCCGTTAAGCCCCAGTTACACTGTCACGATTCAAGCCCCGATTCACCACGACTCATCCCGATTTGAGACAGATGGTAAAATCGGGGTGCATCGGGATGCGTCGGGATGGAAAAGAAGAAATTCCAGCATCAATACGGTGTCTCACGATGATCCTACGGTGTCTGCACGATTCATCTACCGATCCACTACGACTCATGACAGCAGCGCTACGATTCACCACGGTGGAGCTACGAATGCTCACGATGCCTCCACGATTCGATACGGTGCTAGTACGATTCAAGCCGGTAGCGCTACGGTAGCGTCACGACCTCCCACGAATGTGCACGATTTAGTGGTTGTCATGCGACAGTCCTAGGGGGGGGGGGGGGAGGGGGTGCTCTCATTTTTTCTCCATACGTAGGCTTAGGCCCTGCATCTACCGTTCTCCCCCAAAAATATCAGGAATTTCAAGCCCCCCCCCCCCCCCCCCAAAAAAAAAAAAAAAAAAATTATAAATTTTAGCAACTAAAAAATATTCCCCATTCTGTACCTTGACCTTAAAAAAGACCCTAAAATGCATAGAAATGACCCCCTAAATGTAGTCCAATATTGTGATGACCCCCTCCCCCCCCCCCCCCCAAAAAAAAAAAAAAAAAAAAAAAAGTATGCACAAAATCTTAATACCCAAAAAATATTCATTTTACTGAAAACCCCAAAAGATATTAAAATTCAAATTTTGAACCCCCAAAAATAACCAGAGCCTGCGTATGTATGAAAATATCAGAGTAACCCCCCTGGGGCGACAGTTTGCCAATATCATTATCTCTTCAACCTTTGACGAAGTCTTTCTTTCTCTATATTTCTTTCTTTCTCTATATCATGTATATACTGCCTGGCGCTCGCTTTCGAGCATTATCGGCAGGTGTACATTGTACACTCCGGGTTGCAGGATGAAAGCCTACAAGTAACCATATCGAAATTACCGTAGGGTTCTTTAACCTGCACAGGGGGTGACTTTCCCTGCACAGGGGACATCCAGTTAACGTCCCGATCCGAAGGACGATGCACTTATCTAGCGTCATCCCTGCAAATGACACTAGAGAAAGCGTGTTAGTCATGCCATCAAAAAGAAAAGCTGCCGGAAGATCAAAACAGTAACCGGACCCAAGGGCTAGGCTCAGTCCTGTCCCAAGTCCAGTGTCATGATGACGCCCAGTTCAAGCTGCAAATTAGCACTTTGAAGTCTCTGGACATAATCCATGATGCGCTGCACTAAAATTGAGCCGTGACATGTGATTTCCAACAATGTGGGAATTTTGCATGTGTAGACTCAGACGAGCTTGTGCAGCCTCCTTTTAAGCTTAGAAACTCCAAATTATGTTCGGTCAGTTGCCTAAGGGTCATAAAATACTCAAGTGACTAGCAATGGCTTTGATCAGACTGCGAGTATACGCAGGCTGGTCTGAGCCTTTGCTGGTCTCACATACCACATTGTTGCAAATCTCATGTCGCGGCTAAATTCTCTTTTGAAAATGATTTTCAGCAAAGATACCTCTGTTTTTATACCAGAATCTTATGTCAGTGATAACCCGATTCGCTACGAACGCACACGAACGCCCACGAATGACCACGAATACTACCACGGTACCACTACGAATGATCCCGATCCCGCTACGGTAGAGCTACGATTTAGGCCACGCCCACAATCCAACACGATTCACCCCGACGAGTTTAAACGGTTTAAACTCGTCGTAGCCTTGTCGTGGAGGTTGCCGAATCACCAGGAGTCTTCACGAATCACCACGGTATTACTAGGATTCGCGCCGATGTCTCTACGGTGCTGTTACGACTCATGCCGATGCATCACGGCTTGATAAATCGGGGTGAGTCGTAGCTCCGTCGTGGCCAAAATCGTGACAGTGTAACTGGGGCTTTACATGATATATCAATTACTTTAGAAATGATTATAACTGGATACCCTAAGGTATTGTAGTGATATCATACATGACATCATAAATTAGCAATGGAATTGCATAAAAACTCAAATGCACCATAAATATAAAAGTCATACCCCAGACAATTAATAAACATAATATTATCAAATTCCAAGCGTGGGCAGACTCCCATGTTAATTTCCCATACCATGAAAGAGCCCCTTTAAGCACAATTGCACAGGTTCCATAATTTGAGCTGCCACATGAGATTTCCAACAATGTGGTATGTGTGACCAGCATGGCCTCAGATCAGCCTGCACATACATGCAGTCTGATCAGAGCATTTGCTAGTCACTTGAATAATTTATGAGTGTTAAGCTACTGACTGAACATCCTTTGGAGTTTCTAAACTTAAAGGTAGGCTGCATAGGCTGTCTCAATCTACTCATGTCAAAATGCTACATTGTTGGAAATCACGTCGCGACTCATTTATACTTTTCATGTGGCTTTACACCTCAAATGTCTAATTGCCATGCTTTTTTGGTAACCTTACCTCTATCAATTGCTTAAGGTCTGACCAATCATTTCTATGATTGCTTCTGATACAAGTTAGGTAGTTGTCAGCAACACAAAATGATGTAAATTTTGAACATATATTGTAGATTAATGTGTATTATTCTTATTTTTGTACTTGTAAAACCTCTTAATGCCAAGAAATAGTTAAGATAGAATAACTAAAGATTCATCACCTAGATTTTGTTGACGGAGTTGCAAAATTCCTACTGTTTAAATGTAAAATGGGTCTTTTGATTATTAATTTTTTCGCCTTAACTCCTTAACTCTTTGTCTGCTAAGTAATTTTGCATGCTTTTTTGCTTGTCTGCTGTTTTTTTTTCAAAAATTTTACTTTTTTCCAGAAAACATTTCAGGAACGCTGTTAGTGTGTCAAACAGTTTGGATCCATCAAGATCAGATCCCACATTCTGTTTGGCCTGGTCTGTATATATCCAAACTGTTTGCAAAGCAGCAGAGGAAAAGTCTCCGCTAGCAGGCAAAGCACTGAAGATTCCTCAACAAATATAGTAAAACCTGCGTAAAACGGCAACTCAAAAATAGACAAAACAAAGACCTTAATGACAAATGGTAGCTTAATGAAGGTCGAAAGTATTGCAGAATGCTCCCCTTGGAGCATTCTGCAATACTTTTAACCTGCATTATTCGATAATTGGTCTTGAAAACAAATTTTTGGTCTTCTTTTTGAGTGGCCGTTTTACGCAGGTTTTTCTGTAGCCCGCACCTCTTCTTGTGTTTTTCTACTTTCATCCAATGCCATCTGCAGTTTGATATCGTCCGACTTCATCTTCCTTTGTTCTTCTTCATGTTCCTCTCGACTCATCGCTAGAGCTAACTGAAGTTGTAGTTCTTCTTCCCCGATAGAGGCCGGTCGTACATTTTCCATTTCTGATGACAACCGTCTTTCTCTCCTCCTTGTTGGTGAGCCTGCAAAGATATGATATTCATAATTCTGTTCAATGTGCTTAAAGGCAGGGATTCTGTACCCCCAGCAGAGAAATGATTACCTGTATGAGATGGTCAGTGGGGGGAGCTTAGCTATTGACCAGATAAGACCTTTCCTAATCTGGTCTTGGTGATAACAGATTATATTCGAATATTTTTGATTTTAATATTCATACAATTTTTTGGGGGCAAAAAAGTTATCAATATATATCATGCTGGATAGGCTATTGTATGCACTTTATTTTTTAGTCTGCTTGTTCATAACCAACATAACTTAGTTTCAGCATAAATTTGGACAGCCAATGAAACAGACAAGAGGCTTGTTTTACATGGGGAGCCAGGTGTATTCCAGGGGTGAGGCTCGCCGTCAATCACAGGTACATTATCACTACTGGCAAGGTATTCATTGTTTGAAGTGTTTTTCAAGTGCAAGTGAGCTCTTGTCAGGCTGTCAGTTAGATTTCCCCTGTTCATTGGGTTTTGAACAGTAAAAATTCATTAAGTGTCACCCTTTGTATTCTTTGTTTTGTTTGTTTTGTTGCTTTACGTCCCAAGTCAACAGCTATGGTCATTGCGGGACGGTCAGTTCACCTAACCACACTTTTTCCTGGGCAAGCTTGAACAAGCAGTTAACCAGTACTTCGTGCACATACTTTCGCTTGTAACTGACAACAACCCTTCTTGAATGATTCAGCGGAAGGGAGGAGAATGACCGTAGAAATTATTTCATGATCAATCTCCACGAAAGTATGGGACCGGACCGGGATCAAACTCACGACCCCTGGATCTGCAGTCAGACTCGCATCTGTTGCCAGACACGTTACCGACTGCGCTACGCGGCCCGGTACCCTTTGTATTCTGATGGATTTTCCCATACAGATAAATACAATATGTATGGGGTTGTCCATTATATATTTTAAGGGGTCACAGTTAGAAATATCCAAATATGAACTTCAGTCCCTGATTAGCAAACAGTGCAGACCCTGATGAAATGCCACATTTTGCAGCATTTCATCCGGGTCTTCACTGTTTGCCAAAGGGGTTTCCAGTACACAAAGGGTTAAAGACTTGCTTTGAGAATGTAAATATAGTTTAATGATAACACTGAAAATGGGCATATAATGGCAAAGTATATGTATCTCAAAAGGCACCCTTTATAACGCTTGACAACGTACACCAGGCAAAAACTGATCCCTCAAGATTACACTTAATATCTCATATTCATAGATGATATGGTTAGTCAACTGCATGAGTGTCCATTTGCAGCAGATGACAAATGTCGGATACAAGTATACCTTATACAGTAGCCTCCAGTTTGCTCCAAGGTATACATACTTGTATCTGACACAAAATTATAGGCTATTATAGGTTTCGCTGCATATACGACATATTACGGGTTAACCATTACCCTATAAATAGCATCACCCCTATGATAGGCTGATCTATCGGAATGATTTGTACTAAAATGAGAAGTGTGTCATTATGTGACAATTTTGTTGAGAAATAACTGGAAAACAGCCAATGGTCATTTAGGAGAAAATTGTTCAAAACTTCATTTGGGGGTTAATATAAGTGCGTTCACAGTCCCAAATTCAGTTTTTACTGTGATGTTTTAAAGAGTCATAAATCTGTATTTGCAGTTGTAAAACTGATATTGTTCCCCAGTGAAAATTTTGAATATAGTTATCCCTATTTTAATGCATTTCCTTGTTTGATTTCCACAAACAAAAACTTGTTAAATCTTAAATTGGAGCATAATATTTAATGCAAGCTAGGTGAATAAAATCACTTGTCATGCAATGAAAAGTGACACGACTGTGTCACTGCATGCTGATTAAACTTAGGACAGTATATCGCAGGATCAACTGTTGTATATTTCTAACGTTACCCAATCAGATCTCGCATAAAATTAGCAAATGAATTAGATTTCCTATAGAAAAAATTGTGAGCAAAGACTAGACAATGCTATACAGTAAAACCTGTCTTAAGAGGCCACTCAAAAATAGACAAAACAAAGATCTTAATGACAAATGGTAGCTTAATGCAGGTCAAAAGTATTGCAGAATGCTCCCCTTTTGCCTGCATTAAGCGATAATTGGTCTTGAAAACCAATTCTAGGTCTTTTGAGAGTGGCCGGTTTAGACAGATTTTACTGTATACACTATAATGTATTTCTACACTCTATTTAATTAATTTTCTTCCACATTATATAAGCCTCGTTGTGGGAAAACCTGACTTTTGTTGCATGTGTACAACAAAGGCGAAGACCAATCTGCACATCCATGCAGTCTGATCAGCACCTTTGTTATTAATTATGCATTTGTAAATTAACTTGCTGCATGCAAACTTTCAATATTCTAGCTAGTTTCTGTAGCTTAGCAAGCTGCATCTAGCCTTACCATGCATGTCGCAAACCCCAGAGACAGGGTGTCTCATGATGAGGGCAGTAAAAACCTGTGTAAAACTGCCACTCTCAAAATGACCGAAAATTGTTTTTCAAGACCAATTATCGCTTAATGCAGGTCAAAAGTATTGCAGAATGCTCCAATACTTTCGACCTTCATTAAGCTACCATTTGTCATTAAGATCTTTATTTTGTCAATTTTAGAGTGGCCGTTTTACACAGGTTTTACTGTATTATGATTATAGTCAATGCTCAAAATTACATATAATTAATTGGGCCTCGACGACACAAAACAGCGTCTTCCGGGTTTCCGACAAAGCGAGACTCAAACCAGTCTCCTCAGCTACAGAGACAAGCTAGAAAATTGTTGAAATTTTGCTTGAAGCAAGTCTAGATTATGATACTGATACTGATACTGATTATGATAAAGGCGCTGATCAGACTGCGGATATGTGCAGGCTGGTCTGGGCCTTTTTTGTTCGCAAACCCCTGAAGACAGGTTTTCTCACGTCCATGCACACTTGTAAAACAGCAAGCAGTTGAGCCATCACCAATAGTAACCCTAGATTTTCAATGATATATGATGCTCTTAGGTAGAAAGTCACACGGCATAGAATCATGAAACTTTTTTTAAAAAATTACAAGACTTTTTTGCCATTAACTTTGCATGCTGGGTAATATTTCATGCTTTTAATGCCATCTGCTGACCTTTTCCAAAATTGACTTTAAAAAAAAAATAATTCAGGAACACTATCAGAGTGTCAAATGGTTTGGATCCAGATCAGGGCCGACTGATCTGGGTCCAAACTGTTTTCAAATGTTATCAGCATGCTTGGTAGTTTTTCATGCTTTCATTGTTGTCTGCTGCTTTTTTCCAAAAAACTCTTTCAGGAACACGTAACTATCAAAGTGTCAAACAGTTTGGGTCCAGATCAGGACAGACATTCTGTCGGTCCTGATCTGGGTCCAAACTGTTTGCAAAGGTTATCAGCAGAAAACAAAAGTCGCCGCTAGCAAGGAAAGAGCTAAGCAGCTAAAAACTATGTCAGACTTTCTGGCTATAAAGGGAAACAGAAGCACATGTGCGACCACACTGAAAATTGAGAAGCTATGAAAGGCCAAAGACTGTATGCAAAATGTCTTATTTTCTTTCTATTTGCTTTAAAACAGATAGTCCTTGACTAAAATAGTAATATGTGGGCACTGAATTGAGTTTTGATATCACGCAAAAGTATTAAGCCTTATCCTGTGAAACTATCTGTTGTTTAAGCGACAGATGTGCTAATAACCCGTCATAACCATCAAAAGAGTAAATCTACTTAGGGTCATCAACAAACATTATACCACCCTGAACAACTTTAGTACGAAATATCTTGTGATGTGCAAGATCTACACTGATGTAGGTGGTATAAAATAGTTATACCATGTTTGTGCACCTGTACGTAAGATAATCCACTCGCTAAAGCTTGTGGATTATCTCCACGTACAGGCGGACAACCCATGGTATAACTATTACCTATACATGTACATGTATACACCAAAAAGAGACATCTCAAGAGCTGAATGAGCCATCTCATGTAGGATCTATACTGAATTCTATCTGATTTTGCAGTTTGTCATTTAATTCAAACTCAGATTTTTTTTTTGTTTGTTTCGATTCTTTACGTCCCAGTCAACAATTCTTCATTCATGTCAAGATGGGTCTTCCTGGGCTGAACCAGTACTAAGCAGTGGATAAAGTGTCTTTCTCAAGGACACAACACATTGACTTTGCCGGAGGTGAGACTAACTAGCAACCCTTCAATCCCCAGTTTAACTGTCTACCAACTGATCATGAGCCACTGCGCTCGGCTTTGTTAGAAGTTGTGCAGCAGTGTACAGCTCCTAATATATTTCAAAAAAATCTAGTGTTAGTGCTAGTGGCCTAATGCGCTAAGCCTAGTGCAAATAAACAAACCAAGAAACAGAATCTTCAATATGTTAACAAGTTGATGAATTTCTCTTTAACTCTTTGCCTACTGGGTAATTTTTGTCGACTGCTGATTATTTTCAAAATCAACTTTTTGAAAAAATCTTTCAGAAAGTCTGAAACACCCAAGTGTCATTTTGGATCCAGATCAGGCCCAACATTTTGTTGGGCCCAAACTGTTTGCAAAGGTTATCAGCAAACAACACTAGTAGGCAAAGAGTTAATTGTACCTCTGGATCAAAATCTCAGCCAACGCATGACGAAATTAACAAAATGAATTGTCTGGCCAGGAAGGCTCAAGACTTCAACAGGCAGTTTTCAACAGGCATGATTTCTTCATGCACATAGCCAAAGACTCAGATCAGACTGTGTGGCTGATCAAATTATGAATTGCTAAAGAACTATTGTTCTAACCCCAGGAATGCCAAAACTCCATGGAGTTTGACAATGACCATTCTAAAATGTGATTGGCCTCTCATTTCAATGCTTTTTTGACAATGCCATCAACATGTTAACATACAATGATCAAAAATAAGATTTTAGAAACAAAGCAAAACTGAAGCCAAAGCTACCGTTGATGGATTATGGAGATGCTATATTTACTCTGAATCATTGGACACATTCAATCTTTGCATGCTGGGTATTTTTTCATACTTTGGTTGTCGTCTGCTGACTTTTTTTTCAAAATTAAGTTCTTTTAATATCAAATTTTCTTCCAGGAACACTAACAAAGAATGAAATGATTTGGATCCAGATCAGGACCGACATTCTGTCGGTCCTGATCTGGGTTCAAACCATTTACAAAGGTTATCAGAAGACGACAACAGTCTACGCTAGCACAGAAAGAGTTAAATCTCAATTTGAACAAGTCCATATGCAGGCCTTTAGTTAAGAGTGAGTACCAAAAAATTAATTTTCTTATTTCTCAACCAAAACATATGTTGTGGGTACTCAAAGGAACCATCTCAATGAGACGATTTTTTTGAGCACCCAAAACATATATTCAAAGTGATGGATTAATAGAAAATATTTAGAATTTTACACTCAAAAATTTTGTTTATCTAAACCTTAGATATGACTGACTTGATGAGGTGATAGATTTAAGAATGGCAAACAGCTTAGATCCTGATCAGACTGCTCTTTTAAGAGCAGTCTGATCTGGCTCTACACTGTTTTGATAGGCCTATCTGCCCAAATATTTAAGAGTAAATAAGGAATTCACCGACAGAACCACCTACGTGACATTAAGTACTACAGCCTGCCACCAGTGCGCGGTGGGGTAAGACAAAAAAAGTCACTTACTTTGGTCATATGCATCTGTATCTGAATACCCACCTGACTGTAAATCAGGACTGCTTGCACTGCCACTCCGCGACTGAAACAAAACAAAGGTAAAGATTAACAAATTGCTTGAGCGAAAAATTGTTTAATATTTTCTTATCAAGCAGTTTTAGCATTTATAATGTTCTAGATGCACATAAGAGCCGTCTCAATGATACTGTTCTTTTGAGTACCCAAGATATATGTTGGTTGAAAAATAAAAAAGTAATTTTTGATTATGCACTCTTTATCTTAGTGGTTAGAAATGTTTTTATTTTTACAAGAAATACCTACTGCATGTGCCTTACAGAAATAGAATTAAATTATCAGATTCTTGAATTAGACAATATACATTCACCAAGGGGTATGATAGAAGGACAAATTACACCACAAGGTGTATTAGTAACCAAAGTCACAGTATTGAAAACAGGGAGAAATAGTCTTAAAATGTAATAATAATATGATGGTTTCTCATCTGACATCACAGGAAAGCAGTGGCTCAGTGGTAGAGTGCTTGACTCGAGACCGAGGGGCCGCGGGTTTGTGCCTCACCGGCGCCACTGCGTTGTGTCCTTGAGCAAGAAACATTAATGAATCCTAGCTTAGTACTACTTCAACCAAGGAAGACCCGTCCCTACATAACTGAAAGATTGCTGATGGGACGTAAGAATCAAATCAAACAAACAAACAAAACAACTCATCTGACATCATGTCCCACTATAACCAGGCTTTGTCCATGGACTGATATGGGAGTACTCGGTTGATAAAAGGTAAGAAAATTGCAATATAATAGCGAAAGAGTTTCATCATGTGCACTTTGACTGTGGTCTCTGTTTGCTATTCTGTTAATAATTCCTGAAACTACTGCAATCAACAGCCAACTAAAATCAGGGACTGATTTTAAATCATTTTGTGTGTGTTGCAAAAATTTTGGTACTTGTTGCAGTACCTCCAGTGATCGAGGCTCGAACCAGTGATCCCTCAATCTCAAGTCGAGCACTCTACCACTGAGCTTTGCAAAGGCAATCAGCATAAATGACAAAAGCAGGCAAAGAGTTACGGTAAATGTTCTAACCTTTCGAACACTAGTTGTGCATGCCTGCCAAAATAGACTAGACAAAAAGTGTAGACCCAGATCAGACTACTTCTGAAGAAGCAGTCTGATCAGGGTCTTCCCCATTTGCTATTCAGACATCCATATTGTGAATTCAAGCCCTGAAAATCAGCATTTTATTTGAGAACATAAAGAGAAAAGTGTTCAAAATTTAAGAACATTTACCATAATTTATATTAATAAATATGTGAGCCACAACATGAGATTTCCAACAATGTGGTATGTGTGACCAGCAAAGGCTCGGACCAGACTGCGCTTATGCGCAGTCTGATCAGAGCCTTTGCTAGTCGTTTGAATATTCTATGACTGTCAAGCTACTGATCAAACTGCATTTGGAGTTTCTAAGGTTAACAGGAGGCTGCACAGGCTTGTCTGAGTCTACACTTGTCAAAATACCACATTGTTGGAAATCACATGTCACGGCTCATGTTTATTTGCTTACCAAGTCAGCATATGGTATCTGAGAAACTTTCACATTAAACAGCTTCATCCTCATATAATTTTCACTTTAATTTATATACGTATATATATATATATATATATATTAGTAATTGTATATGAGCCTTATGTCCCATAAAACTCTGTTCTCTGGCTCCCGTTTGCAACCAGCCTTGAATTTTAGATGAAGTATGTACAGCTATTATTATATAAATCACAGATAAACAAAAATGTTGGGCATAAAATTGTGAATATTTTCTTATCTATCACTTTAAACATATGTTTTGAGTAATTAACAGAGCCGTCTCATTGAGACAGTTCTTTTGAGTACCCGCAACATAAATGTTAAAAAACATATATTGATAGATAAAATGTGTCCCTTTTCCTTCGATTTAAATAGTTCATCATCATCATCATCATCATCATCATCATCATCATCATCATCATCATCATCATCATCATCATGTTTTCAATATTTCCAATTTAAATTTATTATTTTGATTTGTATTTATTTATTTTCTTTAAAAAAAAGTATTTTAAACTTATACTGCTTTGCTTATAAAAAATAAAAAAAAATATAAAGATTAATCCAGCTGCTATAATAAGTATATAGCCATACAGAACCCAAGCCAAAATTCACAAAATTCCTTCAAATATCTTTATATTTCCTTTGTATAGTATTTTGACAGTACCAAAACGTGTACATATCCCTTCTACGTAAACAAAAAAACTGCCACAAAGAGCTGAAAAACCAATAAACGCTTTGCTTTCGTTCTTGGCACAACCTCCACACAAAGACCTTTCTGACACAGAAGGTCTAGACTGGTTCCCCATTTAGTTCACTTGTGTTCTTTTACTTAACCATTGACTCTCTGAATATTATTATATGCTACACTCCTCCCCAGTTTCTATCAACTTGCAACAATCCAGTTAATTGTAAGCTTGTATTATCAATCAGAATAGAAAACAGTGTGGATCCTGATCAGATGGCTTCGTCAGAAGCCATCTGATCTGGATCTACAGTGTTTCCAAAAATGGTTAAATTCGAGTTCAGCAGGACAAGGGTTACTATTGACTCACTGAACCATTTCATTTTAACATCTTTTTCATTTATTACTCAACCAAAAAACACATGTTTTCTGCTACAAATCATAAAACGGATCTTGACACATGGACAGTGTAGATCCAGATCAGCTGGCTTCTCAAGAAGAAGCCGGCTGATCTGGATCTACACTATCCGCAAAGCGAGGTTTTTGATGGATCAGCAGGACAGAAATTTACATCATTTTATGCAATACTGTCAACCTATAATCCACTTACTGACTGTTATGCCTAGTTGTCACCTAATAATAACCACAGGTGAGGTAAATCATGTTAAAAGAGCCTTAACATATATTCTTAATTAAAGCAAAAAAAACTCCCACATAAACTTTCCTCAACATAGACCATGATCAGTCCATTATAAGGTCAAGCTATGCAGCTGCTACAAAAGCTGATCAGAACAAAGTCAATACGAAATAGTTCAAGATATTAAGAGCAAGGTTCTTTAAATAAAAAGCCATCTGTTCAGGATTATCTTTTTTTAAAGTACTGTTACACAATTAAATTTGCATTAAAAGTCAAATCTGACAAAGGCGTGTAATGTAATTCAGAGGGACAAGCCCGAAGGACATGTATTATATGAAATTTTCTTTTCTTCAGCACCATAAAAGCATACTATATAAGAAATGTGGTTGGAGCTAAATTGGTACCAGTGATTTTATTTGGCCATTTTTAATGCTGTATATGAAAGTCATTCCCAATCCAAAAATGGCCTTTATTTTCCCAATTTCATGTATTTGAGTCCTTATTTTCCCAATTTTATGATATATTTTCCCAAATGTGAAGAAAAAGGTACCTTACCAAAATCCCAAATAAAATCACTGGGTACATATAAAGCAATCCTGTTCAGAGAACCTACAATATTACCAAAGTAAAAATGAATCTGAGACGCTTACCATTATCACATGTCAATGATCCATGAGTGATAAATTTAAAAAAAATCGAATGTTAAATATAATAAAACTTCTCATAAATGTACGTAACGCCCATAAAATATTAACATTTCAAGTATAGAAAGAAAAACTAAAAAAGAAAGCAAAACAAATAGTCCCTGATCAAACTGCACCCAATTTTCAAGTCCATGTAACTTGGTTCTTAAACTCATTCCAGAATGACATAATGGAGAGAAAACAAAAGCCCTTTTAAAACGACCCAACCCCACTCAATGCTATTATAGGTTTGACAATAACATGATCACCAGTGATTATTTTTCTGCACAAACAGGTAAATGCACTTGGCATATAAGTGCATGTCTTAGAATCTAGGACTAATATTTTTAATTTTTAAAAGCAAATAGTTGATTCACAAAGGTTCAAATATGTCTGCCAACGCATAAGATTTTTGTACTTATCACATCTGCACAAATGCATCTAATACATGCCAATGCTGATGTATTCAGCAGGGCTAGGTCTGAGTCTTCGCCTACATGTACATCCAAACTTTGTGTATGCGAGCAGGGAAGGCCCTAGTGAGTCAGCTCATATGCATGTAGACTCAACAATTCATATTTTCATGGGAAAAAACTGACCCTGAAAGCGATTAAATCGCACTTAAAAGGTCATATGATAAACAGAATCTTGCACGAGTGATCATTTCATATTAAATTTATTAAACTCGCCATAGGCTCATTTAATAAATTTCATATATGAAATGATCACTCGTGTAAGATCCTCTATGTATGTGACATGATGCATCACATAAAAATTTGGTATTTTATAGCATCAGCATGCTCGTCAGTCATTGCTACTCCCACACACAAAGTAGGAACGTAGATGATGGCTCAGGTCAAACTTTAGGACTCTAACACATTAGATAGCTTCACATGCATATAAATTAAAGAATGATTTTACGAATATGCTGTAACTACCAAAATCTCATGAGCTAGCCCATATGTTTTGCCGAGTCTCAGAGACAGTTTTAGACAGCCCTGCGAGTCGTGGGCCCTTTTCTTTGTTTCATCATGGTGTGTTAATTTGATTAGAGTGTTTCTCCATGATGATACATTGTAATAGTTAGAAGGCCTCCATGTGAGCTGAACATTTTGTACTTCAATAACAGCAGAATCTAGGGCAAAGATTTTTTACTAGAAAATGCATTTAAGCCCCCCCCCCCCCCCCCCCCCCCCCCCCCCCCCCCCCGTGGCTTAGGCTGCTGTTCGTTCTAAGGAGGTGGTTCTGTTGTTGCTGATTTGCTTTGCTGTTGAATGTTACTCCCCTTGTGGGAGTCTTAATTGTTGTTTGTTTTGTTGTACGTTACTTTATGTCCATGCTAGTTTTGCAATCATCTTGATGTGGACAAGTGAGCTGGTGGTTGCTTTGCTTGGTTTGTCATCCTTGTGTCTCGTAAGTGTTGTGTGGCTCTACTTCGCAATGCCATGGGTTTGTCTGTGGTTTGTGATTGTGGTATTTCCTGATCATACTCATTTTTATATTAAACATGCCTTTAGTTAAGAGTGTGTAACAAAATATAATTCTTCTTATTTCTCGACCAAAATATATGTTATGAATATTCAAAAAACCCTCTTAATCAGACGGTTCTTTTGAGCACCAAAAACATATGTTAACCTGATGGGTAAGAAAATATCTACAATTGTATGCTGAAAAATGTCACTTATGATCTAAACCTGTGTTAAATATGCTTCAATTTTCCATTATTCCTTTGTAGACCAGTAACACCTAAACAGGTACTTTGGCAAACAGTGAAGACCTAGATGAAATGCCACATAATGAGGCATTTCATCAAGGTCTGCTCTGTTTGCAAAGATAAAATTGATCTTCAGAGACAGAAATACATCATTTTATGGATATTTTGACCAGCAACCCCTTAAATTACATAATGGACTACTTCCTTTTTATTGTAACAGTATAGTGTTTCCCATAAAGAGGAATAGCAGGGGGGAGCACCCTCCTGCCCTAAAGCTCCCCCTCCTGCCCTAAAGCTCCCCCTCCTGCCCTTATTTTTATTTTAATATAAAAAATAGTCATATTTTAATTTTTACTGTATAAAATAACTTTTTGTTATCCCAATGAATCCTATGCTCCACTAGAAGCTATTCTAACCTTTTAACAGACATAAAATCCTTTATCTAAGTCACATTTGAAAAGTCTGTTCTAACAGAAGTGCCCTTTTGGGTGAATTTCACGCATCAAAAGTGCCCTTTTTCTGGCCAGCACCCTGCCCCTTTTTCAGGCTGTGGGAAACACTATCAGTATGTATGGAATAATCCATCAGAATAAGGATTAGTCTGGAGCTATGGAATACTTACTACTTTGCTTCCTACTCCCATTGCATTGAGAGCAAATCTTTCTTTCGCCTTCAGTGACTTGGCTCGCTCATTCTTCAACCTTTCATCATCCTTCAATAACATCACCAGCTGTTTTGCTTTCTCCCGCACATTCATCCCTTGATCCTTATTATCCTCAATGTATTGAAAATCTTTCAAAGTTTGGATCGCGTAAATATTTTCTTTGCACTGTTGGGCGACCTTCTCACTCCCAGTTTTGATGATATAGTCTAACACAACTAGAGACTTGTACACGTGTCTCCAATTTTTCCCATGATCGTTTAATCGCTTCCAGATCATCTGCATTATCTCTGTGAAAGCAACAACATTATATGTCAGATCGGCGATTTCCGTCATCAGCGTGCTTGACGGGCCCCATGGGTCATTTGATGTGGCCTCACGCACTTTGACCTGGGCCTCAGTATAGTTTTTAACGACGTTCTTTAGTGTTCTCCTCATTGGCATTTTTTATGTATTCAACGTCTATGGTGAACTTTATATAGGTATTTATCACAGAAGTCTATAGCACCTCGTCTCTGCCCTAAAATTTCTAATTCATCTTTGTATGAACATCTAGCTACCTGAAATAGTACAAAAGGTACAGCTGTAGTTAAAAGATGATCATCAAAGCAGATCATTGTTTTCTGTACTGATTCAATCTTCCAGCCATTTCATTATCCCCAAGCTTTTTCAAAAAAAAGCGATGGGGATATTGCAATCGCCTACATATGTCTGTCCGTCACGCTATCTCCTCTTAAACCATTGGACGAAAAATCCATCCAAATTTGGTGTATGAGTTGCTCACATGAATGGGGTGTGCAACGGCACAATTTGTTCTGACCCGCCCCCTTTTCATCCCTGTAAAAGTGCACCCATTAATTTTGTCATGGTAATTTTTACAAAAAAAATCCGGAACTGCACTGTTTTAAACGGCAACATCACCAAGTGGTGAATAATTATGTCATGGCACGGTAGTGTCATTTTTCATTCTGTCAACAAGCCAAATATGACAGCACCATCTCTGAAAGCTGCAGCAGAGAGTGCACAACCCTCGACCCACAATATTTATGCAATTTTCATGATAAGCCTAACAATGACAATTTTCTTCGCCAATATAGCTTTCATATTTAGTAGCATCCACGTGGATACAGAATAGCTGTCATGTGCAGTAAATTGCCAGTAATGTTGCTCATTGTAACAATACATTTTATGGTCACACATAACTCAAGATACATTCTGATCAATGATTTTGTTTTTGTTTGATTTGATTCTTTATGTCCCATCAACAATCTTTTAGTTATATTGGGACAGGTCTTCCTGGGTTGAACCAGAACTAAGCTAGGATTAATGTTCTTGCTCAGGGACACTACAAAGTGACGCCAGTGAGGCTCTATCCCGCGACCCCTCGGTCTCAATTCAAGCACTCTACCACTGAGCCATTGCGCTCCCGTTCAGATCAATGATATCCCTAATCAGTAATCAGGGGTAAAATTCCACTCGCTCGCTGGCATTGGCATTTTAGCTTTCAGAAATGACAAAACAAAAGTAAAACAAAGATCATCAATCTTTTGCTTCTTGAACCGAATGTTTATATCGGATTGTTACAACTACTCATGCGCAGTTTCTGACTGGTACAATTAAACCATCCAGGAGTGATGTTTCAGAAAAATTATTTGCAGAGCCCCTGCTCTTTTGGGAATTAGAAGACGGAGGTCGTCTAAAACGGCCAGTGGATTTCAGACATTAAGCACAGTTTTTTTGTTTATTTCGACACCGGTTGTTTCTACACATCTACATCATACACCCTGCCATCACACTTGACTACTATAGCGCGGGAGGGGCGGGGTTTACTGCATAAGAAAGAGAGAGTATGATAGGAAAGTTAGAAGTATAGTTGATAGAAAGCCAGAAAAAAGGGCAGTATCGGCCAATGCATTTCCCTTCTTCAATCCTCACCCAAACTGCCTTCCCTGAGTGTACCAGGGCACACAAAGTCCCCAACAGCATAATGTCAAAGCGAGATATTAGGCCTAGATCTCATATGTGGCTGGCACTGACTGCTACCGTCACAACTGCACATGATTACCAATTATAATTATCAGTTATGGGCAGTGACCTATACATATATGTGACTGGAAACTCAATTTTTAGCTAGATAGGTATGTCGAGGCATGTGTCACGTAACTTACAACTGGTGCGCCATTTATCGTATACAAAATGGGGATGCAGCCTTGAGAAATGTATATGTACATTGAAGAGCGTACTTTGTTGTAAATATTGCTCATTGCTTAATATATCTTGTTAATAGCAATGGAAAAAGTATATATGACATATCTGTAAAGGATATGTTTCTGCAATATTAAAACTAATCATATAGAGTTATGACTTTGTAAAAACTAATCATATAGCATTATAAATGTCATAATGACCGTGTAAATATTGCCTGGTTTAATGAAAGTTGCGTCAAATATGGCATTCACTGTGACAAATAAAGCTTCAAACATGGCTATGTCTGTGCCTCTATTTATTAGTTTTCATAAACCAAGAGGCCCTGTGATTCATAAATATCATAATTATAGAGAAATAACGCTGTGTATTCCAAAACCGCGATGAAATCAAATTGTGTAAATAAATGGTATTGACTTCCCCGCATTTACCTTAAATTGAGTGTCACAGAGGTGAACTTTGTGATTATTTTGCTTAACGCAAAAATTACCTTTTCTCCTTTAGTGCCACAGTGAGTAGTGTTGATATTTACTTAAATCATACCAAGCGTGGGAAAAACAGGTTTAACCTGTCTTGTAGGGCTGGCATGATTAATCGAAATATCGGTTAATCGGTCGATATACAAAAGAAAAACGATTATCGATATGAAAATTCAAAAATCGGTTACTTTTAATGGATGTTCTGTCTATTTATTCAATTAAAATCCAAGCGTAATTGCCTCCTTTTATTTTCTGCTTAAACCGGAAGTGCCCTGAGGTGCATTGTTGTAAACAGTAGATGCGTATAAATTGCTGTAACGAAGTAGTAAAACGTTGTACTCTGCATGCTAACTCAACAACTGATTGTTAGAAAAAGTTATACCTACGCTCCTCTGTTTTAAATAAAGTAGTACAAAATCACGAAAATTCATCAGATGAATAATCTAGCATGAAAGTTGTTTTTCTCCGCGGTTAAATTCGTGTTTAGAAGCTTTCAATTTTACCGACGTTTACAGCGGGTCTTATTTTACACAAAGGTGTTCGTGTCATACATACTTGACTTCCTTTTGTATGACGTCACGCAACGTGCCGAAATTAACAACAAACAATGGCGGACTTCGAGTTCAATTACCGACTTTGCCAATTAGCAAGTCAATTTTCTTCCAACAGAGTGGATGACGACTTGTTTTGAGCAAAGGTGCCACTTTTTATTTTAAACCTATTATCTTTTGAATCTAGAACACGTGCTACTTAGTGTTGTTTTGCAAAATGATGGGGAAATCAATGTCATTGACCATGCAAGAGTTGTCAAAACGTTCCGAGACCCTCTGTCAAGTTTGAGCGATTACTAATCGGTTATATCGAAATGCAAGGACCGATTATCGATTAGCATTGTGGCTTCGATTAGCCAGCCCTACTGTCTTGCATTGTTTTCTAATGGGGTACCTTGAAACTGAGTTGTTCTATTTTATCGTCCAATCAGTAGCCGTTTTAGTTAGACATAAGGATGTAAGATGATGGGTGATTGGTTGCTAACGATCACACCTCTATTAACTTACTTAGCGCATGCGCATAACATCACTAATACATATGCGCGCGAGATTTGGAAAAGGCATTCTCATTTTTGCAGTTAGATCGACTCCATCGATCTACAGGCTGAAGAACATATATCTATATTAGTATTTATATTATTCCTTCACGGAATTGATATGGAAACATTATTATTAGCAGGACCCCTTTTTATTTACAACTGTAAAATAAATCCTTTAAAACAACATCTGTTGTTGAGATCCCTGGCTAAACGAATCCATACCCTGGGACATGAGTATTTGTATTTCATTGGAGTGTCCAGTCACTCTAATCACTTTTATGGCAGGGCTCTACAGTAAGCATGTTCCTATAGTGCCTGCTCTAGTATAATCATGGTCAGGACAAGTCAATTCTGGATCCTGGTAGCCAGATTGGGCTAGTTCAAAGAAAATTAAAAAATAAATAAAAACTATCATCTTGGTCAAAACAGTTTACTCAAGGGTAATGATTTTCAAATAAATAGAGGTATTAAGTTGTTTATTTCAGTTTGAAAACAATTACAAATGTTTAATTGAAATGAATGCAATTATAAATTGGTATGACAATGTACAATTTGTTAATAACTTGAAATTTACACATTTCAGGTCAGGGCAAGTACATTGCTCAAGCCCCCCAGGGGGTGGGTGGGGGGGGGGGGGGGGGGGGGGTACTCTGATATTTTCACACATACTTAGGCTCAGGCTATTTTTTGGGGTTCAAAATTCTGAATTACAATATTTTTTGGGTTTTTTTTTTGAGAAAAATGAATATTTTTTGGGGTGTGTGAAGATTTTGTGGATTTTTTTTTTTTGGGGGGGGGGGGTCATCACAAAATTGGGCTTGTTTGAGGGTCATTTCTATGCATTTCAGGGTCTTTTTTTAAGGTCAAGGTACAGAATTGGGATATTTTTTGGGGTTGCTAAAATTTCAAATATTTTTTTGGGGTGCTTGAAATTCCTGATATTTTTTTGGGGTGAAAGGTAGATGCTGGGTCCGAGCCTACGTATACGGAAAAAAATTGAGTACCCCCCTGGGTGCTCAAGGTCCTTGTCCCATAGGACAAGTAGGATTTAAAACAGGTCTGGGGAATCTCGGAAACACACGATCGTAAATTATCGCGTAAATGTGCGATACCCGACTGCCCATGTAAAGGGAAATCATTCTAAACATCATCATGGGAAATCAGTTGATGTTCAACTTCCGTATTGTTGGCAAACATATATTGCGCATTCCAGCGACGACCATTACCACATGTCTCGCCTTTTGCGAGTTGGAGCCCTAGATGCAAAAACATTACAACACACAAATTAAAGATTACAAATAAATATTTAACCCTCAGAACCTTGGCCTCAAATCAATGATAAAATTGATGTGAAAATGGTAAGAAAAAAATTTCGGGTTTCAGTCGGAAGAGGGTTTAATTTGGTGTGTTTTTCCTGAAATTCTGTTTGTTTAATGTTTAGCTTCTCACCCCTTGGTCCGAATGCATCCAAAAAAGATCGATCCAATCAGTGGAAACGGCCAAAATGATAAACCAATAATCAAATTTCTATCGCTCAGAACCGCGACGCAGTTGATGGATTACTACCTCTCTTAGCAAGTCTGCCAATCTCAAGCGTGGTCGTGCATTTGAGCGATAATTTTGATCTAGTGTTTCCGAGATTCCCCAAACATGAAAAAGGAATGTAGAGCCCTGTATGGGTCAATTGACTTCAAATAAAAGTGTTGCCGAATTTTCTTAAAAAGTGTCTCCAAATTGTCTCAAAATCAGTCGCAGAATTGTCTCCAAAACTGTGTCACTGAACTGTTCTGTCGCAGAGTTGTCTCGATTTCAACGGAAGCATGTCTCTAGTTCAAATTGTTGGCGGTCTCTCCGCAACTTAACTATGTAGATATTTGAAAGTGTATGACAATGATTCATTAAACAGGAAACAAATGAAAATGTATTATTATTATACCATACAACAGAGGAGTCAGTATTGCAAAATTACATTTTTCTGTTCTTGGGACTGGTTTCATAAACAAAATTTGGAAATGTCACGTTTTGGCTTGTATACCTTCAAAAACGCTTACTTCTTTGAGTCTTTAAGTGAAGTAGATTGGATATTTGTTTATGTCAAAGAACACAATTGTAGATCAGACGATAATTATTCCTTAAAAACGATTAATTTAATAAGTGCTTTACAGGAAATTGGTCACTTCTAAAAATCGAAAATGGCGAGTTCTCACTTCCTGTTTAGTCATCAAGGGGGAGTAAAATGTAACGGACTAGTGAAAGAATAAAAGCCAGGACCAATTTCCGGGACTCGGGGCCAAATCCGCGACCAAAGTTTACAATTTTAACATGCAGATATCATTGTAAAAGTTGGATCACATGTTTATTTTAGGGTCTTCTTGAAAATGCATAATATGAAACTGCAACCAACCAATGGTTAATTGCATTTGCCCTTTGATATCTTAAATCATATGTGGTACTTGATTGTATCGTTTCCTGATCTTTGCAACCTTACTTACTTTAATGATTTGTGTAAGTGTATGACAAAATCCCCCTTTGACACCCTGCTCATTTTTTGTATAGGGGGATATATTCCTGGGACCCCCATGTTTTTGCAAGATGGGCATAATCATCTCTGCTGTTTTGTTGTTTTTTGGTTTTTTTTTTTTTTTTGCAACGTGGACAGACCTAGACCCTCTCAAGATGTCACTGTCATAAATGTGACTATGTTTTAAGAAAGATACATTGTGTACACGTCGTTAAGTTGAGGCATAAGGTATTTTATGCAAACTATGTAAATGTACGTTTGTAGATATAGATCAACTTAAAGGTAAACTTATATGCAAAATTTAGTCAAAATATACTTAAGAAATAGATCAGCTCCAGCAGTGAAATGTTGAGTAATAATTCACTGTTTGGAGGTCAGTTGTAAAGAAGACCAAATCACGAGCGCGCAGCGCGAGTGATTTATCTTGGTACAACTGACCGACAAACAGTGAATTATTACTCAACAATACACGCAATGGAGCTGATCTATTTCGATTCTAACACGCAATAAACGATGAAAACACATTCGAAGTCTTCAGCTTCTTCCAACTTTCCGCCATTGCACTGAAGAACTCTCGCCAATACTTAGACAACGTCGCATACATTTACACGTAATTGTAACGTCTTTCAAGCGTAAAGACGACGTTACACCGTCTAACACCATGAATGACGTCATTTTCCAGTGACGTCAGCTATCACACACTTTAGCAGTGGATTATCGTCTGATATATCGCAGTTTGTTACCGTTGGCTCTATAGGCGAGGTGTGTTAGAATATGTGGTTAAATTATCTATATGAGCATTTTCAAAAACTGCTATGTTCTTGTTCTTGTTCTGGCAGATATTCTGCCACAGTTGGCACACCTCCAGATCGCTGGAGTACCGTTGCACAGCTAAAATGGTTGATTTAGTCCACCACCCTATTTACACGTTATGAGAGTCTCTACATACAGGTTAAAAAGTTTATAAAATGTTTCTTTTAAAAAGTTTATATAAAAGTTTATATAAAGGTGTCAATCTTGAATACTGTGTAATAAGAACTGGAAACCTGCTATGTTATGGCATGGAAAACCTCATTAGACTTGAGAGTTTTATGTTTCATATCTCTGATTCTCTGTGGTACAACTGCTAGTCTTTTGTACCGCTCACACTGCAGCGCATGACATAACCGTCTGCTTTGAAATTCTATTGCCTTTAGTTTATGTAGGTCACATTTGGGGGGGGGGGGATTTACTACAGGCACTGGAGTCTAATATTAGCTGAAGCAATATATCAGGGTCGTTAGTAGGCTTACTAAGCAAGCTAGCACATGTATCAGTAATAATATCTACAATAGGTTCTCTAGCACTACTCAAAGCCGTGCAACTCAGCAGGAAACGTTTTACTATCTCTTCACCATTCTTACATAATAAGCAGGTAGGAGCTATAGCATTTTGGTTGAAAGCAGCTCGGTTACTCTGGAGTATGTATGTCCTTGTCACCAGATTCAGTTTTGTGCTAATACGAGGAATTGCTCTTGCATTTCCAATCGTTATTATCACAGGATGTCGTTGGCCGTAGCAGTAATCTTCTGTTTGTAGGTATTTTAAGCTTGAATATAGTGTTGACTGATGTAATAATCTAGCAGCCCAATAGCCGTTAGTCTGTTTATTAACTATCCTCTTCCATTTTTCCTTGCCTGGAGGTGGTTATAGCACACACCTACGGGTCGTGCAATTATACTGCATCTCAGCCTAATGTGCATAGTCATGAGGTATGTACAACGTTCACTACATAGTTGTGCATGTGCATTATAATAAAGGGTATCAACGTGCAAAAATAGCAAGTGAGTATGATCAGGAAATACCACAATCACAAACTGCAGACAACCCTGTGGCACCGTGACGAGACACCAGGAAGACAAATTAAGCAAAGCAACCAGCTCTCTCTTCCCCATCAAATCTGTTTTCGAGGTTTCATACCACGTTAGGCTAAATTTAGCCTACTCCGCTACAGAGACTAGCTACACTATTGAAATTTGGCACAAAATAAGCTTGCCATGCATTTGAATAGTGTTCAGGTCGCTGACATAAAAACATATTTAGCCAGCTGTTTTTTGATGATCAGTTCAGAATTGGCGATGGTTTACTGACTATTGGACCAGGATCAGGTATAATGCCAATCTAAATTGCTGACATAGATATGCAATTGACCAAGGTGCTACATGTTGCCTGACAGGGAATAGTTGACAGATCAATCTCAAATACAAGAATATAAAGAAAAATCTGTTTGACAATTTGTGTTTAACTTCCCACCAACAGCTAAGGCCATATGGAGAAACGGCATAAATGGCTTAAATGCCTTGTGGTACTTGATTGTATCGATTCTTGATCTTTGTCCCCTTTCTTACTTCTTACTTAAACTCTCACCATTCAACGTCATTTTTGGTGTGATACGGTTATATGTATAATGACACAATCATTTTGTACGAAAAATGAGTTACACCATTCTGTGTAGTATTCACTTGCACTGTTTATTTAATTTTGTATCAGAAACCCGTTTTTATTTTATTTTCATTTTAAGGGTAAGGCATTTTCAGTTTAAAGATAAGACATACACCAAAAACAAAAGAGAGTGAGCTAACTTTTCAGCAATACCATGGGCATGTCAAATAGTTTGGATCTAGATCAAGACCGACATTGGGTTAGTTCTGATCTTGGTCTAAGCTGTTTGCAAAGGTTATCAGTATATGGCACTAGCATGCAAAGAGGCCTTTGTAATTAGCATATGCTGGAAAAGTTCCCTTTTGTCTCCCGCCATATGTAGATGGAGACTGTTAAAATGGGTTAGGGGCCTGATGCTTTGGCTGTTGTCAGGCCCACTGGGGTTTACCTGTTGGATTTCTTTTGCTCCGGTAATTAATTTCATTTACTTCTGACTCCTTATTTTAGCTTTATCCCCTTTTTATATCTTGCTTTATATGTTCTAGGAGATAAGGCATTGATAAGTAAAGGGGTCTTTCATGCCAACCAAACATCAATGTGTCTTGATCCACATCTGAACTAAGGGTTATGTTGGCACACAGTGAAACCGGTTTAAGCCCTCCAGTAAAATATTTTTTTACCGTTCCAAGGCTGTGCTTCTTTTGTGGATCATTTATCTTATTTCTGTCTTGTTTTTGGTATGCTTTAGTGCGCGTCAGTTTATTAATGCCTTGTGGTCGTCTGCTGGGAAAGATCTGACCTCTTGGCTCTCGTTTGTGATGTCTAATTGTGAAGTTGTCACTTTCCCATTGATATCCTGGGTCAGGTGTGGCACTTGATTGTATCAATTCCTAATCTTTGCCCTCTTTCTTACTTTGTTTATCCATCTTTCTGTCCATCCGTCGTTTCGTAGATACAATGGGGCGTATATATGGGTTTTAGGGATACAGAATATCTGCCATTTTTCTTAATGGGATATGGAATCAACTCATTCATAAAGCTCTACTTAAAATCATTTAAGTAGCAGCCCTACAGAGTTGCTATATTATGTGACAGATGTAAAACACGTATAGTCAATAACTACCATACTGATACTCAGAAATAACGCAGGAAACACTAAGTAACGTATACAACGGTAATTACTCAAGACATTTATAAGATTAATACTAAAAATATGTAACTGTGTTATAAGAAGTTCATAAACATGTGTCAGCATGCAAATATGTACGAACAAGTCATGGTTGAGACATTATCAGGGACGTTCAATGTTATTTCGAGGGGTAACGTATATAACGTGATGTTACACGTTAACGCTGCCACTTTCAGAGGTCTAACATCTTTTATTTTGTGTCTTATATAATGTTGTTTCAGAAAATCACAAAGTAAGAAATTGCCCCTGGGGGAGGGGGTCTATTCATAGCGGTAACAAGTCGTTTCGCCCCAAGACCAGTTCGCCCCTAGTCGTTTCGCCCCTGGTCGTTTCGCCCCAAATTTGATGCCTAGACGTTTCGCCCCTACACCCTAGTCGTTTCGCCCCACTTTATTTTTTTACCCTAGTCGTTTCGCCCCTCTATTTTTTAACCCCTTTAAAATGTTATATTCTTCATCAAGATATTTTAAGCATTATTAAAATATGATAATAATTTATTTTAACGATGAACACGCTTCAGTATAAATTTATTTTAACAATGAACACGCTTCAATAATAATGATAGCAATTAAGCCTTGTGGAACCCAGATCTATCTATTTTTGTATCTGATCAGGATCCACACTGCTATAAATTGTTATCTGATAATTGGTATGATGCAGGCTCGAGGGTGCAGGTGTCCATGAAAAAAGTTTGGGAGGAGTGTAGTGCATAAATGTAATAAGCATGACAAGGATAAACCGTGATTAAAAAATGCAATCCTTACCAAAAAATAGGCCTACTAACAAAATAATTTTATACTCCCTTCACCTCTGCGCCAATACGCAGGGTGACAGCGCTCTGCTCATTGCATTAAGAAAAGGGACTGATCAACCAGTTAAAGTTATTGGACGTTAAAGTAAGTGTGCGGTCGGATAATCTTTAATCTGTGAGTCATTAATGGGATTAAGACTAGGGTGTCGAAAACACACACCAATCAATCGGCTGCATTAAAATTATATTGATCAATTAAACTTCGATATGTCGGTGACGTGCTTTGACTTCGTCGGTGAACGTACGTTTGTGCGGTATGTCCTCCGTATCTACAATGTTTATCATGATCCGCTAATGTATAAATACAGTATTTCAGCAATTTTATGTATATCATGACAGCAGAGTAGACAGTCATGACGTGTGGCAATATGCGATATGTCATCCGTATCAACATTTTGGACCTCAATTTCCACCCAAGTTATAATCTCAAAAAGTGTTAGGTACGGAAAATATACCACGCATTGGCTGAAAACATAGGAATCACGCCAGCATCCAATCTTGTGCCACTATCGGGTCGCCGGTGAAACGCCATTCGAATGGCATTTCGCTGGCGGGCCGATAGTGGCACGATTTTACATGCTTACTGGGAAGTGGGCGGGCAATGGACTAAGTAATGAGTTCATTAAATGGTTTGATCCTTTGATTTATGCCTCGGTTCATTCTTCATTAAGTTGGACAAGATCAGCGACGTTTGACGCATGTTTTAAACTGCTTATCCGGATGCTTTCGATTGCAAAAACGTTCATCTTGGAGAGAAAGAATATACGATCCTGATATAAATAAGTAAAAAAATTGCAGTTTTGTCGAAATTAATGACCAACGTAGGTCAAAGGATAGACGGCCTAATTGTTGTCTATGATGTTTGTTTGTTTAATTGTTTGCAATTAGTGAATTAAACTGATGAAAATTGTTATCTTGTCATTGTTCCGTGTATAATTATCGTTATTCGTTTTACCCATTGGAAAGAGACATGGAAACACTTTTGCCATGTGTAAGATTCTACAAATGTCTTCTGCATAGTTTGTCATAATTGCAAGATATAATATTGCTTTACGTTGCAGAGTCGTTAGATGAAATGAATGTAATTAATTTCAAATATGTTTGCATTATCTTTATAATGGGGAAAACGGATTGTGCGATAAACGGAATGCGCAATAGTTAAAATGGTCTACATGACGAGAACTCAGAATTTTCAGACCTCAAAACAATAAACACTTACCTACTCCTAGGAAATTCTACCTTGCAGAAATTAGTAACTAAACCATAACATGTGCATTTGATACAAGTTTATTGCTGAATAACATAGACTCATCTACTGAGCCCATGTTGATCGCACATAAAACGTTTGGATTAAAACGGAGACTTAGGCCACAAATAAGACCTAACTTTATATAGCCAAGCTGAATATATCAGAAAACATCTTTGTCATGAGAAGTTATATGATTGATATTACTTTAGGTATAATCGCATATGCAATAAGTATTAATTTCTCATGAACCGGCCGAAAAAAACGTGCACATAATCTTTATCCAGCCAAAAGAGTTGAAGATTTTAACTGTTAAACTACATTACTACTTGCGAAAAACATTGCAAATATATTTGCACTAACTATTCACATATATTTCAACAAAAATAGGTTGATATTTCTTCTTGGGGCGAATCGACCAGGGGCGAAACGACTAGGGGGGCGAAACGACCAGGGGCGACACGACCTGGGGCGAAACGCCGCTGGGGCGAAACGTCTAGGGGGCGAACTGGATCTGGGGCGAAACGACCCGGATTCTCTATAGCCAGCTCAAGGCCTATTATCTGTAAACTTTGTTTACAGACAGCAAAGAGGGTATAATATAAAAGTCAAAGAACTACTTATACGAATATGAAAATTATTTGTTCAATCAAGTATATGAATAGGTCATTTTTCCGAAGACGAAGAATATGACTGGGATAGGATTCAAACTCTAGCTCGCACATCCGTACCAAAATTACCCCAAGTGACACCCCCCGCCCCAGGCTTCGCCATCTTTACTGCGTTGTGTCCTTGAGCAAGACCCATGAATCCTTGCATAGTATTGCTTCAAACCAGGAAGATCCGACCCGACGTTAAGAATCAAATCAAACAAACAAATTTTGCTTGTTTTATTCTTGTAAATTTTGGGCTCGGTTTTGGTCCCAGATACTGGGCGTTGGTCCCGGCTTTTATTATTTCCTTTTTACCGATACACCAATGGGTTTGCTCAATTTTTAGAACAGCCACACAAAAGGAAAGTAAACAAAAAGGTGTGGAAACTGCAAATCCATTCTCAGCCAACTACATCATCTAGCTATCAATAACAAACATGAAAGCATACTATAAACACACGAGTGAATCTAGTCAATATCCATTCAACATAAGTCAGTGTCTGGTGTTTTATTTGACTAGATTTGTCACTTTAGCTCTTACCAAATCATGCCAAATCAAATGGGTGGGGTGCTGATTTGTTTCTAATATTGTTCATTGGTACAGAATTTACAGCTTTGTAGCATCTGGCCTTGGGTATACCGATGGATACTGAGTAAACCAGTCCTGACGCCGCAAGCAACCAACATTTCCCCACAGATAAGAGGCTGCACTCTGTGACATGTCCATGCTGACCGTCAGCCTGTATGGAAGTGATCATGGAATCTATCTTAAATTCTCTTGGAAAAGTTCTTGACCCCCTTTTTGAGCAAAATGACTGGGATGTATTAAAGAATCAAATTGACGAATCAATGATTTGTTTGTGTGATTTGATTCTTTACGTCCCAGTCAACAATTTTTCAGTTATGTCGGGACGGGTCTTCTTGACTGGGTTGAACCAGAACTAAGCAAGGATAAATATGTCTTGCTCAAGGACACAACACAGTGACGCTCTAACCCTCGGTCTCAAGTCAAACACTCTACACCGATGGATCAAGTACGTTATCACTGAGCCACTATACCTTACTGTGCATAAACAATATATAAACTCTTTAGAAAACAGTATGAAACCAGACATCAACTCTCTTGAAGATGCCAGCTGATCAGGATCCACACTGTTTTAAATGCAACATGTGAGATTGTAATAATTAAATTAAAATATGAAATACAGAATTGTATTATCTTTCTTTATGCATTTGTACTTGTCCAAAGACAAGTAAATGAACATTTCTGACTTGTCCTGAATGAAGTACGGCATGATATTTCCACAGCCCTATTTCCACAGCCCTGCCTTACAAAAAGGCACAGACATGCAAAATGCATGTAGGCCCAGATCAGAGTCTTTGCTGATTGCCATTATGGCGTGCATTTTGTGTATTAAAGATCAAATTGCCAAAATTTTAGGATCAGTTGGGACCAGTAAGCATTTATCATTGTGTTATTAACCCATTTACATGTAATGGACTAGTCCATTTCCAATTTAAGGGTTATTGGATGGTATTTTCCTAATCTGTTTAAATTTTAATATAATACTATGTGAGTAAACAGTGAAGAACCTGATCAGATACTGCATTCCATGGCATCTGATCTGGGTTTGCACTGTTTCAGTTTGGCTATGTCCCACAAAAAGACTGGTATGCTTTGAGGTGTGACTGTATTTACAATATTGAACATAAGGATCTAGAAATAAGGGTTTCGGGATTTTACTTACATTTACTATAATATTTTGCCACACATAGATGTTACAGCCTAACAGGCTAATTTTACGTGTTGCACATCAACCTCCTGTAATGGAATGATCCAAAGTTCATTACTCAGAGGTCAGGCTTATATGGGTTATGTGCCTGTCACACGATAACTTTGTTATTACTTTGTTTACAGTTATGGTTGGTCAGACATGCAGTGTTTAACATCTGATACAGTATGGCCATATATACAGCCTTACATGGAACGCTGATCTCAATTATTTTGGTGCTATATATCTCTGATTTTACATGTTTTGGTAAGTATTTGCTGAAATGGTGAGGTTCCGAATAACAAGTATTCTATCATCTTTAATTTTATGTTACTTAACTCTTTCATTGCTAGTGGCAACTTTTGTCATCTGCTGATAACCTTTGCAAACAGTTTGGTCCCAGATCAGGACCGACAGAATGTTGGTCCTGATCTGGGTCCAAATTGTTGGACACTCTGATAGTGTTCCTGAAAGAATTTTTGAAATAGATCATTTTGAAAGATGTCAGCAGAAGACAACAAAACCATGAAAAAATACCCAGCATGGAAAGAGTTCAATAAAGTTGTCAATGGGAAACTGTAACTAAAACAGCCTTAACTCTTTCTGCTACTTGCTGATAAACTTTGCTAACAGTTGTACCCAGATCATAAGATTCATAGAGTTTTTGTCATTCTGAGTGTAAAAGAGTTCATTTGTTAATGGTATTATAAATTGATTAATTTACTTCTAAGCTTTGATATAAAGTATAGTACTGATAAAGTTCATTGTAGCAATACAGACTTTTAATCCAGCATGCCCACTCATACTTTCTTGCCATTTGGGGGTACATATTCATTTTTGAGAGTACTTATATTTTAGAGCTGTTTTTTCTTAGTAAAAATATAGTGGCCATCAAATGTGATAATTTAGACATGTTTAACAGTGATATGCTGTGAATAATGGCAATATATGAAAGTTACCACCTCCACCCTCTTCATAAAAACTAAGTCCGAACCTCAGAAAAAATTGGACATAGGTTCGCCTAGGGGCGTTAGCCTGTTTTCATCAGAATTTACATGTAGCATATCAATTTAATCAGCATATTTATTCAGTTTAAAACTATGAACAATGTACGTGAATATAATTACTTCATTTCTATGTCTGAACATTTCTGTGTGACTGTCTATATAAAAAAGTGAATGAGCTGTGACATGAGATTTCCAACAATGTGGTATGTGCGACCAGTCAAGTCTCGGATCAGCCTGCGCATATGCGCAGTCTGATCAGAGCCTTTGCTTGTCACTTGAATATTCTATGAGTGTTTAGCTACTGACTGAACATCATTTGGAGATTCTAAGCTTAAAAGCTGGCTGCACAGGCTCGTCTAAGTCTTCTTGTGAAAATGCCACATTGTTGGAAATCACATGTCGTGGCTCAAATATGATTCTGATCATTAGAATCATTAACTGAGGAGTGTGTGACTCAGTGGTAGAGTGTTAGACTTGAGATCCATGTGCTGCTGGTTTGAGACTAACATATACTGACTAACCATGTCCTTGAGAAAGACAGTTTATCCTCTGCTTAGTACTGGTTCAACCCAGGAGACAGGGTGGCATCCACACATGACACTGAAAAATTGTTGATTGGTACATAAAGCATCAACACAAACAAACGAACATAAATATATGTCTTTATTATGGGACAAAAATTCCACTCGTCCACTCGTAATTATGAGTGAAATCTAGAAAGGACGAGTAATTCTTCCCAAAGCACTCATCCTGTAGGACGAGTGCTTTGGGAAGAATTACTTGACAGTCTTATTGCATATTACTCCCTTATGTTCATTATTGCATACGCTTTTAAAGGACATGTGTTTGAAGAATGAGTGAAAATTGTAAGTAGTCACTTGTCCTGCAGGACAAGTGCAATATTGAAATATTTTTGTCCCCTGTTTATACTTGTCTTCGAAGTGCAGGACAAATAAATAGACAGTTGAGCATGGTATTTCCACAGCCCTTTCATAGGTTCAGATAAACAAATATTTTCAGCGTAAAATTGTAAATACTTTCTTACCCATAATTTTAAGCATATGTTTTGGGTGCTCAAAAGAACCGTCTCATTGAGACGGTTCTTTTGAGTGCCCACAACATATGCTTTGGTTGAGCAAATAAGAAAATTATTTTTCTGGTATGCACTCTTAAAGCTGCATAGTCTGTAACTTTTGATCTTCTAATTTTGGAAAAAAAAAGTTTCTATATTCATGAATACACTAAAAATACTCAAGTTCATGTAATTATTTTACCATTTTTAGCTCACCAGAGCCAAAGGCTCAGGGTGAGCTTATAGTATGGGACACGAGCCGGCGTCCGTGTGTCCGTCCGTGCGTCCACACTTTCAAACATGAATATCTCTGAAACTAGATGGCCAATCGTAATCAAATTTCATCAGGAGCATCATTGGGGTGGGGGATTGACTGCATTAGGTTTTGGGTAAGATCGGATCAGAACTCTGGTTTCAATGGCAACAGATAGCTCCCATAGGGTTTTAATGGGGAAAATCTTGTGACCTCTCTAGCTCCTTCATTTTTGATTTGTTCTTCTTTATTCTTGCAGGTAACAAGGACAACCATAAAATCGCGAATGGGTTTGAAATTCGGCAGGATCCGACCAGGGACTTTTGAGTTAGCTGCCCTTGAGCGTCTGGAAAAATCCCCATAGACTTATAATAGAAATGTTGTGACCACTCTAGTACAGTCGACTCTCGTTAACTCAACTATGCATAACTCAATACTATTACTTATCTCGACCTGACGGCCCAGTCCCGGTATTTTCCCCTATATATTATTGCAATTCCACAACGTTTATCTCGACAACGGCTAAGTCAATAAAACTGATAACTCGTTACGAAAAACTGGTCCAGCTGATCAATTTTATTGTATTTTACAACGCCTAACTCGATTCCATTTCATAAAAAAATACCTTTTATCTGAATGTGTCTCCAATTAATCCACCGCTTTCAGCGTTAATTATCCCCATTAAAACCACCAATTGTTTGAACACTTGGTCCACGTGTGTGACACATGCAGTTGTAAATGAGTGTGGTGTATATGTATAATTACATAATTGACCGCGGTCGCCGAATTCTATTGATCTATTGTGGTACAACTTCAAAGCGGCTACATGAGCTAATGTGTCATATTTGAGCAATCTCTGTCCGATGACTGCTCGTTTTAAATAAGGCCAAAGTATAATTTAATTGTTTCTCGTGCCAATTTTTTTATTTTGAAAACAGACTTGTGCGTTTAAGGCTATTTTCGGACATTGGTCTTGTCATGACAAAAATAGATCAGGAAGGCATATGCACATCAAGCCGACGAAAATTAAAACGTGCATGTACACTGTTGGGGCTGAAAATATGACGACTTACGGAAGGGTAAAACCTGCGACTGCGGGACCAGTTGCCGACTGAAAACGCTATGTTTATTTTATTTTGTCTTAGAAAGTGAAAAAAATAGTCATAATGTCAGGACTGTAGCGGTACCTGAGAAATTTTAATGTTTCAATTTCAAATGTCAACTGATTCTTGGGTCAATTTATCCCGTAGTTTATTAATGAAATAGCTCCGTATAACGATCTATTAATGGACGAGTTGAACTTGAATTATTTCGCCCCAAAATGGTAGGTATACGTCATGATTTGGTTACCTCGAACTACTGATAACTCGACGTATTTTGCCCAGTCCCTTGAAATTCGAGGTATCGAGAGTAGACTGTACCTTCATTTCGGATGGATCTTCTTCATTCTTGCAGATAACGAGACCAACTATAAAAGCTTGGATGGGTTTGAATTTTGGCAAGATTCTATCACTGACTTCAGAGTTAGCTGCCCTTGAGTGTCAGAAAAATTAATGAATAATGTTGTGACCACTCTAGCTCATTCATTTTTGATCAGATCTTCTTCATTCTTGCAGGCAACAAGTAAACTCATAATATCTCGGATGGGTTTGAAATTCAGCAGGATCCGACCAGGGACTTATGAGTTAGCTACCCTTGAGCATTTGGAAAAATTCCCATAGACTTATAATGGGAGAAATATTGTGACCACTCTAGTGCTTTCACTTTTGAATGGATCTTTCTCATTCTTGCATACAATAAGGACAACTATTAAAGCTTGGATGAGTTTGAATTTCCGCAAGATTCCATCACTGACTTCGGAGTGAGCTGCCCTTGAGCGTCAGAAAAATTAATGAATAATGTTGTGACCACTCTAGCTCCTTCATTTTTGATTGGATCTTCTTCATTCTTGCAGGTAACAAGAACAACCATAAAAGCTTGGATGAGTTTAATTTAAAGTAGAACCAACTTTAGACTGTAGAGGTATCTTCCCTTGAGCATCATAAAAAATCTGCATAGACTTACAATGGGAGATCTGTTGTGACCACTCTAGCACCTTCATTTTTGAATGGATCTTCCTCATTTGTAGGTAACAAGGACTTCCATAATAGTTTGAATGAGTTTGATTTTGGCCACACCCATCCACCAGCTACAGAGCTAGCTGCCCTTGAGCATCTAAAATATAACTATATAATGTTGTGACCACTCTAGCACCTTCATTTTTCATTTGATTTTCTTCATCCCTGTAGGTTACCAGGACATACATAAAAGTATTGATGAGTTTGAATTTCGGTCAGATCTCATAACTGACTACGGAGTTAGCTGCCCTTGAGTATCTGAAATCTACACTTTCACCAGGTTTCCAATGCAATTTTTATTGAGATCTTTTTAATACTTGCAGATATCTAGAACCGGCAAAATATCTTATGTTTTTGAATTAATTCCTGGTCACTGTTTCAAGTTCAGAGTTATCTGCCTTTGAGCATCGTAAATTATGGTGTCTCCAAACATTATGCTGGCTCCATGGTGAGCGATCGTTGCCCGTTGGGCTACTTGTTATAAATCTTAACAAATTATCACTCTCAAAACAACAGCATTTATGTTAAAAATCAACTGTCTAGAATTATTGGAGGGACGTAAATAATTTCTAACAAGAGAAAAATCACCTGTTTTATAAGATAATTGACTTTTCCATGCAGTTTTCAGTTGTACTGAACATATTTATTGTGAAAAGATAACTTTATTCTATTTTTGCTAATGATTTAAAAAGAATTTTTTTTTTTTTTTTCGAAAAATGTTCATAGTTACAGACCTAGTCTCTTTAACTAAAGGCCTGCCTGTACTTGTGTATGATATAATTGTAGGTTCCTGTGAGGTAGACTGTGGTTGGAAGTCTGACTGTATCAACAACACTTGTACATGTAGTGCTGGGTATACACTGCACACCAATGGAAGGGACTGTAAAAATTGTAAGTTATTGGTGTTTTCAAGCCTGCTTTTGGGTCAAAACTATCATATTTTCCAGTTGGACCACTTAAAGTAGTGAGCCTGAAAGTAGAGTTTGATATACATGAGCCCGGAATTACAATGCCTCCTTAAAGTTAAGCAAGACTTAAGTATTGATATTTCAACATGCTATATTAAATGCTAAATAAATTGCCTTGATCGATGTGGCATTTGTGGTCAAAGAAATCATAGTGATTTTAATCAGTTTTAAACGTTATTTTTCGCATCCTGAAAAATCGATACTTAACTTAAGTCTTCCTTAACTCTAAGGAGGCATTGTAATTCCGGGCCCTGGTTATTAAATAATATTAACAGACAAATGATGATGTTCGAAAGATCTCAACAGCACCAGCATCAGTCATTTAGTGCAATATTAGCTAAAGCAAATTACTATTTCAGAGGTTTAGATAAACAAAAATTTTCAGCGTAAAATTGTAAATATTTTCTTACCCATAATTCTTAGCATAAATTTTGGTTGCTCAAAAGAACCGTCTCATTGAGAATGTTCTTTTGAGTACCCACAACATATGTTTTGGTTGAGAAATAAGAAAATTAAACTTTCGTTACGCCCTCCTAACTAAAGGCCTGTATTTATTGGGACATCTTAACCTATTACCATGTATTTATCCTGCAGTTTTAACAATTTGCTTTTACTATCCCCAAACACGACCAAAGGTTGATGCAATGGCAAACGGTGCATACCCTGATAGGAGCAGTCTTATCTCTTCATACTGCAGCACTCTCTACACTGTTTGCTCAAACACTTCTGTCTCTCATGGTATTTTCTGTTTGTTTCTAATATACAGATATCAAATAAATATATCTTTAATTATGAGGTTTATGTGACTATGGCACAATTTACATTTTGTAAATGGATAAGAAATCAACGTATACTATTGCTTGGTAGAAGTGCAGGGGCTATTAGCCGGAAACTGCTTAGTCAAAGGGGGTTTTGGTTTTGATTGTGTATGTGCAACTAGATCACCGAAGCTATGAAAATAGATTGTTTACCTTAAATTTCTATTACAGGCCCATCCTCTAATAGAGACCCATTCCCAAGTTTGGACGCCAAAAATGCTGATTTTTCAAGCAAATTTCCCAAAAAATCAATATATTTGAGTTACAGACTTTTCTCGCACTTGAAGCCTCTAATAGAGGCCCACCCCATCTCTGTGAATGGTAATGATTCTAATAGACGCCCCGGGCCTGTTAAAGAGATTTTACGGTATGTCACTGCATAGTTGAACCTATCATGAAAGCTCGTTTAATAATGATTAAATTAATTAAAAAAATTCTAGGTAGCAATTGTTAATGAATTGATATTATTACAGCCACTTGTGCTGAAGAAGACTGCCTAGATTGTTCCACTTCAACACAATGTAGGAGATGTGCTTACTTCCTGGCGGAGGGTAGCAGGGAATGTTTGTCCACATGTACAGGAGAGGCCAAAATTGTTTACTCTGGGGATGTTCAGGGAAGCATATGTGTTGGTAAGTCCTGGCTTCATGTTTTGTAAGAAGTGTAAACTATGGTAAATGTTCTAAAATCTGAACACTTTTCTTTTTCTGTTCACAAATAAAATGTTGGTTATCCACTTATCAGGTATGGAAGTCACTAAGTGCTTGTCAGAATAGCAAACAGAGAAGACCCTGATCTGACTTCAGAAACAGGCTGATCTGGGTTTGTGCTGCTTGCCTATGCCTTTTGGCAGGCAACTAGTGTTCCAAATTTTAGAACATTTGCTGTATCATGTCTCTCCACTTTGGTTGAAGGAGACTATTAAAATGGGGTTGTTTCCATCTTCCCATTCATCGGGATACATTCACTTTGTGAGCGCAATTCCTCTTACAGTTTTATTCCGGTCTTTTGGACACTTTGCAGGTGTTTTGTTCATAGTCTGAAGATGTGCATAGGGTTTGGACCTTAGAGTTGCATTATTTTTTGTCATTTTTTAACAATTTGTGAACTTTTTCATTTTTCGACATCATAATTTTATATTTATATACAGCAAAACCTGTCTTAAGCGGCCACTTAAAAAGAAGACCAAAAATGGTTTTCAAGACCAAGTATCACTTAATGCAGGTCAAAAGTATTGCAGAATGCTCCAAGAGAGAATTCTGCAATACTTTCGACCTTCATTAAGCTACCATCTGTCATTAAGATTTTTGTTTTGTCTATTTTTGAGTGGACGTTTAAGACAGGACTGTTTTACTGTACACTGTAATGGTACATGTGAGTACCTCGTGAGTACAACTTTTCTTAAAGTTTTATACTGATCCTTTTGAATTTTGCAGGTGTCTTGTTCATGGTCTGAAGATGTGTATTTGGTTTGGACCTTAACATTGTATAAATTGTTGTCATTTTTTATCAACTTGTGAACTTTGTTTTTTTTCGGCATCATAATTTGGGCCTCGACGCAAGAAAACCCGTCTTCGATGTTTGCTAACAACAAAGGCGCAGACCAGCCTGTGCATCTGTGCAGTCTGATCAGCGCCTTTGTAATTTGCTTTTTGGAAAGTATCATATCTAAACTTGCTGCAGACGAAATTTCAATTTTTTAGCTAGTCTCTGTAGCTGAGGAGACTGGTTTGAGTATTGCTTTATTGGAACTCCCGAAGACAGGTTTTGTCATGTCATGGCCCATTTTATATTTATATATAAAGTAAGTACCTTGTGAGTGCAACTTCTCTTACAGTTTTATACTGATCCTTTAAAAACTTTGCAGGTGTTTTTGTTCATGGTCTGAAGATGTGCTTGCAGTTTGGCCATTGTCCTCACCTAAAAATTTGCAATTTTTATCAACTTATAAACTCTGGCATTTTTCAGCTTCAAATTTCTTATGTACATGTAAATATAGATAGTGGGCGTGCATTGCGAGCACAACTTTGCTTGCAGTTTTAGCCTGCCCAGGGCAAGCAGGTGTTTCGCATACATATATGATTGCTTTCACCGGCTTTCTGTTTGAGAAATTTCCCATCAATAGATCTAAAAGATATAACCTTGTGGTCTCCGTAACTTGTGTATATTTTGATTTACATGACATGTAGGTTGATAATATTGGATATATACGAGATGTGTTGGTGCAAGTGATTGCTCTGCAGCTCTTACTTTTTGACTTACCTCCCTTAACTGTGAATGAACTTAAAGGCAATAACAATATCTATGTTTCTCCATAGTCATGCTGAACTATCACATATTGCAACTTGGATTACTCAGTATAATCTCGTCTAACTTGATGGGCCTCGACACGAGAAAACCTGTCTTCGGGGGTTTGGGAACAACAAAGGCGCAGACTGATCAGCCCCTTTGTTATTCACTTATCGAGAAATATCCTATTTACACTTGCATCGAGCAAAATTTCAATTTTCTAACTAGTCTCTGTAGTTGAAGAGACTGGGTTGAAACTCGCTTTGTCGGAAACCCCGAAGACAGGTTTTCTGGTGATGAGGCCCATATATAGTATATGCACTTGTTTAAAGTTTCTAAACAGCCAATCACTTACGTTATGGTCAGGGGATTTTCTGTCTCCTCCAATGGCTATTGTTTCTGTTTGAATTTTAGTGTATTAACATTTTAACAAACATGAGTATCCTCCAATGGCTATTGTTTCTGTTTGAAATTTAGTGTATTAACATTTTAACAAACATGAGTATCCTCCAATGGCTATTGTTTCTGTTTGAATTTTAGTGTATTAACATTTTAACAAACATGAGTATGATTTTTTTTACAGATACCACATTTTGTAAATTTATGCAGTTGTAATCCTTTAATACGGGCTTACTACAGTAACATTAAAATTCAAAGGAGCACTGGCGCTGCCATAGAGGATAATCAATAAGCTTACTGTTCTACCAGCCAAGGGTGACAGTGATGTCATGTTTTGATTACAAAGTTATCAGAGACTAATAAACAAAAGATCACTTGTGTAAAATCCTATCCTCAGGATAGGATTAATACAAGTGATCTATCGATTCGCGTTAGCTCAAGTGGAGTGGTCAAGTTAATGTTTTACTTAGCAAATGTAAACAAAACTTACGTCACTGTCACTCTTGGTTTGCACGACAGTAGTCTTAGATTTGGAGGATATTTATCTAATTAAGTTATGTTGTGGGTACGGTGGATGTTCTAAAATTTTGAACACTAGTTGCCTGCTAAAATGGCCTAGACAAACAGCATGAACAGTGCAGACCCAGATCAGACTGCTTCTGAAGAGTCTCTCTCCCTGTTTGGTATTCTGACAAGCATTTTGTGAATTCTAGCCCTTACAACTAACATTTTATTGGAGATATGAAAGGAAAAAGTGTATGAAATTTTATAATATTTACAGTACATGATAGAAATGTCCAGAAGTATTTTGTACATATGCCATGATAGTTTCATAAAGCTAATGCTTGTTTTGTAGTTGAAACTTCTGAGAGTCTAGATAGAGATGTGATCATTGGTATAGCTGTGGGCGTGGCAGCTGCTGTGGCCTTGACCGGGATTATTGTTGTACTATTCTGTCTCCATCTAAGGAGAACTAGGTAAGAAAAGCCCTAGATATAGAGGATCTTACATGAGTAACTAGTCTGGACAGAGATGTGATCATTGGTATAGCTGTGGGCGTGGCAGCTGCTGTGGCCTTTACCGGGATTATTGTGGTACTTTTCTGTCTCCATCTGAGGAGAACTAGGTAAGAAAAGCCCTAGATATAGAGGATCTTACATGAGTATTTAGTCTAGGCAGAGATGTGATCATTGGTATAGCAGTGGGTGTGGCAGCTGCTGTGGCCTTGACCGGGATTATTGTGGTACTATTTTGTCTCCATCTGAGGAGAACTAGGTAAGCCTAGCCTTAGATATAGAGGATCTTACATAAGCAACTAGTCTGGACAGAGATGTAATCATTGGTATAGCTGTGGGCGTGGCAGCTGCTGTGGCCTTGACCGGGATTTTTGTGGTACTATTTTGTCTCCATCTGAGGAGAACTAGGTAAGCAAAGCCTTAGATATAGAGGATCTTACATGAGTAACTAGCATAGGCAGAGATGTGATCATTGGTATAGCAGTGGGTGTGGCAGCTGCTGTGGCCTTGACCGGGATTATTGTGGTACTTTTCTGTCTCCATCTGAGGAGAACTAGGTAAGCAAAGCCCTAGATATAGAGGATCTTACATAAGCAACTAGTCTGGACAGAGATGTAATCATTGGTATAGCAGTGGGTGTGGCAGCTGCTGTGGCCTTGACCGGGATTATTGTGGTACTATTTTGTCTCCATCTGAGGAGAACTAGGTAAGCAAAGCCCTAGATATAGAGGATCTTACATAAGCAACTAGTCTAGGCAGAGATGTAATCATTGGTATAGCAGTGGGTGTGGCAGCTGCTGTGGCCTTGACCGGGATTATTGTGGTACTATTTTGTCTCCATCTGAGGAGAACTAGGTAAGCCTAGCCTTAGATATAGAGGATCTTACATAAGCAACTAGTCTGGACAGAGATGTAATCATTGGTATAGCAGTGGGTGTGGCAGCTGCTGTGGCCTTGACCGGGATTATTGTGGTACTATTTTGTCTCCATCTGAGGAGAACTAGGTAAGCCTAGCCTTAGATATAGAGGATCTTACATAAGCAACTAGTCTGGACAGAGATGTAATCATTGGTATAGCAGTGGGTGTGGCAGCTGCTGTGGCCTTGACCGGGATTATTGTGGTACTATTTTGTCTCCATCTGAGGAGAACTAGGTAAGCAAAGCCCTAGATATAGAGGATCTTACATAAGCAACTAGTCTGGACAGAGATGTAATCATTGGTATAGCTGTGGGTGTGGCAGCTGCTGTGGCCTTGACCGGGATTATTGTGGTACTATTTTGTCTCCATCTGAGGAGAACTAGGTAAGCCTAGCCTTAGATATAGAGGATCTTACATAAGCAACTAGTCTGGACAGAGATGTAATCATTGGTATAGCAGTGGGTGTGGCAGCTGCTGTGGCCTTGACCGGGATTATTGTGGTACTATTTTGTCTCCATCTGAGGAGAACTAGGTAAGCCTAGCCTTAGATATAGAGGATCTTACATAAGCAACTAGTCTGGACAGAGATGTAATCATTGGTATAGCTGTGGGCGTGGCAGCTGCTGTGGCCTTGACCGGGATTTTTGTGGTACTATTTTGTCTCCATCTGAGGAGAACTAGGTAAGCAAAGCCTTAGATATAGAGGATCTTACATGAGTAACTAGCATAGGCAGAGATGTGATCATTGGTATAGCAGTGGGTGTGGCAGCTGCTGTGGCCTTGACAGGGATTATTGTGGTATTATTCTGTCTTCATCTGAGGAGAACTAGGTAAGCCTAGCCTTAGATATAGAGGATCTTACATAAGCAACTAGTCTGGACAGAGATGTAATCATTGGTATAGCAGTGGGTGTGGCAGCTGCTGTGGCCTTGACCGGGATTATTGTGGTACTATTTTGTCTCCATCTGAGGAGAACTAGGTAAGCCTAGCCTTAGATATAGAGGATCTTACATAAGCAACTAGTCTGGACAGAGATGTAATCATTGGTATAGCAGTGGGTGTGGCAGCTGCTGTGGCCTTGACCGGGATTATTGTGGTACTATTTTGTCTCCATCTGAGGAGAACTAGGTAAGCAAAGCCCTAGATATAGAGGATCTTACATAAGCAACTAGTCTGGACAGAGATGTAACCATTGGTATAGCAGTGGGTGTGGCAGCTGCTGTGGCCTTGACCGGGATTATTGTGGTACTATTTTGTCTCCATCTGAGGAGAACTAGGTAAGCCTAGCCTTAGATATAGAGGATCTTACATAAGCAACTAGTCTGGACAGAGATGTAATCATTGGTATAGCAGTGGGTGTGGCAGCTGCTGTGGCCTTGACCGGGATTATTGTGGTACTATTTTGTCTCCATCTGAGGAGAACTAGGTAAGCCTAGCCTTAGATATAGAGGATCTTACATAAGCAACTAGTCTGGACAGAGATGTAATCATTGGTATAGCTGTGGGCGTGGCAGCTGCTGTGGCCTTGACCGGGATTTTTGTGGTACTATTTTGTCTCCATCTGAGGAGAACTAGGTAAGCAAAGCCTTAGATATAGAGGATCTTACATGAGTAACTAGCATAGGCAGAGATGTGATCATTGGTATAGCAGTGGGTGTGGCAGCTGCTGTGGCCTTGACCGGGATTATTGTGGTACTATTTTGTCTCCATCTGAGGAGAACTAGGTAAGCCTAGCCTTAGATATAGAGGATCTTACATAAGCAACTAGTCTGGACAGAGATGTAATCATTGGTATAGCAGTGGGTGTGGCAGCTGCTGTGGCCTTGACCGGGATTATTGTGGTACTATTTTGTCTCCATCTGAGGAGAACTAGGTAAGCAAAGCCCTAGATATAGAGGATCTTACATAAGCAACTAGTCTGGACAGAGATGTAACCATTGGTATAGCAGTGGGTGTGGCAGCTGCTGTGGCCTTGACCGGGATTATTGTGGTACTATTTTGTCTCCATCTGAGGAGAACTAGGTAAGCCTAGCCTTAGATATAGAGGATCTTACATAAGCAACTAGTCTGGACAGAGATGTAATCATTGGTATAGCAGTGGGTGTGGCAGCTGCTGTGGCCTTGACCGGGATTATTGTGGTACTATTTTGTCTCCATCTGAGGAGAACTAGGTAAGCCTAGCCTTAGATATAGAGGATCTTACATAAGCAACTAGTCTGGACAGAGATGTAATCATTGGTATAGCTGTGGGCGTGGCAGCTGCTGTGGCCTTGACCGGGATTTTTGTGGTACTATTTTGTCTCCATCTGAGGAGAACTAGGTTAGCCTAGCCTTAGATATAGAGGATCTTACATAAGCAACTAGTCTGGACAGAGATGTAATCATTGGTATAGCTGTAGGCGTGGCAGCTGCTGTGGCCTTGACCGGGATTTTTGTGGTACTATTTTGTCTCCATCTGAGGAGAACTAGGTAAGCAAAGCCTTAGATATAGAGGATCTTACATGAGTAACTAGCATAGGCAGAGATGTGATCATTGGTATAGCAGTGGGTGTGGCAGCTGCTGTGGCCTTGACCGGGATTATTGTGGTATTATTCTGTCTTCATCTTAGGAGAACTAGGTAAGCAAAGCCTTAGATATAGAGGATCTTACATGAGTAACTAGCATAGGCAGAGATGTGATCATTGGTATAGCAGTGGGTGTGGCAGCTGCTGTGGCCTTGACAGGGATTATTGTGGTATTATTCTGTCTTCATCTTAGGAGAACTAGGTAAGAAAATCCTTAGATAAGAAGGGTCCGTGCAGGCTTGAAAAGTACCTGAATATAGACCGCTTTCTTGAAAAGTCCTTGATAATTAAATATGCCTTGAAAAGTACTGGAAAATTAATAGACCTTGAAAAGTCTTTGAAATTTACTATTTTCTGTAGGAATTAACACTGTTAAAAGAGACTTAAATCAGTATAAAATTGTTATGCTAGACCAAATATAGGTATAATGATTTTATGCTGATTTTCAAAAACTAATTTTGTCATTATCTCAGTCTAGAATTTAGAAAGTATAATGTAAACTAGTATTTTTCATAAATTTGTACTCCTTGAAAACTGTAGGAGAGTCTTATAGAGGTCCTTGAAAATTCTTATATTTTACGCAAACTTGCCTGTATGAACCCTGAAGGGTAATTCTCCCAGTAACTTATGGTCTGGATACTCATTGGCAGTGTCTCATCCAGATGCATCCTACATAAAAGTAAAAAAAAATATGGGCCAACCCATGTCTAAATGGTATTTTATTGTATATGCATAATTTACCGTATCTGACCAAATGAGCATAGCTTTTAAAAAAATTCTATATCCTCTTTTGAAGATGGTATAGATCCAGATCAGCTGGTTTCTCATTAGGAGCCACACTCTTTTCATTCAAACAAAATGTTCATATTAATAATAAAAAAATCCTTTTTTGGTGGGAGTACAACCCACTTCATCAGGGTAATTTGACCTTTATTCTGCCACCATTTTTTGTCCTGAAAATATATGCTTTTTACGTCTGCTGGCATGCGGGCATACGCAGATCCAGGAAAATTCCTCAGGGGGATGGGGGGTGGTCCAGGCCCAACTGACAGAAAAAAATTGATTTTGTTTTGTTTGATGTTTTAGTCCTCAACTTATTTTACAGAGGGGGTCCAGTGGTTTATTTCAAGGTTCCATGGGGTGGGGTCCAACATTTTCCAGGGGGGGGGGGGGGAAGGGAGGGGTCCATGGAAACCTATAGAACTTGTGATTTTCCAGGAGGTGTCCAGACCCCCTGTCCCCTCCTCTGGGTCCATGCATGGCTGGACATATTCAAGTCACTTCAGAAAATATTTTTTCATGGAAGCAAACAATATATAACCCTGATCAGACTGCTCCCTTTGGAGCAGTCTGATCTGGGTCCATTTTGTTTGCAATATAGACTACCTAAGAACATAGGCAGATGAGAGGAGCAGACAACAAAAGGTGTGACTGGAGTGCTAATGGTTAAGGTCATCCTTGAAGAAGCCTGCTGTATTAAACAGAAAATTTGAATTCCGAGTTTTTAAAAAAATCAAATTGTTAGTTTAATTTATTGCATGTGGTCGTGTCCGGGAGTGAAATAACGTCATGCAATAAAATTTATAAAACACTAGTGGTTTACAGATTAGTGTGTAACATAATGGTGTCCATTATAACGTTTGTGTCAAAGATGGCAGAATCTTGATGTTTTCAGGCCAAAAATGTGATTTTTAAGTAATTTTAATGTCTTGTGATAAATTGAATCTAACATTCCTGCTCCCTTATTATTGAATTTATTAAACTCGTTGCGAAAAAGAGATAAAATGCTCCGCAAGCCTCTCATTGTATCTCTTTCCCCCAACTCGCTTAATAAATTCAATAAAACATGAGCACTCATGTACCATCCTCTATGAAAATTTGAATTCCTAGTCTTTTAAAAAAGATCAAATTGTTAGTTTTATGTCTTTTCCATCAGAAAAGGAAATCTACAAGGTATGTTAATTATATAGGTACACTGAGGTATCAGTTACACAAAACTGTCAAATATAAGTGAAATGAACAGTGAAAAATGAAAATGACAGCAATACACAATTTTATTATCACCTGTACTGTCTGCTTGATAGGCATCTCACCCTTTAGCTACCAAATCTTTATAAGGACGTCATTGTGTGAAATTGATTTGAAAGTGTTAGGTTTCGGTACATCAGATTACCCTGAGGTTGACAAGTTACAATTTAATCTGAATATAGTGTATTGAGTTGACCTTTATGACCTTTAATGTTTCCCTAGACTTCCTGGAATTACAGACTGTTATGTGGATCATGGGATGATACAGATCCCCAGATACGAGTGCAACTTAAAATTGTTTCTTCTTATTTCTCAACCAAAACATATGTTGTGGGTACTCAAAAGAACTGTCTCGATCAGACAGTTCTTTTGAGCACCCAAAACACATGTTTAAACCGATTGATAAGAAAATAATCACAATTTCACGCAAAATGATTCTGCTTGACTGGCCCTATGATGATATCTATTTTTAGATCTCAGATGATTGACCCTTCTTCTGCTGCATAAAATACCTTTAAATCCTGAGAAGTGCAGTGGCTCAGTGGTAGAGTGTTAGACTTGAGATTGATGTGTCGCCTGTTTGAGCCCCACAGGAGGTGCTTTGTTGTGTCCTTTAGTAAGACACTTCATTCTCTGCTTAGTACTGGCTTAACACTGGGAATATCCCGACATGACTGACAAATTGTTGACTTGGCATAAAGAATCAACTAAAAAATTGAATATTGATATCCCATGCAAATTCTGTTATCACCATATTTAATGGTCAGAATATGAGCTAGGTTAGAATATTAAGGGTATATAATTCTGGTACCCTAAATGTTTAAAAAACAAAAACATAATTGATAGATGCTGAATAGCAAACATCTTATTCTTTGGTTTTATATTTGAAAAGTGTGGATCCTGTTCAGCTGGCTTCATTAGAAGCCAGCTGATCTTGATCTACACTGTTTTCAAAATAAGGAAAAAACTGAAGCATTAGATCAGCTTAGAAAAAGTTATGTACACAGTATGCATGTTAGTTTGATCAGGGATTATCCTAGGCTTGATTTGGGGCTGAATAACGGCCTCTTCCCAATTCAAAAATGAGCAAAAACTTCCCAGAATGCTGTATATCATTCCCAATTTCTTAGTTCTACATCATGAAAATCCGATCAAAAATACCAGTTTCAGACGCACGAAAATTTGCATAAAAATTTGAATGAAAACATGTTTTCATTCACATTTTTATGCAATTTTTCTTGAGTTTTAATGCTGGGCAATTAAATCAACAAATATAGCTTTACACTGCTAATTTCTTATATGGTTTCTAACCCATATGGAATGGTTGTCAAGTTCTAGTTTTCCCAATTTGATGGTTCAAATGCTTTTTTTCCCAAGTTCAACAGGCCCCTGGCTCTGACTTCAAAAAGTTAGGAAAATCCCTGTTGATTATGGTATGCCACTGACTTATGAAGAATAGAAAAAGTTATGGAGAATCCTATACTGTTGGTTTGAAGATCCTCTGAACTTTCATTAAGTAACTATATATATATGCTAGATCCCTGAAATCTAGAGATATATACTCAGCGTCAGTGAAAAGTTTCCAGTATCTAAATTTCGATATTTTGGAAAATATTTAATACAGCTTTATGGCTATTTCTGGTCAACCACAGACTGGTTTGGAGAGATAAAACAGTTCCACGAGCCCTGGAACTATGGTTCATGTGATGCACATGCTTTCTATGTTATACGCAGTTTTAAGAATTTGAAATCATCATTTTCAGAAAACAACATGCCAGTACATGCTGTAGACATTTTCATTGAAAACGCCACCAAAATGGTTTGAATTATTTCATTAAACACAAAAAAATGAGGATTAATCTTTAAGGTAGCACCAAAACTTTACATTTTCCTATACAATGCAATTAAAACTACAGGTCTCTGTCAAGCAATGGGTATAATGCATTCGGATGTGATGGATGCCGTTTCCATAGTGGTGGTGCATGGGACTATGCCATAAAAGAAAGTCCTGTCGTATCCGCAGTTCTTCCTTCAGAATGAGCTAAATATTGTCCTATGTTAAGTGTATGGGACTTACTGGTAACTTTTCATTGACACTGAGTATATATTTAGTTACAAAATTATGGCTATAGGTGCTGATGTCATGTTGAGATAATGACTGAACAAATTTGATGGTGAAAGTTCAAAACTGTGCATTAACCTCTTAATTGCAAGGAAATGTTGGCAAATAAATGTTCTAAAATTTTGAATACTAGTTACCTGCCCAAAACGATTAGACAAACAGCATAGACCCAGATCAGACATCATGTCTGTTTGCTATTCTGACAAGCCTTTTTTGTAAATTCCAGCCCAGATAACCAACATCTAGTTGAGAACAGAATGAGAAAAGTGTTCGGAATTTTAGAACATTTATGAGCGTCATTATGTTATCCTCTTGATTTTGTTTATGTTGATTTGATTCTTAACGTCCCAGTCAACAATCATTCAGTAATGTCAGAACTTGCTGGGTTGAACCAGTACTAATGTGTCTTGCTCAAGGACACAACACAGTGAGGCTCGAACTTGGGCCCTTCGGTTTCGAGTCAAGCACTCTACCACTGAGCCACTACGCTCCCCATTATCCCCTAGATTAAGCATTTTTTTCATGCTCTGACCTTTTTCATAATTAACTTAATCTTTCAGGAACACTATAAGAGAGTCCAGATCAGAACCTATAGAATGTTGGTCCAGATTTTGGGTCCAAACTGTTTGCAAAGGATATCAGTAGAGGACAAAAGCAAGGAAAGTGTAAACTATTAGTCTGCTACTGTCATCTGCTGATAACCTTTGAAAACAGTTTGGACTAAGATGAGGTCTGACAAACCTGCTCTGGATCCAAACTGCTTGACTCTGATGGTATTCCTGAAAGAATTTTTTGAAAATATTATCTTGAAAAAAGTTAGCAGCGGACAAAAAAAGCAGGTAAAATTATCCATCATGCAAAGAGTTTTAAAGTAACATTAGTCATTCAACATGTCAAGGGTTAGTATTCATTGGTCCAGAAAAGTTATAATTTAATTTGTGTTTAAATTTTATTAAATTTTTTATCCATCCGTCTAAACACATGATGTGGTGCTCAAAAGAACGGTCTCATTGAGACGGTTCTTTTGAGCACCACAACATATGTTCTAGTTGAGAAATAGGAAATGAATTCATAATTACGCCCTCTTATCTGGAGGCGTAGAGGACTGGTTGTCAGATATACAGATCTAGCAGTGGCAATTTTGACAGGTGATTTTGACTGTTCAATCCTAGACTCCTTAAACAAAGGCCTTTCCTTGGATTCTAATTCACTGTGGATTTTAACTCTGCATGCTGGGTAATTTTGCATGCTGTTCTGTTGATTGCTGATTTTTTTTCAAAATTAACCTTTTAAAAAAATCTTTCAGGAATACCAGTAGAATGTTAAACAGTCTGGATCCAGATCAGGCCCGACATTTTTTCGGGCCTGATCTGGGTCTTAAACTAATTGCAATGATTATCAGCAGAAGACACCAGCACTGAGCAGACGAAGAGTTAATTAAAAATATTCATATTTACTGTCCTGCCCGCCAAGAGTGACAGTGTCATCATGTTTTGTTTATAATTGTAAGTAAAACATTAAGTTAAACGTGTCCACTCCATGTGAGCTAATGAGAATTGATAGATCACTTGTGTATTAATCCTATCTTTTGGAACGGATTTATACACAAGTGATCTATCGTTTATAAGTCCCTGATAACTTTGTAAGCAAAACATGACATCACTGTCACTCTTGGCTGGCAGGACAGTAGGCATAGCATTTTGGAGATTTGAATAATATTTTGTACACAGAAGTGGATGTTTATACATTGTGTAAAATGGATGTAAACAAACATATATAACATGTTAAAAATGTTGATCATCATAAACAAATGTGAATATTAAACTGAGCAATATGTGTTGTGTCAAATGTTTCCGCTGTCATTTCAAGACGGGATTTTGTGACTTTATAGCCAAACTATTCAGGATGGATTGTTTTACGTATATTTTTAGACGGAATGTAAATCTGAACCAGACTCGGTATGCCCCCGGCAATATGCAGGCAGGAAATGTGAAGAAAGTTCCAATGTATGATAATAAAGGCTTTGGTAAGTGACTGATCTGTACAAAATACATTTAACCTGTTTTTCCTGTACAACACCCCTCCCCACTTTTATCCAGCATGTTTTGAAAAGCAGAGTGTCCTCTCCCTTGGGATCTGGCAAACATTAATTCATGAATTTATAATAAATCCATTTCATGTAAAGTCAAACCTCTCAATCCTTGTCCAGCTAAGTCCATTATAATTCTTTTTTTGAAAACACTGTAGATTCAGGTCAGCTGGCTTCTTAGAATACTGGGTAGGGTAGGGTGGGGTGGGGGTGATTGGATTTGATGTGATGCGATGGGCCCTACAACATGTCTTCTTTGAGAAATAAAAAAAAAAGAGAATTGAAAAACAGTAATTTGAAGTCAATTTGGGATATAGTGGATTCAGAGATAGGGGTGTTTTTATGAACTATATATTAATAATTTCCTGCCAAAACATAGTTATGGGTTCTTGAATGAAACGTCCCAGTAAGATGTGTCTTTTAAACACCTATGGAAAGTGATTTGAAAGAAATACTGAAAATTCTAATTTTTTGTTATATGCTATAGCTATTTAGTGGCTTTCTCCCTTACTAACTATATACTATTTAATACTTTGAAAACTATTGACTCCTAAATGGGTCCTATGACAAACAGTGAAGACCCAGATGAAATGCTGCAGTATGCTGCATTATGCTGCATCATGCTTACACCCTACTCATGATGCTCAATGAAATAAGGCACATGTTTGATCCCTATATTCTTTAATTACAGAAACAGACATGGAGCCATCATTAGTTCACAACCTTATAGACAGAGATGTGTATGTAAGTGAGATAGACAAGTTGAAACCTCACGCTCACACCCTACTCATGATGCTCAATGAAATAAGACACATGTTTGATCCCTATATTCTTTAATTACAGAAACAGACATGGAGCCATCATTAGTTCACAACCTTATAGACAGAGATGTGTATGTTAGCAAGATAGACAAGTTGAAACCTCAGGCTCACACCCTACTCATGATGCTAAATGAAATTAGGCATATTTATGACCCCTATATTCTTTAATTACAGAAACAGACATGGAGCCATCATTAGTTCACAACCTTATAGACAGAGATGTGTATGTGAGTGAGATAGACAAGTTGAAGCCTCACGCTCACACCTTGCTCATGATGCTCAATGAAATACGACACAAACTTAGAGCCATGGATAAAACTGACCCAAGAGTGCCAACCTACAAGTAAGTCTTCAGTGTTTATAAGAGGCATTTGTTTGTTTGATTTGATTCTTTATGCCCCATCAACAAGCATAATCATTCAGTTATATAGGGATGGGTCTTCCTGGGTTGAACCAGTACTAAGCTAGGATAAATATGTCTTGCTCAAGGAAACAACGCAGTGACGCTTGTGAGGCTTGAACCCACAGCTCCTCAGTCTTGAGTCAAGCACTCTACCACTGAGCCACTGCGCTCAAAGGCATTTGTGCATATGGAATAAGTACTGAAATCTTGTATACAGTAAAACCTGTGTAAAATGACCACTCTCAAAAACACCGAAAATTGGTTTTCAAGACCAATTTTTGCTTAATGCAGGTCAAATGTATTGCAGAATGCTCCAATTCTGCAATACTTTCGACCTTCATTAAGCTACCATTTGTCATTAAGCTCTGTATTAGCTTTTATGCTTCTTTAATTTTCTATTAACCCTTTATGCACTAATAGATTCCTCCTTCTGGCTTGAAACAATAAACTTGAGATGGTCCATTGTATATATTGAGGGGTCACAGGTTGCAATTTAACAATAAAATTGAATTTTTCTCTCTCTGAAGTTTGCTTTTGTCTTAGCAAACAGTGTAGACCCTGAAGAGATGCCGCATTATGTGGCCTTTCATCAGGGTCTTCACTGTTTGCCAAAATACGCATTTGGAGGTCACTAGTTTATTAAGGGTTAAAAGATAGTGAATAATATGCTGCTATTAGTATTATTCATAAAATATTTGTACTTGGAATATAATGAAAAAAGCAATTTGAAAAGCTTTAATGGCCCCGTAGCCCATTCTGTCACAAGTCCCACTGCTGATCCAGAGGTCGCGAGTTTGATCCAGGTCAGGTCACATACTTTCATGGAGATTGATCATGAAATAATTTCTTTGGTGTTCCTCATCCTTCCGCCATTGATCATGAAATAATTTCTTTGGTGATTCTCCACCTTCCGCTGATTCAAGAATGGTTGTTGTCAGTTACAAGTGAAAATATGTTCATGAAGTACTGGTTAACTGCTATGTCAAGCTAGCTCAGGAAAAATGTGGTTAGGTGAATTGTCTGGACATGACCATATCTGTTGACTAGGACGTAAAACCTCAAATCAAACCAAAAATCAAAAATTTTACAAGCCCTCTTATCGTTGCTGAATTAGGTATATTTAAGTGAGCAAAGTAACAAACCTCTCATATCAGTCTGTAAGCTTTTGAAAGCACCTGTTGATCTAAATGAAAACTGCCTAAGGGTGGGAAACCTTAGAATATAGAGAGGCCATATAGGAACAAAAGATTGAAATCATGATGTATTGTACAGTAAAACCTGTGTAAAACAGCAACTCAAAAAAAGACAAAACAAATATCTTAATGACAAATGGTAGCATAAAGCAGGCCAAAAGTATTGCAGAATGCTCCTCTTGGAGCATTCTGCAATACTTTTGACCTGTATTAAGCGATAATTGGTCTTGAAAACAAATTTTCGGTCTTTTTGAGAATGGCTGTTTTACACAGGTTTTACTGTAGCTTCTTTCACTGGGCCAACAAGCCTACGTTGTACATATCATATCATCATTATATCATCATAATCAGAATTTTGATTAACGTGCAGGTGCAGGGGCATCATCCACATCAGTGGGCCCCTTTCCAGGTAACTGGCTAGCTGCACGCATAGCAGATCTCACACCTGATCTCCAGGTGCTCCTTTTTTGAGGGTCAACTGTCGTGAGCTTCCACTCACGGCAGTCTCTCTCTGTCAGTTTCTTCTATGTTAGCTTTGGACTCCCTGCCTGCCATCAATCTGTATATCACATGCTGTTCTGATTGCACCACTAGAATGCTCCACATGCCCAAACCAGCGAAACCTTCCCTCTCTCTCTGAAAATGAGGTTGAGGTCCTCAAGCTCAAGCTTTTGCCAGTAATTTGCTTGACCTCACCGTGGCCACATCATGCTCAATGTTATCATTATTTGTTACAGAGGAGTGATCCATCAACTATGTAGGGTACTAGTTCTACTACACAAGAAGGACCCTGGGACTAGTATACCATCAGATGCCTTAGGTCTAATGGAGTGGGCTCATCAGATGATTGAGGATAGACAGCTAGATTCACCACAGGTACTTTAACCTTTACTTCATACAGACACCCCTTTTTAACACTTTTGCAAACAAAGCAGACCCAGATCAGGCAGCTCTTCTAAGTTGATACCTCTTCTAAGAGCTGCCTAATCAGGGTCTACTCTATCTGCTTAAGTATGAATATCAGATTCCTTACTGGTGGACCTGACAAGTAACTTCTTTGTTTTATGTACCAACATGAAAGTTTAATTAATTCATTGTGGGTGAAGTCTAGCATAAATATTCATGAAGGAAAGGGAAGGAAACCTTTCTATATACTAACAAATTCTTACATCTGGTTTTAGGCAGTGAATCTGGAATGGTTCATTGTACATATCAAGGGGTTACAGGTTAGAATTTTCAAATTAAGAAGTACTTCAGTCCCTGAAAATTGTTATAATCTTATCAAACAGTGCAGACCTACCCTGATGAATGCTGCAAAAATAGGCAAATATTGAAACTGTTAACAGGAAAGTTAGTAATGCTATAAGGCTATCTATATGTGATTATAGCATAACATTCTAGTTGGACTCTGGTTTAGTGCACTCTTCCGATTTGATTTCATAATGACGTAAGACTTATAAGTTATGCCACTAAATATCCTGAAGCATGAAGTGTATTAAATTACCCATACATAAATATCCTTAAGCATGAAGGGTATTAAATGACCAATGCACATTTAACACATTTCTGCTCCTACTTTTAACCCTAAGGCTTATGGGGGTTCATATATATCTTTACATTTCAGTTCATGAAAGTATCAATGGCATTGGTTTTTGCACTACAATTGTCCTATTTAAAAATTCTCTTTGTTAAACATTCTTACATGCATATTTACTACAGAAGATGCTAGATGTCAAAAGAATATCTGAGTCATGCATAACAAATCCAACAAAATGGCATGTTTTCCTGGCAAATATAAAATCGCTGGACATCAACGCTGTATTGAGGTTATAAATTTTTTTTATACTCCAATAATTCAGCTGAGCATGAAATTTATCCTGCCCATTAATGTTATTAAAAATGCCAACAATTGTTGTATTGGTTAACACTTTCTTGGCATTTTAACATCTATAAGCAGGGTAAATATACCATCTAAGTATATATTAACTGGGTAAAAATCTTTTTTCTTCTTTATTTTAATTTTTTATGCGCAGTTAAAATCTTATGCTCAGTTGAGTTGAGCATGAAAAAGTTTTATAACCTCATGCCCTGGTCAGATCATTGACTTTGCAATGCATTAAGTGGGTAGCTAAGGTCTTAAGGTTTCTTGACACATACAAGGAAGACTGATCTGACTAGGGGAAGCTATTTTATCAACAATGCCTTGCACTTGCTCATATTGTGAAACTTTCACGCCTAATCAAAATCTTTACCAAGCCGAAGCGAGATATATACTGATTTGAAAACAATGCAGATCCAAAGAGCGCAGTAGCTCAGTGGTAGAGTGCTCGAATTGAGATTATGGGGTGGCTGGTTCAAGCCTCACCCGAGACACTGTGTTGTGTCCGCAAGCAAGACATTTTATCCTCTGCTTAATTCTGGTTCAACCCAGGAATCATCCTGGCAAGACTAAAAAATTGTTGACTGGGATGTAAAGCAAAAAAACCACAACAAAAACAGTGTAGACCCAGATCAGCTGGCTTCAGAGAAGTCAGCTGATCAGGCTCTACACTGTTTTCCACTGTGCTGCTAAATACATGCTGATAAATAGACTCCTGTAAGAACTAAGATAAAAATTTGGGAGGAGTGTTGTACATAAAATATCCAGTATGATAAGGACTAACAATTTTTTATTTGTTTTTCAGTCTGATGACTCATCTGGTTCCCCTGTAAATAGAATTTCTTATGTAGATGTCCCCGAGCCCAAGCACTATAATCCCTACGCCACACCCATAGTCCAGAAACCCACTTCGTTCGCTTCGCTTAAGAGAAATTCCCAGACCATGTCGCCCACTGTACCCTTCTACAGTAGTGTTCCCGTTCCCGTCAACATGACCTCTGACGAAGTCAACCATCGATCAGTGTCTCAAAACAGCACCATGAAACGTCAGTACGAAATTCCATGGGATTTGAAAAAGTACAGCGACAGCCTGACAACTCTGAATTGTTCTGGATCAGATCTGACAATGGGGTATTTTGCTAATGGCAGGTTCTACGATCCCACGCCAAGACATGCTCCTGTGAAGACGGAACAAACACCGGAGGTTTACGCTCCAGCTAGTTCATATAGTGACAGAAGTAATCCACCTATATTATCCACATTTTCCGGCGGAATTCCTAAAACACATTCCTTTTCCTCCACCCAGTCCTCGGCTGATAGCAAGTATGTATATAGCTTCCTCCTCTGCTTCTGTATCATGGGCGGATCCAGAAAATTTTGTCAGGGGCGGGGTGGGGGGGTTTCTGACATTTTCTGTTTGTTTTTTAGTTGTTCACTTATTTCACAGAGGGCCGTAGGAGCCTCCCTCAAGAAGCAATTGGATCCATGGAGTCGAATTGCTTCTTGAGGGAGGTCCATACCAGAATGTCTAAAGAAACCTATAGCCACTTGTAATTTTCCAGCGGGGGGATACGGACCCCATGTTTCCCACTCTGGATCCGCCCATGTGTACATTCCAAAACTTTTCCCATACCCACTAATTGTATTAAATTATCCAAGTAACCGTTATTTACCAGGGGTAATTCCTTATTAGACCATCTCACAAGAGTGCTTAGTATTATTGAATTTATTAAACAAGTTGAAGAAAAGAGATCAAATGTGAGGTTTGAGAGGCATTAGCTTTTCATAAAATATTAACTAATTTTAACAAAATATGCAACAGTAGTTGTAAAATCTGTAGTATATTTCATAAAAGTATATATTTATTACCCTTTTAAGATTATTGTGTCTCAAAGAATGGTTTTACACCCCCACCCCCTCGGTAGAAAACGCTATCCTTGCTATTGACATTAAATGGGTTTAGGAAGCTTTAGTGCAGATGTTATAGATGACCAGATACACTGCTCTATCTGTCCAGAGGCACTGTGTCTCAGCTGAGACCTGATGGCCTTTTGTAGGCCTCCAAATAAGAAGTCATTAAAATTGTTTCTATTATTTCTTAACCAAAGTCCCAGCCATAAATAAGGTGAAAACTACATGTAGTGGTATACTTCACTTAATCAATGGATTACATGTGAAATTCAAGATTTTGGAGCTAACTTTCTACTGAATTCTGAATTTAGGTGTAATCTATTAGCTTTAGAATTTAAGGATTCGAGTTGTTAAGAAAGTTACCACCCGTCATCTTTAAATAATTCACAAATACGGTAGTAGCATATCAATTGTTTTAGAATTTGAATATCTGAGTTTTAACATTTTTTAAATTTTTGGACTTTCAGCCCAATATGAGCCATGATAGGGCTGAACATGAGCCATGATAGGGCATAAAACCAACAAAATGAGTGAGCACTGAGTGAAAACTCAGATCAGCCTGGGCATCTGGTACCATTTGATCTGAAAGATGCCACTGAACCAATCGCAGTCTACCTATTCTGAATCCTGGTACCCAGTCTAGTACTGTTTATCTTATATTTCAGTGAAGATGAAGAAAACCAGCTGGAGGATGGTTTACCATTTGATCTGAAAGATGCCACTGAACCAATCGCAGTCTAGCTATTCTAAATCCTGGTGTACTGGTAGGCGATTTGGACTGGTCCTCGAACATAACAACTTAGAGTATAACTTTGAAGGCTCAAACTTCTCACCTGCTGGTTTTCTAAAGTAATAGTTTGGAGGCTCATCTTCTCATTATCTTTATTTTTCGTGTGAAATGTGCATAATTTTCATTAAAGATAAGATAATTTAGAGTAAAACCGGGGTTCATCGGACGGCAGGGTTCATCGGACAGGTCCTTTTATGTCAGCTCTTGTTCAGAAAGAAGTTATCCATTTGTTTTTGTTACCAATCTTCTGTCTAATAATGCACTAAAAATTTGCATAGCACGTGTCATAAGGCTGTGTTCTCATTGGGTAAAAGTCAGCTCCGAAAAAACATGCCTTGTTTTAAAGTGATTTTTACAAAATGGCGCCGGAAAAAAACATCGAGATTCGTCACCGGTCTACTTAAACATCCTGTCCAAGAGGTTTTTACTCTTAATTTGTGACTGAAATTGATTTTTTACATGAAAGAAATATTAGATGACGATAAAAGTGTTTGTTTTGTTCATTTATATCCGTCAATTGTTCAGATAAATAGGGCGAAAAAGCTGTCCGATGAACCCCTCAAATTATCACCATCAAATTTTTACGGAGGGGTTCATCTGACAGTACAGTGCAACTCAAGCTCGAGATTACAAGCCCCCTATCTGTCTCTTTTTTTCCAAACTACAGGATATATATGTCTTACTACTGCCCTTTAATATACAAGTATTTATATTTGTTGTCTTTTAATAATTACAATGGCATCTTGCGACAATATATGTGTCACCAGCCTACTTGTCATGATAAAAAATGCTCAATTATCTATCTATCTATCTATCTATCTATCTATCTATCTATCTATCTATCTATCTATCTATCTATCTATCTATCTATCTGTCTGTCTGTCTGTCTGTCTGTCTGTCTGTCTGTCTGTCTGTCTGTCTGCCAGAAAACAGCTCTGACAACGTTTTTTTAATCCTCAACTTATTTTACAGTTTTACAGTGGTTTATCAATGGTTTATTTCAAAGAAAACTATGATTTTCCAAGGTTTCAGAGGGGGTCCAACATTTTTCAGGGGGGTCCATCATTTTCCAAGGGGGGGTCTAAATGCTATTTACATAGAAACCCATAGAGCTTGTGATTTTCCAGGGGAGGGGGGGGGTGGGGTCCGGAACCCCTATCTGGATTCGCACATGTACTGAAGCATCAGCTCAAAAAACATACATCCATCTACATAATTGCATTTCAAGAATAAAGCCACATCATCATGCATGATTGCTATTTATATGTGCATAGAAAGACAAAGATGCACATTTATGAATCTTAATTAAAACAGAACAGAGTTATTTTTGTCATGGCCAGTATCCTCATAATATACCTTAGCGAGGTACGCCTGTATCCTTTTGAACTGGTTAACATTCAGTTCTTAAGGCCTAATTTCTGCATACACCAGCATTTGTTTAAGCAAGAATATGGTTTTACCATTAAACTGTATTTACCCCCCCCCCCCCCTCTGATAGCTTTGGCTGCTGTCCGTTCTAAGGAAGTGGTTCTGTTGTTGTTTATTCATTGTTTATTGTTGCCCCATTGTTTGTGGGGTTCTGTGTTTGATGCTTGTTTTACTTTGTGTCCTCCTAGTTTTGCAATCAGCTTGATGGGGAAGAGAAAGCTGGTTGCTAAAATACTTTAATTATCTTCCTGGTGCTGTTAGTGTTCTGTGGCTCTTCCTCACTGTGTCGTGGGTCAGTCTGCAGGGTGGGATTGTGGTATTTTCCAGGCCATACTCACTTGCTTTATAGATGAAACTTTTAATCAACGATTCAAACCATTTTCGAATTCAGACATTCTGCAGACTTCTAATTACGGTACAATTAAGTTATGCGGTCTTCAAAGGACACTTATCACTGTAAATTAATGAGTGTTAATGAGCTACTTTTACCAGGGTTGATTAGTTTTCATGCCACAGCATTAAATGAGCTTAAAATCAATGTATTTGTGTTGATCCAACGTTGTGTGCAACTGTCATTTCAGCCGATTAGGAATGGTTGCATTGGGTCAAATCTAACCTTCGCATATTGGGAAAATGATTGTTTGGAATATTGTCCGTTTAATTTGTTGGTGTTTTGTATCATCTGTATGTGGCGTTTTCCCCTTAATATGACCTGTCCGATGAGCCCCAAGGCCTGTCCAATGAACCCTGATGTCTGTCCGATCCACCCCTTTAATGCCCTGCGCTCTGAAGGCTTATTACTCTATCTACATGAGCTTAAACATGCTAGATTTGCCTCCCTTTGACCATGTATTGAATACACTTGCATGCGTTGTCCATTGCGGTCATCTAATGCGACGACAACCGGTGATATCCGAATTCAAAGTAGCATTCTCCAAAAGCGTCCGATGAACCCCGGTTTTACTCTACTTAAAATGTTCAGTAATTTTTCATAAAATATTCACTAATTTTCGCAAAAGATTCACTAATTTTCACAAAATGTTCACTAATTTTCATAAAATAGACAATAATGGTTGTAAAATATAAAGAAATTTTCGTAACATGCTACTTTATTACCATTTCAAGGCTGTTGTGATTCAAAGAAGGGTTTTAGAATAAGTGCTTGAGGTTATAAAACTTATTTCATAGTCAGCTGAAGTTTGTCCTTTTCATAAATGTTAAAATGCCAACAATTGTTGGCATTTCAACAATTAATAGCTGGATAAGTGTTTTAAGGCAAGTAATATCTTTATTTTTCAATATTTTAGATTTTATGAGTTGAAATTTCATGCTCACTTGTGCCTGAAAAAAGATTACAGCCTTAAGGCAAGTTCTAGCATAAGAACCCTCTAGGCTTCTATATTTGAGTAAAATGTATCCTTTATTTACCAAGACACACATTCTATGTAGCCAGGGTAAATATTGCAGCAGGGTTGAAGCCATAGAAGTTTTACCATATTTCATCCAGAAAATCTCATATAATGATATCATATGTCTCATTTTATTTACAATGCAAGTTTACATAACATTCCATCTTATAAAGAATTCATATACTAACAATAAAGAATCCTTGAAGAATAATCACATTCAATGTTGTGAGCCCTGATGTTTTATTGATACATAGGTGATATATTCTGATTTTTTTTAAAAAAGTATATACAAATCAATGGATAAGGAAAAGGTAACTCCATAAATGTATATATATATACATGAATATGTGTACTTTGTCCCTGTGGGACATCTCTGGTCATTGTGCTGAGTCATATAATGCATTTACTTTATTTTATTTCATATTTAGATCACTTGAGTTGAAGGCTCAAGGGAGGCATTAGTATGGCAATGGTCTGTCGTCAGTCACCCGTTCACATTTTAAAGAAGTGTATCTCTTATATCAGTTGGCCAATTGTGATCGAATTTCATGTAAATCATAATAAGGTTGGGAGGAAGGCTGCATACTGTTTTTGTTCTGATTGGATTGGAAGTCTGGTTGTCATGGCAACATAAAGCTCCCTTAGACTTATAATGAACAAAAAATTAAAAGTCTTCTGAAACAGTGAGGCCTACAACTGATATATAATATATTAGTATGTTGCAATGTCTGGGGATCTCGTACATACATCCTGCCCCTGTGGTCCAAACTGGCACCACACCCCAGGGATCAATAGCTCTCATAGACTTATAAAGGGAAATCTTTAAAAAAAAATCTTCTGAAACCATGAGGCCCACAGCCTTTATATTTAATATATAGCAATACTTAGTTGTCCCCTACATAATACTGCCAACCATGTCCCTGGGGTTAAAATTGGCCATGCCCCAGGGGCCATTATCTTCTATAGACTCGTATCGATAAATCTAAAAACTCTGCTGATACCATGAAGTCAGCAGCTCAGGTGAGCTGTATACTAGGCTCATTGAGCCGCGAGTAAAATTAAGGCCTAGGATAAATCATTATTATTAACAGTTTGCACTGAGGTCCTACTGCTTCTAAGAAGTAGTGATCAGGGACTTCACTGTTGGCCATTTTTCAAGCAATTTAATTGACATATTGTTAGTCAAAAAACTCATTTTATGCTGTTTTTGATGTATATAAAATATTTTAACTTTTATGTTGAACTATCCATATATCATAGATTTTATTATTTTTTCCCCACTGGCATATTACAATTTCTGACACAAAAAGTAGTGCATGCATACATATTTTTGACATTATACTAAATTTAGATCATTTCTAAATTATATGAACAGTAATAAGAGAATTGTCATAGAAATCATTTCACAGTCATAGAAATCATTTCACAAACAATCACCAAGGAGGACAGCACCTCACATTGGCAATGTTTAATATAAGCCTTAATTAGTTATCGCCTATTAATAACAAATGTGTTTGTTACTCTATGGGGAGATATATACAGTAAAACATGTCTTAAGTGGCCCCTCCAAAATATACAAAACAAAGATCTAAATGGCAAATAGTAGCCTAATGGATGTCAAAAGTACCAAGGGGAGCATTCTGCAATATTTTTGACCTGCATTAACCGATAATTGGTCTTGAAAACCTTTTTTTCGTCATTTTGAGAGTGGCCCTTTTAGACAGGTTTTACTGTATTCTCATTGTACAGCTTTGACTGAGAAAATCTCATCAAGTGATTTACAAACAGTTTTGCCTCTATTTAATGGTTATTGACGCTGTCAGTCATATCTGCTTGGATATTCACAGCATTGCCTAGCAAAGGTGGTTATTTGTTTGTTTGTTTTGTTGCTTTACGTCCCAAGTCAACAGCTATGGTCATTGCGGGACGGTCAGTTCACCAAACCACACTTTTTCCTGGGCAGGCTTGAACAAGCGGTTAAACAGTAATTTGTGCACATACTTTCGCTTGTAACTGACAACAACCATTCTTGAATGAATCAGCGGAAGGGAGGAGAATGACAGTAGAAATCATTTCATGATTAATCTCCAGGAAAGCATGGGACCGGACCGGGATCGAACTCGCAACCCCTGGATCTGCAATCAGACACGCATCTGTAGCCAGACACATTACCGACTGCGCTACGCGGCCCGGCACAAAGGTGGTTAATGGCCAAATTCCAGCACATGATATTTTGGTACTCAGCAGGGCTTTAGTTAAGAGTGCGTAACGGATTTTTTTTTCCTCACCAAAACATATGTTGTGGGTACTCAAAAGAACTGTCTCAATGAGACGGTTCTTTTGAGCACCTAAAACATATGCTAAAAATTATGGGTAAGAAAATATTTACAATTTTACGTTGAAAATTTTTGTATATCTAAACCTGTGTCGGGATATATTCACAAAAGCCTCCAATGCTGACATATCAAGTGGGTTATAGGTCTAAAGTTTGGTCTTAGTCTTCATCAACACCCATACTTTGTACACCCATACTCACCAGAGCCTTTACTGCAGGACAATGTGGTAAATAGAGAATACTAGGTGAGCGTCTTTTGATATCAAGTTTACCAGGCAAGGCTTCGAGAACGCTTGTTGACATCTCGAGCCTTGCGGAACGTCCAACATGCATTCTGGAAGCCGAGCCTGGTAAACTTGATATCAAAAGACGCGAACCTGGTATTCTATTTATCAGGTTACCAAGTTGATTCATTCTTCAAACTAGTGAATATGACGTAATGATCGATTTTTTGTGTTGATTCAGCGTCATTGGCGATGGTTGTTCAAAGCTTAACAAAATCATTTAGTAATGCCGTGTTTGAACCTTTTTTCTATTGATTAATATCATTACAATGATATAATGTGTTAAAATGCATTGCTGTGTGGTGTTATCAGTGATTCTATTTGGGATTTTAGGAAGCTACCTTTTCCTTCACATTTGGGAAAATATTCTATTAAAATTGGGAAAATAAGTGCTAAAATACATGAAATAGGGAAAATAAAGGCCATTTTTGGATTGGCGATGACTCCCATATAAGGCCGTAAAAATGGCCAAATAAAATCACTGGTTATATATGTGCTACAGGAAAAAATACCATTTGAGATGCTTTTGTGCTGTGCTTCAATACATGTAGTTAGTTCTGTGCCTTGATTTTTGAACTTATGACAATCAATTAATGTATACATGTATCCTGAGTGTTTATCTAGGTAAAGGAGTAACATATCCATTAATAGGCATTATATCTTAGAAATACCATATTTACCTTAAATAATGGGACACCTAAATTCCTCACAATACAGTGCAAGTGCAGTCCCTTTATAACCCACCTTGTTATAACACAGATTTGGATATAACAGTCATGTTGTGGCTCCCAAATACCATGGAATTTCACAAAGGGTTTATAGGAAAATGACCATGAAATGGACATTTTTCTATAAATCTTTTGTAAAATTGTCCTATTAAAATCCTTTGCAAAATTCTCCTCCTATAAAAATCCTTTGTAAAATTGTCCTTTTTTTAACATGATTCACTTATAACATGGTCTGTTCTTGTGGACTCCAAAGGTAGCATTTTAAAGGGACTGCACTGTATGTATTGCAAAATTCAAACAATCCCATTTTTCTACCTGATGTTGTATGCAACAGGTAGTGGCAGAATTGCAAATAGTGTAAATCCTGATCAGACTACCAGAGTAAACTTGATCAGACTACCAGAGCACACATCTGGGTTAATACTATGTGTGCTTGACTGTCTATCTGAATATTTTGTTTAATATGGTAGCTGTTTTGATTTGCATTTAAGCTGACTATTTTTCAATTTTGTATTCACAGTACTTCACATTCCCCGGTGTAAAGATTACCTTTAACCTAAATAAGTCAATAATCCAATATGTTTCTGTATGTACCTGTATTTGTTATGTCCAAATAGTGGAAGTCTATCTGTGGAATGTGAAGTACTAAAATATTCATTAACTGTCACTTTCTGTTTTCATTAATTAACATTATTAAACATAAACTCACTTACTTATATTAAGCTCTTGTAGCTCACCTGAGCCATTGACGCAAGGTGAGATATTATGATTGTTGTATGCCTTCGGTATGAGGTCGTCAACTGCTTCAATCAACATCTAAAACACCCTGGGAAAACAAAACAAAAAACTTAGCAACTGTCATATATGGAAATATTTTCATAGGGATAATATGTGTATTTTCATGTTATCATTTTAACTTTTAATCATTTTGACCTTTAACTGGCATGCCATTTACTACTATTTTACAGCGAGATCTCTTAAAATTGAAATTACATGTATCATTTTGCATTTTTATGAGCTCATGGTGTTGTGATTTGATCTGCCTGATGAATTTATGATGTCAGGTTTCCATAGCAAATAAACATTAGGCTGACTAATTATAAGTACTGCTGATTTTAAGATTTTTTAAAAGCTTTTTCTTATGATGATAATTATAGGTTCAGATATAAATAATTTTGAGTGTACACTTGCAAATATCTGACTTACCATCTGACAGTTAAAAGTTTTGTTTTGGGTACTCAAAAGAGCAGTTTTTTTGAGTACCCACAACATATGTGTTTTACTAGTTGAGAAATTAGAAAATAAATTGTTTACACACTCTTATTTGAAGGCTTTTTGATAATACTTTTTTGTTTCTTTGAAAATAGATCTTTTTCTTTGAACGGATAATTTTGTTCTTTTATTACACACATGGACACAAATATGCACAACTGTCCCAATGGATATCGCCATATTTCAGAATAGGTCTTATAAATTATGTTTGTATAACCGAAGCTGAGTTTCAATCTAGTTGACATTAAGTATCTCATAGTACATGTAGTATTTACCTTGTACAATATCGTATCAAGCTTTCTCATGTACTAAATTTATCAAATTTTCAAAGAGCCACTTTAAAAAAATAAAGTAAAATTGACATTTTCAAGGAAAGAAAATGTACAACATGGCAATTAAGAATTGCACCTAAAGGGGATCTGCTTGAAAGTTTGGATAGTATTATATTATCTATTAAAGCCTATTTTCTGTAAAGTGATTGTATATGTAGTGGATACTTGTGGAAATTTTTAATATTATTTGATTTCACATTTGATACTCAGGCTTGTCTGATCCTAACTGCTGCAGTAGTGAATACAAGTAATTAGCCCTTTTTCAATTTAAAAACAGTTGATCTCTATTCCAAAGGGTGCTTTTGGTTTTCATTCCAAATTTTAGTCCTGAAACTGTCTCTTTAACCCTATTTCACTCAGAATGATCAAAACTCTATAGAGTGAAGGGTCTGAGGTGACTGTGCAGATACTGTAAATCTGGAAATTTTCGTGACAATTTTATTTTTTCAAATAGCGTTAAAAGACATATTTGCGACTAGGGATGATTTGCCTATATCAGTAAACGACAGAATAATTTTACCATTTTGCGAGGATTTTATTTTCAGGAAACTTCGCATATTGCGAAGTTTCACGAAAATAAAACCCTCACGAAAATTTCCGAATTTACAGTACTCTACACAGTTTTGGTCATTCTGAATGATTTAGGGTTGAAAATGTTATGTTATAAAATTTGTAAGTTGTATCAAGTTCTATTTTTCAGAGTATATTATATAGATTATAGCGTATTAAGGGTACTGCCAATTTTATGTTGTTAAATTTTCATGACTGTATGATTGTTGTAAGAGGGCAAATCAATAAGTTCTTGGCCTCGACCAACCAGAAGAAAAAATGATATCGCAAAATTTTCTTGGTATTTAGCTGTAAGGCCTTACAACCAGGCACCAAGGATGTAAAACTGGCATATTAACATTTATTAGCATGATAAAAACAACATCTGAGACTTTCTTAAATCTCATGCTCAGTTCAGTGGAGCATGTAAAAAGTGTTTTAAAGCTCACTGCCAGATCTGCTTCATTTGGTGGGTTTACATAGGCAAGGGATACAATTTTGATAGCACAGGTCAGGGTAAGGACTTTTTAACCAGCCCTCATACATGTAGTTTTGTTAGTTGTTGGCTGATAAAGAAGAAGGTCATGATGTGGTTGTATCATAGGTTTAGGTAAACAAAAATATTTAGCTTGAAATTGTACATATTTTCTTACCCATCAATTTTAACATATGTTTTTGGTGCTCAAAAGAAGCGTCTCATTGAGACGCTTCTTTTGAGTACCCACAACATATGTTTTAGTTGAGAAATAAGAAAATTCAATTTTCGTTATGCACTCTTAACTAAAGTCCTGTTGTATGTTCAGTTTTTGATCTAAACCTTCAACTGCAACCTTTCTTGGTGAGGGCAAGCCTCAAAGGCTGCTGCTCAGGCCCTGAGGTTATAAAACTTTTTTCATGCTCAACTGAACTGAGCACGAAATTTCAACTGCTCATAAAAACTAAAATACCAACAAATTAAGAAGTTTCTTGTTTTAAGTCTCTCAGATGTTGTATTTATCATGCTAATAAATGTTAAAATGCCAACAATTGTTGGCATTTTAACATTTATGAGCAGGATAAATTTCGTGCTCAGCTGAGTCGAGCATGAAAAAAAGTTTAATAAACTCGGGGCCTGCCTGAGCCTTTGCTGTATGTCTAGGGGATGAACATCTTGTCCTACCAAGGCTTGTGATTCACTCTCTTGACCATTCACCTCACAGCTATGATTTTTTTTGATTGAGTATGCCATAAGACGGAAACAGTAATAAGCCTTTTGACCAATCACTTTGCATGTTTCAAATCAAAGTGAAAACTAGGTTGCAATTCTATAGAAAACAAATACATATCTGCAATTGACGATAATACTTTTCACAGTACTTTTCTGATCATTCATACGCTCTGAAATATTGAAGTCTCTTCGCGAGCTGGTTAAAATTTATTTCCCATTGACATTTGGTGGCCATACTTGTTGATCAATTGTAAAGTCTTGCGAGCTGAACAGCCGATGCATTAGATGTTACTATTAATCTGATTGGGAGTTATGAATTTTGGAAAAATAATTCCTGGCATTTTGATTGGTCAATTGACTTTCACTTATGATAGATTTTTGAGATCACAAGGCGAAGGGTTCGTTGAAAGGTAAATCTCGACAAAACCTTCACTTGTGAAGACAAGGGATGAGTAGCATTGTCATATATTTACACTTTCAAGGTATTTCTTAAATGTGCTGGAATCCAGCATAAGGTACAAGTTGGCATATGCATACAGTGATGAATCAAATCAGTCTGCACATCCATATAGTCTGATCATTCTTAGTTTTATGCCTGAAGAAAAGATGGAATCTGGCTACATATAGACTGCCAATCCAAGACTCTGATCAGACTTTGCAGATGCACAGGCTGATCAGAGACTTTGATGGACACACATGCCAAATTAAACCTTTTCCGGAACATCATATCATCATCATAATTGGATTTTTGATTAATGTGCAGGGGCAGGGGCATCATGCACATCAGTGGGCCCCCTTCCAGGTAACTGGCTAACTGCACATAGGCTCATTTAAAACAAGCATTCATTTTTATGAACTTACAGTCATGTGATGTTTGTGTAAGTATAAGAGATGATGTTTATATTGAAGTGGTGTATGGAAGTATGAATTGCCATATGTTCAGTTCAAAGTAAGTGACACACTTTACATTTACTTTCAACTGACCTGTAGTGTTCATAGAAAATTTATTTCTAAGCCTTAACCATGCCTAACTCTGATAAAAAAGAGGATCTTACATGAAGGCTCCTGTTTTATTGAATATAATAAATGAGTTGGGGAAAAGAGTTAAAATGCGAGACTTGCCAAGCATTTTATCTCCTTTTCGCAACGAGTTTAATAAATTCAATAAAACAGGAGCATGAATGTTAGATTCTATTTATTATATACCCATAAACTAATTTAAAATCATGTTATTTTGCTTGAAAATGCTAAGATATTGCCATATAATTTATCCATGACGTTATTACGGCGGTCAATACATAACGTTACCAAAATCTGTAAACCACTAGTGGTTTATCAATTTTAATGCATGGCTTTATATCACTTCCAGACGCGACATCATATGATAAATCATGTTTTGAAAATAGTGTAGATCCAGATCAGCTGGCTTCTGAGAAGCCAGCTGATCAGGATCTACACTGTTTTCCACTCTCTATATAGCATATACATGACTGGTAATAACTGGAATCCTGCAAGATAATTTGAAAGAAATTGGGGAGGAGTGTAGTGGTAAAATATCCAGCATGATAAGGGTAAAATGGGTTTGTCGCGAGAAAACCTGTCTTCGGGGTTTCCGACAAAACGAATTTCAAACCAGTCGCCTCAGCTACAGAGACTAGCTAGAAAATTGAAATTTCAACTGTAGCAAGATTACATATGATACTTTTCAAAAAAGGAATAACACAGGGGCAGACCAGACTGCGTGGATGCGCAAACTGGTCTGCCCCTGTGTTGTTCGCAAACCCTCGCAGACAGGTTTTCTCGCTACAAGGCCCAAATATGGTTGATCTATTCCTCTGGGTTCAGCAGGACAAGAAAATGTTAGAAGGGTAAAGGTAATTATTGGAAGGGTAATTGTTGTAATTTTATCTACGGAGAAAGGGCTGCCAAGCATTTATCATTGTGCTATTTTGTGTGTTCATTGTCTCATTGTTGCTTTGTTTTATTATTTTTGACAATTTGTTCCATTTTAATAAGAGAACATGATTACATCAGATAAAAGGCTGTATTCCAAACAGTTTCATTTGACTAATATTACTTAGGGAGCGCAGTGGCTCAGTGGTAGCCTGCTTGACTCGAGACCGAAGGGCGGTGGGTTCGAGCCTCACCGGCGTCACTGCGTTATGGTCCTTGAGCCAGACACATTTATCCTAGCTTAGTACTGGTTCAACCCAGGAAGACCCGTCCCTGTTTAACTGAAGATTGTTGATGGGACGTAAAGAATCAAATCAAACAAACAAACAAAGACTAATGTTACTTCAAATTTTATTTATATTTTTTAAAAGGTTTTTCTTTCTTGTCAGTATAACATCGTTACATGTTCCACTGAGTTGAAGTTTGTTGCTGGAAATTGGACTGGATTGCCAGGAAAGTTTGTGTGAATGCACTTATTTTACAGAGAGCCTACTATAGTTATACCTCACAATTAACACATTTTAGCCGAATGAATTTTCCTATCTTTATCATTAGGATGAGTCTATTTTAAATTTTAGGGTTGTTGCTTGGTATTTCTCATTTTTATTCAAGTTCTAATATAGCATTCTGTCAGCAAACAGTGGAGACCTGGATCATACGCTGCATTCTGCAGTGTCAGATCTGGGTCTGTGCTGTTTGCCTATGTCCCACAAAAATGATGCTAGGTTTATATGGGTTAATAAAATCCATTCATTGATAAAAAGATGAATACCTACCTTGAAAAAAATGATAAGTAAAAGTAAATAGAGTTCTGGAAAAAATAATGGATGAATTGTGCAAAATATTGTAAATTTTTTGTGTCATAATTTTAACTTGTTTATTTTAAGTTTTCATTGACCATTTTAAGGCTCGTGTAATTCTAACTGGTTGAATTTGGTTAAAATAGATAGCAGTTTTTATTAACCTTGGTTGTACTGAGCCACACTTGTCTGTTTAGCAAAAGTAATCAATCCGGATCAACTCACTCTTGAGGAAATCTCCATATTAAGACTATATTAAAACGTTTTAACTGCAAATCCTTTCTTAATATATGCATACAGTAAAACCTGTCTTAAGTGGCCACTCAAAAATAGACTAGACAAAGGTTTTGAAGACAAATGGTAGCTTAATGAAGGTCGAAAGTAATGCAGAATGCTCTCTTGGAGCATTCTGCAATACGCAGAATGCTCTCTTGGAGCATTCTGCAATACGTTTGACCCGCATAACGCAATAATCAGTCTTGAAAACCAATTTTTGGTCTTCTTTTTAACTGGCCGCTTAAGGCAGATTTTACTGTATGTATGTATTGCCTCATATTACATGTTAACATGCACTGAGTGCTTTGAATAAACTTTGAAGTTGGGAAAAACAAAACAAAACAAAACATCTCTTATTTTCTAATTAACACATCAGAAATGCAAGAATTTCATACAATTATCATTCAAACGCAAACCACAGTCCAAAATCTTTCATCACCTATATAGTATCACATCACAAGCTCACAATAGTCATATAATTTTACATATCAGTCACAAGTTATATATCCATTTTGCAAGGAAATTGTATGGTTGTAATAGAGGATCTTACATGAATGCTCATGTATAATTGAATTTGTCAAACAAGTTGAGGAAAAGAGCTTTTTTGGAACAAGTTTAATAAACTCAATAATACATGAACAGGAATGTTAGATTCTATTTATTATATAACATGAAAATAACTTTGAAACCACAAATTGATACAGGTAATATTCAATTTTTTATCATGAAAACAGCTTTTATCAGAAGTGAAAAAAACACATTTTTTCATTTGGATAGATGAAATAAAAGTTATATTGAAAAGTCATATAATCAGTGTATAACTTGAAATACAAACAAAAACATTGTTTATTATAAATGTTGTATTTAACATGTGAAATGTAATATTTTATGTATGAGCCGCTATCTGTGAAAACTTGCCTTAATGGCATTTATTTATGTAAAAAACATTTGAAAAACACCTTTAATTAAGAAATTTGACATGTTTATATATTGCCTTAAAATCTATTCAGGTGGATAGTAGAATCAAACTGGCAATTATTTCTGATTAAACTGCTTTTTTATCAGTCCATATGTTTCCATGGCAACAACTTCACCTCAGCAACTGTCAGAATTTTTAGAGTATGATCACTCGTTTTTAAATAATGCAAATTATAGGCAAAATGAACCATTGTCAACTTTTCTGCAAATTTCATTGCACATATGCAAAGGATAATAAAATAGTATGTTAGCAAGAAATAACATGTTTTTCATGCACCCCGACAAACCGGCAAATCGGGAAGTTAACTTTGACACCATTAGCAACCTCAGGGGGTTTCTGACGTTGCGTGCTAAAGTTTAGACAGTGTATAGTTTCAAAAGACCATATTTCCATAAATAATGGAGATAACTCCTTAGAATTTGCAGGATAACTTCTTAACACTTCATAGATTAAGTGTGTGTAATTAACTAAATTTTGAAGACTTCGTCATTAAGGCTGGTCTTCACAGATTGTAGCTCATATATTTCACATGTGAAAATGTTTTTTTTAGAAATATACACCATATTCAGCATGTTCCAGTATTTTTTCTTGAAGATAAACTGATAAATGGAACATTACATAACCCAGTTCATGAGATTTTGGTACTTATCACGTACACCTAACTCCACTCTTTAAACATGCATGCAGAGCTATCTAGTGAGACTAGAGATCTTAACTTGGCTCAGCCCTTCATTACTAAAAAAGCCTTACTTTATACATGAATGAAAGTATTCAGGATATATTCCGGGATTCAGGGTTTTGAGGCTGAATTTCTATGGAAAGTCGGTCTCAAATTTCTGAATAAGGCAGATTTTAATAGCTTCTCCAATTTAGTTTCCAAGACAATAGACTACTTAAATGTGAAATTGTTTGTATTTTGCAGGCATACCATATGTTTTAGTTAAGCACTTCTCATGTTCAAGATTTTAGATCTTTTTTACTTTCACCCATGCTCATATTTTTGAGCAGTGAAGGCTCTGGCAAGACTGTGTGACTAGGCAGGTTCGCCTGAGCCTTCTATGTTAACATATGCGATAAAAACCAAATTTCATGAACTTGCTCGTGTTTAATTTTCATTTGTGTGACTTCTGTCATTGTTTTTAATCAATATAACAATAGTTAGCCATTTTTCTTCTGAAATGTCATTAACAAGATTTTCATTTGTCAGCCTTTACATCGTCTAGATTTTTAAAACAAATTTTTAAATTTTACATCAAAAAGGCTTGTCATTTACGTTTTACTGATTTACCACAATAAAACATCCATTTTTTACTTCTGAGATTTTTGTTGTTCATAAACATGTGCGTTTGCAGAATTTATATATGTCTGTCTGTCCATTAAGTGAGTTTATATCAAGGGCTTTGAACTGCCTGCCAATCTGTCTGCCCATATATCTACACTGTACCTTGTCCATGACCTTACTGGCATTTTAGCTCACCTGAGCCAAAGGCTCAAAAGAGGTATTAGAATGGCAATAGTCTGGCGACAGTCTTCCATCAATCCATCATCTGTTCACATTTTTCGAAGAAGTATTATCTCTGAAGTCAGTTGGCAATTTGTGGTCCAATTTCATGTAAAGCATCACCAGGTCGAGGAAAAGACTGCATAAGGGTTTTGAGCTGAATGGATTGCTATGGCAGCATAAAGCCCCCATAGACTTGTAATGAGCAAAAACTTTAAAAATCTTCTGATGCCCACAGCTTATATATTTAGTAGTATGTAGCAATGTCTAGTGATCCCAAAACATATGGGCAGCACACAAGATTTTGCCAATTATATCTGCGAGCAGCAAAGTCTCAGACAAGCCTGCTCATCCCGACAGTGTCGTCAGAGGCTTGGCTTCATACAATACACAAAGTATGGAAGTGATGGTAGGCTCAGGCCAAAATGTAGATCTCAAGCCCCGCTAGAGACATGTAGCTTTACATGCTTGCCTATAGTGGCAGATCCAGAGGGGGTTCATGGGTTTCGGTTGAACTCCCCTCCACGCCCCCAGTTTTTAAATATCCAATGAAAATGAAATAATTAGGTCTCAGTGAGAAAAATTAGATAAAATCAACAAAGCGAAGCTCCTATACCTTTTTACATTCGAACCCCCTTTCCAAAAATCCTAGATCTGCCCCTGGCTTTATCGAGTGACTAAGCATACTATGCATTAAGTACCGAAACCTCATGTGCTGGCCCATATTTATATTTGTAGAAACACCCAGGTGAACCGCATGTCTAGATCTCGGAGGGTGTTGGCTATCGGAGGTAAACATTGAGATCATGGATGGATAGGGTCTGTATTTATCCATTTTTATTTCATATGGAAAGTTTCTTGGGGACGAATGCAGCAAACATGTTGCTTCTATATTGAGTGATAAGGACTCTGAATCTGTGAAATACTTTTGATCCATGTCCGTAGGATTCAGGGCGACTTTTCAAACGGCGAATGTGAATTTTTCAATGAAAAAAGGCTAGTGGTTTGATCATAGCTGGACTTATATCAGCCTTTGATACTAATTGCTTGTGCCGCTACCATTCTATATCATTCTCCTGCATGGCTTGTAAGTGGCATGTCCAAAACTGCTATTAAAACTTCAAATTTTGAAAATCGCTTACGTTGCTATCATGTTGATGGTTAGCAAAATGTTCAGAGGACTTACCTCCGAATAGAACGCTATCCATAAACATGACACCATCGTCATAAAATTGCAAATAAATAAGTGTTGTACACGTCTGTTTGAATTATATTGGACTGATACATTTTAAAGAGAGGTTAAACATTGCAGCGGTAGTTATGAATCAAGAAAAAATAAAATAATACATCTAAATATTAACTGATGAATTCGTAATATTTGTTCCAATCACCGCATTTCCGAATTTAAATGCGATTTACACTCAAAAAAATTCAGTTTAAAAACATGCACTGCTTTCAGAATTCTTGTCATTCTATATACTATCGGCTTATATGTTGATTTTATTCCTTAATGTGGTTCATTATGATATAAAACCATCTCAAAGACTATGTGCAGCCCAAAACTCCTTTGTTTACCTCCGATAGCCAACACCCTCCGAGATTTAGACATGCGGTTTACCTGGGAGAGAAAGACCCTGACTAAATATATGAGCTGTGGGCCTCATTGTTTCCGAGATTATTTTACCCCCAACCCCCCTTTATAAGTCTATGGAAGCTAATTGTCCCCAGGGTATGGCGTATAGAAAGTCCCTGATTTAATATGTAGCAACGTCTAGTGGTCCCCAACATAAATCCTGCCAATCGAGTCTAAACTGGCCACACTGCAGGGATCAATAGCTCCCATAGACTTATAATGTGCAAAACTTTAAAAAATCTTCCCTGAAACCATGGGACACACAGCTTAAATATTAAGTATGTGTCCCAAACTTAAATCCGGTCAATCAAGCACTGTGGTCCAAACTGGACATGCCCCAGAAATTAATAGCTCCCATAGACTTATAACTGGAAAACAAACAATCTCTGTGACAGTGAGGCCCACAGCTTATATATTTAGCATATAGCAATGTCTAGTGGTCACCTACATAAGTTCTGCCAACCAAAACAGTCCGGCCCTACGATTATTAGCTTCTACATACCGTCTCCTTTTTTTTCCTTCGACTTTTACCAAGGCCTTTGGTCTGATTTCCCATCGTGCTCTATTGAGGTAAATTACATGGAAGTTAGATGGTACAGATACAGATAATGTTCAATTCAGTCAGTTGCCCAAACTGTCAATATGCTCCCAGATTCACACTGGTCAATGTAATAGCACCGGTGGTTGCTACAACGAACTGGTGGTGGCTAATTTCCGCACTGGTGCTGGCATAAAATGGCGGAAAAGGTAAAAAAATCTTTACCTGTTCACTTAATGATTTATTTATAAGCTTGTATTTCTTTTATTTGTGATGACGCCTGGCGCACGTTGCAGTTTATATGGCACTGCCAAGCAATTGGTGATTTAATTCATGGATTGGATGGCAAATCCAACAGTTTTGGAGTTTTGCCGTGACAGGTGTTTTTATGCCCCCGCCATTTATAATGGGGGGGGGGCATATAGCATCACACTTGTCCGTACGTCCGTACGTACGTACGTACATACGTACGTCCCGTACGTACGAAAAATGGTTTCCGGGCGATATCTTTTGAAAACATTGGTGTATTGGATTCAAATTTCATACACAGGTATATAATCATAAAATACAGGTCAAGTTCGATTATGGACAAAATCCACCAATTATTATCAGAGTTATGGCCCTTGATCTTCGAATGAAAAATGGTTTCCGGGCGATATCTTTTGAAAACATTGGTGTATTGGATTCATATTTCATACACAGGTATATAATCATAAAATACAGGTCAAGTTCGATTATGGACAAAATCCACCAATTATTATCAGAGTTATGGCCCTTGATCTTCAAATGAAAAATGGTTTCCGGGCGATATCTTTTGAATACAGTTATTTATTGGATTCATATTTCATACATAGGTTTATATTCATAAAATAAAGGTCAAGTTCGATTACGGGTAAAATCCACCAATTATCATTAGAGTTATGGCCCTTGATCTCGGTACAAAAAATGGTTTCCGGGCGATATCTTTTGAATACATCGGTGAAATGGATTCATATTTCTTACACAGGTATATAATTATGAAATACAGGTCAAGTTTGATTACGGATAAAATCAACCAATTATTATCAGAGTTATGGCCCTTGATCTCCGTATGAAAAATGGTTTCCGGGCGATATCGTTTGAATACGTTGGTGTAATGGATTCATATTTCATACACAGGTATGTAATCATAAAATACAGGTCAAGTTCGATTACGGATAAAATCCACCGATTATTATTAGAGTTATGGCCCTTTGTTAATGACAATGCCCTATTTATGCTAATTTGGCAAGAGCGGGGGCATCCGTGTCCCATGGACACATTTCTAGTTTTTCTAGTGTAACTGCCTAAATTTAGTGAAATCTGCATGTCTAAGCGCAGCTGTTATCATATTCCCATGTAATTGGTAATAACATCCAAAAAGCGATTACTACTTTGTACTTTTTTCTTGGTAAACTAGCAAATCTTTTATCGAGAAATTTTCAATCAGTGGTTAAAATATTGTTACCCAAGTATTTCCTTTGTCAATCCTGTCAGAACTTTATATAAGAAGAGTCTACGGTGTCCACTACGCACCAACCCCCATTTTGGGGGTAAACCCTTAAAAACGTAATAGAGGACCCCAAAGTGCTTCCTTTGAATTCGTATTAACGCGAAAATAAACTTGACCTATTTTTCAGCCTATTGCCAAAAGGGTTCTGGTGAACTCCTGGTATCTTGCCAGTTACAGAGATAGTTAATCACATGTTTATAATGTTTGCGTTTTCCATTCTTTACACCTTTATATCTTTTGTTCTATCAAAGATATTCATCTGAAATTTACAGACAGATCATGTTTTTTTTTTGATTTTGTAACAATATGACATTAACACTTTTATCTCGAAGTGGTATGAAAATGTCACAATGGGACAGCGAATAGGGACATTTTTAGGGATGAGTGTGCTTTTGCCATGCCTAGTCGTTAACATTTGTGCTTTGCTGTAAATTGTCACCGCTTTATCTTATTTCATAAATATAAACAGCATTAATTCATATTTAGAAAGCTTCTGTTTTTCTTGGGAAATGTTTAAGTGGTGCTTAGCTTTTGACGCCGTGTATATTATGTGTCAGAACCGTTATTGTAATGGCGATAGAAGTTGGTAATGCCGTGGATATGGACATTTCTTCGTTTGTTTTTTTTGGTACTAAAATGCATATTTCTCTGACAGTTTACTCAAATATTTGAACAACCACGTCTGAATTCAATAATCAATCATTTTATGCAGATAACCATTCTGTACAACAACCTGTGCCAAGTGCTAATATTCTGTTTAAAAGACAACACCCATTGTTTATGCTGTCACAACGCTATAACTAATGAAGGATGCAGTCACAACTGATGAAGGAATTTAAAACTAGTTGACACAAATTTTTATTGATGCATCATAAGATAGTGTAACTGCTTCCATTCACTGTGACTTTACACTAGCTAGTATATACGTTTGCATATAATTCTAACAATACTTCTTGAAATTCCAAGAGAATAGTTGCATTTTTAACACACGACATTTATTTCTTCCATTCAAATGGTATATTATGAAAGAATGAAATATACTGAGCGCGTTGTGTTTTCTTTTTTATGCTCGAGCATTCACAGGTATCCCCGGTTCTGGGTGCAACGCATTCGCTTCGTAAAAAATTATTGTAGGCTGCCAAACGACTGGTAAAATAGCTGCTTTCTCTATTCACAGCAACGAATTTAATTGGCAGGATATTTTTCATTATTTTCAGCAGCTCATGTTTTGGAGCGTGGTGGCTCAGCGGTATAGTATTAGACTTGAGATCGAACGGTAGCGGATTCGAGACTCAATGCAGACACTGAATTGAGTCTTTGAGCAAGATACTTGATCTTTATCTTAGTGCTGGTTGAAGCCACTAAGACAGGAAATCATCCTGACATGACTGAAAAATTGTTGACTGGGATGTAAAGCCACAACACAAATATCAAAACATTTTTCATTCATGTCGAGACGGGTCTGCCTGGGTGATAAACGGCTCAAGGACATAACATAGTGCCTTCGCCGATGGTGAGGATTGAACTAGCAGCCATTCGAGCCACAGTCTCACACTCAACAATCTGAGCTCCAAAAGGAGGGGGTTTCAGAGCTGACAAGGTTATGAAACTGTTCACTGCTGATTGTACCATAAAGTGACCCAGCATATTCCTGAAAATTACCAGGTACACCGACTTCAGATTTAAATGAGTGATTAGTGTTAATTACATAGGAAAACAATCATCCCTGAGATTGATTATGATTTAATGGAACTAAAACCGACAGTTTGGTGTAACAATGGCTAAAGAACATTGCAGTTTCAAACACCACAAGAGCCAATTCGAACACACAATTTTTTTTATGTGGGGGGGGGGGATGTCAAGGAGGAGACTGAATGCTTTATAGATTCCTGCTCTATGACTTCCGGATTCTCTAGGCATAGCGTAAGCGAATGCATTTGCTGGTCTGACATTTGGCTGTGTAATGTCGATTGATCTATTTAAAACGCTGGGTTAAAAGTCAGTACTTAAAACAGAATGCCTTGACTTAATGGGTTCGACCTAATTTAACGACTGATTCAAATGTTTGATGCTCCAAGCCTCAATTGAGTTAAGTACTGTAAATACGGAGATTTCCGCGAGGGTTTTATTTTCGCGAAACTTCGCATATGCGAATTTTCGTGAAAATAAAACTCTCGCGAATTAGCGAACTCACTCCGCAGTTTACTGATATTGGTAAATCATGTATAAGTTGCGAATTTTAAACGTCACAAATATGTCTTTTAACGCCATTCGCGATAATAGAATTATAGCGAACATTTACGAATTTACAGTAACATGATTAACTGAAATGAAGCAGCCGTTTTAACAAAGTTAACAAACAAAAATAAATAATTGCAAGCCCGTATTAAACCATGCAATCTGCTATAAAGCTGATCAAAATTGAGTGGAAAAAAGAAAGTTACATGTACAGATGTTTGTACAGTTGAGAATTGATAATTATGGATGACAGCCATTTTAAGGCTATGTATCGCAGTGAAGTCACACAGCCCTAATAAAAATGAGATAGGCATAAAAGAATGACTAGTTTCCTGCTGTCGTTTGCATTTTTATTAGTTCTTCTGTTTGAAATAGATGATTTTGTAATAGAAAACATATCTGTACCGTTTGCAATAAAATTGAGAATTATATTGAACAATTTACAGGAACGATAAATCAAATATTGAAAAAAGTGACCTTCATTTGCGTAATAGAATTTAGATTTTTGGATTGGTATAATTTTTCTATTTTAAATCCGAGTTTGATCGAGTTTGTAGCATTTTTGCAGCCGATTGCATGGTTTAAGAATTTAACTTGCTTATAAAGCTGCCGCTCCCTTTAAGATGCTTAAATTGATACGAATTGTTACGTTTTCGACTAGCTCTTGTTAATATTAATGAGTTTGCAAAATTTATAAGCATATTCTAAGTGTTTTTCGAGAATGTTCATATTTTCAACTCAACTGAGCACGAAATTTTAACTGCTCATAAAAACTAAACTACTGACACATAAAGACGTTTCTTGCTTTAAGTCTCTCAGATGTTGTATTTATTATGCTGATAAATGTTAAAATGCCAAAGATTGTTGGCATTTTAACACTTATGAGCAGGATAAATTTTTTGCTCGGCTGAGTTGAGCATGAAAAATGTTTTATAACCTCGAGGCCAGGTAATGGCATCAGTCAAAATCACCAGTACTTGCATTTTACTTATCGCACATGCGCAAAGTTATTAAGCATGCATGCTTATCTAGCTAGTGGGGCTAGCTGGAGGCGTTAATTTTTTGGCACATTCTGTGCTTATTTGTCCATTAAGTCTCTCTGTTTAACCTTTAATGCGCCAACCGAAATAAAAGTCGTCTGCTTTTCTCGTCTGCTGAAATGCTTAAAAAGCCTTTATGGCAAACAGTGTGGACCCAGATCAGAAGTCTGTTCTGTGTCCACACTGTTTACTGCTATGCTGAATTCGTCAGTAATGTAAGGCAATTATTTGCAGCAGACGACTTCAGCAGACGACATTTTCAGATGCATTTTTTTATTGGCGCTTTAAGGGGTTAAGAAGAACACTATTTGATCACAATTTATGTGATGTGTACTTTCTTGATAAGCAACGACAAATAACAAGACAGTCCTTTGTGAGAAAGTCATCCGATTGTATAAAGGAGGAAGAAATAGGTTAAAAATCCACCTGCAATCTGAAATATAAACAAACCAATTACGATTAATCGATTTACTCGATGATACATGAATACACAATCGATTATAGTATTATGATCGATGTTTTTGTTTCGGTTTTCATAGTAGTAGTAAGATAGTTTATTTAAGTGTCACATCTCAAATCTATACAAATAAAACATACAATATAACTTAAGATATTCAAGATCCTGCCTAAAAGGTACATGAGACACTATTTGACAGTAAAAAGCATGAATATATAAAATGATATTTACCTTAAAATATCATTACGTATTGTGTAAGATCTTCACATTCACAAAATTTGTGAAGACATCTACATGAGAAGGGGCATCATCATCTCTATAGCAAAGTCAGTTACAGACCCCCTTCCTTAGTTGACTGTGATATGTCGTCCAGAGTCGGGGCTAGCATAGTCGACCCTACCAGACACTGGACAATACAGTGACAGCTATTATAGATATAAAACTTTGCAAATTATTATGTGTTCAAAATCGTCTTTTGTTCATTCTAAGTAAAACAATTGCTAACTGCAATTGTAGTTCATCAGAATTCATTAAAAAGACAAGTTTATCTAAGGATGCATAATGTTTAAAAGTCGGGTTTATTCTGAGCATATTGTGGACAACAGGGTCTCATAACAGGGGCGTAGCCAAACAATTAGTTTAAACGAGGACCAGTAAAATATTCGGTACTTTTGCAACTTAACCAGTCAAATTTGATTAAACTTGTATGTTTATATACTTGTATTACGCACCAGGAAAAATTCACAGGAAAAGCCAACTCTTCTTCCTTTAGGCAGCTGCCCTTTTAACACATATGCTAATTGTTGAACTACGTGTATAAACATTTGATTCTCTTACACATGGGACTAATCTTGCACATGTAAAAAGAGGGAATTCGCTACATCAAAGTGGAGTTCAGTAAAGAATAGCATAAAAGTCTTAATGGACATTGAAGCTTGAGCTTCAAGGCTATCAGCATGGGTACTAGCTTGGATTAGGATTCGGAGAATTATGTATTCAATGTAATGCTAAAAGTGTCATTATTGCCAATATAAAATGCAAATATTCTATTGTACAGTTATACAAAAAGGAAATGAGCATTATTATAATTAATCTATATATTTTGCCAATGAGCTTCCAGTTTCGATTGTACTCAAATCACTGTATATCCAGGCAACATTCAGTCTCGGGCCACTATCGGCCCACCAGCTAAACGCCATGCGAATGGCGATTCGCTGGCGGTCCGATAATGGCAAACGTATGACTCCCACTTGCTAAGTAATTATCTAAACGAGTATGGTAATAGAGATTTAAGGTCACTACTGACACCTGGGCATTTTTTTCCCGAAAAATAGATTTTCTTCATTTTCTGTATTTTGATATTTCATTTTAATAAATTAATGATATAAAACAATAAAGATGATGGCACCGTTTAGTATTTGAGCTATTACACTTCAAAGACATGCATAATACGCCCCCTTTTCTCCCAAAATGTTCAGGGACGAAGTGAGAGAAAAACAGATCCATGATGTGGTAGCTGACAATGATGGCATATTTTGAATTATTGTAATAGAACTACTTAAGTTTACTTGAAATACAGGAATGGTTAATCAGTGCAAATCTGGCCATTATAGATTAACTGACCAACTTTTTACATAAAAAAATAGTCAAAGTTATTTCCCTTTTTCACGTTTGATCACTACATACTCAAATATTTTATAAGTTCTAAAAAATAGATTTTCATAAACATCATTGCATAAGCTGAATCAGTGTGAAATTTGAGCTATTTTCACCGTCTAGAAAGAGAGGTATTACTTGATTACTACCCCTACCCCCTGTTATCCATAATTTCTATTTTGTAACTTTTAACTGCGTAACAAGGAATAAATTAATTTATAGCATCGTTGAAATATTCAACCAAATATAACGCATGTAGTCCCACTATATAGATGTACATGGATGCTTAAGAGTGTATCATCTTGCGCCATTATCTCAGTATAGACGCAAAACACATTATTTAGGCCTGAAAACGCCAGCAAAATAACTACATCTGAAAATGTCTATTTAACATAAGCATAGAGGCAAACATTGTGGACCCAGATCAGGATCTCCCACAGGAGCAGTCTGATCTGGGTCCACAATGTTTATCTATGATGGCTTCAAATAGTTTAGTGGACGACAAAAACATGCATTTTGTGATTATGCACTTTAAGGGTTAATGAATGTGAGTTCAGTCTGTATATGGTTATGATTTTAATGAAATGCACGCACGTTTGCGCGGCTCAAAAAGCTTATTTACTCTTTACCGGATTATAAATAAAACCTGATTTCCCTTCCTTAGCAGATGAAATAGCCGAACCACACCCAGATATGAATATTAAAGTTACCGCCTTAACAGTAAGCGAAAAGTATATAAATACCATTATCACATGGCCTACACAATGACATACCGTCAGTAAGAATTCTTTAGTAATGGTGACCATCCCTAAGGTTGTAAATCCTATCTTCGTACCCGTCAGTTTAAACAAGAAAAGGTTCACCTATAATGAAAGAAGTACAAAACTTGCCAATTAAATGCACAACCTAGTCCATGCTTACAGATGCCCTGGGAGGCCAATTGTCTTTTCTCACCTTATTATGTGCATACTTGTGTGTGTGTGTGTGTGTGTGTGTGTGTGTGTATGTGTGTGTGGTCTTAGTTTTGTTCCTTAGAGTCCTTTCTGGTTTGACAATTATTGTCTCGCTGAGAAAGAACAATCTTGTTGCTTGATACTGCTGTTGTAAGGATGACTGTGTTCTGTGTCTCTTCCTCGCGGTGCCGTGGATTGGTCTGTGATTGTGGCAACTCCTGGTCATAATCATTTAAATTACTTGATTACTTGCTCGGCGAATTCAAAGGTCAATCTAAGCGGATGGTTGGGTTAATCCAACATCCTTTTATGCGTAATTGAAGCTGAAAACTTTTTGAACGAGCCTCACTCAAATGTATTGCGTTTTGATACCAGTGATTTGTGCCACATGCTGAGCAGGAATATTAGGAATACGAGACAGCCAAAATTTATAATAAGCTAGTTAGAAGCTTCCAAAGATGGAAAATAGTGTAAAATTTTCTTCTTCAAAACACCTTTTCCTACCGCAGTCAAACCAAAACTAATTCAGCCTGAGTGTTCTAAATGGCAGATTTCCCGACCCTTCCTTATCAGTCTTTTGACCCGATCTCAAGAAAAATATTGTGAAAAATTTCTTGCTTGTTTACAATTCTACTGGAAGAAAAGAAACACAAAGCAAAGAGTAATACTTTCAATGTTTTCTCTATTTATATTTGGCACATAAAACAAGATTTTCCTTGCGTAGGTCCACATAACTATCATGTATTATTCTTATACTAGATGAAAAATTATTCTTGAAATATAAATACCCTAGCATTTTTCAGAAGAAACCTGTAGCACACATATATAACGATTTTTAAAATGATTGGGCATCCCATTGCCCTCTTCATTAATAGCGCAAATCGAGATCACCCCCTTCCATAAAAAATAATACAAAAGAAAAAAGTAGGTTTTTAACGGAACAAACAAAAACAAACATGTAAAAGACATATCTAAAACGCTGGGTCAGTTACGTATTGGTTCACATGTTGCTCTTGCTTCAACTGTACCGCCATACGTCACAAAGATGACCAAAAGAGCTAAAATATTTCTCAAACTGCTTTGCTTCCAAAAACCTTGAGACCAACCTCGAGCTAATTTTACAAATACAAAGCTCTTGTGTACCTTACCTGGCATACCTGACACTTCGACTCAACTTGAGGTTTTCTGTATCTATTGCTGACTTTTAGTTAGGAGCCCGAGTGTGCTAATAGTAATTTGATTTGATCGATTCTCTGTGATGATGCATTGCATAAGTTAGGAAGCCTCCATGCGAGCTAAACACATTTATGTTTTAACAACATCAGAATCTAACACTGTCAACCAACACACGAAATATATGCTTGTCCGAATTTGAAATGACTAAGCAGGAACATTCTTTGAGAAACAAAGATACTAATCAGTTTTGGAGAGTCACATACAATGTAGGTACTAGAGAGCCAAACCATTCTTCATAAACAAAATTAATACTGTGATGGAATTTTGCATGTACAGTTTTCATTTAATGGCTCTAGAGGGGACCAAATCAGCCGCTTATTGCATGCTGTTCTTTGTTATCTTAAAAGAAAGATAATAAAATAAAAATGCAAATAACATTAGACATTGTTTTTTTGTCCTCGCTATAAATTTAAAATACTCGTACCAGCAACTTTTGCGGACAAGGATAAATTTCATGCTTTGCACGTGATTGTATCACATGACGTCGAGTCTGAGAGTGATACAGCGCCATGCAATACAATCGATAAACCATTAAACGTCTATTATAACATTGCGTAAATGATGACAAAACCTTGGAGTTTTCATGTCAATAATGCGCTTTTAAGTAATTTTAATGTCATGTGATAAATAGAATATAACATTCGTGCTCCTGTATTATTGAATCTATTAAACTCGTTGCGGAAAAGAGATAAAATGCTCGACAAGCTACGCATTTGATCTCTTTTCCTCAAATCGTTTAATTAATTCAATAAAACATGAGTACTCGTGTACGATCCTCTATTTAACACCTTGGTGCCTTATTCAATTGTTTTATTACCTGTCCCAATAGATCTGTTGAGAGGTCTTTTGTACTAATGTAGAACACAGAATCAAGCGCTCCATGTGCCTGAAAGAGGTCAATTTGACAGTCATGGAGTATTAAGATTCAACACACACACACACACACACACACACACACACACACACACACACACACACACACACACACACACACACACACACACACACACACACACACACACACATGCGCGCAGGCACATACACACCACCACCACCACCACCACCACCACCACCAACAACAACAACAACAGCAAACATTTCTTTAGTGTCAGTTTGCCGATCTTGAAGTTTACAAGTTTAAGGGTCCCACATGACTCATACATTAGTTTGACAAAATTATGGAATATATATGTCCCTGTGAGCAAAGCTCACATACCCATGGCGGTAGCCATCAGAGGTTGTTAAACTTTCAGAGAAAATGAAAAGAGTGTTGCACATATGGCCACAGAATTAACACTGTATTGATGTACTTCTCTTTGACGAAAATTTCCGTATTCACTACATTGGAGAGAGAAAGAAAAATGAACAAATAAAGCGACTGACAAGCAATACATAGTTGATTCTTCAATACACAGTACAACTTGTCATATCTGATAGTTGTACGAAATTTCAAAATTCTAGATCAAGTAGTTACTGAGAAATCTTTGATGAAAACTTTCATAATCATTAATTGGAGAGAGAGAGAGAGAGAGAGAGAGAGAGAGAGAGAGAGAGAGAGAGAGAGAGAGAGAGGGGGGGGGGTAAAATAGAAAAGGAAGGCAAAGCTACTTCTCACCACCTTGGTTTTGTTTACAGCAATACACTTGATTGTCCTCAGCATATATACAAAATTTGAAGATATGATGGAAAAGTTACTGGAAATGAATCAAAATGAACAAAAAAAGAGACAGATAAGCCATGTGTGGCTGATTCTTTAAAACACAGTACGACTTGATATACCTGATTTTTGTACTAAATTGCAAAGGCCTAGGTCAAATAGTTTCTGAGAAATCTTTGACGAAAATTTCCATATGCATTACATTGGAGTGAATGATAGAAAAGGGGAAACAGCTGAATGAAGGGACTGATAAGACGATGTAGCTGATCCTTATAATACACAGTACAACCTTTTATAACTGGTGTTTGTACTAAGTTTCTAAATCCTACGTCAAGTAGTTCCTGAGAAATCTTTGACAGAAAATTTATTTTGAGAAAATTTTGTTAGAGAGAAAGAAACATAAACAAATAAAGCAACTGATTAAGCAATATGTGGCTGATTCTTTATTACACAATACCTGATGTTTGTACCATTTCAAAATCCTAAGTCAAGTAGTTCTTGAAAAATCCTTGACGGAAAAAGTTTACAGACAAACAAACTAACATCCTCACTGAAAAAGCAAAAACTATATACCCCCTATATAAGTTTACAGACAGACAAACAAACTAACATCCTTACCAAAAAGGCAAAAACTATGTATCCCCTATATACTTCGTATACCGGGGTATAATTATAAGGTAACAATTAGACAATCGGTTAGTACGATGTATACACAGATGTATAGTCACAAGCGTTCCGTGTACCTGAAAAATGAACTGAAAAAGGTAATTCATATGAACAAGTCAAACACGGATAATTCAGAAATAGAGAAAACTAACATGATTATTAATTTTGATTATTTGAAAACAGCAGACCCGATTTCATTGAATCTGTTCCTGAGAATTCATGGAAAGTGCAACAACACTCATTCACTCTAGCACTGGCTTAACACATTTCAGCCGAATGAAATTTCTCATTCTTATCAATTGGACCAGTCTTTTTCCATTTTAAGGGTTGTTGGGTGGAATGATTCACCTCTATTCAAATTCTAATTGAATGTCATGTTAGTAAACAGTGGAGACACTGTTCTGTGGCGTCTGATCTGGGTCTGCGGTGGCTTCCTATGTCCCACAAAAAGGATGCTAGGCTAATGGGTTGAGCAGTATTCTGCTTTCTGCAAAACCCCACTATTTCTGACACCATATCAATGTACGGGTGAGATTTTAGCAACTCCGCGCGGGACAGCGATCGTGGGACCTCTAAATAATCTTAATAAAAGGATCCAATTAAAATAGAGCAAACCAACAAAGTTATTTGAAATAGCAAATCCAATTCTCCCAGCCAGAAAGCATGCCATTAAATTGCAGTGCTTTAATTGTCGTCTTGATCTCATTTGGCTGATATTGTTCTTTGCTTTTGCTTACCGTGCCGTGAGTTGGTGTGATTGTAGCAGTTCCTTGTCAGACTCACTTACGTTTAGAATAAGCCAATACATGGCAAAAGAAAGATAGTTTCTGTGCATTTAGAAAAGACTCAAATCAGCCATGTCCTCTACCCATTCTGGTCAGAGTCTTTCCTATGATTTGAATATTTGCTGTACGCACATGCTAACTTCTATCTTATGCTAGTTACCGGCTCAAATAAACTTACTGTATCGTTCACCAGTGCTGCAACTACTGCGACTGTTCCATTTGTTCCAATTATGTTTACAGCCCAAAATGCATATATACCCATCTGAAATGTGTCCAACGAATATTTTAGGAGTATGTACAGAATTAAACAGGATTGTCCCAAGCCAATAACGAACATAAGTGCAAAATAATATCCAAAATATTTGTCAAGGTCTGAAACAATTTTACTGAGGTTTAGGTGAAGCATTCTCACTTTGGGGAATATACAGGAAACCCGTTTAACGTTCTCTATCATTTGTCGTGCAAGAAAGTTATTAGAGACTTCAAACGCCGTTGACAATATTGATGATATAAGCATTACATAACCTAATGACGTATACCACATCAGCGATAAAAATGCTATGGCGCACAAAAACAGGGTCACTACAACGACAGATTTGTGAAATGGTGCTGACCAGAACGCGCCGTATCCATTGGAAAGTACATCAGTACTTAGAAAAGCTAATCCACCGACATTGCATATAGTTAGAAACACAATTATGATCAAGAAAACCATTTGTTTCTTCTTAATCTTTTCTACTGGAAATACTATTCCTAAGTCGTCTATGGCAGACCAAATTTTTTCATCCCAAAATTCATAATATTTCCTATGATCTCCGCCATTTGATTGTTCAAATTTCAGAAAAATTGTCAAGACGACCAGGGATTGTATATACCAAGCTACAATAACAATATTTAGATATTTGAAGGAGTCGGCAATATTGTAAAATGCTGCAGCTGCTTTGACACAAAGAGCAAAAATAATGATAAAACTGAGAATGCGATATATCTTTCCGAAAATTCTATACACACTGTTTGCACGACCTGTTTTCAGTATTTCTTTTCTGTTCATTACTAAACATTCATCAAAACTGTAACAACCGCTGAATGCCAAAGCTAAGAGGTATGGCCGAAGAAGCTGTTTAAGACTTTGGTGTTGTTTCTCCATTTTCTCCAGTTTCTCTGGTGAAGGTACTTTTAGCTTCTCTACGTCTGTATGTCTTGGCCTTATTTTTGTCTTCATCATCGCCAGGTCCTGATTGATTTTTACAAATTTATGTTTAACGTCCGTTTATATTCTACAAGAATGGAAAAATATCTGACTACTCATTTATTAAACCATTCGTTTCTTCTCTTCTGGAGATGAATTACTAGTGCCTGTTTGAAAAAAAAAATCCAAAAGGAAAACGTTAAAGTGTTTCTTACCCCTTTCAACACTACAAACTTGAAAAAAGATATGGACAACCAGTGTAGATCCAGATGAGATGGCTCATATGAGCCATCTCATCTGAATCTACACTGTCTGCTTACTCATTCTTCTTTCAATATAAAAAAGCGTGCAAAGATCAGGAATCGATACAATCAAGTACCACACCTGACCCAGAAGTCACAACCTCTCAATTAGACATCACAAGCAAGAGCCAAGAGGTCAGCAATCTCAATTTTTGCATTTTTTCAGGATTGGTCTCACACCCCTTTTAACACAATGGATTCTTCTACATTTAAAGTGGAAGAGTTTACCTTAGAAACTTAGGGATGAAAGAGTTAACCAAAATAGTTATGAGATATGAAAAGTCACTGTTTGAACTGGAATGAAATTATATGCTTGAACTATCTTATATTTTCAAAAACTCAAAGAGCCATCTCATCTGGATCTACACTGTCTGCTTACTTATTGTTTTTCAATCTCAATTTTTGCATTTTACAAAATTTGTCTAACACCCCCTTTTAACACAATGTACTCTTCTACATTTAAAGTGGAAGAGATTACCTTAGAAACTTAGGAATGAAAGGGTTAACCACAATAGTTATGAGATATGAAAAGTCACTGTTTGAACTGCAATGAAATCACATACATGAACTATCTTTTATGTTCAAAAACTTCTTACACTTTTACACAAAGTGCAACTTCCTCTGTATAATTATTACGCCTATTCGACTGGTCATTACGTGCCTCACGACTTTTCAAGTACATTTATAATTATTTTCTTTATGCTTGTAGATACACTATTTATACAATGTGCTTTAAAACGTAAAAAATGTGTAACACAAATTATGTCATAAAATGTAGAAAATGTGCAACACAGATAAAATCATTATATGGCCGTGAAGCACGAAATGACCAGTCGAATAGGCGTTCGAATTCAACCATGCTATTAAATCCCGAATATCGATAAGACTACTACTAAATCATCCACCTTCACCACCGACAAATTGACTTCATTGAACACTGGACTGTTGGCATTTTACTGTCACTTCCAATGGTATTAATGGTAGCCTTTTAGCTCGACAGTCCGATTAGTATGTTTAATTGTGATAATAAATCATGAACACTCTTGTATTTAAATCGACTATAAAACAGGGGGATCGAAGAGCAAACTGTCAATGGAAATATAACATACTTTTTGTTTAGTATCTGACTTTTTCCATTAACACTAAAACTGATCTCTGTTTGTTGAGTATCAGGTTTTGCTAGATTTGTGGCCATTTGTTTTGAAAGGTTACATTTCCTAACTGATTTAGCGACATACCCATCGATTTACATCTATATTATAGTCCAGGCACTGATTTCTGTACAGGCCTTAGTTTTTGACTTGGCACAACTTACCTGCCAGAAAAGATTTGACTGCAAAAATGCAATCCTGGGTTCTTCTACAATACTACTAGGTACGTCGTACAGTTAAATTGTGGTAGCAGTTTTGCTGTAGGACGTCATCTTTGAACGTACCCTATGCTAAATTAGGCTTAGGTAAATTGAGAGGAAAACACGCATCACGTTCAACCATTGCTTCCTGTTCAGCATATTTCCCTTTAAATTTATACATTACATGTTAGCAATGGCATACGACAGTAAAGCAATATAAAAATTGTTTATACGGTATTTTAGACGTGCAAATTTCCAAAGGAAGGGTGATTCACCCCATCCACCTGAATATAATGTATCCAAATTCAAAAGAAATGAAATGTTCCACATTTCTTAATTTATCATGTTAAGAAGCATATTTATAATCATATTTAAATATTATTCTTATAGTATGTTTGTCATGTTTTACATTTGTTACAAATCAAAGAAAGAACATACCACCTGAAATGACAATTCAGGAATGCATGCATTGTACATTCTCTGCTGCAATATATTGTATCTGTGACTTACGCTAAATTCTTATATATGGACATGACGATAGGATTTAAACCATTAAATGAAATGCAGCAAACAGGCAGTATGCGTGTTTAACCATTATACAACATGATATTACAGTTATACGTTACTTATATTCAAATGAATTACTATTTAATGCAGTAATATCATTAGATTATGGGCTACTAAACGACCTCTACAAAATGAGGTTTGTAGACTGTAAATTTCTAAAATCAAATTATATCACCACATAATGAAGTGCGTTAGCTTTTCAGCGGATAAGGCGTTACCCTGCAATAGCCAAATTCACTACGTTACCCTGAAAATAATAGGAATTCCTATAGTGTTAATATCCAGTTATTTCTTATTCTTACGTATCAAAAATAACTTTTATTTGAAAGAAAATTACTAGCAATATGATTTTAAACAAATTGTGGCACCTGTTATTACATGTTTGCATGTTACTTTCTGCTAAATACAATATTTAATGTAATGACAGCACTAGATCACCAAAATACATGCAATTATAGCTTGTCAGTTATTGACTACAGTAACTATATTGATAGCTATGATATGGGGAAAAACTTACACTTATTTCCTAAAATTACCTTTTTATTAAGTGAACTGTTTTGGAGAGTTTATTGCACAAATGGTTTATTTGAAGGTGCATACGTGACCGCCTAAAATATCCAACATATGAAACCTTTCATATTTTGAACATTTTCCACAATTTTGAACATTTTCCACAAATGTAACAGCAACAAAGAACTTTCACATGTATTTTACTGGTTTTGTATTTAAAAATATCGTCAGCTCAATCTTGCAATTATTGGTATTTTAAGCTATTCTGTAAGGAAAAGCCGAGTGTGTGTGTGTGTGTGTGTGTGTGTGTGTGTGTGTGTGTGTGTGTGTGTGTGTGTGTGTGTGTGTGTGAAGCAGGTCGGTTTGAACTCATATAGCCGATTTTGTCTCTTTAAATGAGTCCATTTATGAATTAAGAGGGGCGCTTATCACCATTATCTAGTATCTGTCAATAACCAATTTCACTAACAATGCAATTGTCTTAATAAAACAGAATTAATACAATGATCAAGTAGTGTCCATTGCCATGCCACATGCATTTCTCACTCAATCATACGGTCTAACATATTTGCCAAATGATGTCCTTTACAATCAACGTTTGTGTGCAACTTTTGAATTTAACAAGATCATCTACGATGTTTGGACATTTTTCAGTAAAACCTGCCTAAAACGGCCACTCAAAAATAGACAAAACACAGATCTTAATGACAAATGGTAGTTTAATGAAGGTCGAAAGTATTGGAGCATTCTGCAATACTTTTGACAATTGGTCTTGAAAATCAATTTTGGTCTTTTTGAGTGTCCGTTTTAGGCATGTTTTACTGTTATAACACGTTTGTTACGTTATTAGACATACACTTTTAATGTGTCTTTGACAGCCGTGGGTTAATATAGGGATCACACATGTTTTTTCATGCATTAACATTTGCTGGGTCCAGAGGATGCTGTTTGAACACGAGGCCGATAGGCCGAGTGTTCAACATCATCCGAGGGACCCAGCAAGTGTTAATGCAATGAAACAAACATGTATGATCGTTATTATTGCATATTTACCTTATTCCAGCCCTGAAAACGCTGCTAAAACATTAAATTTTCCATTTTCTTACACTGAATTTCTTTAAACAAAATGGCGTCGGCTGTGTACTTTCGAACGTCATAACGTCGTCACAACGTCATAGCCGTACGCAACGTTTTCACGAACAAAAACATCGGCGAAATGATCGGTCTGGTCCGCAATGCTTTCCGTATAATAACGCCATGCAACAAATGCAGGGCTCATTTTAAGTATTTTCAAGTTCAGACTCATGTTCAAACAGCACGTGAATCTCATGATTTGAACATGGATTTTCGTTATTTTGAATGTTGTATTTGACAACCATTCATTGATATAATGCTAACATATCTGTTTCATTTTCTGGTCTTTGGGACTAACGTACTTGCCCTCACTATTCGAACACATTTTCCCATTTAAGCCGAATGGAATTTCCCACTATTATCAATTGGACCAGTGTTTTTTCCGTTTTAAGGGTTGTTGGGTGATGGTTTTCATTTTTATTCAAATTTTAATAGAACATTCTGTAAGCAAACAGTTTTCCGATGCCCTACATAAAGGAAGCTAGGCGTAAATGGGTTAACTTCTTGGCATATCTGTCATAGCAATCGAAATATTCCAGTTTACAAGCTGATAATCTATTAAAGCTGCATAGTCTGTAACTTTTGATCTTTTAATTTTAGAACTAATGTTTCTATTTTTCAAGAACACAGTAAAAAAACTAAAATGCAGGTATACATTTTACCAATTTCGTAAATCTTAATAAATTATCAGTATCGAAACAACAGCATATATATTAAAATCAACTGTCTATAATTATTGGAGGGACGCAAATAATTATCGACACGAGTAAAACACACCTGTTTTATAGGATAATTCACTTTTCCGTGCAGTTTTCCGCTCTAGTGAACAGATTTATTGTGAAAACATAACTTAATTCAGCTTTCACAAATGATTTCAAAAGAAAATAAAATCTTTCGAAAAATATTCATAGTTACAGAGTATGCAGCTTTAAAAAGGAGAAATTGTCGTACCAATAGTTCTAAGTCCTGTTACACTTTTTACATAAACATATATGTTGAAATATAAAGGGGACATATGTGCCGAATAACAAAGAGCCTTTTAACTATGTTGTTTCGTTATCTCTCTATCTCAATAAACTATAAAACTATTTCCCAACTCTCTCTAGGTTCTAAGACTTATTTAGGATCCCAATTGTGAAATTATGAAACATCTCAATCATTATAATAAGGGTTGTTAAAATTATTTTATGACAAAAAATTATGGCGGCTTTCAACTTAGCCCAAGATTAATTAGAATATAAATGTTGATGCTTAAATTTGATTAAAAATAAGCCTTAGGCTATTATATCAAACAGGGTATGTGATTCCAAAACACATGTGCATCATTGGGATAATTCTGTATTTAGATTAGGGAGATAAAGGGATTTAGTTTAAACATATTTTATTTGAAATAACACACAAATAATTACAGTATACATACATAAATCTGTAGACAATATAAAGGATTAGAACGAAAGCAAAGCTTATAAAGTTCTTCTCCCTATCACAATGTATTTGTTTGTTTTAGCGGAAGTTGAGTATTAGTTTAGCATATTGAGCGGTGGATATTCATTTGAAAACAAAACGAGTACAAGAACAGAAAAAACAAAGAAACAACATACAGCTTTGTGAGAACATAATGAATAAATACAATAATTATAAACAAAATGATAACATCATCATAAAGGCTAGGAATATAACTTTGATTGGGGCAGGGGTAGGGGTGGGGGATAAGAGTAGACACCACAGACTAGTTGGGAGGCTGAAAACCTGTAGTATATGTGTACATATGAATATATCGCCCTAAGGTAGCATGATACTTGATTAGGTAAAACGTTTGGTGTCAAGTATATACTTGTGGACATGTTCAAAAATTGCAATGTTTGCTTCAAGTGATAGTGTTGAACTTCCAAAGAGGAGGAGACTTAGGGAAGGATTCTGGTAAGTAGTACAGGCATTCAAAAGAGTGTTGCGAGGCCCCTGGTAGAATCTGCAGTGAAAGAAATAGTGCTGTGTATCTTCGATGCTTCCACATCGACATAGTGGGATTCAGTAATATTTTTGTGAAAGAGGTCCATATTTAAAGAACTGCAGCCTGTACGTAAGCGTGCGTGAAGAATTTGGGCTTTCCTGGAACCACAGGGACAGATTGAAGATCTTTCTTAAGGAAAGTTTTAAATGATGAGAGAGTGTTTAGCTGCCTTACTTCCACTGGTAGGCTGTTCCATTGCCTAAGAGTCGATGGAAGAAAAGAATTATGATAGAGGCTAGTGTTAGACCTGATAGTATGAATGTCATTTGAGTTCCTAAGATTGTGATGAGAGATAGCGTTCACTTGCTGTGGAATTAAGGAAGACAGATATACAGGTGTGAGTTGATTAAACATCTTATAAAAGAGGATAATTTTATGATCCTGTCGTCTTCTGTCCAGGGTCTGCCATCCAACTACTTTATAAAGATTGTCTAAGGAAACGAGTTTTGTTGTGCCAGTAGTGATTCTCGCTGCTTCGTTTTGGATCTTGTCAAGTTCATTCTTTTCATACTGGGTGCAGTTATCCCATATTACATCCCCATATTCAAGAAGTGGCCTGATAAATGTTATATAAATAGTCTCAAGAGACTTGCGATCCAGCTTGAATTTGAGTTTGGGCATAATATGAATTCTGAACCAAGCTTTCTGCTTAATATAATCAATATGTTGATGCAAGCTGCAATCGTTAGAGAAGTATAAGCCTAAATGTTTGTGAGAGGAAACTTCTTGAATTTGGACATTTTGCATATATAAAGGTGGATGAATTGGCTTATTGATTTTGCGAGAGATTAGAAGAGATTCGTTTTTGGAAGGGTTGAAAGTGACTAACCAGATAGCAGCCCAACGAGAGAGTTTTTCAAGATCAGAATTAAGACAAAGAGCAGCTGTTGTAGGATTATCTACTATGATGAAGAGACTATTATCATCAGCAAATAAACGGATATTGGATCCAATATTTTTAACAATATCATTGATGTATAATAAAAACAATAGAGGGCCAAGTATAGAGTCTTGTGGCACTCCAGCTTTGATGTAAACCCATTCTGAGAAACTGCCTGGAAGCACTACACGTTGACGGCGTCCTGAGAGGTAGCTTTGAAACCATCTTAGGACGTCTCCTGAAACACCAGCAGCTTTAAGTTTGTAAATAAGTCCTTCATGCCATACACGATCAAAAGCTTTGCTGATGTCGCAGAAGACAGTCCGTACCTCTTTACCAGCATCAAGTGCTTCTGTGAATATATGGTATAAATATGCAAGTTGGTTAACAGTTGAGTCACCTGGGATGAAGCCTGACTGCAAAGAAGATAACATGTTATTGTCTTGGAGGTGTTTATAGAGATATTTAAAGACAAGTTTTTCAAATAATTTTGCTACAGAATTTAGCAGAGATATAGGCCTATAATTAGAAACAAGAGACAGGTCACCTTTCTTATGTACAGGGGTTACATTGGCATCTTTGTAGGGCGATGGGAATTTCCCTAAGGATAAGGATTTGTTGAAGAGAGAACACAGAGGTGATGATAGTTCGTGTGATGATTCCTTCAAAATGCGATTACTGAGACCATCAGGACCAGATGCTTTGTCAGTTTTTAAAGTTCTAAGAATTTCTTCAACTTCTTGAGTATCAAAAGCGATACTGCTAAGACTTGTAAGATAAGAAGGTTCAGGTAGTTCAGGAAGGACAGCATTACTGTCGTCAAGAACTGTTTGCCCTTGAAAGTAATTATTAAAAAGATTTGCTTTTTCAAAGTCGTCTGTATATATGATCCCTTCAGATTCAATTGAAGGAATAGCAGAATTAAGGTTAGGGGATATAAAAGTTTTAAGGGTTGACCACCAGTCTTTAGAAGAGAGTGATTTAGATTTAAGCTTTTAGGCTATGTTGTCATAGAATTGCTGCTTAGAGTTGCAAATCATTGTGTTAGTTTCATTGCGCAGCTGTCTAAATTTAATCCAATGACGTTTAAGTTAGTCTGCTTGGCTTTTCTATACAGTCGCTTTCGTTTGCGTATCTGCCTTTTCAAAAGTGTTGTTATCCATGGTGGATCTGAGGTTCTAACCCTTATAGATTTGTTGGGGATACATTCTTTTGTCAAGGATAAAATAGTGGAGTTTAAGTTAGAAGCATAGAGGGAGATATCGTCGTTCTCTAAAGCATGCCAGTCAATAGAAGACGTCTTTTCACGCAAGAGGCCAAAATTCCCATTATTATACATCCAAATATGTCTTGTAAAAGCCTTGGCCTTTGGTTTCGAGAACTTACAAAAACCATAGATAGGACAATGATAACGCAGCTGCTGGTCCAAGAAAGGATCGCCAACACCATGAAGAATTAAATGTTCCTTGTTACTAACAAGAATGAGATCAAGCAAAGAGGAAGAGTGCTCTGTAAAGTGAGAAGGATCAGTAAGAAGTTGATGCAAAGAGAACTGGGTACAAAGGGAATCGATTTTCTTCTCAGTCTGTGAGTTTAAGACATTGAAATTAAAATCGCCTGTGATTATTATGTCAGAGGTACCAGTGTCAACCGCTAAAGAAATGGATTCTTCGATATTGCTATAAACGTCAGCACTAGAATTGGGAGGTCTGTAGAAAAGACCAAAGAGTAAAGATTTCTTATTTAATACTACTTCAATCCAAATACATTCAATTCCGTTGATTTCGAGGTCAGACCTGCGCTTGTAGAAAATTCCTGATTTTACATATAGTAGTAATCCTCCAAAGTGATCAGACCTTCGATCTTTACGTTCAGGTTTATGAAATGTTTGGAATACTACGTCGTCAGATTGAACAGTAGGATTTAACCATGTCTCTGTGAAAGCCAGAATATCAAATGTAAAAAGTTCAGCTTCCAGTATGTCAAGTTTATTAAGAATACTTTGTACGTTGTAATGGACAAAGGAAAGATTATGACTAAGATTAAGAGATCTAAGAGAGTTGTTAGAATGATTATGAGAAGTAGAAGAGTTAAGAGAAGATGCAATAGAAGATGGGCCTGGGTTGGGATGAATATCGCCAGAGCATATTAGCAATATAGTGAGCCATAGAGTGAAAACTGTGATAAGCAATAGTAGTAAGCATTTACATGAAAACTGGACATTTGATCTTGACCTTAAATTAGGTAAAGTTGATCTCAGTTGACATGGCAGAATTAAATCTTGTGTTTTGGATGTGCTATCCAGGATCGAATAAAGCATCTAGAAAGCGTGGATTAGGTGACAGTTAAGTGTTAAGAGAAATATAGAATGGAGTGTAATATTGAGTGTATCTTGGGCGATATACTGGCATGACTGCAAACTTAAAAGGGATTTAAATATTGATTACATGTATTTACAAATTAATGCGTATAGAAGTTCACTTTCTGAAAATTGCCATCAAGGTGTGGTGTGAAATATACGAACATAATTGGTTTGAGTATAGTAAACTACTAGTTAACTTGAATATGAACAAAGAATAAATATTCTGGGTAACAGGGTTGCGTCATCTCTAACTCCACGTGTTTCTAAGTTGGAAACAGGTAGTGACGAGCATTACACCTTTAATTGATCCCTAAACTAAGTATTTGTCCAAACATGAAAGTTATATACTATGCAAAACAAGCTTTGCACCAGTTATAAACACTTTATGTATTTTTGGTATTGGTGGAATAAATTGAAACTAATGTACATTCAGTGCAACCTTTCTATTTGCTCACAAAGAACTGAAAATATGGTGGTAGTGTATTTGGTACCGTGTTTGTGGTACTGTGAATGCTGGTGGAGAGTAACCCCTAAAATGGGATTGCTATATTTTTAGGTTTGATAACTATTGCCTTTGGTTAGCCTTACGAATGATTACATGTAATTGTTGGTTCCAAAATGGCCCTTTTTGTTTGAAATATCGACATCTAAGCTTAAATTTAAAACAAAATTGAAAAATGAAAAAAAAATGTTGTTTTGAGTAGTATATTACAGCCATCACATTCATCGTCTGCGCAGGCTGGTCTGATCCTTTGCTGGTCGCACAAAAACGCATTTTTGGAAGTCTCATGTTGGGGCTCTTTTATATTTTAAAGCCTTAAAAGGGACATTTGATAATATACAATGAAGCATATTCTATGACCATGTTTTATTACGGGCATGACCCAATTTCACAGCAACCTGGACAAATGGATGTCGTTCTTATGTGGTAATGACAACACTATATCAAATGTTCTGTCTAAGTGTTTTAAAAGTAGCTGCATGTACTAAAACTGCTTCTGGATTCTTCGTACTCTCGTCTGATTTCATACATTTTAACGCAGTAACCTTCATCTAGAACATACAATTGCTTACTTATACTTCTGGTTGCCTTTAAAGAAGCTCATTTGAAATATAAGGCCAGTCAAGAGCATTTTATTTTAGCAAAATTAAAAACAAGACCTGGTATTGACCATCTTGGAATGGTGTTGCCAGAAGATCAATCAAACAACCTCCTTACAGCATTTTTTAGCTTATGTGTATTCGGTGTTGGTTGCTCTTTACAGTTCTGTCAAATAACTTGCTTTCTATTGAATGTGTTGCATTTATTGCTACTCCATTCAATAAGTCTGCAGAATCACCTGCTATAATGATCTGTCTTAAGCTATTGAAAACGTATATCTGGATAGTACCAGTTTCCTATATCATTCTTATATTAACATCACTTGCAGCGATATTCCAGGTTTTCAATGCATTCCTTAAAAAGGAAATGAAGCGAAATACTTTCACTCCTATGAGATTTAAGAAAAAATACTTTTTCATTTACAGCTCTGCAAGATGGTGTTACCTCAAGACAACGATTTCAGCTTCTATTTTGCTGTATTTTTCGTGTTCGGCATTGGGAATGCCTGCTATATGTTGTACCATTTTACCCATAAAGCGCCATCTATAATTTGCAGCAGACGACAATTTCAAATTTTGCAGCTTTTAAAAAATAAATAAGGCATGATAATTCATGAGAATCGTCTGCTGTCAGACGATTCTCTTGAAATATCATACCTTATTATTTTTCGAAATTAGGAAAGATGTCGCAAAGTTTGTCGTCTGCTGCAGTCGTGATTGGCGCTTTAGGGGCTAGCTCCTGTTTCAATTTTGGGTTTGCTGATGTGTATGTTCTTGCTATTGGCAAGTTTAGAGTAAGATGGTGCCTTTTCTGTGTTTGCGACTTTGGTTAATGAAATTGGTGAGTATATATTTCTGTATAGCGTTTTGCAAATCATATAAAACAGACGCGGTTCTTACATTTACAGGTTCCAATTTACACAAGTGACTCCATATATACAGAGTCTCTCTTATTATTAAGTGCCACTTTACCATTTCTACTATTGGTTCAGCTGCAAAAAGTCATCACATATTTGTTTATAGTGCAGAATAAGTGTTTTAGCAAAAATCAGACGAAAGTATGATTCATAACAAAAATATAGGCATATTGTCTTGCTTATTGCACATGATCTATAGAAGGCAAGCCTAAATTAAAAAGGTATTCGAAAGTTTTTTCAATGGTACCAATCCAGCCTAAATTGAAACGATATTCGACAGTGTCTTCCATGCTGCCGATATGCTGCACTACGCGCAAACTTTGTTAAGCATTAAAAAGTATAAATCAAACTAAAATACTATCCTCGGATGTAAAACAACTCATAGCCGGGCAAGATATGTTGATTGTCCTGACTGGATTAGCAATTCTACACAGAGAAGTTGTTTCTATATCAAATGGGTTTCAGCTGATTCAACGAAGCATGTTTTGTGGGTTTTTTTCTAGTTCGAAAATCGTATCGCTACAGAAGAATGGTTATTTGCTTGTGCATCATATATATCCTTATGTCATTGTTGGTCCATGTTCTGGTGCCTAACTATTGTGGTCCTGGTCCTCTGTGTGCGTGCGTGTGTGCGTGCGTGCGTGCGTGCGTGTGTGTGTGTGTGAAAGAGAGAGCAAGTCGGTTTGAACTCGTAGGGAAACTTGTCTCATTGTCTCATTATATCGTGATGAGTTCATTAATGCACTATCTTCATTATCCAGATTATATCATTGAATAACCAAATACACGAACAAAGCATCTGTATTAATGAAAATAGAATTCATTGGATCTGATCCATCGAGTAGTTTTATTACAATATCTTCCATTGCCATGCCACAGGTACATGTATCAACTACTGAGGCATACGTGCAACAAAATGTATTCAATGTTGTCCTCTATAATTAAAGTTTCATGCATAACACTTTTAGATTTATCAAGATCATCTACAATGTACGTATCTATTAGATATTACGTTTATTCCGCTATAAAAATGCCTCTTTTAGTGTGCCTATGACAGTGTTGGGTTAATATACTAAATGGCACCCAGGTCTCTAATTAAGATTGAGTAATTAAAAAATAATTTTCTTATTTCTCAACCGAAGCATATGTTATGTGTACTCTAAACAACTGTCCAAATGAGGCGATTCTTTTGAGCACCCAAAACATACGTTAAAACTGACGCGTAAGAAAATATTGACAATTTTACGCTTAACCCTTAAAGCGCCAAGAAAAAATGCATCTGAAAATGTCGTCTGCTGAAGTCGTCTGCTGTAAATAATTGCCTAGCATTATAGGAGCAGTCTGATCTGGGTCCACACTGTTTGCCATAGAGGCTTTTTAAAACATTTCAGCAGACGAGAAAATCAGACGACTTTTGTTACAATTGGCGCTTTAATGGTTAAAAGTTTTTTTTATCTAGGCCCATACATTGATACAGCACTAATGCTAATAACGTTACATTTTTGGGACCTTTGGGAGTTATGTATTTACGCTAAAACGTCTGACATGTCTCCGATTCTCTTATGGAATTCGAATTAGCTGTTGTAACCTGATAGTTGTTACAAATGTGGTGATGGATGTCAAAAAGTGTAAACTCTGATCTGACTGCTCCTAGTACAGATCTATTAGGAACATTCTGGGCGATTTGCACTATTTCCATAGGCATATCTGTCGGAATATAAAGGATGTTAACAATTTGCCTAGTGTGAAATTTTGAATGCTTATGTGTAGTCTGCTGCTTTTTTTCAAAATCATTTCTTTTTTTGAAAAAATCTTTCAGGAATACCATCAGAGTGGCAACCAGTTTGGTCCCAGATCAGGCCTGACTTATGTCAGGCCTGATCTGGGTCCAAACTGTTCGCAAAGGCTATCAGCAGACGACACTAGCAGTAAGAGTTAATGATAATATTGAGAAGCAATATATACCCTTTTCGTATTTATCATGAGAGGGAGAGGGGAGTTATATTTATTTATATCATTCATGATTTGGATCAATGAGCAGATCATACCGTTTCTCAACTTTGAAGGTTCTATTACTTTCTTAAGGACCCCTATAGTGAGATTATGCAAGGATGTGCTGCAACTTGTAACTTAACATATTAATGAGAATCGCAAGGTTGAGATTTTAGTAGGAAACTGACTATAAAATATTTTTGGAATTTTGGATATGAGTTTGTTTATACATGGAATAAGAAAATAGAACGCAACACGTGTGGGACACTCTATAAATGGTGATACAGACATTGGAATAAAGATTATTCCCAAAAATAAAACACTTCAAAGTATGGTTTTGTAAACTGCTAAAAGTTAACTAAGTGAGCAAAAACAAAACAAAACAACAACAACAACAACAACAACAACAACAACAACAACAACAACAACATATTTCTGTTTCCATGGGTATAAGATTTCTTTATATTTAAAGATTTAAAGTACGACATTTCCAAGTTGTGTCTCAATTCTCTCCTTTTGAATAGTTTTATCTGGATATTCACTGTCTGCTAAACCACCTGTATACTATACTGGAAAACACTAAATGACCTGGAAAACAGGGTCTGCAATGTTTGTTTAGATACACACAATATACAGAGGCTTACTGACTTACTTCTTAATTCTAACATTTGGACATTTGGCCTTTTAATATGCACTATAAAATACTCCAGGCCTCGAGGTTATAGAATTTGAGTTCATTTTCAGACTCAAAATAAAGCGCAATGATTGGATGCTTGTGGACACGTGTCCGCAAACAGCCAATCATTGCGCTTTATTTTGAGTCTGACACGTTTCCGCAAGCATCCAATCATTGCGCTTTATCTTGAGTCTGAGAATGAACTCAAGTTTTATAACCTCGAGGCCAGATTCATTGTATCATATGAAAGAATCATTAGTTTACAAATATCATTACTAGTAAGTATTCAGTAGCAAGAATTCTTCTTGAAAATAAGTTAACCTACATGTATTTACACGGATGTACATGCTTGTGAATAATATAACACCTGGAGCTTAAATGACTGAAAGACCCAGTTGACGTTTTACGAAACCACTGCTGTGTACGCTTTTCCAATGAACTTACGCCATCTCAGAGTCAACTCAGTATTATGCTTTCAAAATAATGGGATGTGTCTAAAATAACGCTTCGTTATGCATGTGCATTTTTATTATATGGTACAATGAAGCATATTCTCCGACCATCTTTCATTGCTATGACAGTTTGCGGGTGCTACCTGTTACATCCTGGTTTCACAGCAGCCTGGACAAATGGATGTGGACTCTCTTTTATGGTGACAAAACTCTACCAGATTTTCTGTTTAAGTGCTTGCTTAGCTGCATGCACAAAAACTGCCTCTGGATTCTTCGTCGTCACGTCTGATTTTATACCCTTAAACACAATTGCCATCATATGGAACATACATTGCCTAGTTGCACTTCTGATTTCCTTTAAAATAGCGCATGTTAAATATGGAGCTCAGTCAAAGGCGTTTAATCTTTGTAACAACAAGATTAGACCTGATATGGAAATGTTAGGAATGGTGTTCCCAGAAGATAGAATTAAACGACGTCAAAAGCTGTGCTTATTTATAGCGTTTGGGGTGTTTGTGTTCAGTGTTGGTGGCTTGACACTCCTTTCAACAGATGTATTTTCTGACGGTTTCGGCTCATTTATGACCGCTCCATTCCCTAAGTCAGCTGAATCACTTGCAATAATGGTTTGCTTGGCAGCTATTGTATCATATGTTTGGATAATACCAGCTTTCTACATCATTCTTATATCAACATCGCTGGCAGCTATGTTCGAGGTATTTAATGCATTTCTTAAAACCGAAATAAAACGAAACACCCTAATCCCAACTCCTGGAAGATTTAAGAAGATACGACTGCTTCATCTTCAGATGTGTAAGATGGTGTTTCACTTGGACAAGGATTTTCGCTACTATTTTGCTGAGTTTTTCGTGTTTGGTATCAGCGATGCTTGTTATATTTTGTATCATTTAACTAAAGCACACGGTTCAATTAACGGTTTGTTGATAAACATGTACGTGTTCTGGCTGTTGTCAAGTTTGGGATTTCTTGGTGCCATCTCTGTGTTTGCGGCTTTAGTCAATGAATCGGTGAGTATACATTTCTTTATTATAGCTTTTTGCAAAACACATGAAACATGTGTAATTTGTATGTTTTCAGGTTCCACTTTTCCCGTGTGACTTATTACATGTATGTCGTTGAGTGTGACCCCTATCGACAAAATTCTGAGTATTCGCCTATAATGGTTTTCGCTACAAACATTCACTATACTTCATGAACGCAGTTGCCAGTCATAATATATGTTTGCTGACAGTGCATGTAATATATACTGAGCGAAACTTAATGAACCGCCAGTTAACAAAACACATTTTTCAATATAGCTCATTTATTATTAGATTGTTTGAAATGATGTCTGACACACACAGTATATTTGAGCATATGTATCCGTCGATTGAACGTAACAAAGTTCGTTTCAACAAGGATGTTGATTTATGCGTAACGATAGAGTAATTATTCTGTGTTTGCAAGACATTAGTGGCACACGATGCTTAATGTTTTTCGCCTTGTTTATACTCGTATTTTCATCGACAACTATCCAGCAACTTTATTTTATCACAAAAATGACAACGTTTGGGTTGTATGAGTATAAAGTAGAGGGTTCAGGCTGTGGGTTCAATCGAAAACGGGGCCTCGCTGAGACTGATTCATAATTTATCAAAAAAGTTTCACATGTTTTAATAGAGCCGAAAGTTTACACCACAACCTGTCAGTCATTTTTCATTTTTGCCCTCGTATGGTGAGAACAATCGACAAAATTCTGAGTATTACGTATGTAATAAACTATTCTGTATAGCCCACCATACTTTGGTGCGGTGATGTGCAAATGCTGCACTGGACCGTCGGAAGTTTCGAGATTGATGTGCAGTACACGTTTAATGGGTGACGGATGTTTCAATAATATTGTAGACAAAACATTTCATCTCCAGAAACGCATTTCTGTGTTCTTTTATGCCATATGGGCCTCCATAGAAACACTGAATTGCATTAGAATTACTACTTTATTACAAAATAAACCCGATAGTTTTCAATAATGCCCATTTACAGCACCAGAAAGATTCAATAATATTGTAGACAAAAACATGATCTGATATTTTTGATCTTGTATGTAAACCCCCATTCGTGAACCACATTTTTAATGTTAACATAAATATTTATGAATATGCAAATTAGATAATTTGCATCTGCAACAAGCAGATAATTTGCCTATGTCTAAACTTTAATCTGGTATTAAGTTTAGTAGTCTTTGATAAGTAACAGCTGAGATATGAGTAATTTTGTAGGCAGACCCCCCTTCTCAAACTCGCTATGGGTTGCCATAGAAACCATGTAATTTCACATAGCCCAAACCAAAATCTTTTTGAGGACACCTTCGTTTCCCATCCAGGGGGTCCCAATGAACAATTTGGCACCCATGAAAAATTGTCCTGGGGGGTGCAAGGTAACCTAAATTGGATGCCGGGTATCTCCATAAAGCATTCTTGTGTTGTTTTAAGTCATATGGACTTCCATAGGAAAATTTACCTGAAAATTCCTACTTAATAAAAGCCAAACCAAAAAATGTTCAATACTGTCCATTTATAAACCATAAAGTTGTTGTTTTTCACTTTAGGTCCCTGATATACTCGGTTTTAAGCGATGAGTTCAAATTCTAGTGTTTGTGTGAAAATTAAATGCGATGGTGCCTTTAAACAGTCTCTCAATGTGAGCATGTTAATTTCAATTTATGAAAATGAAATTTTGACAGGTTCTGTTCAATTAATTTTTACATATTGTGTGTAAATTGTGGCCATGCATGTATTATATATGCTAAGATATGAGAAAATATCGAGTGGCGGTTTTGAAGTTTCGCCCAATATATGTAAAGAGGGACTTACATAAGTTCATGTTTTATTGAATTTATTAAAAGAGTTGCGGAAAAGCGATAAAATGCGAGGCTTGTCGAGCATTTTATTCCTTTTCGCAGCGAAATTAATAAATTTAATAATATAGGAGCATGAAAGTTAGGTTCCATTTTTCATACGAGATAAAGATAACTTTAATTACATTTGTTCTTAAAAATCTCAAGGTTATAGACGTCATTTATAACTTTATCGAAATCTGTACACCGTTAGTGGTTTACATGTATCAATTTTAATGCATGACGTTATTTCACATGAATATTATATACTTAATGTAGAATAGTTGGGACAAAATTCAGATCGAAATGTTATTCGTACAAGGCATGTACCTATTGTGTTGCTTTGTTTTCAAAAGATCCGATTATCATATGGCGTTACTGTTATTCGGTGGATAACATCATGTCAAAAATACTGTTCTCGCATACCAGATCAGGATTTCCGCTGTATTTACTCATGTGAGATAATTCTTTCTCACATGCCAATGCATACAAGACAGAGTGATCCACGTGTAAGCTCGCTGTAGGAAAAAACTGTCCCACATCTCTACCCATGTGAGATAAGCGTAACTAATACGATATAAGCTATGTGTCAGTATTTTAAAAATGCTTCCGGTCGGAGCGCTGACGGGTTCCAAGATTACTTGGGTGGGGTATATACAACAAACACACACTTTCTACTGGATTTTGGACATCTCGGCCCAAAACAAATTTGAGACTTCTAACCAGGCTACTAAAAAGGTTTCCTTTGCGACTGAAATGTTTCTATAATGCGGAAACTTTTAACCGTATGCTTAAATTTAATTTCCTGTACAATGTCATGGTAAATTACACGTTTCTTTCTTATGAATACATATTTCCGCGATTTAAATTTGCTCACAAAGTATTAACTAGGACAACATGTCAGCTCGTCATCTACAAAACTATTGGTTCTAATCTGTCATTTTTTCATTTCTCTTTTGTTGCCTTTTTAACCATCGCATAGGTATATTGGTACATGTATATGCACCATTTTTCAAATATCCGCTAGTTCCCAGTCTGCAAATAATCAATAATTGACAATACAGGTAACCAGAACCCACTTTCAAATATGAATTTTTAAAAACCAAAAATTGAAGAGGATTCTGCTTACAGGGTTTTCAAATATTGACAATGTTTATGCTGACAACCAACAGATATTGCAAAAAGGATGAAAACTAATCGATTAAACGGTAAGCCGAAACAAAGTGAAAGAAAAAAGGTAGATGAAATTTGGTTTATACAAAACGAGTAGAGGTATGTTTGTCGCCGTGCATCATTTTTGCTGCATTTTGTAGCAAGTTTGTGCTTGTAGAGTGTTTTCCTAACTTATACCAGACGACAGAAATACAGACAGACATACAGCATACTGTGGATACTGAAACATTTTAGGGCTGAAGAACGAACTTCAAACTTAAGACTTAAAACAATCTCCAGGGACAAACGCATACTTATTTAGGAAAAAAGTCTACATGTGGCCCCTTTAAGTACACAAAGGGCCACACTTATTGCAGTACTATGTATGGGAAACCCCATCGAAATAAAAAGGGTTTTGGGCATTCACAAAGCACTTAAATGGCCATTACTGGTTTGCATTTTTACTCATATTTGTCACTTTTAATAGATTTAACCATTTCACGTGAACATCTGGTTTTGGCAGCACGCTATTCTAAGTCTATGGCTAGCATCCTGAAAATTTGTATGAATCAATCACCTTTATCATTCTTGCAATAATTCTATTTACACTGCACAGACAAGCATAAGGATGGATTGACGCAGTATTTTTAAAAATAATTTTCGCACCTGTACATCAATACTTAATGGTTCAATAAGTAGAGTTTAATTGTTATGGATTTTTTTTGTTTTTATAAATGGGCCAGAGCTTGTTAAAAAAGGGAAAATGACGTTTGTACTCAGTAAACATAGAAAACCGGAGCACCATCGATACGCCAGCGAAACCCAATTCCAGCGGCGTTTCTATATGGTGCCGATGGTAGCGCATCACTGTTTGATGGCTGGCGAACTAATGAAGACACGGTTGTATATAAATTGTAAATATTCTGATCAGACTAGCGGATGACCAGGATGATCTAAAGTAGTTCATTTTGTCGGTGTCGCCATACAATTGTTCATTTATAATTGCATAAAATAATGATTACATGTAGAAGGAGTTAAATACGTAGGTCACATAACAATTTCAAAAAAGTACGCGTGTATGATCAGGACATAACACAGTCACACACCGCAGACCAACCACGGCACCATAAGGAAGAACCACAGAAGACTGCCAGTCACAAGACATAAGGAATACAGTTAATGTAAAGCAATCAGCTGTCTTTTCCCCCAAGATGATTGCAAAACTGGAAAGGACACAAGGTACTACATAACAATACAAATGACCAAACACAGAACTCCCACAATGTGAGCAACATTATACAATAATAGTAAGTGAGTATGATCAGGAAATACCACAATCACAAACCGCAGACAACCCCGTGCCACCGCGAAGAAGAGCCGCTCAACCATCACGAGACACCAGGAAGACAAATTAAGCAAAGCAACCAGCTCTCTCTTCCCCATCGAGATGATTGCAATACTAGAATGGACACAAAAGTAACGTACAACAAAACATAGAACAATTACAGACTCCCACAATGAGAGTAACAATTAACAAGAAGTCAACAACAACAGAACCACCGCCTTAGAACGGACAGCAGCCTAAGACACCAGGGGGGGGGGCTTAAATGCATTTTACTGGTACCAAATCTTCGCCCTAGATTCTGCTGTTGTTAAAGTACAAGAAATGTTCAGCTCGCATAGAGGCCATCCAACCAATGCAATGTATCAATGAATCAACAACAACAGAACCACAGCCTTAGTACGAAGAGCTGCCTAAGCCACTGGTGTCTTAAAATAAAGTTAAACCCACTTTACTGGTACCAAATCTTTATCATAGATTCTGTTGTTGTTAAAATGCAAACAAATCCATTTCAAGTAAATTGTAAGGTTTAAATTCATTAAACATATCCAGATCTGCAATAATTATTGCATTCCATATGAGAACAGCCTACTCGCAGATCACCCCGCCAGTTCTTAACCCTTTGTATATGGGACACCCCCTAAATAGATACTTTTAAAACAGCGAAAACCTAGATGAAATGTCACACAATGCGGCATTCCACCAGGGTCTACACTGTTTGTAAAGGTAAAAAAAGATCTTCAGACAAAATGATACATTTTTTCTGTACAATTATAACCTGACACCGCTAGATGTATACAATGGACTGTCCCAAGTGTATTACATTAAACCAGAAGGAAGAATCCTTAAGTATACAAAAAGTTTAAGTGGAAACGCGTGACCAAGAGGTTTTGCAATTCAGTGTACTTGAGCAAGACACATCATCATCGTTCTATGTATTTACCTATTTATTTGAGTGAGTGTCTGTATACATGAGAGGTCCAAAGAAATTATTGCATAATTAATAAGAGGCATATCTGAGATGCAAGAAAATGGAAGGTGATTGGCTTGAATCATGGTGCGGTCAAAGAAATCCAGGATGGCCGCAAATATGGCAGCTGATTTTATCGACAACAAGTATATACATTAAATAAGCTGTTACAACATGCTTCTTTTGTTTTTGAACTCAGAATGCTTACAACATAATAAAATAGTTATGATATATAGCTTTTAGCCATTTTAGTTTGACTGAACATCATATTTACATGTAAAAAGCCAGAAAATTGGCCTAATTGGGTCATATTTTTTAAGAAAATGCAAATTTTGGATAATATTCTTTTCTGAATCGCAGTTAAAGATGCTAAATTATTTTAAATTGCTTCTGAAATTATTTAGAGACAAGAACAAATGATGGACTCGTTTGTCCACCTTTCTAATGTTGATTTAAGGTTTTACGTGCCTTAGAAATGGGTGAGGTAAACTGAGGAAAATAACAGATTCATGTATGTGACAATACTGGTTTTTATTATTATGGCTCTAACATAAATAATTGTATAACATAAATATATAGCAAGATGTAAACTTAAATAGGCCAGGTAGTTCCTTTCATACTTCATTGAATAATATTGCGTATGGCTGACAAAAAAGCCACCAAATCACAAAATAGCCTGTCATTGGCGTTTTAGTGCCAGTATTGCGAGTAATGTGCTAGGAATCCAAAGTTTCAAGGAAAAAGAATAGTCATACATTGCAATACATACACCATACTGCATTGTTATTACTGTTGTAAACATCCTTAATACAAACAGTACTTTATAGTGTTCACACTGGTAAATGTATACGGCAATTTGGTGGTATTTACTCATATTGCCGGTACTTCATAGACCGAAAGTGGTAGATATTGGTGTTAATACTATATAGAAAAACATGCCATATGCCTAAAGGACTATAGAATAAGATCATTTTAAGTATTTGGCATGCACATGGCGATTTATGTAAGCATTTAGGAATAGATTCGAGTACCGATCTGAATGAATGAATCGCCATGCACATACATGCATAATTGACCGGAGACGTTGCTTTTACATTTGCGATAAACGCAGCAAGGGAAACCAATACTTCTGTGTGCACAGTGTATGTATTAGCTCATTTACAACTGCATTTTGTATCATTCTCTCTGAGGTATTGTTTATATGGTAGGTAGGAAAAAGGGAACCATTCTTTTCTTCATCGCCATACTTTGTAAGATCTACTACTGTTACGTTTTGAAGACAATGCGTCTCTATATAGGTTGTGTACACGCACCTCAGACTAAAAAATAATAAGCAAATGTAGATCAGCATTGGTAAGCGATAAGGAATGGAGATCACTTACTTTACTTTGGTGGTAAGATCATCCATAGTAGTGCATGTACTGTTGGGTTTGAGTACTTTAACAACACATTGCTTAGCTTTGCATATGCTTTCATTTTGATTGGTATTGGGCTAGACAATGATTTTCCAAATTTGAAGAACAGTTGAACAGCAGGTGGAGTAAGAGCAGTTTTGCTAGTTGTGTCACAGCCTGTAAGAATGTGTATTGCTGGAAGTACAGTACATATTTCTGGTTTAGTGCAAAGGGTTATATCGTGTAGATCCACACACCTATAATTCGGAGAGGCATTTTGGTTACAGATCAGTGCTAAAAGATAACATTTTAAAGAATATATATGACTTCACTACAGCTGGTGACAAGGACTGTGTGGTGGCGGTAGAACGTCTCTCCATAGTATTGATTTTATTTCGTATCCTGTCCTTATCGTGTCCTTTGGAATTATAGATTCCATTGTGGAACTTTGAACCCTATAGAAGGTCAGTGATGAGGCCTAACTGGCTGAAACTAGCTAGTCTGGCCCAGACCATTTGCACACTCTTCACTTTTAATTCTTTGGTGTATTCTTTGCTTCCAAAGGATAACATTTTTTAAGAAGATATTAAAGTACAGAGCCAGACTCATGACATTCGTTACCTGATAGAACAACAAGTCTCTTCGCCCCAGTCTGTGTTGCATGAATAGCATGTGGTACTAACCGCACGTCTCCTCTTCAATAGTTAAGCCCAGTTCTGATAATGACGTAAGGCAGCCTTCTGTTAGCGACTAACATGGAAATGGCATGTTCTGAGTACAGAAACAAATGAACACTGTTTCAACTTCTGGGCACGCATTCTCTGCATTTTCAATCGCGCCTTTTCTCAAAAACATTTAAAGCTTGGACTTATTGGAGACTGATGCCCAGAATGTGTCCAAATTGACAGGCAATGGTGTATCCTCAGCTAACATACTGATCCAAATAGGCTTCACTGTTTACCCTATACTAATCTCTGTGTCTTTGACAGAGAATTCCTTTTATGAATCTATTTTGTTTCGTTCTTGTTTATGACTATCAACATGTTCATGAAGATTGAGCAGAGATCAACAAATATACGCAAACCTTTGAATCTTATCTTCCTGATTTGCCATTGCATAAACTAGGTATGTTGTTCTTAAGCTTTTCTAACCAGACAGTGCCATCATATCATTCTTCTTTTCCATGACAGAAATAGAGGATCTTACATGAGTGCTCATGTATTATTGAATTTATTAAACGAGTTGGGGAAAACAGATCAAATGCGAGGCTTGCCGGGCAATTCATCTCTTTTTCGCAACGAGTCTAATAAATTCCATAATATAGGAGCACGAATGTTAGATCCTATTTATCATATGACATTAAGAATACCTTGAAATCTCATTTCTGTCGTAAAAACGTTATAATTTTGACATTGTGTACGCAACGTTGTTATTGACGTAATAACGTTTCCCGAAAATCGATAAACCACTAAGGGGATAACTGTATTCAAAATTTGGGAGGTATATCGCAGGATATACTGTCGCAAATTTTTGACGTTATCCAACCAGACGTCGCGTTACAAAATCAAGTGCATTAGAATAGTGGTTTACAGATTTTATTGCATGGCGTTATTTCACTCCCAGACGCGACGTCATATGATAAGGTATTCTTTACTGGTTTCTTCATCAAACCATCTTCGTTATACAGGTAGCGCGTTGGAATGAGATCATTTATCTGAATAATTATGTACTGTATCCTCTAGCTTGTGTAATATCTAGAACTCTGTCCTCATTGACTTTTTCTTTTTACTGGCTGTCACTGATGGCTTTACATATTTGAAAGACTGGCATGTTTTGATATTGTTCCTGTGGATTGTACCTGATAATTTCTTGGTTTGCTCGAAAAATCTTTCTTTTCTGAATACATTGTACAATTGAAGTCATTTTGACTCAACTAACACTCAACATACCCTCCCTTACTTCTGTGTCATCTTGACTCGAGACCGACACATTTATCCTAGCTTAGTTATGGTTCATTCCAGGAAGACCCGTCCCTGTTTAACTGAAAGATTGTTGATGGGACGTAAAGAATCAAATCAAACAAACAAAAACAAACTTCTGTGTCATAATTTCCTGAGATATGATATTATGGTACTTGATTGTATAGATTCCTGATCTTTGCACTCTTACTTAGTTTGTTTCTCTGTTGCTTCTGCGATTTGAAACGGGTGTTCATATAGCTCTATGTATTACATCATGTCACGTATAGTGGATTACCTAGCCTTTGTTTCTGTATCACTGAACTCGTTATTGACAGTCGGTTCATGATAGAAAGATTTCAACCATCTGCATTCTCGATGAAGACTGCTGACAGCTATCATTTCATGGTATATCATCTCCAATTCTGCAACAAAGTATTTTTTCTCATACTACAAATGATTCCACAACTACTCTTCTGGGACCGATTAATAGTTCGTTCAGGACTTTGATCAGCAGCAACAGTTTCGAACTAAATTAACAGGAGTCCTCTATACCACAAATTGACCTTGAAGAAATGTCTTGATGGATTTCAGGAGCAGTTTCTGGTATAGTGGACACCACTGCAGGAAATTCACACTATCAAAGAGAGAAAAGGTGGTAAGAATGCTCTGCACTTCGTTCAAATAACGATTCGAACCCCCTTCACGATCTGATGTCTGGTACAGCTAGAGCAATAAACCTGTCCTGGTACTGAAACGTTTCTTTTAGGTTGCAGACTTCATTTCTCTATTTGTGGAATGACTCAAACATACTTGCAGAACTGTTATTATTTAAGAAAGAAATTCAATTTTCGGAATGTGCATGGAATCATGAATACTTCGGGTCTCTATTTGTGGAATGACTCAAACATACTTGCAAAACTGTTATTATTTAAGAAAGGAATTCAATTTTCGGAATGTTCATGGAATCATTAATACTTCGGGTCTCTTTCAAAGTTAACGTGAAGGGCTTCACGTTAACTATGCAAGAGACCCGAGGTACTCATGATTCCATGAACATACCAAAAATTGAATTTATTGATTATATTTACGTTTGATTATAAATATATAAAATATCAAAATATTTTAAATTTAGGAATTAAATAGTTTTGTATTTAAAATAAAATCGTATTAACGGTTTAGTCGGAGTGTAAAATGGAAAAGCGGAACAGCCAGTTTGAACACGAACAGCAAATGGAGCAAACAAGAGGCCTGTTTTGCACGTGCGACTCAGTTGTGGCTCGCTGTCAATCATAACACCAATATCATCTTTGGCGAATGAGTTCGATGTTCGAAGCGTATGTGCAAGTGAGCTTGGCAGCTGTCAATCAAATTTTGTGTAATTCATATGGCTATGAACGGTTGCAAAATTCTAAAGATACTTTGGAGGATTGTTTCGAAAAAAAAAGAGAAATATTCTAGCAGTACTCAACTTTTGTCAACCTCCTTTTCTGACACGTTGTCCCGACGTATCTTCATATTCTAAATGCACACTCTACCCATAATAAGTGTAAGAGTGCAGAGCTTATCACAGGTTTTATCCATTATGGAATAGCCATTACCTTCATTGAGCTTCATAGATACCATAATGACATAGTAATTATTATAGTACAGTCAAATATGTTCTTAAAATGGTATCCTTTGGAAGCAAAGACTGCACCAAAAACTGAAACTAGAGTGTACATATTTTCTGGGCCAGACTAGCTAGATTCTGCCATTTAGGCGTCATCAGTGACCCTCTAATAGTTTCAAAGTTCCACAATGTGAATGAAACCCATGATCCTAAAGGACACGAAAATGAAATCTACACTATTGTGTAGGGCAGGGAGACTTTCTACAGCCGCCACACAGTCCCAGTCACCAGCTGTAGTGAAGTCAAATATGTTCTTAGAAGGGTATCCTTTTGAAGCAAAGACTGCACCAAAAAAACTGAAACTAGAGTGTATATATTTCCTGGGTCAGACTAGCTAGTTTCTGCCATTTAGGCTTCATCAGTGACCCTCTAATAGTTTCAAAGTTCCTCAATGAAGCTCATGATCCCAAAGGACAAGAAAAAAATCTACACTATATTGAAGGACAGGGAGACGTTCTACCGCCGCCACATAGTCCCAGTCACCAGCTGTAGTAAAGTCAAATATGTTCTTAAAAGGGTATCCTTTTGAAGCAAAGACTGCACCAAAAAAACTGAAACTAGAGTGTATATATTTCCTGGGCCAGACAAGCTAGTTTCTGCCATTTAGGCTTCATCAGTGACGCTCTAATAGTTTTAAAATTCAACAATGAAACCCATTATCCCAAAGGACAAGAAAATAAAATCTTCACTATAGTGAAGGGCAGGGAGACGTTCAACCGCCGCCACACAGTCTCAGTCACCAGCTGTAGTGAAGTCAAATATGTTCTTAAAAGGGTATCCTTTGGAAGCAAAGACTGCACCAAAAACTGAAACTAGAGTGTACATATTTCCTGGGCTAGACTAGCTAGTTACTGCCATTTAAGCTTCATCAGTGACCCTCTAATAGTTTCAAAGTTCCACAATGAAACCCATGATTCCAAAGGACAAGAAAATTCAGGCTTCATCAGTGACCCTCTAATAGTTTCAAAGTTCCGCCGCCACACAGTTTCAAGCCTAGAAAAGGTTTCAATGACAAGTCAATATAACGCCAAAATGTTTACTTTAGCTGCTTTCGACACTTATGATCATGAAGATCTAAGCCACATTAGCATGGGTCGACACTGTTATTATCATTTTAGGATAAACCACAAAGAACATTTAGCAAACCTAACATTTCTAAAACAAATATTGTTTGTTTGTTTGATTTGATTCTTTACATCCCATCAACAATCTTTCAGTTATAAAGGGATGGGTCTTCCTGTGTTGAACCAGTACTAAGCTAGGATTAATGTGTCTTGCTCAAGGACACAAGGCAGTGACACCGGTGAGGCTCGAACCCCCGGCCCCTCGGTCTCATGTCAAGCACTCTACCACTGAGCCACTGCGCTCCATAAGCAAATATTGTGCATGGAAGCAAAGTGTTACAGCAATAATTGAAATGTCAGGACTTATTACCATTAATTAAGAATCTGTAAAGCCTGTCAAAAAGCGGATTTACAACCTGGTTACTGTGTGAAAGAACAGTTGTTTACTGTCAGCAAAGAAAAAGCATAAACACTGGCTGTGCATGGTTGTAATGGAGACTAGACCTGTAATCTGTGAGTGAATGCATAGGCGTAGGAAGCTTTTCAATATGGGGGGGGGGGGGGAAACAGCCAGCGAGGCCAACAATCGGGCAATGACAAAGACTTATCACAAATTAGTTTGATCGTTTAGAAAATCAATTTAGAAAAACGGATTTTTCACCAAAGTGCCAAACAATTAAATATGCATAGGAAAGTCAATGTGCTGTTCATCATACTCTTGAGACATCCTAACCTAGAAATGGTAGGATACTTGTTCTGATATGCCTGACTGATTTTCAAAACAAAGAGCTAGGTTCACGAAGGGGTGAAATCGGCCCTGCCATAGAAATGCATACTGACTTAAAATGTGTTTATATGGTATATTTCATTGAGAAAAATCGAAATTTTATCTGCCTAGTGATTAAATTGTGTAAACTATGGGTTTCTAAAGACAAGGACCCTCTGTAAATTATGCGCAAAAAGTAACGTCATTTACTTAAGGATTAAAATGCAGATTTTTAGCTTGCATTGGATGATGCAAAACATTACGCTTTTTAATGTCTGTGAAGCCCTAAGGGCTTCTTGGAGACATTAAAATGCTAATGTTTTGCATCATCCAATGCAAGCTAAAAATCTGAATTTCAATCCTTATATTTACATTTGATATTATCAATCAAATATACTTAATTATCTTCCACCCAAATTCGTTAGTTATCCTTGAAAAATGAAATATTTTATTTGTAACGGAGGTGTTTGAACAGCCAGCGAACGAAAGTCCTGTACATAACGTCGTGGCGATACGTGAATGACGTCACACGAATGTTGATAAACAAAGAAAGCTATTGGTTGACGTTGACGTTACTCCACCTAGAGGCACGGCATAGACCAAGTGACTGCTCAATGTTTTGCATCGAGGAATGCAAGCAGCTAGGAATTATGGTTTCATATAAGGAAGCTACATTGAGAATGTAAATATATTGCAATGTAACGCCAAAGACGTCGCTAAGTTTGGTTAATAAATTTATGTTTAACAAGTGTGTGTCGCACCCAAATTTGTGCCAAAATGTATTATAAACCTCGATAAACAGTCTATCATGGCGATACGCCCCCCAACCCTCTGAAATGTGCATGTTTGTTTGAGGCCATGTATTTTTCATCAATTTTAGTCATATCACGGTAGCGGTTAATGTATCCTAAACAGCTGTTTTACAATTAAGTACTTACTAAAAAAACCTCCAGCTGTTAAGTTTTTAGAACTAATTTTTCGCAATAACTTTTTTATCTTCAATTTTAGCAAAATGTGTTCGTGATGAAAAGTGTTCAGGAATACCTCCGCCAACTTCTCCAAATGGTTCAAACATGTTAGATGCTGCAGGTTCCTCTGTGCCTATATGCACTCTTTGAACATTTTAAGCAAAGCGCAAATAAACCGCCCTAATTCAATTACTAAAGCGATGGGTGGCTAGTTCAAATATAATAGAAATCGCGCCTGATTCGCTCGTGCGTTAAACTAGTAGGGTCATCTCAAAACCGTTCAATCAAGTGTGTGTCGCACCCAAATTTGTGCCAAAATATATTATAAACCTCGATAAACAGTCTATCATGGCGATACCCCCTCCAACCCTCTGAAATGTGCATGTTTGTTTGAGGCCATGTATTTTTCATCAATTTTAGTCATATCACGGTAGCGGTCAATGTATCCTTTACCGCTGCTTTACAATTAAGTACTTACTAAAAAAACTCCAGCTGTTAAGTTTTTTTGAACTAATTTTTCGCAATAACTTTTTTATCTTCAATTTTAGCAAAATGTGTTCGTGATGAAAAGTATTCAGGAACACCTCCGCCAACTTCTCCAAATGGTTCCAACATTTTAGATGCTGCAGGTTCCTCTGTGCCTAGATGCACTCTTTGAACATTTTAAGCAAAGCGCAAATAAACTAAGTCCATGATGTCAGTCAAAAAGTTACATTGCACCGCCCTAATTCAATTACTAAAGCGATGGGTGGCTAGTTCAAATATAATAGAAATCGCGCCTGATTCTCTTGTGCGTTAAACTAGTCTAGGGTCATCTCAAAACCGTTCATTTCATAGCACGCGCATAAGAGAAAAATGCACGTCGTGCGATAACACAGCCTTTGCTCCTACAAATGAGTCTGCTTTAAGTTGATTCTGCATATGCACGGTAAATTCTGAGTATGTTAACGGCATTTTTATGTTATGCACAGCCTTTGAAGAATGGGATATGCACCGCTTCTGAATATTTTTTAGAACTACCCCTTTCTGTCACGCCTTTTCGAATTATACCTGTCATTAAAAGACTTAGAAATTTTGGACGAATTCAATTTATTGCAAAATCTTCATCTAAATACACAAAAATCTCTTTGCGCCGCAAGCACAAGACCTTTTGGAGAAGTTGGCGGAATTTCTCCTCTACAACTTTCATCGCGAACACATTTTGCTTAAATTGAAGACAAAAAAGTTACTGCGAAAAATTATTTGAAGAGAGGGAAGATCGTCTTCTTCAGAAATAATGTCATTTATATTATATTCATACATTTCTAAAATAGGATTTTACAGGGCCAATTTTACCCCTTCGTGAACTTAGCCCTTTAACGAAGTTCTTGATAAATCGAAGAATACTAACCATTTAATATTCCCTATTTTTTCAAAGGTAGACAGTTTACAAAACTTATAAATAGACATTGATATCCCAAGCTGTTTTGAATGATAAGTCGGCTTTTTGTGTGTTTTAATGCAACATTGGTATGGCCGTTTCTGTGCATCCTATGCGCATGGGTACTTGTCCTTAACGAATACAGTTTAAAACTCACAGAGGATGTGGGTGAAGTTTCTGGGTGTCTGAAAAATAACTTATTAAATACCCTTTGTCAAATACTTTGTCTTGAAAATAAAATTCCTAGTACATGGGCCTGGAGGGGTCACCATGCACCACGTAAGGGCTCTCTGGGAGTGGTATATTATTGTTCATTAGACATCCCTAATTAAGAATCAAGATGTAAACACTCGATATCTTGGGTACCACCCGCCATTTTGGATGTTATCAAAATTGCCGCCATAAAAAAAAGACAAAATGCTTATATAGTGAAATATCAGCCTCCTACCATCTGTTATGCTTACTTTTATGAGCGGACCATCTGTGTTTAAGATCTTCAACTCCATTTCTGATATTAAAAGCTAAACATAAACTCTTAACATACCATATTTAATATGGCGGCCAATTTGAAATACAAATTTTGCATATTTTCCTAAATCTTATAAAACGTTTCTATGATTTTTTACAATACAAATTGTAGGTACATGTTTTAGTCTTTATTTATTTTAGAGATACATTTACTGTCACCATAACCTTAGTCATGGAGTATTTTATTTATTGCAAAGTCATCACCTTTATAATAATGGATAGGCTGCATATAAGGTTGCCCCACCCATTTTAATAAGGAGACACAAACTGCGGTAATATTTTGCATTAATAACAAAGGCCTTCTTCATAATCATTGTTAGATTCTAGTCTTACACTAGTCTCTTCCATACTAATACCCTGCTCGTGCCTACGCTACACTAGTCATAGGGGGTCATAACATCAACCCTTATGGCATATTGGTAATGTTAGATGTGCGTGGATGTAAGGATAGGGTTTGCTTTGGTGCAGGGTATGGTAGGGTAGGGTATGGTAGGATAGGAGTATGTTAATGGGTAGGGTATGAGTATATGCTTTGGTAGACATCACAAACAAGAGCCAAGAGGTCAGCCCTTTCCCAGCAGGTGACCACAAGGCATTAACAAACCGACGTGCGTGAAAGCATTTCAAAACAAGATTGAAATAACATAAATGAAGCACAAAAGAAGCACCGCCTTGGAACGGTCAGTAAAAATATTTTACTGGAGGGCTTAAACCGGTTTAACGATGCACCAAGCTCACCCTTAGTTCAGATGTGGATCAAGACACATATATGTTTGGTTTGCATGAAAGACCCCTAACTTATCAATGCATCATCTTTTAGAACGTATAAGATATAAAAAGGAGATAAAACAAAGATAATGACTCAACAGTAAATAAAACTGAATACAGGACAACAGCCAAAGCATCAGGCCCCTACCATCTCATCTGTGTCTGGGTCAAGACTTTGATAGGTCAGGACTAAGGGTAGCCTAGCCTACTTTACCTGCATACTTGTACACTACCCTACATCTACTCTCACCCAGCACATGCCCAGATACACATCTTACACACGCATCTATTCATAGTACAATACCCATATGGTTATGAGTAAATATGAGAAGGGGTAGGACAGGATATGAGCATGGAAGTGTATGTGAGAGTTGGGTTTGTATGATAGAATACGCTCACCTTTTACTACTAGGCCCTACTCGCATTCTACAAATCATTACCACTCAAATTCAAATTCTGCCCTACTTCAAATCATACTTAATCCACCCTACTGCTACACTGCTTTAACTAACCGTTACTTAAACCTTTCCTTACCCTACCTATAAACTCTTCCAAACTTGTCGTGTCAGGCCCTACCCAATTCTCTCTACCAATAACGCTGTGAGATGAGTTAAAATATGGTAGAGTGGGACGGGGTAGAGTAATTATTAATGATTATGGGCTGGTAACCAGTATGTAACATTATTGTACGTTATAAGTTAAGGTGGGGTAAACAAAGGAGAAGGTAAGGGGTTGGTTTGGTTATGTATAGTAGGTGATGACTATGGGTATGATATGGTAGTTAAAAATAAGGTGGTGTAGCGTAGGGTCAATAGGGTAGTGCAATGATGTGTAAGGAACGATAAAGCTTAAGACATGCATATGGTAGGGTTGTTTAGGACAGGGTAGTGCAGAATTGGTTAAGCTAGGAGAAGGGTATGATAGTGTGGAATGATAAAGAGCAGTGAAAGGCGAATCAGCCCAAGACATAGACATTTCGAATCAAATAAATCTTTTTCTGCCATTTGTCTCTACTTAATAATATAAAGTGGAGCTACAGTTCCATCAGAATATCTGGTTTTAGTCAAGGAGCTAAATTTTTGAGAATTGACTTGGCACAATTGTCCAACCAGATAGGTTTGACCTTAGAAATATACTAAAGGACTTTGAAAACGCATCACCAAGATTAAATTCTTTATTTCACAAACACTGAGAATGTCAGCGAGATAATTATTATTGCATATCATAGTCTGATCATCTGGTAGTGTTTCCTAGAAATTTCATGGTTGTAAATTAATTTTAAGGTATTTAAAAAGTATCCGTTTTAAGACAGGGATGGTCGATTTTGAAGGACACAAATTCAGCTGCAATTTAACACGCGTTAGTTTTGATTCCTGACTCAACGAATTTGCGTCCTTTGCTTCTTCCACGATTGCACATTCATCATTGAATGATTAGAGATGAATTGATAGTTTGGTATGCTCAAAATTACACCCCTTTAGAATTATCGACATACCCCACTCACCCTGATTACTATAGTCTAGTAATAAAATTCAACGTCTTGGGCCTTTCAAAGTTTTGATTTCTTTCGTCCGGTTTTATTGGGAGATGCTAAGGCATACACAGATGACAGATTATTCGTAAATTACGCTTGTATTACGTTTCTTTTGTATGGTGCAAGTGACGTTAACGTTAATTTTTTAGACGTTCTCGATCACATGACAGCAGATCTCCTGCAACGATTTACATCAAAACGTCTTCCCCACATGCTTGTCAGTGTATGTAATCAATATCAGTAATGAAAGCGTGCATAAGGTAACTAATAGAGATGTTCTAAAAAAGGAGCTATAAATTGATGTTCAAATTTGACGTTTATTTTCGAAATTTTGAAGTTATTAATAACTTTTAATTAGAAAAAAGTCTATAAACTCTTTTGGTTACATGGCATCATATACGCCACAGTTTAAACATAAAAATAATCAAAAAGCTTCATTTATTTGTGCAGAAAGGTGCTGGATGCTGTATGTACCCATATGACGTCATCAGCAGCGTCGCGTGATAGTGAAGTCAAATTAATGACTGATGCATACCAATTCTGGGTTGCAGACTAAAACCTGAGAGTAACTTTTCAATCGCATATACGGTTTGCAAGAAAAGTGCAAAAATATGGTGATGCGTTTTCAAAGTCCTCTAGTATAGTTAGAACTACCCTTCCACAACATTTCTAGGCACGTCGTACAGTCAATTTGTGGTAGCAGTTTTTCAGGAGGAGCCATTTCGTACACCTACCCTATTTTTACTAAAAAAGACAAAAATTGCGACATTTGAATAAGAAATGAAATCCAGGTGGTATCCAGATGGTGCATACAGTCGTTCTTCACTACCAAACCCTCGATAAGGACCTAAAGAATATGAGAATAAATTGTTTACAGCCAGAACCACAAATTTTAGGTTATAAATGTAATTTACGTTATATCTTCACTTACACCTTACAAAATCAATTATTTTTTGCCAAAGTTTAATTTGATAAGCTCTATAATGGGTATACAGGTATAACATACCATGTTTGGGAAAGATAATTACCTGACAGTTTCAAAACTGCATACATCTTGTTTCTATCACAATTACTTAAAGAATTATAAGCTGTTGAATATGATTTCCCCAAATAAAATGTTGAATACGGTTAGAACCATTTTACTTGCAAACTAGCATGTAATAACATCTTCTGACTTTAAACCATAATTGAGCATTATATCGATACATGATAGTAAAAAGCTATACTTAACTGCGTTTCTGATGTAAAGTTTTATATTTTGAAGCTTAAATGACAATATGTAACGTACATTACAAACTTTAAGAGTTCCTACAAATATTGCTAAATACATCATATTATATGTCATATGGTATTTTATTTAATTTCAAACCTGTTTTGTTTAAAACTTATAAAAAGACATCAGTTTTGTTCTAAAATAATTATCAGTTTTAATTCAGTTACTATATCTTTAAACATTTACATTTGCAATAAAGCAATTGTTTGAAGTTTCCATCTCCACAAAATACAATTTTGATTTGTCCAAAGTTTAAGATGTTAAAACACATAAACAAAGACATAGATAACTCTTAAATAGTAGTAGAAGAATATATTCTATTTCTGTCAATAATTATTGTATTAAAGTAACATATATAACCATATAAAATATCATAAGGTCCTATGTTTGTCCAAAGTTTTATCGAAGGAAGTATACACTTGGGCCCTGAAAAGCTAATATATTATGGATGTAGAATTTTGTAATATTTATCACAGAGTAAAAACGCAACTAAGTTTTATTGAAGTCTAATCAGTCATTTGAAAATATTTTTATGGACCCAGTTTACTATTGTACACATTATGCAAACAAAGTCAGTAGCGTAATATAGGTTAGCTCCTTGTATAATACCTAGGTTAATGTCCCATAGAAAACATGCAAATTACTAAATGTTAAGAGAGATGGTACTATACTATTTTTCTTTGCTTACATTCCAGACAGAATCAATTACCTAAGAGTTGGTAGGATAAGATTTATATATTAAGAAAGCTGTTGTGCATTATACGTGTCCGTTATCAGTTATTTTTAAATAGAATGTCTACAAATCAAATTATATACTGACATTTATATGCATATGCAGATGATGACACATTACTTGTTTTAACTTATAAATTGATTTTAGTTTATTTTCAGCATTACCCCGGCATCCAATTTAGGTTACCTTGCACCCCCCAGGACAATTTTTCATGGGTGCCAAATTGTTCATTGGGACCCCCTGGATGGGAAACGAAGGTGTCCTCAAAAAATTTTGGTTTAGGTTATGTGAAATTGCATGGTTTCTATGCCAACTCATAGCGAATTTGAGAAGGGGGGTCTGCCTATAAAATTACTCATATCTCAGCTGTTACTTATCCTAGACTACTAAACTTAATACCAAATTAAAGTTTAGACATATGCCTATTATCCCCTTGTTGCATATGGAAATTATCTTATTTGCATATTCATAAATATTTATGAAAACATTACAAATGTGTTTCACGAATGGGGGTATACGTACAAGATCAATAATATCTCAGCTGCTTTTAGTCATAGAGTACTAAAATTTGTACTAAAATAAAGCTAAGACATAGGTCTTTCATTCCATGGTCAAATATGCAACGTACCTTATTTGCATAATTTGCATATTCATGAATATTAATAAAATCGCTAAAAAATAAGGGAAAATCATTACAAATATAAATAAGCTGATTTCATCCCAATATTGTCATTGTTGCATGTTTTAATATAATCAATGTTACAATTTGACATGGCCAATCATCCAGTGGTCCTATATGAATATTATCTCATTTGAATATTCATGAAAATGCATGAAAACTTAAAAAAATGAGGGAAAATCACTTAAAAACTATAAGCCTAGGGGAGGGGTTAAGGTACGATCTATCCTGCACTCCTAGGGCCTTTTAAATTCATGCCAAATTGTTCAGTGGGACAACTGGCAATAATGGTGGTTTGATGATGTTTTTGTGCTGAAATATGTTCATTTATGTTGTTTTTGTATGATTTTACTTCATTTTTGTAGGTTTTCATAAATATTCATAAATATGCAAATTAGATGATTTACAAATCTGACCACAAGAAAAAAGACATGTGTCTAAGCTTGAATTTGACACCAATTTTAGTGCTCTAGGATAAGTAGAACACTAGATATGATTGAATTTGTAGGCCTACCCCCCAATCTCGAGAATCATATAAGCGGTTGCCATGGAAACCATGCATTTTCACGTAGCCCATACCTAATTTCTTGTGAGGAGAACTTCATTTCACATTCTGAGGGTCCCACTGAACAATTTGGCATGAATTTAAAAGGCCCCAGGAGTGCAGGATAGATCGTACCTTAACCCCTCCCCTAGGCTTATAGTTTTTAAGTGATTTTCCCTCATTTTTTTTAAGTTTTCATGCATTTTCATGAATATTCAAATGAGATAATATTCATATAGGACCACTGGATGATTGGCCATGTCAAATTGTAACATTGATTATATTTAAACATGCAACAATGACAATATTGGGATGAAATCAGCTTATTTATATTTGTAATGATTTTCCCTTATTTTTTAGCGATTTTATTAATATTCATGAATATGCAAATTATGCAAATAAGGTACGTTGCATATTTGACCATGGAATGAAAGACCTATGTCTTAGCTTTATTTAAGTACAAATTTTAGTACTCTACGACTAAAAGCAGCTGAGATATTATTGATCTTGTACGTATACCCCCATTCGTGAAACACATTTTTAATGTTTTCATAAATATTTATGAATATGCAAATTAGATAATTTCCATATGCAACAAGGAGATAATAGGCATATGTCTAAGCTTTAATTTGGTATTAGGTTTAGTTGTCTAGGATAAGTAACAGCTGAGATATGAGTAATTTTATAGGCAGACCCCCCTTCTCAAATTTGCTATGGGTTGGCATAGAAACCATGCAATTTCACATAGCCCAAACCCAATTTTTTTTGAGGACACCTTCGTTTCCCATCCAGGGGGTCCCAATGAACAATTTGGCACCCATGAAAAATTGTCCTGGGGGGCTGCAAGGTAACCTAAATTGGATGCCGGGGTACATACCTTTTATAGTTTATTTAATGAAACTGTTAGTACCTATGATCATTTGCTAAACTAAACTCACTTTAAAAGGAGAGGTTTTATATAGAAGAATCATTTCCCTGAAAATGGGTAAAATCAGTTATAATGGATTTCAACGATCTCATGCGATATGATCATATCCAAGAAACACAGGTTAATTGCTGCTTAAGAAACTATTTTTAACACATACGACAATATCAGTCAAGAGTTATGTCAGGCTGAATAAGACATTGTGACACTCAAGTAGGTAATATAAAATATACTTTAAGATATTGGATTGAAAATAAAACGTTTAAAACATGCAGTCATGAGATCTCTCTCACTTTTTGCAAGCAAGGCTTATATATATAAACAATGCTAATTTTCAATATACTGAATGTGGCATGGCCGAATTATTACAGGAGTCTAGGATAATAAAGCGCTATATGTATATAAACATAAGAATGGATAAGTGAGATAAAATCAAAATCAACATAGTTTTTTTTTTTAAATATCTAACTTCTTCAGATCAAAAACAATAAGCAGGAAATAATATAAAAGCACAAAACATGTTGAGGAAAGTGATTTATAGAGACTTACAAATAGTCAAATTGTTCTTACAAACACTTTGTGTAGTATAGTCTTTGTCATCAATGAAAGACTTAAATGCAGTGCCTAGAAAGGATGCATAAAAGTACATATGCACGTCGTATTTGCAATGCTTCCCTCAAAAAGAAACAACCTTCTATTACTTTTTTAGGTAAGTATAAATCTCTGAGGATGATAAAACAGTGCCTATATTGTTGTATATGTTATGTGATAAAACATTCAATATTTTGAATACCTGGTCTTCGATATGTTCTATGACAGTAGCTCAAGTATGAATTTCGTTACCATAAGATAAAAAAAACAATTGCTGAACTTTTATATGTAATTTATACATGCTCAATTGAAGTTTTGAACCACCATATGCGATTTTGGTACTTACCTCAAATGGGTAAATGCACCGTTTAACACCCATGCTGATTCAGTGGAGCTAATTAAAGGTGCTAACTAATTAGATTGTTTACGTTACTATTTATCATCAATTTAGTTTGATTCCGAACATACATAGTATTAATGGAATGCCATTCTTGCATCAATGATTATGTCCTCATTTGATATTCTGAATACCGTAATGATTTTATATGAACAAATTACACGTTTAGACTAAGTCTAATTGATAGAAATAATGCAAAACAAAATTTCCATTAATTTATTTGAGTCCACTCATTTTGCAACAGCTACAATATAATCTTTACAATGCAAGAGAGTTTTTCTGACCTCTAAAATGTATGACCATAAAGAACCTTGAAAAAAACTGTCCTGTTTTAATGCCCTATAACATTGCAGAACCAGACAAAGCGTATGATAAATGTCATCATATCCTTAACCCTTTTAAGTTGGATGAAACTTCCCACTTTTATCAAATGGACCAGTCCATTGTCGTCTCCATGGTTGTTGGGCATTGTTTTTCATTCTTATTCAAATTTTAATAGAACCTCTTGTAAGCAAACAGTAGCGATCCTGATCAGACATTGAAGTTTGTGGCGTCTGATCCTGGTCTGTACTATTTGTCTATATCCCACAATAAGAACGCTTGGTTAATATGAATTTAATACTTTTGTTGTATATAATTTACCCACATCAATTGTATTGTTTCTTCATCGAACTGGATAATGATTGAATATAGAGCAGTTTTAACCATATGAATAGGCATGGCGTTTGTCATATGTGGGACAGAAACCGTTACGATTAAAACAGTTTTTTTGCTATGGCAAGGATTAACGTCTGCTTTAATGATTCATTTCTCAATTTTAACCAATATTGTAAAAAAGGTAATTTTAGGAATTAAGTGTCAGTTCTTTCCCCAATATATAGTTATAAATATAGTTATTGTAGTCAATAGCTGACAAGCTATAATTGCATGTATTTTGGTGGCTTACACAATGCGTGATATAGTGCTTTATTGCATTAAATATTGTATTTAGCAGAACGTAACATATATAACTGTAATAAAAGGTGCCAGAATAAGTTTAAAATCATACTGCTAGTCAATTTCTTTCAATTTAAAGATAATATTGATACGTAATAATGAGAAATAACTGGATTTTAACAATATAGGAATCCTATTATTTTAGGGTTGCGTAGTGAATTTGCCTATTGCAGAGTAACGCCTTATCCGCTGAAAGCATACACACGTCATTATGTGGCTTAAATAATTTGGTTTTAGAAATTTACAATCTACAAATCTCATTTCGTGGAGGTCGTTTGGTAGCCAATAGTCTAATGACATTACTGCATTAAATAGTAATACATTTGAAAGTAAGTAACGTATATAACTGTAATATCATGTGGTATAAAGGTTAAACGAATACTGACTGTTTGCTGGATTTCATTTAATGATTTTAAGGCTATCGTCATGTCTATATATAAGAATTTAGTATAGGTCACAGATACAATATATTGCAGCAGAGAATGTTCGCTGAAAATTGTGTAATACACAATTCCTGAATTGCAGTTCCAGGTGGTATGCTCTTTCTTTGATTTGTAAAAAAATGTAAAGCATGACAAACATACTATAAGAATAATGCTTTAATGTGATTATAAATATGCTATTTAACTTGATAAATTAAGAAATTTGGAAGTTGTCATTTCTTTTTGAATTTGGAAAAATTTTATTCAGGGGGGTGGGGTAAATCACCCCTTCTGTTGGATATTTTCGCGTCTTATATACCATATATACAAAAATTGTATATTGCTTTACTGTCGTATGTCATTGCATACATGTAATGTATCAATTTAAAGGGTAATACGCTGAATAGGAAGCAATGGGTGAACGTGAGGCGTTTTTTCCTCTCAATTTACCTAAGCCACATTTAGCGTAGGGTACGTTCAAAGATGGCGCTCTACAGCAAAACAGCTACCACAATTTGACTGTACGACGTACCTAGGAATATTGCAGAAAACCTCAGGATTTCATTTCTACAGTCAAACCTTTTCTGGCAGGTAAGTTGTGCCAAGTCAAAAACTAAGGCGTGTACAGAAATCAGCGCCTGGACTATTATTACTAGCTGCTAAAATAGGCTACTTTATTTGTTACTTCAAGGTTTTGCCAAAATACATTTTAGGTTCAAACATTTTAAATGTTGATAGGACTCTTAAATAATGGATATTTAATGAACATTAATATGTATCAAAGTCAGTTGTGAAGAGAATAAATTTACATTCATTTCATTACATGCATGTTATGTACGTTACACATTTTACAATTAGGAGATAAAATACAGTAAACGAAATTCTTAGTCATTTGTATTATTGTGTTTTTGCGGCTATTGAAATCAAAGTTTGATAAAGCAACATTTTGATGAGGCTTCTGTGTGAAATTTTTGAAACTCTAAAGATTGATGAAGAGTCCCATGCTGACAACGAAAACCATTGAATTAGTAATGTGTTGGTGTTATAAACCGGTATGTCACTAATGTTTTGTGCACACTCCTTATATTGCAACATGTCTCAGCTGATTATGCTTTTAGCATTAAATTTGGGAATGTCTCAGGCCTAAAGGAGTTGCAAACATTTATCATTTTTGTTACAATTTTAGCTAAATTTCGTGTTCTATTTTATTAAAGTGGTCTTTCTGCATTTTACAGTATGCTACTAGGTCTAAAGTTCAAACACTGGCACATTATATAAAATAGAAAAGTACTCCTTGCAGTTTGTAAAGGACAAATAAATTTTCTATTAAGTAAATACATTTATATAGTATAGACCGATTCGAAAATAAAACATCGTACCAATTCCGGATAGGCTTTTTTGTACTCAGACTTATCATGTCTATTTTGTTGAATTTGATGTAAAATGTAACATACGTTACACTTTAAGGACAGACTTATATCTTCAAAAATGTATGCTGCAATAAGTGATGATTCTGAAGATAACCAAGTGAACTTCATTTCAATATCAGCGAGATGGATGCATACAGCCAGAAGTTTAGTTATGTTTACTTACAGGAAAATGTGTCTACTAATCGAAATGGGTGGGGTTACCTTGTTTGCAGCATATGCATTATAATGAAGATGATGACTTTGTGATAAATGAAATACTCCATGACTAAAATACTGCTGACAGTTAATATATCTCCAAAACTAATATGACTTAAACATGTAACATATATGAATTGTATTGTAAAAATCATTTTTTAAGATTATCGAAAATATGCGATATTTGTATTTCAAATTGGCCGCCATATTGAATATAGTATTTTAAAACTTTATATTTAGCTTTTAATATCAGAAATGGAGTTGAAGATTTTAAGTATAAATGGCCCACTCATAAAAGTAAGCATAGCAGATGGTAGGAGGCTGATATAACACTATGTAGGCATTTTGTCTTTTTTCATGGCGGTCATCTTGAAAACATCCAAAATGGCGGGTGGGACCCAAGGTATCGAGTGTTAACATCTTGATTCTTAATCAGGTATGTCCAATAAACAATATTATACCATTCCAGCAGAGCCCTTAGGGGGTGCATGGTGACCCCTCCGGGCCCATGGACTATCCTGTTGTGTAGCGTTTTATTTTTGCTCATTATATTTTATGTAACATTACATTTGACTCCGATTGCCATTAAAATTGAACAAGTCTTCTTTGAAGCTTTCTTCAAAGTGTTTTGCATTAGTGTTTCCGTTTTTGCTTTACAGTTGGATGTATACCTTGGCACAGAATTACAATGCCCCCTTAGAGTTAAAGGAAGACTTTAGTTAAGTGTTGATTTTTCAGGATGCAAAGAATAACGTTTCAAACTGACATAGATCAAAATAGTTTCATTTTTTTCTGTAGATCACAATGATATCTTTGACCACAAGTACTGCATCGGTCCTGGCAATTTATTAAGCATTTAATGTAATATGTTGAAATATCAATACTTAACTTAAATCTAACCAAACTTTAACGAGGCATTGTAATTCTGGGCTCTGATCCTTAAAACCTTGAAAATCTTAAAATCTTGATTATAAACGAGTTGTACTTTCCACTAATAAACGGAGTTTTATTTCTTTGTACACGAAGCATCAGTATTCTCATTGATGATTATATATTAATGACAATAAATATTTATTCAATTATTAGTTTCGGGTGAAAAATACTCAATCTAAATCCTAGAAGACTATCCAATGTGTCCAATATTTGACCTGTGACATGTGAGTTCCAACAATGTGGCTTTTTGACAAGTGTAGACTCAGATGAGCTTGTGCAGCCTTCTTTTAAGCTAAGAAATCCCAAATGACGTTGTGTCAGTAGCTTGACAGTCATATAATATTCAAGAGACTAGCAAAGGCTCTGATCAGACTGCGCATATGCGCAGGCTGATCTGAGACTTTGCTGTTTGCACATACCACTTTGTTGGAAATCTGATGTCGCGGCTCATTTATTATGCTAAATCTATAGTACCGCTAAAGCTTAGGGCATAAGGGAGAACCAGTTTATAAATACGGCACAATCTTTGTTTCCCATGTATTTCAAAGTATCTGTTTATTTAACCAGCTATTCTTTATCAATCAAGAGTAACTGATAGGTACATGTCAACAATGAATCACAGCTTATGTAAATGGTCGTTTCCGAATGTGTCCAAGTGTTAATCCAATAATGGACATATTATTGATACTTTACTGGTCATAATATGTGTTATTATTATGAACCTTGCCACGAGAAATTCTGACAACCCAGTTTGCGACCAGATAGGACTTAAACTAGCCTGCGAATATACACAGAGCCGAACTTGTCCTTTAAATTTTTCGTTACCATACTGCTCATATAGCACACAACAAAGACGCTAATCAGACTGCACATCAGCGCAGTCTGATCAGCGTCATTGTTATTCGCAAACAACATAAATCAGGTTTTCTGTGGGGTTCTGTGGTTGTTCTATATTTTGTTGTGCGTTGCTTTCTGTCCATTTTAGTTTTGCAATCCTCTTAATGGGGAACAGAGAGCTTGTTGCTTTGCTTGGTGTGTCTTCCTGGTGTCTCGTGATTGTTGTGTGGCTCTTCCTCGCGGTGCCATGGGCTTGTCTGCTGTTTGTGATTGTGGTGTTTCCTGATCATACTCACGTCCTTTTTCTAGCGGCGAGGCCTATATCAGCCAGTGCATAACAAATCTAATTAAATGAGCTGTGTGCTCAGCTACATAGTCTCAGATCAATTTGAACTTCAACAAAGTCATATGTGGCGTATGGCTTCTTAATGTGGACGCAGAAGACTGATTGGATTGAATGATCGGAGTTTTCACTGAGCCCACCGATTATCGCGCTTTTTTCATGCAGTGGACTTACATTATAAGTATAATATAAAGCTCTTAGTTGGCATTTGACAACCTTATTGGAGAAGCGTGGATTCCTTAATAAATTCAATTAATCAAAAAGTGCTCACTCTTAATTTTGGAATCTTTAACAAAGTTTCTGCATACAATAGTCAAAAGGACGCCTTTAAAACGCATTTTGTTTATAAAAAACTGGTTTTAACATTCGAACTAATCATGCTTTTTTTCTCTTTTCGACTATAAACAGAGTTTTTTTTAAACAATCAAGTTATATTTCGGAACTCAAGTGTTTATTTGGACCAGCACACAAGAACTTAGTACTTATCGCACCTGCGAATAGCGAAGGCTCAGACGACCCTGTACATGTATACGTACAGTCTCGCCAGAGCCTTTGCTTCTCGTATACACAAAGTATGAGGTAGAGGAAAGCTCGGACAAAACATTAGACCATGAGTCCCTCTGGATACGTCACAATTGAAATTTATTGGCGGCTTTGCGCATGCGCGGATCCAGAGGGGGACAGGGGGTCCGGACCCCTCCTGGAAAACCACAAAGCTATAGAGTTATCAATACTGATACAGATCACATGGAAAATCACAAAGCTACCAAGCCAGAATTCAACGTGGGGCCACAATTTGCCCGCCAGTGAAACGCCAATTAAATTGCGTTTCGCTGGTTGGCCCATGATGGCCCGCTTTTAGTGGTATTTTGGGTCCTTTCTCCCTTCATTTACTGAAAAAAAAAACACACACAAAAAACACGTTATCTCTGACAAAACTTTCTGGATCCGCGCATGCTGTGCACCAAAATCTCGTGTGATTAGTTGTGTTAGACACCATTGCTTTATTACTTTTTTTCAGTGGAATTATAATACAATGCCTTTAATAAATAGGTTACCGCTAAACTGTGCAAAACGTATACTTCCACAAAACACTTTGAGGCGTGACTGTAACGGTAAATGAACTGAATGAATCGAGGGCCATTACTTAGAGGTCGTGGTAGAAGTATACTATGTCTGAAGGGTTCGTAGTTTAGACGGAGCCGTGTTTCTGATTTCTGACTTCACTGGTGTCTAGACAAACAATTGATTGTAATTACCATGGAAACGGTTAAGACGCCGACAGCATGGAAGCATGCTGATTCTAATTCTGACCTTTGTTTGAGACATATTTTGAAACCTTCGCTCATTACTTTGTCAGTTTCTGGCTGTTATACATACGACGGGGAGTTTATAAAGACAGGACGAGAGACAGGTCAAGGTCGCCGATACCGAGTGTTTGGAACAATTTATCGAATATTCATCCTTGTAGTTTTGTTGGCGGCTTGCCTCAGGGCCATATGTGCGTATTTTTACCTTCCACATTCCGCTCTTCAGTTCAACAGTATTCTGTTTATCTGGTATGTGCATTCTTTGCTAAATTTTATCACATCACTGAAGACATGGCATTCCAAATTAGGTGGTCAAAGACAAGCATACGATACCTGGGACGATAAAATAAGACCCATGCTAGAAGAGCTTGGGATCGAAATACCAGAACAAACCGTTCGAAGAAGACAAGTGATATACTTGATTATGTCAGTTTGCTTTATTATTTCCAATACAATCGGAATAGCATTATTCGCGTGTGATGTGTTTTCAGACGAGTATGGGCAAAAATTCACATCGCCACTCCAACCATCATCCGGTACACTATTTGCCACAATTCTTATGTGTGCAATCATATCTACCACTTGGCTTATGCCTTATTACTATATCATAGTTATGTGTACACTACTAGCACGAGCCTTTCAGGCGTTCAATAAATATATTGAAAAGCAAGTTTCCAAGAAACTTTTATCAGCTACACAATCATTTAATAAATTGAGAGTATTGCACCTGAACATGTGCAACATGGTGTCAGAACTTGACAAGGATTACGGATATTACTTCGCCACGGCATTTGTCTTTGACATCGCCATTGCTTGTTTTACGCTCTACCAGCTGTTAAAAACCCAGCCACCTACTATCGAGGTCGTGATGTATATAGTTTGGATGTTGACTCCTTTGACAGTGCTCGGAGTCCTGTCAATATTTGCTGCCTTTGTTAATGATGCTGTAAGTACGACTTACCATATTTCACCTAATAAACATACTGTTTGCTTAAGAGTTTGAAAATCATAAAAGTAAAAAAAGAGGGCAAAGATCAGGAATCGATACAATCGAGCACCACACCTGACCCAGGATACCAATGGAAAAGTGACAACGTCACAATTAGACATCACAACCGAGCGCCAAGAGATCAGCCAATTCCAAGCAGGGCATCAACAAACAGACGTGCATGAGATTTATAGGTGTTCACATTTTGTAACATGAACATAATTATGGCACATTGAACTAACTTTATTGGAATGTACATATATGTATTGTCATAATGTACTGTATGTTTTACATCTGTCACTCACGAGCATGTCTTGCTTAATGTGAAAAAAAGTATTTCTTCAAGAAAGCATAACAAAACAAGACAGAAATAACATAAATGCTCCACAAAAGAAGCACCGCCTTGGAACGGTCAGTAAAAATATTTTACTGGAGGGCTTAAACCGGTTTAACGTTCACCAACCTCACCCTTAATTCAGATGTGGATCAAGATACATAAACCCTCTTTTGAAAACAGTGTGTATCAAGATCAGCATCTAATAAAGCCATACATCTGATTAGAAACACCGCTGTTTTTTATCCACTTGGTGAATTCATGTTGGTATGGGTGAACGTTTTCAGGATTAATCCTGAATTCAGGATTTAAGGCTGACTTTCTATAGAAAGTCAGCCTCAAAATGCTAAATTAAGGAGATCATAATATCTTCCTTGCGGCTAAAACACGGTATTGGTGCTGATTTATTTTTTTCATGTTTTATCTATGCTACAGAAGAAATGTGTCATCAAGGAAAACTTTATAAGAGTTATGCGGAAAGGCATTGTCAGATCTTGTTTTCCCGAACATTTCAAGCTGCTAACATTGTCCGTTATGGAGATATGGTCTATAATGTGCTCCCAAAATGGCCATTTATCAGCGTTATGCTGTCTCTTTTTGAAAATCAAATCATTTGAAATCCAAATAATTCATGTTTCCTATTTAAATATTGATACAGAACTGTTTGCATTTTATAAAGACACTTATCTTCTACATTTTGCCATTTGAATTAAAGAAATTGGTAAAAAATTGTAGATTGTGATGAAGATAACACCAATTAGTTATAATATATTCACATAAGCTAACCATTCCTTTCACGTGAAGCATAAGATTTACAAATATGTGTTTTAGTCTTTTTGTACAATGTAACTGAATCTAGTCCAAATAAAGATAGAAGTTAGGGAACTATTTTTTCTTCTGAACATAAACAATAGGTTAAGGCCCAGTTGGAAAAAGAGCCCTATTTAAGATTTTTTCAATCCATCTGGTAGAAAAATTTCAATGCTACAGTCGATTAGGGTAACATATAAGAGTCACTTTAGGGTGGATGCCAGTTATTTCCGTGATGTCTAAGTCTCAGTTTAGCTTAAGTCTGCCATATCCACTTACATAGCCAGTTTGATGGCCTAAACTAACATTTTAGTATCCCATTAGCCTGGAAAAATGTTTTAATCTCAAATATCTGACAACCTGTTTTAAAAATGACGGCATATTGCGTGGTACTGTTTACATAATATGTGCCATTATCAGAAATGCATGTTCTTATACAGTGACATGTTTCTAATCACATACATTGTATTTCTTAACCCCAAAAATTAATCCAGAGAGCATCAGACACTGCTTTTTCAAATAAATATATGTATATATATACTAGAGGACTTTGAAAACGCATCACCATATTTTTGCACTTTTCTTGCAAACCGTATATGCGATTGAAAAGTTACTCGCAGGTTTTAATGTGCAACCCAGAATTGGTATGAATCAGTCATTAATTTGACTGCACTATCACGCGACGCTGCTGATGACGTCACATGGGTACATACAGCATCCAGCACCTTTCTGCACAAATAAATGAAGCTTTTTGATTATTTTTATGTTTGAACTGTGGCGTATATGATGCCAAGTTACCAAAAGAGTTTATAGACTTTTTCTAATTAAAAGTAATTAAAAACTTCAAAATTTCGAAAATAAACGTCAAATTTGAACATCAATTTATAGCTCCTTTTTAGAAACATCTCCATTAGTTACCTTTATGCACGCTTTCATTTCTGATATTGATCACATACACTGGCAAGCATGTGGGGAAGACGTTTGGATGTAAATCGTTGCAGGAGATCTGCTGTCATGTGATCGAGAACGTCTTAAAAATTTACGTTAACGTCACTTGCACAATACAAAAGACACGTGATACCAGCGTAATTTATGAATAATTTGTCATTTGTGTATGCCCTTAGCCTCTCCCAATAAAACCGGACGTAAGAAATTGAAACTTTGAAGGGCCCAAGACGTTGAATTTTATTACTAGACTATAGTAATCAGGGTGGGTGGGGTATGTCGGTAATTTTAAAGGGGGGTAATTTTGAGCATACCAAACTGCCAATTCGTTTCTAATCCTTCAATGATGAATGTGCAATCGTGAAAGAAGCAAAGGACGCAAATTCGTTGAATCAGGAATCAAAACTAACGCGTTTTAAATCGCAGCTGAATTTGTGTCCTTCAATATCGACCACCTCTGTCTTAAAACGGATACTTTTTTAATACCTTAAAGTAAATTTACAACCATGAAATTTCTAGGACATACTACAAGATGGCCAGACTATGATATGCAGTAATAATTATCTCGCTGACATTCTCGGGGTTTGTGAAATAAAGGATTTAATCTGGGTGATGCGTTTTCAAAGTCCTTGAGTATATATAACTTGTCATATTTTCTGTATTAGGGAGCGCAGTGGCTCAGTGGTAGAGTGCTTGACTCGAGATCGAGAGGCCGTGGGTTCGAGCCTCACCGGCGTCACTGCGTTGTAGTCCTTGAGCAAGACACATTTATCCTAGCTTAGTACTGGTTCAACCCAGGAAGAACCGTCCCTGTTTAACTGAAAGAATGTTGATGGGACGTAAAGAATCAAATAAAACAAACAAACAAATATTTTCTGTACATGCATAGGCTGCATACAAGGTACCCCACCCTATTTATTTAGTAGCCAATGTATTTGTCGAATTGATAAACATAATTATACTTCTCCATACACCTATCTCGCTGATTTTGAAATAATGTTTACTTGGTTTACTTTAGAATCATCACATCTTGCAGCATACTCTTTTGATAGTTAATTTGGACCTTTCATTGTGATATGTGCGCTACGTGGCAAAATTAACATCTTAGTCTAAACTAGTTCCTCGGGATTCTTTAAGCTTCATCAATTCCAAATGGGTCCATACTTTGTATTGACCTCTAAAATTGATTAATCTTCGGCATAATGAAAACAAATATATATTTCTTTTTTATATGATCTGGCAGTAAATAAAATCTAAACCTGGAAGCCCAATATAAACGGCATGACAGAAGGGACACTACAAAATACAAAACATTAATGTCTGCTGTAAAATGTAACAAGATAACAAATGTTTGTAACTCCTTCAGGGCTGAGAATTCCTAGATACGAAAGACAGAATCAGCTAAGATATCTCTCAATATTAGCTATTTTCAAATATATTTAGTGATATACACAACACTAGCGTTAATTAAGTGGCCTGTGTTTCCAATACAGAGTCAATCTTGAGCATTTCTAAAATCTTTTTTATAACACACCAATCAAGCCATTATTAAGAGATAATCAAAATTACACATTAACTTTATCAAATTGCTTCCTTATCAAACTCTTGATTCAGATATTTATTATAGATGTTAACGCATAACTACAATGCAAACCGCAATTTCAAATAATGTAGATATTAAAAATCACAATGTTTTAGTTAGTTGCTCCTTATAAAATATCTACCTTAATAGTTATTTTGAAACATGGTTTGAAACACTGTTTGAATATTAATAAATCTCCTAAATGTGAAAAATGTAACATACGTAACACAACATTATATGATAATTGCATGAAATAAAGGTACATATTTCCAGTTTGTAACTGATTTTGATAAATTTAAATGCTCAATGCATTTCAATGAATATTTATCAGTTTCACAACTTTTTAAACATTCTAACCATATATACACAGTAAGTGAGTATGATCAGGAAATACCACAATAACAAACTGCAGACCAACCCATGACACCGCGAGAAAGAGTCACACAACAATCACGAGACACCAGGAAGACAAACTAATCGACAACCAGCTCTCTTTCCCCCATCAACTAGAAGGGACCTAAAGTAACGTACAACAAAACATAGAACAATTTCAGACGCCCACAATGGGAGTAACAATAAACAACAAGTCAACAACACCAGAACCACCGCCTTAGAACGGACAGCAGCCTAAGCCACCGGGAGGGTTAAATGCAGCTTACTGGTACCAGATCTTCGCCCTAGATTCTGCTCTTGTTGAAGTACAAGAAATGTTCAGCTCGCATGGAAGCCTTCTAACTATTGCAATGTAACATCATGGAGAAACACTCTAATCAAATTAACACACTATGATGAAACAACGAAAATGGCTCACAACTCACAGATAGTCAGAGCTAAAGAAAACCTCAAGTTGAGCCACTGTGGGTCCAGCTACAGATAAGCATCAGGCACCAACCCACCGATTACAGCTTTTCGTCAGAGCCGTCATAGAGTCTGAGGCCTGACCCACCGTTGTACAATTAAAGAGGAAACCATAGTTATAAACCGTGATTGGGTTTGAAACCAGGCATGCAGACTGTCGCATGGCATCCAAATCATAGCCAACCTTTATCGTTTGATAATCTTTTTAAATTGATCACTAAAATTAGGTTTTCCAACAATTCGTTTGAATTTATAAACTAAATCACCACATGCCTTTTGGACAAAGTAAGTTAGGGTGCAAAGACCAGGAATCGATAAATCAAGTACCACACCTGACCCAGGATACCAATGGAAAAGTGACAATTCACAGTTAGACACCACAAACGAGAGCCAAGAGAACAGCCCTTTCTAAAAGGAAGTAGAATTGCACAATCGAGGTACACCATCGCATATCACCGCGCTTTTGATACTTTGAACCCTCTCCCAGGACCTCTAGTAGGGTGGGATTGGGGGCAAAAAAACGGGCGTTTGCATGCCAGACTAGTTTAGGCAAGTCACTCTTAAAAATTGGTTGAATTCAGTCCAGCGGTTTAAGAAAAGATAGCACAATGGTTAGAATTGATGTAACTAGGGTAGATTTAGGCTATCTACTCAAATTCTACCTTACTCATATCCTACATTACTCATACCTTAACTAACATTGTGGACAGGTTTATCCTATACTTTGTACTGGTTTGATCCAGGAAACCGCCTCAGCATGGCTAAAACTATAAATAGGGACAAATTGCATCAACTCGAACACACAAATATTTAAAACGGTTATTTGTAAAGTGTGTGGGCATGTTAGACGTTTTTTATGAACGTATGTGCATTAAAATTACAGCAAAATTCCAAAGAGCCCATCTGCTGTCATCTTCAGAATAATGTAAAAATGTGTAAACTATTTCCTCTGCACTATATTAAAAGCATTTACTTACTATTAAGAACACCCATAGCAATATATGATGGTGAATAAGAACTATTTACGAACTATTTAACGGTGGTTTTGATAATGTCAGGGCAACAATATTAATTACATTTGTCTTTGGCTTAGTTACTACTACCAGTTTGATTTTTTCGATGGCGTAATAAATAAATGTTTGAAGTAGAAACATCTCATTTCTATTTTAAAAAGATCAACCAGTATGGATTACGACGATTCGCATGAATTCATGGCTATCTATAAAATCACATTTACTTATTCAGAACCCACTTTCACCTAATTAAGATTTATATATTATATACCCAAAAAAAGAAGGAGGACATTCTTCCTTTCTTGTCATAAAAATATGAAGATTGATTACGTATGAACTTTGATAAAGTATAGTCAATTTGCATAACATTTAAGCATATATCATGACTTTCGACAATAACGTTTGTATCAGCAAATATCCACATGTAACATACAGATTAGAAGTATACACATGTTTTCATTCTTAAAATAATTCCTTGCATGAAAACAAATAAATAAATAGTCAATCATGTGGTAAAAATTTGATAAAGAATACTCTATAATCTTCAATGGTATCATATTAAGCCATTTAATAGTAGTAGCATATGTTACCCAACTGTAACTCACGATCATTGCGACTGCAAGAGAGCTATTTTCGGTCATTTTGAGGCTTATAAAGAGCAGTTTTAGAAAAAAAAAAAACTTAGTTTACAAAATTGCCATAGGGGAGGGGGTCTATACAGCCAATCAATGGACCAATACTTTTAAGTGTACGCAACACATGATTTCATACATATCGTGTTTTCATAAAGTATTTTCGAGGTCGGATAGATATATTATTGGTTTTGTAACATATAATAATTTTATATTTGGTAGCTGGTATGTATATATAGAATTGACTGATGTATAATTCATGTATAATCCCTTGTAAAATAGTCAAATTCTTTGTACATAAATTATGACTGGCAACTACATTAAATGTAAAATTATAATACCATCCCAATAAAAAAGCAAGAACAGAACAATTAAAGTAAGAAAGAGGGCAAAGATCAGGAATCGATACAATCAAGCACCACAACTGACCCAGGATACCAATGGGAAAGTGACAACGTCACAATTAGACATCACAAATGAGAACCAAGAGGTCAGCCCATTCCCAGCAGGTGACCACAAAGCATCAACAAACAGACGTGATTGAAAGCATAACAAAACAAAAATAACACAAACGATCCTAATAAAACACTGCCTTTGAACGGTCAGTAAAAAGATTTTTACTGGAGGGCTTAAACTGGTTAAACGGTGCACCAACCTCACCCTTAGCTCAGATGTGAATCAAGACACATAGATGTTTGGTTAGCATGAAACACCCCTAAATTATCAATGCATCATCTCCCAGAACATATAAATCAAGATATAAAAAGGAGATAAAAGCAAAGATAAGGACCCAACAGTAAATGAAACTGAATTCCAGAGCAAAAGAAATCCAACAGGTAAACCCTGGTGGGCCTGACAACAGCCAAAGCATCAGGCCCCTATCATCTCATAGATAGATAAGTCTTTAAGTAGGAACTGTCATAATGTCTGAAGTCCGACCCAACGGCGCGCAATTAAAGAGGTAAGCAAAGTTGCGAACCGTGATTGGATTGACCACCAAGCATGCAGTCTGCTGCAATACATTAATGTTATAGCCAATCTTTTTATAATTGGAAATAATTTTATTGAACTGCGCTGACAAATTATTAGAGACAAAATCTTCTTCAATTTATACACCAAGTCACCACAGAAATCAGGTTCAGAAAACCTTTGCGCAAGAGATTTAAGTCCAATTTGGAATTAAGATATCAAATGATAGTATTGTCTGTATAATTTAGAAAAGGTTCTGCTAAGTTTATGATCCCGGTAGCCTTGTTTAAGAAGTTTCTGAGTTAACAATTTATTGCGAGTGTTGAATTCAGCAACATGGCTAAATGTTCTGGCAAAACGAATGAGTTGAGATATAAACTCCATAGGATTTAGAGCGAGGAACATCACACTCTAAAAATGGGAAATTGACATTTTCAAAATCAAAGTCGTCACGTTTATTATAAATTTTTGTAGAAACAGTTTCATTAGAAACTGGCAAATGCAAGTCTAAAAACGCGATTTCGGTATCAGAGGTATTGGTTTTATTAAGTTTGAGCTCTGAAGGGTATTATTTGACTTACCATAATGTCAAAATAAACATTATTAATGTTTAAAATATCGTCCAAATATCTGGATGTAGTGTTAAAAGCATCAATAATATCAGCCTGTTTATCATCAGAAAGTGACGTCCTTTTCACAACAAAACAGGAATAAATCTGCAACCAAGGGAGCACCGTATTTCTAAATGGCCAAATTATTCAAACTTGAATTCACGTCAGCTATAGCAGAGAGTGTCACCTCCAGACCTTATCTTTTAGCTAGAGTAACCTGGGATTTATAATATGTTTCAAACCATGAAACAAACAATGTAGAATGAAAATATATTCGCATAGAGGAACCTGCATCTCAAAGTGGTGCGGTTATCGTGCCTCGTGTTCAAACAGCATCCTTGGGTCCCGGCAGATGTTAATGCATGAAAAAACATGTGTGATCCCTATATTTGACTTACCATATTGTCAAAATAAATATTTTTTATGTTTTAAATATCGTCCAAATATCTGGATGCAGAGTTAAAAGCGCCAATAATAACAGCCTGCTTATCATCATAAAAGAGCCATCATAAAGTCCCTATCATAACAAAACAAGAATAAATCTGCAACCAAGTGAGCACAATTAGTGCCCATTGGAATTCCTACAATTTTCTTTACAACTTAGTGCCAAATTGTATAAAAATGTTGTCTTACTAAAAGGTCAGCACATCACATACATTTTGACAAGACCATGCATGGTGTTTTTCAGCTGTCCTGAAGTGAAAAAAGCGTTTCTGTCGTTACATGCAAGGTAAAGAGAGCCTTCTCTTTGGAAGGTTCTTTCAATAAAATCAATGATTTTATCTTTAATTAAATCATGAGGTAAAGTCGTGTAAAGAGTTGAACAATCATATGTATACAAACTGGTCACGTTGAAATCCCTAGTTTTGAGTTTATCCAAGAGTTAAACAATCATATGTATACAAACTGGTCACGTTGAAATCCCTAGTTTTGAGTTTATCTAATACTTCACCAGAATTTATAATATACCAAAATAGATTCTTACCAGATCTTTTGTAAAACTTTTTCGCAGTATTTAATAACATGTTTTTGAATGTGGTACGAAGGAGGTTAACAATTTAGAAAGTTCTGTTGTCGTACAAAAACTAGAATTTGCAATAAATCTTGCTTTATATGTTTTTATAGAGTTTAGATAACCTGTAGAACGTAGGAACCTTGTCATTGCTTTCTTTAGCTTTGACACCAAAATTTAGGGCTTTATGACAACCATCCCTGCTGCAAACAAAACATACTTCATATGAAAATCATGGATACCTCACCAAAGGTAAAGAAGATGAAGGATTGGGGGTAACAGATTAGTATTACGGGATTAAAATGAAATACGAGTATCAATAGTTTTGAATATGATGATATTCCATTCCTTCAAGGCATCAGGTTCAACATTTTCTCGGTTACACCAACGATTGCCGAAGTCATTTAATGAAGCAGCGATCTCCCTACGTCATTTAGGGACATAAAATTAGAGGCATTCTACATATAGTAAGTAAGGGTGCAAAGGTCAGGAATCGATACAATCAAGTACCACACCTGACGCAGGATACCAACGGGAAAGTGACAAACGCACAGCAAGACACCACAATCGAGAGCCAAGAGGTCAGCCCTTTCCCAGCAGGTTACCACAAGGCACATATAAACAGTTGCGCAAAAAGGCATAGCAAATACAAGACAGAAAAAAACAACATAAAAGATCCACAAAAGAAGTACTGTCTTGGAACGTTCAGTAAAATATTTTACTGTAGGTCTTAAACCGGTTTCATGGCGCGTCAAAAAGTATATATTTATCAGATAGAAAAGCTTGTAATGATGTGCTGTACTGTGCAATACAGCACACACGGACATAAATGTAGGTATATAAGTAAGTAAAGATTAGTTTTGTAGAAGAAATAACTACAGCTACCTGCCTAAATTGTACAGTGTGCTACCAAATGCACACACTACCTAACTAATTACCTAATTATTACATAACTGACCACTGCTTACTCCTATATCTACTATGTAAATAGTAAAGCTATGGGGCCAGGCCTTGTGATAATGGGATATAGGGGTATATCTATCAATGACAAACTGACAATGGCATGCAACTTGGAAATCAGTACTGCATTACGTATAGGGCACCTCTGCAAGCTTTGGACTCCAGGCTTATATCACTAATGTAGTGTATTTGCTTACTGTCAGACGAAGGAAATACATTTCTGAAACATGCTAGTTGTGTTGGTTTTGATATTATCCCTCTTATAGAACTTGAGTTAGGAAAACGAATGAGATTTAATGCTGTTGGTTAAAAACTATGGGAGAGAAGGAAGATATTATAACAAAATAGTGATGCGTAACAATTTTGGCTCAGTATATATATATGAATACAGAAAAGTCAAAAGGTTCCCTTGCACCAGCGTTACTGCAAAATTGATATGGGCCAGCATGCGAATTTGGAACTACAGTAAAACCTGTCTTAAACAGCCACTCAAAAAGAACACCAAAATTGGGTTTCCAATAACGATTATCAAGTGGAGCATTTTGCAATACTCTTGACCTTCATTAAGCTATTATATCATTTGTCATTAATACCTTTGTTTTGTCTATTTTTAAGTGGCCTCTTAAGACAGGTTTTACTGTAATATAAACGCCCATGCATAATTATACTGAGAGGCTAGAAGCCTCAGTTTCAGGGTGACCCTTCCTCTACATCTAATCATTGTGTATGCGAGAAGGAAAGGCTCTGGCACGACTGAGTATTTTTTAATTGACGATGCGATAAGGACCACATTCTCAGGTGCTGGCCGGATTTGTTTAACCCTTAAAGCGCAACCTATAATTTACAGCAGACTACACTTTTATGTTTGCTGCTTTTTCAAAAATAACAAATAAGGCATGCTATTTCATGAGAATTGTCTGCTGGCAGACAATTCTCATGAAATATCACACTTATTTTTTTTTCGAAAATTAGAAAAGATGTCTCAAAATTTGTCGTCTGCTGCAGTGGTGATTGGCGCTTTAAGGGTTAAAATGCATTAGCGTTAATTGTTTAAAAGACATAATAGCAGAACGAGCCTTAATCATATTTCCCAAGCAAATATTAGACATAATTGAATAAAAAGTTCTTCATTCTAATAGGCCATTTTCTTCATTTAAAATAAATATGGTAGTGGTCAAAAATAGCCACTTTCATTTGACACAAATAACAAAAAAATGAATTTGTATCTGATACGAAACTTAAAATGAGTATGTGAGTATGATCAGGTAATACCACAGTCACAAACTGCAGACCAACCCACGGCACCACGAGGAAAGCCAAAGACCAATAAAAGTCACAATACTTCAGGAAGACAATTCAAGTAAAGCAACCAGCTCTCTCTTCGCCATCAAGATGATTGCAAAACTAGAAAAGACACATAAGTACTGTATAAAAACAAGAGTAAATGCATTTTACTGGTACCAAATCTTTTCCCTAGGTTCTGTTGTTGTTAAAACAAAATATTTAGCTCGCATGTAGGCTTCCTAACTAAAACAGCGTATAATAATCACAGGGCAACAGTCTACTCAAATTAACACACTATGACGGAACAAAGAAAAGGGCTAATGACGCAACACGTGTTACAATTACTATTCTAATGATATATTTATTACATCAATAGTTTATTTGGTTTATGCTAACTCTATTGTTCGAATATCGAGAGATGGACAAGATTTCATACAATAACGAACTTGTATCATGACACCAAATCACAGACCCACCACACCTACTGGTGAATACGCCAACGTGAATTTCACGTGGCTGTTAGCGCACATGCTTCAGTGCGCCTTTGGTTATTACATGTACATGTAGTTTTTAGCAGTGTTATTTGTTCAAAATTGTCGTCTATATTATGGTGACCTTTACTTTATTATTTCTTTTTTCATTTTATTTATTTTTCTTTCTTCAATGTTTCAATATATGTAACCTCTTATATTGTATTATTTTATTCACATATTAGAGTGCTTTAGGTGGCATACATAGGGTCATATGAGCCTGCACAGTCTCGACAGAGCCTACGCTGTTCCCACACAGGGGCAGTTGCGTATTGGCCCTTGATAGGAGTTACAATGCCATAACCTCTGCTGAGGTTGGCACAATACTCCCATTTGTGCTGACATATCATCCTGACCTATCCAAGATACAGGATATTGTTGACAAAAATTGGTCCATCATCGAGTCATCAGATGAGTTGAAGGATACTTACCAGAGCAAACCAGCCATGGCTTTCAGACGCCCCCAAAACCTTCGTGATTTCCTGGTACGTTCATGACTCAAACCAAACTCTGATAATGACAACCAAATAAATGTCGACCCTAAGGCAGAAAAAGATGTCAATGCTGTAAAATGATAACCTCTACTGGTACTGTGAAGTCATCCTCTGGGGCAACTGTAAGACTGAGGCAGAACACAGACTGCACAACAGAGACTGTTGTCTATCTGATCTCTTGCAATAGTTGCAGCAAACAGTATGTAGGAGAAACCAAAGGCCCATTGAACAAACGTATGCATGGCCATCGTGATGACTGGAGACACCGTAGGTTTGAAAGATCACAAACCGCAGAAATTTTTTACTCTGCAGATCATGACTTCTTGAGTCATGCCTCTGTCTGCTGCCTTGAACACAACAAGGTGTGGTCAGATTCTACCAGGAAATTCCGTGAGAGCTACTGGATACGGCGTCTGAACACTCTGAGTCCATTTGGCATCAACAAGGGTGACTGACTCTATCTGGTCTATGGTAGAACACCTAGTGTGCTGTGTTGTTGTTGACGGTCTTTCAGGAACCTAGGCATGTTTAAGACTTCTGTTCTACACAAATTTTCATACAAGACATTTTCTTGCCAGAATGCCAATTTTGTGCGCTGTGTTTAATTCATAGATATTGTACAGGCATATTTCTGAAAATCCACGCATAATAGTCTATGTCGAATGGGCCAAAAAAATGGTCCCGTGTAAATTTCGTGACGAATTTAGGCGACCTATATGAAATTAAACTTTGGGGTATTTGCAACAATTTCAACCAGTTCGCCCATCTGAGTTCGGCGTCTGGTCCGAGTAATGACGTCATCAAAATGGCGGCCATCGCACAATAGTAATACGAATGTATTTAAAAAAATCAAAGTTATGTTGGCAAAATAAACGTTTTTGTTAATAGATTTAATGCCAGTACTGCTCAAGATTTTAAACAGAAACAATATTTACACAGAATTCTACTTTAAAATGCAATAGGCCATCTTGCCCATGAGCATAGTATGAGTCACATTGTAACATATGTCGAAAAGGACAAAATTTGGCCCCGTGTAAATTTCGTGACGATTTTTGGCGAACTTTATCAAATTAAACTTTGAGGCATTAGAAACGATTTTATTCAGTTCACACATCTGAGATCCGCTTCTGGGGTAAATAGTGACGTCATCAAAATAGCGGTCACCGCGCTATTGATACGAATATTCATAGTATATGTATTAAAGTATGTTAGCCAGACAAAGTCTTTTATAGTTGAGTGCTCGTGCCGCTCCAGATTGTTAATAGAAACTAAGTTTACACAATATTGTACATGCCTGAGGGTGTTCATATTTGGCACAGTAATTGGCTATTGAGCGTAGATTATAACAAAGGTCTCAGGTCTGATCATCGATGTGACCTTGAAATCGAAGATCAAAGTCAAATATACTTAGAATCTATCTGACTTATGGCTCGTAACACGAACTCCTCTTTTATGGTTTGACTAAGGGTATTCATGTTTGACACAATGGTTGCCTGTGGTGTGTAGATTACAAAAACAATTCAGATCACCGATATGACTGGAGTCAAAAGTCAAGGTCAAATATATTTAAAATTTGCCTAACAGCTCTTAAAGCAAACTCCACATTCATAAATCCACCAACCCGAAGTGTCTATTCATCCGTTTATCCGTAACTCTTGTATCTCATTAAACATTTAAAAATTCTCTAAGCGTTGGTCAATGTTCACCTCAGTTAGACGGTGTGCAGAACCCATGACTCAATTACGCAGACCCAAAGTTAGGGTTTGAAATTTAGCCTTCAACTGTGCGTATGCTCCGTACCTCCTCACACCCTTGAAGAATTATCATTACACTTTGATAAGATGTTCAGCTCAGTGCCAGTGAGTGCAAAACACAAAGCTCAATCATACAAACTCAAGGCCAAGATCAAAGTTGAAGGTAATGGGATTGAACATTGAATTTCATGTCCACCCTATATTTGATTTTGGTCGAATATTTGTCTAAGTTAGATGATGTGCGAAGCGTGTAATTCAAACCATGACAACAAGGTCGTGGTCACAAGTGGTGACCACAAGTTTGAGCCTTTAATTCTTTGTCCGCACCCTATCGCCCTTACCTTGAAATTATTTCATAATATATAGGTGAAATGTCCGGTTCAGTGAGAGAAAATGCAAATGTATGACAACACTGTGGCTAAAACTATATGTAAAAATTTAAGGTCACAAGTTTGAACTTTTGAATTCCTTCCTTTATGTCAGAAGGGTTTTCATTTTAACTTTAGTTAAATATTCAACTTATTGAGCCTGTATGCAAACATTATGTTTCATCCATGCCAACTCAAGGTCACAGTTGAAGGTCAATAATTTGAACATTTGATTTCATGTTTGCATTATGTTTCGTTTAAATAAAATGGTTTCTTCAGTGAAAAGATGTACAGAATACATGTCTCCGTTATACGGGCTCATGGTCAGTGTCATAACTTCATGCCAAGCCTTGAAGGATATTCATTTAACTCTGGTTACATATTGACCTAAGTTAAGGAATATGCGCAGAACACATGCCCATGGCCGTTCATGGTACAAGTCATGGGTCTAATGACTTTTGCTCTCAGCAACCAAAGACAAGCATGGTTGCCTTGCCATTTGATGTCCTTTAAAACAGTATTTTAGTCATGCTATGATAATGGATGGATAGCTAAAAAGCTGAGTGCAATGAGAAGATGTATAGGTCAAGCAGTAATCGAACCCTGGACACTGTGAGCCACATTTGGGAGCACTAATCGCCCAGTGACGCGGTCTCTTTGACAACTACAGGTCCAACCACTCTGTCGTTCTGCTGTTAGGGATATAGCTGCCTTTCCAACTGCCTTCTTGAGTTTTGCCTGAAGGTGTTCATATTCAGAACACTGATTGCTTATGATGTCTAGATGACAACGAAGGTTTTCAGATTACCGATATAATTTCGGAGTCAAAGGTCAAGGTCAAGTATACTTGAAACCTGTCTTACAACTCGTAACACGAACTTCTTTCATTTTGATGGAAGGTGTTCGTATATAGCACACTAATTGCTTATGGTATGTTGCTGAAAAAAGGATTTTAGTTTGCCTATTTAACAAATCTGTTTGCGTCACTTCTCACCACAAAAAAACTTATGCACGAGCATTTGTTTGAACATCATTGCTTGTATTACAATTCCGAAGTTAGAGTAATATTGTATGCCATTACTTTGGTGGTATTCTGTCGCCTAAGTGATATGCGAAGCCCTCTCAGGGGGGTACATATTTTCCTTGTTCCTCTGAAATAAATTGGCTTGTTCCTCTGTTCCCTCAATTTTGTTCTCTTACATTCCCTGTTCCCCAAAATTGTATCTTTTCCCCTCAAAATTTGGCCTTTCTTCCTCTGTTCCCCTGAAATAAATGCCATTATCCCTTGTTCACCAAATTCCCTGCGAATGCCTCATATGCACCTGACTGATAGACCAGGACAATGAGCCCAGCAATCAATAGTTCATATATACTCAGAAAAACAATTGAAGGATATTTGGATTCAGTCCCATCTCTAACATTCAATGCAATAAAAACTTAACTAATTATGCATGCATTTCATAGTTCCAGACATCTGCAATCAAAATGGATGCTTTATTTTAGTCACGCTTCAGTGGTTTAAGTACAGTACAAATCCAAATGGTTCAACCCTCTATAATGAAAAGTCACAAACGTTCAAAAATGATTGAACCCCATTTTTATCGTTTGTATTCCATAATGACTGGCTCCAAAATCATCGCTGGTTCTCCCTCCAAAAACGGCACATAATTTTAAAGCTGTTGTCAGTGTTTTACTGCAAATATGTGGTCCAATTTACCGGGGTATGCCATATCCGTGTATTTTTGTTGAAGAAGTTGTCCCATTATTAGGGGCAATGTCTGATAAATTGGTGTTATTTTTTGTCTGTGGTCGGAATTAGAACATAAGGAATGACCTGGTAAAGGTGGAAGCAAAAATTGAGAGCGCTAAATTTTTTGCTTGTGAACTTTGGGTAGAGAGGGTCGGTACATTTGGTGTAGTACTGTATCGTAACCAATGACCCGTGAATTTCCATTTGCATTTTGGTGAATTGCATAGTGATAATTCTATCAATAACAAAAATAATTTGTTTGAAAACTATATTCCCAAATGTTATAAAGTAAAAAGAATTCTAATATCCCTCAATTTTTTCTGAGTATAGTATGGCTCCAAAGCAATCAAATAGGGCAAAAGCTGAATTTATAGATTCAGGGTCAATTTAGATAAAATAGGAACCCTAAAATGACTTAGAGGTTGGCGCCGTGAAACTGGTTTAAGCCCTCCAGTAAAATATTTTTCCAAGGCGGTACTTCTTTTGTGGATCTTTTATGTTTTTGTTCTGTCTTATGTTTGCTATGTCTTTGTGCGCGTCTGTTTATATGTGCTTTGTGGTCACCTGCTGAGAAAGGGCTGACCTCTTGGCTCTCGTTTGTGGTGTCTAACTGTGAGTTTGTTACTTTCCCATTGGTATCCTGGGTCGGGTGTGGTACTTGATTGTATCGACTCCTGATCTTTGCACCCTTACTTACTTTGACCCTGTAGCGCAATCGGTAGTGAGTTTGATTGTTGATACAGGGATCGTGAGTTCGATCCCGGCCCAATACTTTCGTGGAGGTTGATCATGAAATATTTTCTATCGTCATTCTCCTTCTTTCAGTGATTCAAGAAGGGATATTGTCAGTTACAAGCAAAAGCGTGTGCACAAAGTACTGCCTAGTCTAAGCCTGCCCCAGAAAAACGTGGTTAGGTTAACTGACCATCTCGACATGGCCATGACAATTGACTAGGACTTTAAACCCAAAACAAAAGTATCCCAAATTAGCTCCAGGGCTCAGTCATATTTTAATGTATATAGTATGGTCTCAAATTCATCAAAACAAAGGATCCGCTGTTTGATCTCCGGCTTCAGTAGTCTGTCAGATGAGAATTTAAGTTATGGTCCCGTCTCGATATAACCTTAGCTGTTGTAGGTACGTTAAGCACAAACAAACAATCAAACAAAAGGAAACAGAAAAACACTCAATTTCTGCATGATGTCCTACGGGATAACAAGTACGGCAATTGGTTCTGGGTCAATTTTATTGAATCGGAAGCCCAAAAACGGGTTCCAGTGATCAGAAAAAAAGAAACACGTCATTGTCGTATCAGAAGATCAAATAAAGACAAAAAATTGATTCCAGCAAGAAATTCCCACATAACGTGCTTTGAATCTAATTACTTATGTATACATGTGCATAAGTAGCACTTAAGCGGCCATTTTGATGACGTCATCATTCGGTCCAGACGCAGAACTCAGATCTGTGAACTGGTTTAAATTGTTACATATGCCCAAAAGCTTATTTTGATATATGTCACCAAAAATCGTCACAAAATTTACACGAGATTCCCATTCGACATAGACTATAAGGTCAAATGTTGTGTACGATAACAGATCCATAAATCGGCTCTAGGCCTATTTCAATGAAATAAGGACCCCAAAAATAGATTTTGTTTCCCATTCTAAGAATATAAAACCTAATTCACTTCATAATTTGTATAGAATGGTCCCAAAGTGACTAAACCAGAACAAAAAAAAACACTTGTTATTACAGGATTACAACAAAAGTAATGGGATCTGGGTCAAATTTATCGATTTGGGAGCCCCAAATGGACGCTAGGCGTCTGAAAAAATGGAACACATCTTTTAAGTATTGTTTGACATCCAATCAGTTAGATAAAGACGAAAAATCATTTCTAGCAATAAATTCTCCCTCAACTATTGCTTTAAATACGATGTCTTATATGTGTACATAAGTAGCATTATGTCCGCCATTCTGATGACGTCATTACTCGGACCAGAGGCGGAACTCAGATGGGCGAACTAGTTCAAATTGTTACATATGACCCAAAGTTTATTTTGGTATAGGTCACCAAAAATCGTCACAAAATTTACACGGGATGCCCATTCGACATAGACTATAATAACTGGGCCCTTTAAAGGGCTTAAATAATCACATAATTCATGTATATAGTTATATATTGTTAACTATCCACCTAATCTAATGTGTCTTGAAACTCTGATGAAGGCGAAAGCCGAAAGCACTTAGTTTAAAAAAATTTCTGCACTGTTTTTTTTATTTATATCCTCTTATATTTATTTCTCAAATCAATTTAGAATCCTTTACTGGATCCAGTGCCACAGGAAAGATATCTTGTTTGGTGCATCAGCTTATTTCTCTCTCTCTCTCTCTGTCTCTCTCTCTCTCCCTCTCTCTCTCTCTCTGTCTCTCTCTCTGTCTCTCTCTCTCTCTCTCTGTATATATACAGATATATATATATATATATATATATATATATATATATATATATATATATATATATATATATATATATATATATATATATATATATATATATATATATATATATATATATATATATATATATATATATATATATGACAAACTGACAATGGCTTGATACTTGGAAACAGGGTTTACCTGTTGGATTTCTTGCGCTCTGGTATTCAGTTTTATTTACTGTTAAGTCCTAATCTTTGCTTTATCTCCATGTTATATCTTGATTTATCTTAATAGAGGAGTTTCCCATTATCGGATTTTACCTATATCACGTGACATCGGCTGGCCAGTCCAGCAATTGGACTACTTCCGGTATAAATAAACAAATTGTTGATTTACTTTATAGAACTTCTATATATCGGTCAAAAATTTATTTAAAGAAAAAAAAACAGCAATTATTAATTGAAGAGTCTGGCAAGACTGCGTGTCACTAAGGTCATTTATGGTTACATCTGTACACTGTCCACTGAGTGATAAGATACATTTTATTTTGTGCAGGCACAAATGCACCAGGTTCTTCAATGACTGCTGGGGGCCCTTTGAAAACAATAAAATCTTGAACACGTGTCTTGAGAACTTCGGCACGCGTGACCAGTCGCCTCCTTTGAAGTTGATAAAAGCCCAGCTAGACGTCTACTTATCACATATATGTAAAAGCCTCTAAAACGCCCACACAAACTTATCCAGCGGGGCTTGGGGCTGAGTCTTTATCTACATCCATAATGTATGGGGGTGGTTGGGGAGGGGGTAGTTCTACTAGAAAGACCCTGGTGTGCGCGCGCAGCGAAGACTCTCGCGAGTCTGTGCGCTCTTTAGAGTCTGCTTTAATCTGCGCCGATTTTTATAATAGTTCGAACTCAAAGTATATTTCACACTTATTAAATGTATAGTAAAAAAATAAATAAGGAATACTTATAAAATGTATATGAAAATATAAATTTATCTTTTTTCGAGAATAAGAAAAGTAGCGATTCCATTCTTAAGTTCTTAATCGCTAGACTACAGTGGATTGGAATTTTGGTGCGTACATTCAGTGGCCCAAAAATATTAAAATGAATACATATTGCTGTATCTTTGAAAAAAATAGACATCTGTAGAAATTCTATCCGAAAATTCTCCAAGTAACTTAATAATTAAGATCTGTAAATGTTCCCAAATGACTTACAACGCGAAGCCCCGAAAACAGATACTGTAGAAACACAATTTAAAAGTATCTATTAACAATCGGCGTTCATACGTTTACAAATGCGATCACAATTTTACCAAGGAGGGATATGAGTTATCCGACATTCAGTTTTTGGCGCATATGCGGTCCCAAATTTCACAACCTTTGCTTTTACGTAACTGGTTATCTACAAATAGGGACCTGTTTTCAACTCGAAGTGCGCGCGGGTTTCAGACATTTCATACCGAGCTTTCAGTAGTCTGAGCTAAAAGGAGTTGGTTGCAAATAAAATTGAATCAAAAGGTTATTATTCTCCTTTAATCTTACACTCGGTCGCCTCTAATCTTATACTCGGTCCGAGTCTTACAGAAAAATATGCGTTTGAATATACAAAAAGACAAGCGTTTCGTTGAGACGGTTCTTTTGAGTACCCACGAAACATTGCATATTAAGAAATAAACCCTATATTCGGAAACCAATGTTTCATATATTCTATTCGACATATGCGGATGCTTCCATTTACAAGGTTTCGAGCTGTCGAGGTTTTACTCTTTTGCTGCAACTTCTAAAAAGTAAGAACAGCGTATTTGCTTCTAGCGCGAACATGTCCAAATTATAACTTGAGAATGAGAGTTTGTGAAACAGGCAGACAGTTCCCTATTATTCCCGTTGCTGATGAAGGCCTTGGAGAGATGCGGGTCTACACTATCCATTCATTCTCCCTTTTGGAAAAGTTCGCATATAAAGACACCCTTTCTCGGAAAATCGCATAAAGACACATCGATTTCTGTGATATTTTGGACATTCTTGTTGGGAAGGTTAATAAATAGTGTAGACCCGCAGGGAAACACATCATCTCATCAGGGCTTCGTCAGCAGCAGCAGAAACAATTGTGGAAATATATGCCGGTACGCGTACCACTTGAATAAAAGTCTGCAAGGCTTCGTTCAGCGTAAACTAGATAAATTTGAAATAAAATTAACTCTTTTTGTCATCATATGTAATTGTGGTACATATAATTGCCATTTTCCTTTTGTTTGGTGTTTTAACCGTTATGAATATAAGTGAAATACATGCAAAATTAGTAGTAAGTTATTACAGCTTCATATACCGGAAGTAGTCCAATTTTTGGACTGGTCAGCCGATATCACGTGATACAGGTAAAATCCGATAATGGGAAAGGGGTCTATTTATATGTTTTAGGAGATGCATCGCGATTGAGGGGTCTTTCATGCAAACCAAATAGCTATGTGTCTTGATCCACATCTGAATTAAGGGTGAGGTTGGCGCCGTTAACCCGGTTTAAGCCCTCCAGTAAAATATTTTACTGACTGTTCCAAGGCGGTACTTCTTTTGTGGATCTTTTATGTTTTTTTTCTGTCTTGTGTTTGCTATGTCTTTGTGCGCGTCTGTTTATATGTGCTTTGTGGTCACTTCCTGGGAAAGGGCTGACCCCTTGGCTCTCGTTTGTGGTGTCTAACTGTGAATTTGTCACTTTCCCATTGGTATCCTGGGTCAGGTGTGGTACTTGATTGTATCGATTCCTGATCTTTGCACCCTTACTTACATGCATTAAACTCAGGACACCTCTGAAAGCTCTGCATTCCAGGCTTATGACACTTAACATTTTTGGAGTATTATTAAATACATGAGCTTATACAGTGTACATGTACATCAATGTCAATATACAATTGATGCAGTCTTTTGAGGTTGACATCAGGATTTGTCAACCAGAGAACAGTGATGTTCACCGAGGCAAAGCCGAGGTGAACATCACTTTCGGGGGTTGACTAATCCTGATGTTAAACGAAAAAGAATGCATCAATTGTTTTGTTATATGACACTGTCTCTCTTTTCCTAGTTTTATTTAAATGATTTTCATATAATAAATTTACTCAAGTCAGATGTTCCTAGGAAGATTATTTTTCATCAATATAACTCCCAAATTTCTGCAACTCTGGTGAGATAAGCAAAATATTTGCATTCTTTAACCCATATATGCCTAGCGTCTTTTTTGTGGGACATAGGCAAAAAGTGCAGATCCAGATCAGATGCCACAGAATGCGGGGTCTGATCAGGGTCTACACTGTTTGCTTGCATAATTTTCTATTAAAACTTGATTAAAAATGAAAAATACACCTAACACCCCTTAAAACAGAAATGGACTGTTCCAATTGATAACGGTGGGAAATTCCATTGGGCATAAATGGGTTAAATTCTGTTCTCATAAAATAAACAAATTCTGAATTCAACACATTTTACCTGTGAAATATATATAAGAAATCAGTCATTGTTGCAATATCTATTTTTAGCTCTCTATCAACAGTGACAAAAGTAATTTTACCTGGGCTAGATTTAGTTCAATCTATTTTTAGCTCTCTGTAAGCACTGACAAACAATGTTTACCTGTCCTGAGCTCATCACAGTTTGACATCAAGATCTGTCACAACCAGTGTAAGCTAGTTTCAGCCAATCAGAGGAGGTCTTTTATAGGAGTCATATAACAATGTCAACTGGTGAATTTTAATCAGCCTTGGTGAAGCATTGGCTCTCGGTTTATTATAGTCACATTGGTTATATTTTCAAATTAAAAATAATAAGTGAGTATGATCAGGAAATACCACAATCACAAACCGCAGACAACCCTGTGGCACCGCGAGGAAGAGCCGTTTAACCATCACGAGACACCAGGAAGACAAATTAAGCAAAGCAACCAGCTCTCTCTTCCCCATCAAGATGATTGCAATACTAGAATGGACATAAAGTAACGTACAACAAAACAAAGAACAATTACAGACTCCCACAATGGGTGTAACAATAAACAAAAAGTCAACAACAACAGAACCACCGCCTTAGAACGGACAGCAGCCTAAGCCACCGAGGGGGAGGGGGCTTAAATGCATTTTACTGGTACCAAATCTTCGCCCTAGGTTCTGCTGTTGTTGAAGTACAAGAAATGTTCAGCTCGCAGGGAGGCCATCTAACTAATGCAATGTATCATCATGGAGGAACACTAATATTGAGTGAGAATAATTATCTTTCTTAGGTTTTAATATTGCAAGATGCTATGAATTGTACGGTGGTAGCGTAAATTCTTGGTACAAAACGGGGTCTTCCAATCCACTATTGTAACTGTTTACAAGGATTTTGTCAACAAGTGATGAGGATGTCTCTGTGTAGTGCATTAGTCAATAGACTGGTGTAGTGCAAAGTGTGTACAAAATGAAATTTGTTTTTCTAACCATCAGTCACAATTATTTCATTTATACCAGTGTCCGTAGCTAAGTGGAGGGTCTTAGATTGTAGAGTTATATAGGAGGTCTGTAATGCAGTTCAAAGAGAAGGTGTTTCTGGTTATTACGAGGGCTGTTCAAATATGAATGCAAGTAGCTTTATAACTTTTTTCATATTTATGCTACGACAACATGGTAAACGTTTCTATAAAAGACTATATGTGACCTTTAAACTGGCACCAGACCTCAAGAAAAATACAGTATACTTATCGAGCTATAGCCCTTTGAATGAGGGTCACGTTAGTATACTAACAAGCTCAATGTTTCGAACATATACCAGTGACATAGACGAGCGTATAATTCTTCGATAAACTGGTGGAATTTTTTGAATTTTTTAAGGAAGTATCACCATATTATTATATATTGATTCTGTGAAAGTTGCGAAAATCCGACATGCTTTTGTTAAATTACAGCGAATTGTTATCATTAAAGTCTCTTTATGTTTGCGAATAAATGGTAAACTAAACACCACCTTTCAGTTTTCAGTTAAACTTATCTCTAACAAAATGCACGAAGCAACATTTAAACTAGTTTTAACGCAAAGACAATATGTTGATCGCTCATACTGAGTTGTTGCTACAAATTATTGATGGATAGTGGGTATTTTTTAAGCTCTGAAAAGCATTTTTATTAAGTCAAAAATGCCTTAAGTGAAGGGGTTATAGAATTTATACTTATTTTTTTGTCATAACAGTGTGGCTTTGTTCTAAATTTGAACGTTGACTTTAAGTTTGACCACTATATGCAATATTTCTAATGAAATTACTCAACTATTCTTGAGGACTAGACAGATTGAACAGATTTTAATTAATGTAAACACGTCATTAGGAAGCAGAAAAATGCTTGAAAAATGATATAAAATTTAATTACTCTGTAAATACAGAGCAGCGTGTTTTGAAAACTTCCTTATGACATATTTAGCATGTTTTCAGCAAAACGCAAAGAAAACCGCACAGCGATGTCCATTATTACATCACCAGTAGATAACTCAAAAAGACATTTATCAAAAAAATTAATGACGTCACAAACGTGCCTGTTTACTCGAGATTGAAACAGGATTATATTATTTTTTTCCTGCAAGCAAAATTTGTCAATGTACCTTAAACTTGCATCTAAAATTTGGTGCCAGTTTGTCTAGAACTTACAAAGATATGACACTATATCCGTACATGTACCAAAACTTGCATTGCAATTTGCTTCAGAAAAAACTTCAGTATACAGGAATGACCTTTATATAAGGGTCTATATCTCGAGGAATATAGTGAGTGTTTCTTTATGGTTGAGTCCATTTTAAAGGCGACATATAGTTCATTTTTAGAAAGGTATGACATTTTGTCGTAGCATATATGTGAAGAAAGTTATGAATCTACTTGCATTCATATTTGAACAGCCCTCGTATTAAGTACGATACAGATACAGTCGATGTGGCCATTCTATCTGCGATTGTGTAAACCTTCTTTACATGTAAACTAGGGCTAACAAATAAGGGAATTCCTATTTAACCCTTTGTATACGGGAAACCCTCAAACGGGTACTTGTACAGACAGTGAATAGTGCGTTATGCAGCATTCCATCAGGGTCTACAATCAGGGTCTGCACTGTGTGTTGAGGTAAAATGATCTTCAAAAAATGCAATATTTTTTTTAATTATAACCTGACACCCCTAAATATATATAACGTACCATCCCAAGTGAATTGGAAGAACCCATCAGAACACAGAGATTTAAGGGTGTTTCGGAGGAAGCAAGAAACTTGAATCCGTAGAGCTATGCGTCTAAGATGTCAAGTGTGGAGAGGAGATACTGTATATTATGAAGTGGATTTAATTTTTTGGTGGGGAAAAGGGAAAAATAACAAGAAAGGAAAAAAAGCTAATACAGCCAATTGGTTTATTTGGACAGCCATCCCAAACCTGTCTGTTTAGCTACAGAGAGTATTGAACGATTGTATGTAGCAAGTTAATCTATTATACGTTCCAGAGAGCGGCCTAAAAGGTGTTTCTCAGACTGGAGGTATGCGAAGACTGATCTACGCCTCTATTGTTTGCATGCAACAAAAATGTTTCTTAAAGCGATTCATCGAGCTGTTTTAGTTTTGTGTGCTGTGCTTTAAAGGGTTCCATTCAATGTTTAACAATATCCTTTTATACAATACAGTCAGCTAGTGCTATCGACCCATATATCATACTAAGATGGCTGATCTGCCCCTTTGCTGTTCGAATATGACATACGGTAAATGTTCTAAAAATTCGAACAGCAGGAGCCTGCAAAATAGCCTAGACAAACGGTGCAGACCCAGATCAGACTGCTTCTAAAGATCAGGGTCTTCCCTGTTTGCTATTCTGACATGCATATTCTGAATACCAGCCCTGATAATGAACATTTTATCAGAGAATAGAAAAAGAAGTGTGTTCGAAATTATAGAACATTTGCCGTAAACATGTTTCATGAGACAGGACAGCTATTTCATAACTACCGGTGTCATAAAATTAATCAGGCTTTAGATCATTAACGAATTATTGGAATCATATTTACCTCACTACTGCTATATTGTCTAGAGAATTGAAAAACCTGAGCAAAAGCGCGAATCAGTGAAATGACCCGGGGCTTTGGAAAAGATACATTTGATCATGCACTGTAACACTTACGTGTACCTTTACACCAACCTCTTGGTGTAATATAACAACTGTTCTATTCGATTGTATTGATCCGGAGAAAAACTACAATAATAACAGGTAAAAATGCTCTAACATTTTTCACTTTAGAAATGTTGACCTCAGTGTGTTTTTCGTTGTTAGACAGCACGAGCAAGTAACTGCCACCATTTTTGTTGTTTAATTGCACTTGTATTTTAAATATAAGCATGCAGTTAACATGGGCAATTAATATTATCAACCAAATCGTACACGACTGGCCAGGGTCCTCGCTGTCCGTAATATAGTTTTCCTTAAGGCACACATATGTGACTTTCTTTGTCAAATGTCCGAGGTGTGATATATTCATTGGGACAAAAATGCTTGAGTGGTTCGTTTTCTTGTGCATCGGTCCAAATATTCCTTAATGACTCCAATAATTAATTGTAAACCTTCTATGAAATGTATTTTCCACCTGTTTCGTGTAAGTGCTTGAGAATTACACCAATAAAAAACTGGGATTCACTCCAATAAAACAAACTGATATTATTTGAACCTGAAAGTGGAATATTCATATTAACTCATATATATCACTATAGAATACTCAGATCATACTTTTTTTTCGATTACTATGGATTAATAAAAAAACAACAAAAAAACTTGTGTCTAATACTATATGAATATTCAGATGAATTTGTGTCTATAATTGTGGTACTCCAAGATTAGCGTGTGCTTTAACTATGGAACATATTTCATTTATGTTCGTGGTTCAGGAAACAGTTCTAATATTTTTTGGAGATTTTTGCTGTCTGTTATAACCTAGCGTTGAAATTGATTAATGTAGAACTAGGATCACGAAATTAAGCTAATGTATACTGAAAACAACAACCACAATTAAATCCATATACACATCTATTGCGTTGTGAGTTCAATGGTATTAATATACTTTTCGCTTACTGTAAAGGCGGCGACATTAATATTCATATCTGGGCGTGGTTCTGCTATTTCATCTGCTTTGGAGGGGAAATCAGGTTTTATTTATAATTAGGGGAAGAGTTAATAAACTTTTGGGGCCGCGCAAACGTGCGTGCATTTCATGAAAATCCTAACCGTACACACACTGAACTCACATTTATTAACCCCTAAAGCGCATAATCACAAATACATGTATATGCTTTATTGTCGTGAAGCCTCATAGACAAACAGTGTGGACCCAGATCAGACTGCTCCTGTAGACGCAGTCTGATCTGGGTCCACAATGTTTGCCTCTATGCTTATGTTAAATAGACATTTTCAGATGTAGTTATTTTGCTGGCATTTTAAGGACTAAATAATGTGTTTTGCGTCTATACTGAGGTAATGACGCAAGATAATACAGTTACTTTTGAGTAAAACCACGCCTCCTTTTCAGCTCTTACCTGTATGTCTAAGGTTGACCAGTCCTAATAACGCATTCATGAGGTGCCGCTTTTACAGTAAGCGAAAAGTCAAATAATATTCAAGAGAAATGAATAACTTTGCAAGAGAAATGAATAATTTTCAGCAAAACCAACTTTGAAAAAAGCGTTGCGCTTATCGAGGCTGTCGCAATCTACTGTTTTAACTTTAGATAAATAAGATCGGTCAAAATTACGATAGACATATTTTTTTCGGTCGTGGTTTAGAACAATATTTCAAAACTTACGAATGAATATTTACCGACGATTTATTCCATAATTAAGCAATTACTAGTTAAAGTTAAAATTATACTGTAGTCTCGAGAGGATTATAGTAAAATACAAAATGACATTGGCCCAGATAATACACCTAAAGAATAGGAGTTTTCATTATACGCTTGGTTAAATATACCAATTAGATTACATATAATTAACATATCTTTTTTATTATTATAATCTAGTAATTTAGTAAAAACTTAGTTGTGAGTATTTATATTATTGTTTTGCCGCTTTTCACGTTATCATAGTGTTTGTTTGCAGTGTTGGATACAACATACGTCGAATAAAATTATAGGTTTCATTGTGCACTTTAGGTCTGAAAATACACTCTTCTTCCTATACAAAGATAGGTGAAAGGACATGCTGAAAATAAACAAGCAGCCTTTTAATATTATCATAATGCAATGAGAAGGCAACAGAAGCCAACCTATCCATAGATGCAATTTCCAAAAATGGAACGCATAGGAAGATCAAGTGCTATCGACGTCGAAAATGAAAAACCGCCAACAGCGTGGGGTCACCATGACAATCAGTCTCATTTGACCTTGAGGCAGCTAATTCGACCTTCACTGATCGGCATGGCCGTCAGTGGTTGTTATACTTACGACGGCGATTTCATACGCATGGGAAGAGAACGATCTCAAGGCCGTGTATACAGAACGTTTGGAAGACTGTTTAGAATATTCTGTGCCATAGTTTGTATTGGGGCCATCACAAAGACTATGACTGCGTTCCTCTATTTGCCCGCTGAGTACTTGCAGTTTAATGCCGTTGTTGTTGCATGGAATGTGGAGTGTTTTCTTTTGTTCTTAATATCCTTAAAATCTGGCCATTCTCGCTATGGTGGAAGGGACAAAGCTTTTGATTTCTGGGAGGAGAACATTGGTCCAGCGCTTGAAGAGTTGGGAATAGATTTGCCTGTCCAAACTATCAAGAAAAGACAGACAATATATTTGATAATGGCTTCAATGTTCTCTGTGTTCAACTTAGCGGGCTCTTCATTTATGTCCGCTGAAATATTTTCAGAAGGTTATGGAAGTGTATTTGCAGCACCATTTGCTAAATCTGTATCCACAATAGTTCTTTCAATGGGTATAATGGTTGTACTGACACTACTTTGGCTTTTCCCCGCATTCTACATAATATTTATATCCACTTTACTAATGCAAACTTTTGAGGTGTTCAACGCTTTTCTTGAGAAGCATATTGCACAGAATATCCTTAAAATGACTTGTAAGTTTCATAAAATACGACTTTTACACCTGAATCTCAGCAAGATGGTAGCAGAGCTAGACAAAGATTTTGGATACTATTTTGCTCTGATATTCGTCTTTAATATTGCCATTGCTTGCTTCATTCTGTACCAAATTTTGAAGACTCAATTGGAGACCATTGACCTTGTGATGTATTTATTCTGGATGTTTTCGAGTCTAGCACTTCTAGGCGGTGTGTCAGTTTTTGCTGCCTATCTCAACGAATCGGTAAGTTAAAATACATGCACACTCTATAACATCTTTTCTATTCCCTATTGTCACGTGTATCCTACATAGGAGACTCTTACCTATTTCTATTTTTGATGCACAACCTTCAGCAAAGGAAGAAAGAAAACTTTCATTTGCAAGATGTGCGCTTTTGTTTTTTCTTTGTTTGTGTAATCAGTCAATTAGTTTCGTTTTATTTAGAATAAATTTGTTTGAAGCTAATCGGGGCACCGTATATGTTCTGCCACAAAAACATATCCATAGTATGTTGATAACTTTTAACTCTTACTAATAGACCTGTAGTGCTTTGTGTGGGCAAAAAGCAAACAGTCCAGACCTGAGACCTAGGGAAACAATGCAGACCAATATCAGACACCATATAATGCAGCGACTGATCAGGCTCTCCACCTTTTCTTTACACGAATTTAATTTACATTTACGGTTTCTACCTAGGAGTATACTATATATGAACAAAAAGCTTTGAGGCGTGACTGTATTTTCAATATTGAAAAAACGGATCTAAAATTGGGGTTTCAGTTGTTTACTTGCAACAAAAGAAAGATCTTAATTACAAATGGTAGCTTAAAGCAGGTAGGATTTTTTTTTGGTTTTTTTTTTGTTGCTTTACGTCCCAAGTCAACAGCTGTGGTCATTGTGGGACGGTCAGTTCACCTAACCACACTTTTTCCTGGGCAAGCTTGAACAAGCAGTTAACCAGTACTTCGTGCACATACTTTCGCTTGTAACTGACAACAACCCTTCTTGAATGATTCAGCGGAAGGAAGGAGAATGACTGTAGAAATTATTTCATGATCAATCTCCACGAAAGTATTGATCCGGGCCGGGATCGAACTCGCGACCCCTGGATCTGCAGTCAGACTCGCATCTGTTGCCAGACACGTTAAAGCAGGTAGGAAGTATTGCAGAATGCCCTCCTTGGAGCACCCCTTGTTACATTTTGCAATCCGTTTGACCTGCATTAGGCGATAATTGGTCTTGAAAACCAATTCCTGATCTTTGCAACCTTACTTACTTTTATTCTTTTTGAGAGCGGCCGTTTTTTACACAGGTATCATTAGTTGTCTCGCTAACAACTTTCAGAAAAAAAATGATTTAAATTATACCCATTGATTATATTCATTTACATGACCATTATGTTCTAAAATACCAGAATTAGGATCAAACCAGTTTTTAGTTACCAGTAGAGGCCAGTATATACTGAGCGAAACTTCTAAACCGCCACTCGATATTTTCTCATATATCTTAACATATATAAAACATACATGGCTACAATTTACACTCAATATGGAAAAATAAAATAAACAGAACCTGTCAAAATTTCATTTTCACCAATTGAAATTAACATGCTCAATTGATAGACTGTATAAAGGCACCATCGCATTTCATTTTCACACAAACGCTAAAATTTGAACTCACCGCGTATTACAGGGACTTAAAGTAAAAAAACAAACATCACTTTTATGGTGTTATAAATTGACATTATTGAACATTTTTGGGCTTCGCTTTTATTAAGTAGGGATTTTCAGGTAATCCAGAATGTTCCTATATGGAAGCCCATATGGCATAAAACAACACAAGAATGCTTTATGGAGATGACATGTTTTTGTCCACAATATTATTGAAACTTTCTGATACTGTAAATGGACATTATTGAATATTATCGTGTTTATTTTGTAATAAAGTAGCAATTTTCATGCAATTTAGTTCTTCTATGGAGACCCATATGGCCTAAAAGAACAAAGAAATGTGTTTATGGTGATGAAATGTTTTGTCTACAATATTATTGAAACATCCGTTACCCATTAATCGTGTACTGCACACCAATTTCGACACTTCCGACGTTCCAATGCAGCATTTGTACATCACCGAAACAAAGTATGGTGGATTATACAGGACATTTTATGGCGTACGTAATACACAGTTTTTGTCTATTTTTCTCGTCATACGAGTGCAAAAATGAAAAATGACCGACAGGTTGTGGTGTTAACTTTCGGCTCTTTCAAAACATGTCAAACTTTTTGATAAATTATGAATCAGACTCAGCGAGCAGCCCGACCCCTCTACCTTATACTCATACAACCCAAACGTTGGCATTTTTTGTGTTAAAATAAAGTTGTCGGTTAGTTGTCGATAAAAAAACGAGTATACACAAGGCGAAAAACATTTAGTATCGTGCACCACGTGCAAAACCGGTATCAGTACTCTATCGTTACGCATAAATGAGCATCCTTATTGAATCAAACTTCGTTTCGTTCAATCGACGGATACATGTGCCCAAAACTGTGCCTAATATAATTTCAAATAGTTTAATAATAAATGAGCTATATTGAAAAAATGTTTTTTGTTAACTGGCGGTTTAGAAGTTTCGTTCAGTATACAATTTTCAGATACTGAGGCTAACAAAGCTTTATTTCGACAATTAAGATATTTATCTGTTTATTGATTATAATCATGTCCGTTGATATTATCTTTTCATTTGTTTTCAATGGAACATTAATGAGTGCGATCGCTGGAGCCACGCCAGGAAAACCTGACCAGTGAGTGTTTGAGTGCCAACCTGTAGCCATTCTCTGCTTTTGGTCACTACAAATGTAACTCATCTAGTGGCTGTCTTGTGGTCAACGTGAACATAAATAATATAAACGATAATTTGTTTGTTTCCTCAATGATTCTATGTGTGAGTTGTTTATTTTGATTCTTTACGTCCCAGTCAACAATTTGTCAGGCACAGTGCCTCAGGTTATGTTCGAACCCACAACCCCTCGATCTCGAGTCAAGCACTGCTCACTGTACCACCGCGCTCATCCCTCAATGATTTAACTGAGGGAATCTTCTTGTAGTGAGCAGATCCATTTAATAAATAGGCACATTTGCTCTAGATATATGTATATATAGTAATTATTGTCACTTTCATAAAAAAACTTTAGTTTTGAAGGTATCCAAGGAGCTATCTGTCGTATCTTGGTAAAGATCATAGGAGAGTGTATTCGTTATAAATATATATCACGTGCAAATGGATTTAGATCCTGAATGCATGCCTGATCACATGCATGATTTTGTTTGATTTGATTCTTTACGCCCCATCACCAATCTTTCAGTTAAACAGGGACGGGTCTTTCTGGGTTGAACCAGTACTAAACTAGGATAAATGTGTCTTGCTCAATGATCACAACGCAGTGAAGCCGGTGAGGCTTGAACACACGGCCCCTTGGTCTCACATGCATGATAAAAGAAGAAAGAGCGTCGGGCCGAACCTGAACTGTTGGTCACTCTGGTGGTATTCCTGAAATAGTTTTAACCTTCTGCAGACGAAAATAAGCATGAACATTTGCCAAGCATTTAGATTGTTGTGATCAACGAATACAGTACTTTTTCTTGTGGGATAACGATAAAAATGGGTCTTTATTGTTGAAAGTACTCGTTTGTCCATCACATTTATAATTCATGAAGTTGTCAATTTCATTTTATTCACATATGAAGTTCTAATGCTGGTCAAACAGAGGAAAGGCTTAATTGTTCATAATGAGTACACAATTGATGATAATAGTCATATCGAGAAATAACATAAAATTTTGAGCTACGTTCATTAACAGGCTATTTTGGACCCCTTTGAGGCCCCCAAAAAATGAAAAAATGCTTTTCAACAAACTCTTCATATCAGTTTACTAGAACAATAGCCCAAGTGTAAAAGTCTGAGATTAATTTGACTTAAAAATTACCGTTGCTATGGTAACAATGAATGACCGCCAAAATACATGTAAGCTGAAAATAGGAAAGACACCATTTTGGAACAAAACAAATTAGAGACATTTGACAGAGAAATAACAATGGGCACGAGCAAATATTAAAAATATATTTTAACAGATGATTAGAATTATCCCGATACACAACATATTAAAGGGTATATTTTTTTGCATTTAGCTGTTCCTAAAAAATCGGTCACCCAAAGCCTTAAATTTGGTCCAAAATGACATTTTCTCTATCTTAAGCCATTTTTGTTACTATGACAACGGTAAAAGATGAAGAAATGCCACTGACTTTAACAATTGGGTTATTCTTCTGAACAACCAATCAGAAGAAATTGATGAAAAGCAATTTTCAGTGTGTGACACCAGAGGGGCCAAATTAGCCCCTTAATGCACGTAGCTCTTAAAGTTTACATTAAGATACTCGGTTGACAAGTGACTGAAAGTAATCATTTTTGGGCGGCATCTATTGATAATGAATAACATCTGGTTGAATCACGTGACACAAAGTGGCGGTTGTGTTTTTTGGTGCTCCTAAAATCTATTAAATAAGGACAATTTTGAGTGTTTTGGAAAGTGTTGAATTGGATAGTGACTTCAGGAAATATTTTCTAAATGGTATGACATTTGATTTTCGAGAAAAAACTTTCTAGATTTTTGGTTATATTGATCATAATATTGAACATCTGCCTCAATAGAGATTAGCTCACCCCCCACCCACTGGTTGAAACATGGAGGTAGCCATTGACAACAGCACAGTAGAAATACTCAGTCAAACACGTGACATATTAAATATGAACAATATGGCAATACCTGTGTCGCAAGATGGACAAGGCGAGAGCATGTACATGGATAACAGTACAGTTAACGGTAACATGAGGCACGAAGCCCAATTCTCGCAGCATATACTCACAACACAATTGCAAGATGAACGTGAGTTGAACGCTTGTCAAAATAATGGGACTGTGCATACCTTAACATCAAATATGCAAAGGACTGAAAATGCCACTCCGACGTTAATTGAAATATTAAATAAACTAGATAAAAAGCTAGAAACAAGCCTAACAAATATAGAAGGTCAACTTTCAAACCAGAATAAACGATGGCAGATTATAGAACAACAATTATCAAGTCAAAACAGCAGAATGAATAACATTGAACAACAGATGTCTCAGATGAACAACTGGAAACAGGCATTATCGAACACACAAAATGATGTAACAAGACTAAATACTGAAGTGTTTACTGTAAAAGCAAAAATGGACTCAGTGAAGGGTAAAATTGAAACTTATGACAACAGCATACAAACTTACAGTGACATATGTGACAATATTGTATCGTCAAACTCAGAATCTGAATCCAAAATAGATTACCTGATGGATAAACTTATTAGCATGGAAATTTCACAAAATGAGTTACAGTCCAAACAAGCCAATATAGAAGAAAAAATGATCGACCTACAATGGAGAGGTATGCGTGAAAACCTCCTCTTCACCGGTATTGACGAGCCTGTACTACAACGCGGCGAGTATGAGAACGCTGAACAGACTCTGAGATTATTTCTAAGAAACGAAATGGGTATAGATGATGAAATACCCTTGGATCGAGTCCATAGAATTGGCAAATTTAGACCCGACCAGCAATATCCGCGAACAATCATAGCAAAGTTCGAGAGGTACAGGGATAAAGAATTTGTAAGGAAAAAAGCTCCTTTAACTCTGGTGAATAAGCCATTCGGTGTAAATGAACATTACCCCATGGAGATGGAGAATAAACGAAAACTTCTTTATCCAGAGGCAAAGAAAGCGCGGAGAAACAGGGACAATAAAGTAAGGCTGATTAAAGACAAGTTATTTGTGAATGGGGTAGAAATCAAACCAATACAACAGCCATATGAAAATAACCAGAGTCACCACAGTACAGACCAAAGCCTGAGATATACGAACAAACCGGCACCAGCTCCTGGAGCGTGGCAGTATCGAGGGCGAGGTCGTGGGCGCCCACGCGGCCGTGGTATTGCATCAGATCGAGGCCAGAATGCAGGGAGTTGGACAGCCCACCCAGCTACATGGACAGCACGCGATAGAGCATTTGAAATGCCAACTAGAAACAGGTTTGCTCCAATCAGATGTGACGACGATGAGGCTGAAACGCCAATTGCGAGGAATTCACGGAAACACCAAGCATCATCTCCGCTTGACGCAGACGTTAACCTTAAAAAACACAAAGAGGACAATGAGGCTGATCATTTGACATCAGTATGTAGTCAAAAAAGGCCAAATGAACAAACTGTACAGTCAGTGGATACCTCAAGCAACGAAATGGTAGTCGACAGAAATAAGGATAAAGAGGTATCCACATCATATTCTGTTGTTTGTGGGCCAACGAACCCAACTAACCCACAAACGCTAGCTGGTGCGAGTAACAATTCGCCACTGTTTGATGGCCCCAACAATACACAGTCAGGATCCGCCAAGACGACCGTTAAAATCGCGCACGTGGCTGAACAATCTACAGGTGAAAACTGGGATTAGCAGTGCGGGGGAGGACATATAAATAGAAATAATTGGCCCAATGCGACACAAATAGCAGGTCAAAATAATCCTTTCTCCAGTAGAAAAGACAAGTTAAACATACTCTCACTAAATGTTTGTGGTTTGTCAGCCAAGTTACGTTGCCCAGAATTTTGTGATTTTATTAGTCAGTATGAAATTATAGGTCTACAAGAAAGTAAAACAGATGATACGGACAGTATTGTTCTACCTGGTTATACATGTACTTTGAATAATAGAGATAAGATGTCTAGGTATAGATCAGGCGGAATAGCACTTTTTGTCAGAGATAGCATTTCGGACTTTGTTAAAATTGAGACTGAGCTACATTCAAAACTGATACTTTGGTTTACTATATCGCATAACATTACACTTATCGGTGAAGATGTCCATTGTGGTATAGTGTACATTCCTCCACAGGGCTCAAAGTATGCACACGAAGAGCCATATAATGAGCTAGAGCAGGAGATAATAAGATATTGTATTAACTCTAAGAATATTATTCTTATGGGAGACTTTAACTCACGAACAGGCCAAAAAGATGATTACGTGCCAATTGATAGCTATTTATCAAAAAACTTTGGACTAGAGCAGCTATGCGACGACTTTTCGGATGTACTGAATAATTTTCAGCTGAATTCTGTCCCTTTGCTAAGAGATAATGACGACAGCGCCATTAACTCTTATGGCAACATGATGCTTGATTTCTGCAAAAATACAAATTTGTTTATCACAAATGGAAGACTTGGTAAAACAGAAAATAGCAGACGGGTCACGTGTAAAGATAGAAGTACAGTAGACTATTATTTATGTACATCCGATATGTTTAGCTCTTTACATGAGTTGAAAATACATGAATTCAACAGTCTATTTTCTGATGCACATTCTCCATTGTCAATTATATTTAAGACGAATAACAACGATAACAACTACGAAAACAAAGATGAGCATATCTCACGTAAACAAGGCGAAAAAATAAAACTTTGGGACTCTGACAAATCCAACTTATTTTCTAACAACTTAAATATGGAACTAGTTTCAGACGTAGACCAGAAATTATTACATTCATTGAACGGTAACACTATCACACAATCAGACATAGATGAAATAGTGGGTGAAATAGGCGCAATATTTGAAGAAAATGCAACAAATTCATTTGGATATCTTAGACCAACTAATAATAAAAAATCAAAGTTCTCAAAACCATGGTTTAACTTCAACTGCAGAAAAGCTAGGAATATGTACCATGTAGCCCGAAAATTATATAACAAAAACAAAACAGAAATAAATAGACTTAGATTGAAACAGGTAAGCAAAGAATATAAATCTACCCTATTTAAAAATCAGAAACAGTATAAAAATGTCAACATAAATAAACTGCGAAATTTAAAGACTTCAAATCCAAGAGAATATTGGCGAATTTTAAATTCCGAGCAAGCGAAACAGAAAACCGAGGCATGCTTAGACGATTTGTACAATTTCTTTAAAAATATAAATGCATCTGACCAAACAAGTTGTTTTCCCAATCACGCACCTACATCTGATAACTCAGAAAACCAGGAACTAAACGAGGAGCTTAATTTGCCAATCACTGAAGCAGAAATTCTAAAAGCCATTCAAGGACTAAAATGCAACAAGTCGTCAGGGCTTGATAATGTAAAAAATGAGCATATAAAAAACACACGTAATGCTATGCTTCCACTTTATTGCAAGCTATTTAACATTATTTTCGACACAGGTATCATACCAGAAAGCTGGTCATTAGGAACAATAAAACCAATATTTAAAAATAAAGGGGATCCAAAGCAGCCAGAGAACTATAGGCCAATAACAATATTAAGCTGCTTTGGAAAGCTATTTACATCGGTTATCAACAACAGACTCAAAGCATATGCAGAAAATTATGACGTCATTGATGACTGCCAAGCTGGGTTTCGTAAAAACTACTCAACCGCAGATAACATGTTCATCATCAAAAGTTTAATAGACATAGCCCGGGCAAGTAAAAAGAAACTTCATTGTTGTTTTATTGATTTTAAGCAAGCGTTTGATACAGTGTGGAGAGATGGACTTTGGGGAAAACTTTTACATTACCAGATAAATGGCAAGTGTTTTAAACTTATCCAAAATATATACGGAAATATAAAATCAAATGTTGAAGCCAATGGCAACATGTCAGCGTTTTTCAAATGCTTATCGGGCCTCCGACAGGGGGAAAATATGTCTCCATTTCTTTTTTCAATTTTCTTAAATGACCTCAAGGCATTTCTGAGGGCACACAACGTAAATGGCATAACATGCAATATTGGATATGAAGATGTCTCAGTCTATCTAAAAATCTTAATATTATTATTTGCGGATGACACTGTCTTATTTGCCGAGTCTGATCAGGAGCTGCAGTATGCTTTAGACCAGTTTAAAGAATATTGTGAGGAAATGAAATTAACTGTTAATGTCGAAAAAACAAAAATAGTAATATTCACAAACACAAGAAATAAAAATCACTTCGAATTTAAATTCAACGCAAGTACAATAGAAATAGTAGATGCATATAAATATCTTGGGATATATTTTGCAAAAAATGGATCATTTACCCTAGCAAAGAAAAGTATTGCTGAGCAAGCGAATAAGGCCCTATTTTCCTTGTTACGGAAAGCAAGAAATCTTGACCTACCCTACGATATACAGTTAGATCTTTTTAATAAAATGATAAAACCTATACTGTTATATGGCTCGGAGATATGGGGCACAGGTAACTGTGACATCTTAGAGCGTGTCCAGTTGAAATTCCTAAAATACACATTTAAGTTAAAAAAGTCAACACCTTCACACATGATTTATGGAGAGCTTGGAATAATGCCCATCTCAACAGATATTAAATCCCGTGTTATATCATTCTGGTGCAAACTCATAGAAAATTACGAAAATTTTAGGCTGTCTTCACTGTTATACACGGCTGTACATGCAATGCACGAACATAAACACTTGAAATCCGCATGGATAGAAAATATAAAACATCTGCTATGCTCATTAGGCTTCTCTGGTATATGGTACACACAGAGCTTTATCAGTTCCACTTGGCTAATAAAGGCAACCAAACAAAAGATAAAAGACATATACATACAAGATTGGAATTCCACACTAAGCATCTCATCAAGCAGTAACAACTATAGATTATTTAAAGACACTTTCGAAACAAGTAGTTATATATCCACATTATCACCCTATATGTGTCGTAGATTTCTTGCCTTCCGAACACGGAATCATAGATTTCCGGTGGAAATCGGCCGATGGAGAGGACAACCACTCCATGAACGAAAATGTAATTATTGTCTAGATGATATTGGGGACGAGTACCATTATTTACTAACCTGCAGAAAATTTTCAGAGGAAAGAAAACGCCAACTTAAGCCTTACTTTTATGTTCGCCCAAATACTATAAAATATCATGAAATCATGAATACCAAAAACCCACAGCAATTGAAAAACTTATGCAAGTTTATTGATATCATTTTGAAGAATGTTTGAGTATTGTTTTATTGACCCTTTAAACATTATCATTAATATATATGTTCAATATGTCATAGCCAGTGCAGTATGTCATGGTGGAAAATGTCAGCCCCTGACCATACATACCATTGGGATAAGTATGGCCAGGGTCTGCCATGTTCAACCACAATACAAGTACGTGTAGTAAAAATACAAGGCTACAGCGAGTATAGTAATTTGTATGTCATAAGATTGAACCCATGTCTCCTAAAACCTGCTTTATGTTTCGTTTCGATAAAGCTGGTGGCAGGAAAAGTAGTATTGCTGACCATAACCGACCAACGCCAAGGGCTATTCTTGCCAGTACAAGGGTACCCCATGCGCTGGTCAGATGAACTTGTTACTGTATTGTTATGTCTCACACGGAGCAAAATGTTCGTATACAAGCGTTGAATGGCGAAGCTCCAAACTCAGAGTGCGCTAGTGCCCATTCTGATACGGAACTTCCCCATCCAATATGGGTGGACTCAAAATAGTAATTCTAGCCTAAAGCAAAAGTCTACTCCGCGCAACAATTTCATTGTAAAATAGCGAAAGACAAGTTACCCTTTACTCAATCCTTTTATTGAAAACTGGTCTTGGGTGTCCATATGGAGATTCGCATGAGAATTGCCTCAACGAGGCAATACTCACGGGCGTCTCCATATCGTACAGTAGCTTGATCTATCATCATTAACGACAGTTAAACTCTCCTTGGTCGCTAAATCGGAATACACAATCTTTAAATACCACTGCACGAGAAATGTAAACCGTCATGAGACGGGTCGCGTGTGAAGGACCCTTGCCAAAATTGGATGAAAAAAGGAAAGGCGATTGACTGCTTGGCTTCGTATAATAGAATTTCCTTTTCACGCGACACAGCTCTTAATCGGTGTTATACTGGCTTCCGGTAGGCGGATCCAGCAGTAAGATAAATTGGGTAGAGTTCTGGAGATAATATATTGACGCATATTTTTTGAACACGTATATACATACTCTGGCTGGAACACCAACAACAATATACACATGTATATATTTTCTCTCTATATAGCATATTTTGATGTACAAAATTGTATATATGCTAATTAGTCGATGTGATAATTTTGATAGAATAACACAATGAGCGATCGGTGCACACGGGTGCTAAATGCTGTATAACTAAATTGGGCTAGAAATTGTTGCATATGATATCATAGCAAAACAGTGTGAACCAAGATGAGATGGCACATTGTGTGTCGACTCATCATGGCACCCACTATTTAACGAACATAGGCATACAACACTTGAAGTCTGTAAGATGTAAATCATTTGGCAGAAAAGATATTTGCATCACAGTACATATACACACATTTACACATATATGTAAATTTAATTGTGAAAAAACATATGTGTGTGCATATGTGAATATCAACTTAGTAGGTGAATAATTTGATTTTGTAGATGGGAACCAATATAAACTCAATGGAAAAAGTCCTCCCGAGGATTGAGCTAAATTCTATGTTTTCAAAACTGACTTTTTTCTCTTCCTAAATCAATTAGCCACTTTGTGTTATTGTAACAAAATAGACGTGTAAGATTGTGAACCTCATGCTGGTTACATGTTGTAATCCTGAGTGAATAAAGTATTTGTATTGTATTGTATTGGATCTTAAATCACAGCTACTTATAATTCAAAGTAAAACCTTTTGTCACGTGGAATTCGAATTAGTTGTTACCAAGCACACCACACCAAATGATGTTTTCTAATAAGCTGTGTTATAACCCATTTGAGCCGAATGAAATTTCTAATTTTTAAAATGGATCAGTCATATCCGTTTAAGGGTTGTTGGTGGTATTTTTCGTTTTTCAATAAGACTTTCTGTTAGCAAACAGAGAGACCCTGATCAGACGCCGCAGAACGCGGTGTCTGATCCGAGTCTGCACTGTGTACCTATGTCCCACAGAAAGGACGCTATGCTTATATGGCTAATGTTTCTATGGTATTTTTCAGGCACATGGAGCCCTTGATTCTATATACTACATTTGTACGAAAGACATCTCCATTGAACAACTTGGTCAGGTAGGTAGACGAAAGCAACAATACAATGCACAGATAATCAAATAAAATTATTATTTATAATTAAGAAAAAAATCCCCACATAAATCCGTATTTTGTTAAAAATGCTAATGTGTTAAACGGATTTTGAGCCATCAATGTTTTAATTATTGTCCATATTAGTGACAAAAAATAGCCAGCACATGGGATTTTGGTATGCATTGCAATGTGGAGCAGCGACCAAACGATCCGACTCTGCTCGTGTGCACAGGTACATGTATGGATATAGATGAAGACTCAGACCAAAATTTAGATCTCTAGGCCCGCTGGATACATTGGAATAGGCTTTTAAAGGAGACTTTTGTGCATATGCATCAATAAGTACCTAATTCCGAAGTTCTAGCCAAAATTTCTATATGTATATTGGTGTTTTTCTAATATCTGGAGTTGTGGTGTAATTATTTGTTGCTACATGTACATTGTACCTTATAATTAATGAGTCGTGACGTGATTTCCAACAATGTGCAGTTTGACAAGTGTAGGCTCAGACAAGCCTGTGCTGCCTCCTGTTAAGCTTAGAATTTAATCTCCAAATTATGTTCAGCCAGTAGCTTAACAGTCGTAGTATATTCAAACGACTAGCAAATGCTCTGATCAGGCTGTGCGTATGCGCAGGCTGATCTGAGGCTTTGCTGGTCGCATATACCCACTGTTGGAAATCTCATGCCCGGGTCTCATTTGATTTAGACAAGTATGCACATTTATCCAGTAGAACGAGAAATCTAATTTTACACCTGTGCTCTTTTAAAGTGCAGTACATTTTATGTGCGCACAGTAAAGGCCATAAAGCAAGTGTTTAATTGGGCTGCTTTAATTCATCATACATGTACTGTCGCCACTTGATCTCTCACGTGGAGAGATATAGGCGACTTGGCCTTTATCACATAAGATGAAATACTGCATACACTGTTCTACCACCTGAAAAAAACTTGGCGGTGTGGTTGGAACTAATTCTGTGTAATCTCTAGAATCTATACAGGTGTTTTAGGGAGTTACAAATTGCTGAGAATTATTTGATCTTTGATCTACTGCTGATTTTATTATTCATATACTCAATGCTTTCCCCAAGTACATTGCACTCACAGTGTGAATATGTACTTTGTGTGGTTTACAACTTCAAACAGCTAACACATAATTACTGACGGATTTTAATGGTCTGACTTTGGAAATCCGTTCAGCCAGCCTGAGGCGGTCACAGGCTGTGCAAACGCATATAGTTGGTATAGGCAGTGTCTCGTCGTAGGCTTCGCTTGAAGATTGAGGTACAGAAAACCTGTGTAAAACGGCCACTCTAAAAAAGACCGAAACTTGGTTTTCAAGACCAATTATCGCTAAATTCAGGTCAAAACTATTGCAGAATGCTCGTGAGCATTCTGCAATACTTGCGACCTTTCTTAAGCTACCATTTGTCATTGAAACCTTTGATTTGTCTATTTTTGAGTGGCCGTTTTAGACAGGTTTTACTGTATTCAATGTTTACAGAACATTTAATATCTGAGTTCGTGCATAACAGAACCACCAAATTGACCTTGGTGCACAGCAAAAACTCAGATCAGCCTGGTCATCTGCGTTTCATGAATGAAGCAACCAAGATAATTAGCTATCGATTTTAAATGCACAGCGAAGACTCTGATCGGACTCACTGTCTTCATGTTCAGGTCAAACGTTTAGTAAAACCTGTGTAAACGGCCACTATCAAAAAGACCGAAAATTGGTTTTAAAGACCAATTATCGCTTAATGCAGGTCAAAAGTAAGGGGAGCATTCTGCAGTACTTTCGACTTTCATTAAGCTACTATTTGTCATTGAGATTTTTGTTTTGTCTATTTTTGAGTGGCTTTTTACACAGGTTTTAATATAGTCTTCATTGGGTGCACAACTAATATTTGTTGGTTTTGTCACATAGTTAACCAATTTTATAATACGAATGGGTTTTCCTACCTTTATCAGTAGGACGAGCTCCTTTTCAATTCTTGGGGTGTTGTGTGGTATTTTTTATTTTGTCTCTTCAAATTTTAATAGAACATATTGTTAACAAACATTAAAGATCCTGATCAGACCCATATGTTCCATAAGATCGACGCTAGGCTTATATTGGTTAATTATAATTGGGTCTTCGGGGTTTGTGTCCAGTTAAGGCTCAATGCATCCTGCCCAGCCACAGAGTCGAGCTAGAATATTGAAAATTTTGCACGAAGCAAGCTACACTATTATTCTTTCCAGAGAGCAAAAAAGGAAGGTGCTAATCAGACTGTGCGGATGCGCAGGCTGATCTGTGCCTTTGTTGTTTGCATGCAACAGAATCAGTTTTTCTCGCGACGAGGTCCATCTCTGTTCTTAATTTATCAAAATAACTAACCCAATATATCCATTAACTCCTAAGCAACCCGCTGACTTTAGAGTGGAATCAGTTTGTTCTTTAGTTTGAAATATCAACAAACATATGATACGTGTGAGAACGTCTCCGTGGTGATACACGTTTTAACGTTTTCATTCTACAATTGTTTGGTTATTTAATTATTATGACGTTAAAAGTTAGTACACAGTAACTAAGGCTACTGATACTATTTTTTCTACCCCCCCCCCCCCCACACACACACACACGCACACACGCACACACGCACGCAAGCACATTCTTTTACATGTAAATGGAAGTGTCCAGTGTGTATACGTTAGATTATGTTTCCATTAATGTTATTAAACAAGCAATCCGAACACCCCTCTTACTAAGGGTTAAAAACTAATACAAAGTGCCTTGAACAAGGCTTATTTTTAACAAACACGACCCTAAGAAAAGAAACCGAAGATCAAATGCTCAAAAAAAATCTCCTAAAAATGTCCATTAACACTTAACCGTTCAGAACACTCAAATACAGTAAAACCTGTGTAAAACGGCCACTTAAAAATAGACAAAACAAAGATCTTCATGACAAATGGTAGCTCAACGAAGGTCAAAAATATTGCAGAATGCTCCCCTTGGAGCATTCTGCATTACTATTGACCTGCATTAAGCGATACTTGGTTTTGAAAACCATTTTTCGGTCTTTTTGAGAGTGGGCGTTTACACAGGTTTACTGTATACGTTTTCATTTAGATTATTTTGTGTTTATTCCAGGTGAACATGTTCCTATCTAAACTGACTGGTACACAGATTGGTTTTACCACTCTAGGACTACTCACGATTACTAAAGAGTTCCTGTTGACGGTATGTTTATGGTACAGTAAACCTGTCTTAAGCGGCCACTCAAAAGTAAACAAAAGAAAGATCTTAATGACAAATTGTAGCTTTAAGCAGGTCGAAAGTATTGCAGAATGCTCCCCTTGGAGCATTCTGCAATACTTTTGACCTGCATTAAGCGATAAATTGTCTTGAAAACCAATTTTAGTCTTTTTGAGAGTGGCCGTTTTACACAGGTTTTCTGTATTCCGCTTACTGGTACGGAAAATGCCATATCACTGATGGGTTCACTCTTCCTGAGAATGTTAGTAAAAACAGTGCTTACACAGCCAAACATGATACCTTGGTCTGGACTACACGTCGTTCATCGAGTTGCCGCAACCTGGTTTGTTTGTGGTTGGTGTTAGTACACAAAACCTATGCTAATTTCTCTGTCAAAAGGCTCTAATTTGTTCCAAAATGGTGACTTTCCTATTTTCAGCCTATTTGGCAGCCATTTTTGTTACCATAGCAATGGTAAACTTTTCTTATTAGATTGTCTACATGTATTTTATCAAAGCTTATTGTCTATTTTCAGATTGCTGGTGTGTTCCTTACCTACTTTTTCCTGCTTTACACACTCTGAAAAATGTCTAAGACGCACAGCAAGATTGGAAGATTGGTCGTCGAGGAAACCACTAAGGCCAAAGTAATCGTAGCAATCTGCGGCAGAAGAACTGTATAGTGTCAGTGCTAGTATTTGGTGACATCCAGAACTTCATCTATAATTAGGAATTGACTGTTTGTATGCTTGGATTTTTTTCAAGCTTTTCTTGTCGTCATCTGACTTTTATCAAAGTTAACTATTTAAAAAAATTCTTTCAGGACCACTATCAGAGTGTCAAACGGTTTGGATCCAGATCAGGACCGACGTTCTGTCGGTCATGATCTGGTTTCAAACTGTTTGCTATGGTTATCATCGGATGACAAAAGTCAACGCGCGCCTGAAAGAGTAAATACAGTACAATACAAATTTATAAAGATATGAGATAATATGTAGTAGAGGAAGAGTGGTATCAGTAGTTTGAACGAGATGGATTACGCTAACTTGAGATAACCAAACCATTCGAGATGTTGAAATCGGCTCCAAGACATTTGATATGCGAACTCAAAAGAACCGTATCATTGAAGTAATGAGTGAAAACAGGAATTCCGAAATTACTTGCCAGATCGGAGCCCCATATACCCCATAAGAACTTCGTTTAATCGTTTTAATACTAGAACCCGTAAACGGCCATTTTGACAAACACGGATTCCCCAAAATGGGACAATCCATCAGGATCATTACTGTTTGCTAAGATAGAAACATACCTCAAAGATAGAAATTAATCATACTTTGAAGAATTGTAATTCTGATCTCGTGAAATGTACAAATATATCCAAAGTTTATAATATCAAGTCAGACGGAATCATTCGTTGATGAATAAGGTGTTAAAACATGTAGTTAGTACCTCTAGTTATCGCGAGAGAACGTTGTAACAACATTCTTTACATATAGGTTAAGATGAAGGTACTCAATAAGCTTTCTCTATCAGCAAGATGATTTCCAAGCCGAAAAGGACACACTGCATCACGTCACTAAACCTGTCCCACACACAAGGAATCATATACGCACACGCCAACACACACACACACACACACACACACACACACACACACACACACACACACACACACACACACACACACACACACACCGGACAGCGGTCACAGCCATTGGAGCCTTAAGGGCACTACCGACGCCTTGGCTACTTTTAAGCGAAATATAGATTTTCCTTATTACTTTTTTTCATTTTGCTAAAATATCATTTTGTATCATGTTATAAGCAACAAAAGAAAGTTCAGATATCATCTTTTAGGGTTTTGGTGCCTCATAGAATTGCCTACTTGCTCTTTTCAGGCAAGAATGTTTAGGTGCAAAGAAAAGAAACGTATCCATAATATAGATACTGTTGATTTTAATGTATGGCAATTTATTGAAATTTATGGGAAAAAACAGGTAAATGTTAAATGGCATGAAGCTAACCATAATTTATCTATGACCAACTTTCAATTCATAAAGTAGCCAAGGTGACTGCCATTTCTCGTTCAATTATTGAATATTTGAATATATATGGCAATCCCCATGAAAAGATATTCATGAAACTTGTAAATGATAAAGTTCATCAAGTACACCGCGTCAGTATGAAATAAAACCATTTTTCACAGTTTCTAAATAGAATTTGGTTGACCCCTGCCCCTGTATAGTCAAATTCTATTTTATGAATGTGTTTACTGCAAATCAAGATATAAATTCAAATAAAAAAAAAAACAAAGACATGTTTGAAGTAACACATTGATATTAGTTGCATAAGTGGAAACTAATTTTGATAAGATTACCGAAGAAATGACGGTTATTCTAGACACCTATTGTTACTCCATCCAGTCTTTATTATATTTTGACAATATATTTATATTTTGGAGCCGCTGTGGTGTAGTGGATAAACCGCTTGCTTTATTAACCAGGGGTGGCAGGTTCGATGCCCGGCTTCACCAGTCTGTTGGATGAGACTTTAAGCTGTGGCCCCGTCTCCATATGACCTAAGCTGTTGGTGGGACATCAAACACACACACACACACACACACACACACACACACACACACACACACACACACACACACACACACACACACACACACACACACACACACACACACACACACACACACACCAATATATTTATAAGAGATTTGGCTCGAAATTATATAGACAAAATAAAGGTAATCCAATGGGTACTAATTGTGCTACTTTAGTTGCATATTGTTTTTGTTTTGTTATATGTTTCTTTCTGACAATAATCAAACTGAAGCAATTAATTCTGTACATTTTGTCCTGACTGAGTGTAATGGTACAACAGGAACGTATAGAATGGCTTTATGTGTCAGCCACGTAGGCTGTGGTAAGTTTGTAACTAGCACAACTCAAGTAATATAACACACACCAAACTTCATTCACATAGCTCACCAAAATGTTAGATTGTAAACATTACCTTTGCTGAATTTGTATGATATGGGTGATTGAAATTGAAGTTATATTCTATTTGATAGTTATGATAATGGGGAACAAACGTGTTTTTCTGTGCATTAACATCTGCTGGACCCTTGGGGTGGTGTTGAAACCCAAGCCAAAAAGGCATATGTTAGTGTGTCAGAAAACCGTGTTTAATCGTTATTATTGCATAAAGCAATTTTGACACTTGGAAACTTTGGAAAAACACTTAGTTCATTTTTGTTTTACTATAGTGGCGCGCAAAAACATGGATTCGTAGGTTTTGAAAACGCCTGTTTCAGAGCAAAGACTTACGTCATCCTAACGTCACTTAATTACGTTCATTTCTATGCACGTTACTGTTGATAACGTCAATTTTGTGACGGCCAGGAATACGTATACGTAAAGTACAAAAGCCATGCAACAGCAGCACATACATGGATTTTTCTGGTTAAAACATGGCTGTTAATAGCGTGCGACACAGCTTATTATACAATAATACATATTGAGACACCCTCGGTATTCATATAAGCTGCTTAAAACGATTTGTAATCACTTTGAGGTAACGTTTTTATTCTTAAATGTGTTCTTTGACAATGTCAGCGTTCATGAATTTTGATGCGCTTTATTACATTGAATGTATTTATTTGCCATAAAATGTATCTTGTTACTTTTGTTCAATTCGATATTGTAATTAATGTTATGAATTAATTGAATAAAGTATCAGTTTAAAAGTGTGTCATAAGCTTTTAACGAATTATGGACCATAACTGGGACATAAATAGAGACATCAATTATAATTCCATGCCAGAAGACATCTCCTTCACATATCACTCCTGAAAATGCACCAACTAACAGCCACATATATAAGGCAAAAGAAAATGAAAAAGTTCAAAAAGTACAAAACATGTAAAAAAATACAGAAAGGTTCATATCGAAAACACATTTAAATATCCTCGTGAAGTTGCATATAAGAGTTTCTCTGGCAGTCTGCTCCAACACTTCTGTTACAAATAAAAGTAAAACATGTTATAAGGTAACAAATGGGTTTGATAATTCTACTAAAATATATAAGAATATTCTCAGGCATGAATAAGAATTAAAATGGATAAACCTATTACAAACACCCAACCGACTTGGCTTTAATGATAATTTTACCATGAAGATAATATTTCTAGAATACCAGAGTTTGATGTTCTTTCTCTTTTCGATATTCGTAAACGTAATAAATGTATAAATAGGAATCTAAAACGCAGTAATAGACATTGTTTGACACTTTCAGATTTAAGTATCATATTAAAACAATCTGGCCGCCATATTGCACTTTCTCGTTTAGTTACTCTTTCTATCTCCTCACTTCGTAATTTGGATATTGAGGCTTATACATTCTATGTTAGGGAGCACAGTGACTCAGTAGTAGATTGCTTGACTCAAGACCGAGGGGCTGTGGGTTCGAGCCTCACCGGCTTCACTGCATTGTGGTCCTTGAGCAAGACACATTTATCCTAGCTTAGTACTGGTTCAACCCAGGCAGATCCGTCCTTGTTTAACTGAAAGATTGTTGATGGCACGTAAAGAATCAAATCAATCAAACAAACATTCTTTGTAAGAGCTCATCGACTTTATGATACAGCAATTCTTACTAGGTGTCATACTCAACATGCTCTTCGACGTTTTAGTGATTCAGAGATTAATCATATTAGGCATTTTATCAAAGGTCAATTTGTAAATAAAGGAATTAAACTCATTAACTTACCCAGTTTATTACAAGATAAATCTGTAATCTCTTCTATACCTACTTATTTTGAATATAAGGAATCGCCTATTATTTGTTATAAGTACAATAAACCCATCATAGTACTGCATTAAACTATAATACATTATTAACTGAACTTAACATTGAAACTACTTTTCTTGATTCTTTAGAATGTAAGGAATCTAAATATTGCTATTAACCTGCTGGTCATATAATCACTGGGGATTTGATAATTATTACTGATTCAAGAATTCATTCTATTATATGTAAAGGACCTAAGTACAGGTTTCCTTCACAGATAAACTTCAAAAAATGATGTGAAGAAATTGCTGGTTCATTACAAAAAATTTGTAATCGATGGTGCAAGCGAGAGCATGTTGAATCTAATGCATTAAATACTTGGAAAATAAATATTTTTAAAATCATTGATAGTAGAACTTAATTTTATTACAATAATTTTGATCTTCTTCCACCTAAATCATCTGGAAACGGACCCTTCTGAAGTCCTTCCAGATCCGTTTGTTGGTGCCTGATGCTTGTCGTTGGCTGGGCCAGCCGTAGCTACTTGAGTTTTTCTTTGGCTCTGACTATCCATGAGGCATGCGCCTTTTTTCTTTGTATCATCATAATGTGTTAATTTGATTCGATTGTTACTCTGTGATGATACAGTGCATTAGTAAGGAAACCTCTATGGGAACAAAAGAATTTGTGTTTTAATAACAACATAATCTAGGGCGAGGATTTAGCGCTAGTAGAATGCATTTTATCCCCTGGGGGCTTAGTTTGCTGTCTGTTCTAATGCAGTGGTTCTGTTGTTGTTGAACCATTGTTTAATGTACTTCCCATTGTTTGTGGGAGTTATGTGTTTGTGTATGTTTTGTTATGCATCACTTAATGTTCATTCTTGTTTTGCAATCATCTCCAAGAAGAAGAGAAAATTTTGTTATTATTGTCTTACAGATGTATTGTTACTATAAATGTTCTGTGGCTGTATCTCACGATACCGTGGGTTGGTCTGCAGTATGTGATTGTGGTATTTCCTGATCATACTCACATACTTTGTGGATGTAAGATTGTATGGCATATTTTTGTGATAGTACAAAATGTAAATAAACGAATTGATTACAGATTTTTAGCTTGCGCTGGATGACGCAAAACATTTTATTTTTAATGTCTCTAAGAAGCTTTTTGGGCTTCACAGACAAAAAAGCCTAATGAATGGGCGTTTCATAATTTGATTTTAAGACCTTTTTTGCTAAATTTACTAGTACGAGAAAAACAGAGTAAGTCGCATCCAGTATCGTGTAAACTATATCATTGTCATTCGGCTTACGATAGGTGGCATGTTATGCAATTCAAGAGGCTCTGCATATCGGTAAAAGTCCGATGGCTCTATAAGAATTAATAATAAATGTGTTTCAACATCAATGACAGCAACAACATCAATAACAGCAGCAGCAACACAAGGAAATCATAGAATTGAGATTTTTTCCAGTTAAATATCTCTCGTAACCCAATGGCTGCGACATCCAAAGAATTACTTTAGTCTAAAAGAAGTTAGCTCTTTTGCTGTTTTCATTGTGTGCATGTGTGTAGGGAAGGGTTGTGTTAGATTTTGGTTTCGCGATAAAAACATTTGTGTCCTTTCTTAGTCTCGCTTAGTAACCTGATTCAGCTGTCATCATATTGCGTTCAAAAGGCTCTGTTTTCCCAATCCCTTTATATAGGACACAGCAGATGTGGAGAACTTCTCCTCATACATCGATGAAGTGTAAACATGTTTTCAAAGTCTTGTCTTTCGGGAATATTTAGTTCTGGTAGAGAGAATATTAGCGCTTAAGCTGTTCCTAGTATAAGGGATGTGAGAATGGTTGCACTTTCTATTAATATTTAAGAAGAAACTTAAAAACCGGGTCTGCGTTTTTAAACTGAACATTATCTCTGTGATTTGGAAGAATTCATTCATTATTGTTAAAGTAAGAAAGTAGGCAACGATCAGGAATCGATACAATCATGTACCACACCTGACCCAGGACAGCACTAGGGAAAGTACAAAAACACAATTAAACATTACAAAGACGAGCCGAGAGGTCAGCCCTTTTCCAGCAGATGACCACAAGGCAGCATAGTCCGAGTTTTCTCTGACGTTTTAGTGGCTTTTCTTTATTTTGATATTTGCCACTAGTGGCAAATATCAAAATATGGAAAAGCCACTTAAACATCAGAGAAGGCTCGGATTAAAGGCAGAAATGAACAGACGCGAAAGCATGAAAATAACACAAATGATCCACAAAAAGAAGTACCGCCTTGGAACGGTCAGTAAAACTATTTTACCGGAGGGCTCAAGCCATGTTTGTGGTGGCTTCTGTCATCCAGATTGATGCGGTACATTAAGGCGGTTAATTTGCCTGTAACATAATTGAAATCTTAAGCTCCACACTTTCCCCAATGCCCCACCCACCAGGTGGCATCGGCTGCTATCTGTTCTAAGGCAGTGATTTTGATGTTTTTTACTCATTGTTGTTGCTCCCATTGGGTGTGGGTTTTTGTTTTCGTTTCTCTTTTGTGGTTTCTTTCTTGGTGACCTTTTCAGTTAAGCCATCATCTTGCTGAAGAAGAGAGAGATGTATGATTTACTTTAATTGTGTTATGGCTGTCTATGTTCTTTGATTCTTCCTCACGGTGTCGCGGGTTGGTCTCTGATTGTGGCATTCCCTGGTCCTTCTCGACTTTAAAAAAGGAAAATTACATTTCAGATTTCTGCTGATTGTTTATAATTGAACAACATACAGGCGTAATTCCACATGCTTGGTCTACACTGTCATGGTTGAACAAAGGCTTAGTTCAAACTACATTTCTGCTTATGTAGTCACTAAGTCATACCATAGTTAGATGTAATTTAGCCGCGACATGAGATTTCCAACAGTGTGGTATGTGCGACCAGCTAAGCCTCAAATCAGCCTGCACATACGCGCAGTCTGATCAGAGCCTATGCTAGTCGCTTGAATATTCTATGAGTGTTAAGTTACTGATCGAACTTCATCTGGAGTTTCTAAGCTTCGAAGGAGGCTTCACAAGCTCGTCTGAGACAACACTTGTTAAAATGCCACATTGTTGGAAATCACGTCAAGGGCCATATCGGAACAGTGTGACCCTTCTGATAGTGTTTATACAATATATATGACAAATATTGTCAACAATAAATTATTTATTACATAGTTTTGTCAACGATAATATACTAATGACATTGTTTTTTCAATGAAATGATAATCTAGCGATACGCCCAACAAAGATAGTAAACTGAATAGATCTGTCCCAAAGAACAAAAAACGAATGTACTAAATTATGTGTGAAAACCTTTCAAACAGTAATTATCTGTGAAATAGAATACGAATCTTATTGTTATCTGGACATCTATTATTTTTACGATAATAATGATAAGCCTACCGTTTTGAACTTTATCAATATATTAATGAGCAACGTCATAAAGAAACCTATTTATGCCATATACGAACAGCATGTGTGCAAATCCGCATATACATCCGCACAATCTAATCAGTTTCGACGGCTTGTCCGTATATAACCAGGATGTCCGATCTGGGGACATTTTTTCTTCTCAATTTAGTACTCAAATATAACTTCAAGTGAATATGTCGCCACAAAACGACATGTAATCAAGAAGTAAGTGAGTATGATCAGGAAATACCACAATCATACACCGCAGACCGACCCACGGCACCGTGAGGAAGAGTCACACAACATTTACAGCAACAAGACACCCGTAAGACAATAAAAGCAAAGCAACCAGCTCTCCCTTCTTCGTCAAGATGATTGCAAAACTATAAAAGACACAAAGTAATGCACAGCAAAACAAAGACAAACACAGAACCCCAACAACCAATGGGAAGCACACCAAACAACAGATCAACAACAACAGAACCACCGCCTTAGAACAGACAGCATTCTAAGCCACCGGTGGACTTAAATGTATTTTACTGGTACCAAATATTCGCCCTAGATTCTGTTGTTACAAAATAATTACACAAAGAGGATGAGACACGAGTAAGTAAGTGTACACAGTACGAGAAAAGGGATTAAGCAAAGCAACAAAAAGTAAGTGAGTATGATCAGGAAATTCCACAATCACACACTGCAGATCAACCCACTGCACCAAGAGGAAGAGTCACAGAACATTTATAGTAACGATACATATGTAAGACAATAAAAGCAAAGCAACCAGCTTTCTCTTCTTCTTCAAGATGATTGCAAAACTAGAATGGGCACAAAGTGATGCATGTCAAAACAAAGGCAAACACAGAACTCCCACAAACAATGGTAAGTAAATTAAACAATAGAATCAACAACAACAGAACCACCGTCTTAGAACGGACAGCAGATTGAGTCACCGGAGGGGGTGCTTAAATGCATTTTACTAGCGGTAAATCTTCGCCCTAGATTCTGTCGTTGTTAATACACACAATTGTTTAGCTAGCATACAAGCTTGCTATTCCCTAGCATTTTCGGTTTCAACAACAGCAGAATCTAGGGCGATGATTTGGTAGCAGTAAAATGCATTTGAGCTGCCCCCAGTGACCAAGGCTGCCGTCCGTTCTAAGGCGGTGATTCTGTTGGTGTTGATTCGTTGTTGATTGTTGCTCCCATTGAGGGATTCTGTAATTGTGCTATGTTTTGTTATGCGGTAATCTGTGTCCATTCTAGTTTTGTAATTATCTTGATGGGGAAGAGAGTATTGGTGGCTCGTGATAGTTGTGTGGCCCTTCCTCTCGGTGCCACAGGTTTGTCTGCAGTTTGTGATTGTGGTATTTCCTGACCATACTCAATACTATTTTCAAATAAAATCGTGTAATTCAATTCTTAAATTTGGCGAATTCCTATAAGAAGTGTTTCAACAAGACGACTATTTTGAACACCAGAAACGTATGTTTAGACGGGTGGAATAGAAAATAATTACAATGTCCACCCTTCTTCTTCTTCCAGTTTGTTTTATGCAATATTTTCATTTTCAAAGCAAGCCTTTGATGAATCTTTATATTTTTGCATCCGTTCATAACCTCATGAATTACACAAATTTGATTGACAGCTGCCAAGGTCACTTGCCCGTGCAATACGATTCAAACATCGAACTCATTCGCCAGTAGCGATTCTGGTGTTGTGATTAACAGCAAGTCGCACCCGAGTCGCACGTGCAAAACAATCATTCGCTATCCGTGTTCAAGCTGGCAGTTCGGAATCTGCTTTTCTTTTTTACACTCCGACAAAACCATTAATACGATTATATTTTAAATACAAAACTGTTTTAATTCCTAAATTTAAAATATTTTTTAAATTTTAGATATTTATAATAAAATGTTAATATAAGCAAAACATTCAATTTTTGGAATGTTTATGGAATCATGAATACATCGGGTCTCTTGCAAAGTTAGCGTGATACTTCGGGTCTCTGGAAAAGTTAACGTGAACTTCGGGCTTCACTTACTTTGCGAGAGACCCGAAGTATTCATGATTCCATGAAAATTCGAAAAATCGAAACCATTTCTTAAATTAAGGGCCACGGACTATAATTGCTAAATTAAGATATTGTACTGCACTCCCTGTACATTAATTGGAGCTTATCCCGGGTGACGTACTCATTTAGGGGTTCCCAGTTACATGCCAATATTAGTTTGAGCATTTCGTTGATATATCATGTATGCATTAAGTAATAGTTATACCATGGGTTGTCCGCCTGTACGTGGAGATAATCCACGAGCTTTAGCGAGTTGATTATCTTACGTACAGGTGCACAAACATGGTATAACTATTTTATACCACCTACATCAGTGTAGACCTTGCATTTCAAGTGATATTTCATGCTAAAGTTGGTAAAGGTGGTATAATTTAGTATATATATGACAAGAGACACGCCGAGAATACACCAAATGCTAAACATATTTCATTTTCTGCCTATTAAATAAGGTACCTTTCTGATGACCGGTTCAATAATATCCCAGACTTTTTTTTATCTTACTAAATATAACCCTTTACATGTGGTACACAAGCACACTCAAAGGAAATGAATAATTATTGCCTATTCCCATTGGAAAACCAAATGATTACGATCACATATACATTGTGTTAGTTTATCTGTAAATTTTGATTAATAATGAAAAAAATAATCTAGGCTGAGTTGATGACATTGATTGTCTCTAAGTTTGGTGGATTTACTTCAATGGTGTTCTGTACAGTAAAACCTGTCTAAAACGGCCACTCTCAAAAAGACCAAAAATTGGTTTTCAAGACCAATTAGCGCTTAATGCAGGTCAAAAGTATCGCAGAATGCTCCAAGGGGGGCATTTTGCAATGCTTTCGACCTTCATTAAGCTATAATTTGTCATTGAGATTTTTTTTGTCTCTTTTTGAGTGGCCGCTTAAAACAGGGTTTACTGTATTTTCAAAGGAGCGAGAAGAATGGGTTAACATTGACTTTTCAATTACAGAAAAGTTTCCTCATTAAATAATAAATTTGTTCTAACGAAAACAAGAGAGTTTCGATAAATCAATGTGATGTGTCGCAGACTTAAAAGTAATCTGTAATCGTTATAATTGTTTGAATGTCAGAAAATTACATTAACTACCTAACCAATATATATTATTCTCAATGGCGATTTGCATCCGATTTGATTCGTACGTGAGCGATTTCCATGGGGGAACACGTGGAAACTACAAATTGGAATATATTATGTTAGGGATTACATGTATACTGTTCTGCTAGCCAAGAGTGACAGTGACTTCATGTTTCGTTTGCAAAGATATCAGGGACTTATAATCGAAAGATCACTTGTGTATTAATCCTCTCCTATACTCATGTGATCTATCGATTCGCGTTAGCTCAAGTGAAATGTACACGTTAGTGTTTTACTAAGCAATTGTAAGCACGGTATTATCACAGTATGTAAACTGAAATAAACATCCTGTACCCGTTCCTCCTAGCTCTCGCCTTATAAACATGAATAACAACACTCGTGCGAAACCAGTAGTCGAAAAAATGCGTGTATTTAGGTACATGTATACGTTTCTATTTATATTGTTAGCGATACAGACAATACTCATTCGTATAAGGTAAGGAAAGCCATTTTATCTATTTTATTCCGTTTTATTCCATGATTTTAACGGTTTCCTCCTTTTCATTTTGCTTTGTTAAAAAATGACTTGCTCACAATCAGAGCCGTTCTGTGCCGAAAACGAGCTTAAATGCCAGTTTGCATGGTTTTACTGGAATTGACAATCACGCGTGTACATGATTACATGGTTGTAACTGTAAAAGTTACTAAGATCTGTGGAAAAATAATTTTTAATAGGTGGGCCCTCGCAATTACAGCTGTACCAACAACTCTCACATCACGATTTCCGACAACTGGTTACGCACGAGTGCCACATAATTCATATTTATAAGGCGAGAGCTAGGAGGAACGGGTACAGGATTTTTTTTTCAGTTTACATACTGTGATTATGTCACTGTCACTCTTGGTTGGCATGACATTAGTTTTGTAAAAAAAATGAGCCAGCACATGAGAAGTTGGTACTTATAAAACAGGCAAGCAGGGAAGGATCAAACGAGCCTGTGAAAGTGAACAGGGCAGTCAGAGTTTTCATTGCTCACACATTATGTCTTGTGTATGTCATGCTTTTCATTGCTTCCTTGTGGTCTCCTGCTGGGAAAGGGCTGGCCTCTGGCTCTTGTTTGTGATGTTTAATTGTGTTTTTGTCACTTTCCCATGTGGTATCCTGGCTCAGGTGTGGTACTTGATTTTATCGATTCCTGATCTTTGCCACCTTTCTTACTTTACATATATAAGTTAGGGATCTTTCATGCAAATGAAATATCTATTTGTCTTGAACTACATCAAAAATAAGGGTGAGGTTGGTACTATAAAACTAGTTTAAACCCTCCATTGAAAATATTTTATTGACCATTCCAAGGCGGTACTTCTGTGTTATTTATTTGTGTGTTTCATGCTTTCGCGTCTGTTCTTTGCTACCTTGTGGATACCTGCTACGAAAGGGATGACCTCTTGGTTCTTGTTTGTGATGTTTAATTGTATTTTTGTCACTTTCCCATGTGGTATCCTGGGTCAGATGTGGTACTTGATTATACCGATTCCCGATCTTTGTCGCCTTTCTTACTTTTATGTACATGGATGCTATGACAAAAATTATATCTCTATTCCCATAGGATAGCTGTGCATGCTTGATTAAGTCGTGATTTTACGCATACGAGGGATGATCCTAAAGTTCTGATCCTGGCGTGATATCTCTATACATGTAACCAGCAATGCAACATGCCTGAATATTGTACCATATAATAATACATTCTTTGTCTATACCCCGCTCTAACAAGTTTTATGTAACTTGAAGGAGCGGCCAGAGAACTACCCCAAAACAGCCATACCCTCAATGCACTGACCTATCAGGCAGACTGTGCATATAAGAGACCTCACAATTAAGACAAGAGAAGTCAGCAATTCATATTTATGGCTACGCAATATTCATCTAGAAGTCAATATGTCTTGTATATATGGTGAAGTTTCTATATGATCTCGGATTCCTAGGCCCTCAAATGTTTGTCTATGCAACTGTCAGTTATAATCAAATTTTTTGACCTCTTGTAATTTTGCCGGCCCATACTGCAATAAAAATAGCTGCTTTAATGGTGAAACATATTTTGGGCAATCTTAGATGAGCTGACTTATATCTGAACTAATTATGAATATTCTGTTTAGTCAAAGACCCACATTAGAAAATTAAAACGAGGCCACAAATATAGCCAATATTCTGAGGTACACAAAATTGCATGTGTATGTCTAAAAACAAACCCAATATATTGTTGAAATGTGCACTATATCGCAAAATGATGCAATATGGGATTAAAATGAGCACAAAGCATCCGTTTGAAACCAATTACAATTTTGATAATTCTTATTTAAAATCAATCATTTTTTAAATACAAAAAAACTTTTACAATAGTCCAATTAAGATTAAGATATTTCGTAAACAAAATAATATTGATGTTAAATATTTTGCCGATATTAGGTTTGGCATCTATTATGTCCAACTCGAGAGAAAAAAAATAGAATATTCTCCGAAATGTAAATTCTGCAATTTACTCAAAATGATGCATTTTCAATTTCAATGTAGTTATAAGAATTGCGCATTATGCTTTAAATATTGAATCGACACAACATTTCGCCTTACTTATATTTGAATTGAAATTATAATTAACAAAAAGTAAAACTACAGTGCAGTTTTACTTAGTAGTTTTAAATATGCGGGGCTTGAAAGATTCAGATTCAAATTCTATTATAATTCTATAACATGAAAACAGGCCAGTGGTATGGAGTGGACCATATATAATGTGCTGTAATTATTAAACCAAACAGTACAGCGATAAAAAAAACTAGCATCATTATAAAGGTCAACGCTTGTTCGTTTGAATGGTGCATGGTATGGACAAAGCTACAAGGTAACGATCAGAACTTTTGGATCATCCCTCGTATACAATAAGTACTAAAGTCTTATGTGCTGACCCAGATGTATTTACGCTATAGTTATGCTTGGTATATTGACATTCATTTGTTCATACACTTCAAAAAATAGAAGTAAAGATTATTAGTCAAATGAAGCATGATGCAGGTTAAAGTTCAGCCAAACATAGTTCAGATGGAAGAAGGAAAAGTTTCAGCATGGGATCATCATGATAGCAGACCGAAGTCAAGCTTCAGAAAGCTTCTAAAACCCTCCCTTGTTAGTTTGTCAGTCTGTGGCTGTTACACCTATGATGCAGACGTTGTCAATACCGGCATGCAGAGACCGATGAGGAGACGATATAGAGTATTTGGTACCATATACAGGACGATACTACTTCTTGTTTGCTTGGCAGCATGTACAAAAGCTATTGTTGCATTTTGGACTCTGCCGCCTGGATTTATAGAGTTTAATGTTATCATACTTGCATGGTTTATGGAGATCCTCACCGTGTTTCTTATATTTTTAAAATCCAATCATGTCAAATATGGCGGTCAAAGAAAGGCATTCGACCTCTGGGATGATACTATTAGACCTGAACTAGACGTTTTGGGAATAGAATTTCCAGAAAAAAAAGTTAAGAGGCGACAGAAAATTTATTTGATTATCGCAACAATGGTGAGCATTGTTAATGTATCTGGCGCTGTACTTTTGTCGACTGATTTATTCTCAGAAGGATTTGGTGCGTTTTTCGCATCCCCATTTGCCAAATCAGTAACTGTATTAGTTTTCGTATTCATTGTGTATGCAATTGTAACACTCATTTGGATATTACCAGTGTTTCATATAATACAAGTATCGACCATACTAATTGCAACATTCGAGGTTTTTAATGAATATTTAGAGAACCATATTAAACAAAATTCAATAGCAATGACGTGCTTGTTTCAGAAAATAAGACAGTTACATTTAAATCTGTGCAAAATGATTTCGCATCTCGATCAAGATTTTGGATCCTTTTTCGCCGCGGTATTTGTGTTTAGCGTCGGCATTGCCTGCTTCAATTTATATGTGATTTTGAAGATACCCATGAACACACTAGACCTCGTGATGTTCTTCTTCTGGTTGACGTCAATACTAGCGTTTATGGGCGGCGCGTCAGTGTTTGCTGCCTTTGTGAATGATGCAGTAAGTATAATTAAATCTGGAAATAACAACAAGAATTAAATATGATAAGAAATGACACAATCACAGACCATGCACCAACCCACAGCACCGAGAGGAGTGGCACGCACTCACGCACGCACGCACGCACAATCGCACACACACACACACACACACACACACACACACACACACACACACACACACACACACACACACACACACACACACACATTGGCGGCATCAACAAACAATGAATTGACAAAAACAACAGAATCAGTGATTTAAAACAGCCAATAACAGATTCCACTGTCGACTTTAATATATTTAAGCATTCGCCCTAGAATCTGATGTAGTTCATGCAAACTTAACATATCACATAGAGGCATCCTTACTCATTTAATATATCATAAAAGAAAATCAATCAAATTAACTGAATGTTATGAAACAAAGGGATCCAAATGACCCAAATATAGTCAGAGCAAATGACATCTACTTGTTGATCCAATAAAAGCCCAGTTAAAGTCAAACGTCCGGCACTAGTTTTAGTAAGGAACAAGATAAGAATTTCTGACCCAGGCTAAAATATCAGATATTCTTATCTGTCGTTCAAGAAATTTGTTCTTAGTATACTATAGGCAACTGCTTTCAACGAACCCCATCAACCGAATAAAACATTAATACAAAATAAGGGTGTCTATAAGGAAAGCGAGATACGCGATCGTAGATATTTTATTGTCCCCCGCCTTTTCGAAGAAAAGCGGAGGGACATAGTTTTCGGCATTCCGTCCTTCCGTCCTTCCGTCCTTCCGTCCTTCCGTCCTTCCGTCCTTCCGTCCTTCCGTCCTTCCGTCCCCCTAATATAGTAGGTACCTTGTGTGCGCAACTCCTCCTACAGTTTTATGCCGATTCTTTCGAAACTTTACAGATGTTTTAGTCATGGCCTGAAGATATGCATGTGGTTTGGATATTATCCTGAGATTATTTTTTGTTACTTTTTTCGCAATTTGAACTTAGTCATTTTTAGGCGTTTTTACTATCAAAGTGAAAAGATAGTGGGTACCTTGTGTGCGCAACTCCTCCTACAGTTTTATATCGATTCTTTTGAAACTTCACAGGTGTTTTGTACATGGTCTGAAGATATGCATGTGGTTTGGATATATTCCTCAGATTATTTTTTAACACTTTTTCCGCCAGTTGAACTTAGCCATTTTTCTGACATTTTTACTATCAAAGTGAATGGATAGTGGGTACCTTGTGTGCGCATCTCCTCCTACAGTTTTATATTGATTCTTTTGAAACTTCACAGGTGTTTTGGACATGGTCTGAAGATATGCATGTGGTTTGGATATAATCCTCAAATTATTTTTTATCACTTTTTCTGCTATTTTAACTTAGGCATTTTTCTGGCGTTTTTACTGTCAAAGTTAATGGATACTGGGTACCTTGTGTGCGCAACTCCTCCTACAGTTTTATGCCGATTCTTTTGAAACTTTACAGATGTTTTTGTCATGATCTGAAGATATGCATGTGGTTTGGATATTATCCTGAGATTATTTTTTGTCACTTTTTTTGCAATTTGAACTTAGTCATTTTTAAGTGTACAATAATGGCGGGGGACATAAATTCTCTGAATTTGCTTGTATTACATGTGTTTACTTGATTGTTCGATAAGGGGAATATAGATGATTGGCAACACGGACAAACATCTTTGTATAGGGTTGACAAATTATATTAAAACGTAGTTTGTTTACAGTAAACTGCCTACTTAAGATCGCGTTCGTGAAAGAACTGTAGTGGGAGGACCTGGATACCACACGGGAAAGTAACAAAAAAAACATCACACACACGAGAGCAAAGCGGTCAGCCCTTTCCCAGCAGGTCAGCAGGTGACCACAAGGCTGCAATGAACAGACAATAAAGCATGACAAACACGAAACATAAATAACAAAAATGATTCAAAAAGAAGCACCCCCTTGGAACGATCAGTAAAATATTTTTACTGGAGGGCTTAAACTAACCTCGCCCTTGGTTTAGATGTGGATCAAGACACATAGATGTTTGGTTTGCATGAAGGATGCCTAACTTATCCATTAATTATCTCCTAGAACATATAAATCAAGATATACAAAGGAGATAAAGCAAAGATAAGGACTCAACAGTACAAATACCTGAACACCAAAGCAAAAGAAATTCAAAAGTTAAACCACGGTGGGTATGACAACAGCCAAAGCATCAGGTCCCAACCAACTTATCTATAAATAAGTCTTTAGGTGGGAATCGTATATCTAGCTTATCTAATTAATGATCAGCTTACAACAAAATGTTTAGTTTTTCAACCATAGCATAGCTAGATGACCTTTACACATAATTGAACGGTTTCAGTTTTTTTTATCTACCTTAGTTCTTTTGTATAGCTGTCTAAGGCGTGCTTAAGTATATGTTTTATTGGTTCTCTTTAGATCTAATGCGTCATGGTCATGGCAGAGCAGCAATGAATCACAATATTCTAATTTGTCAATAGCGTCAATATTAATTGTGGACTGATAGGTATAGTTGAATTGTACATTGCATTAGTTAGAAGGCTTCCACGCGAGCTGAAGATTTCTTGTACTTCAACAGCAGCAGAATCTAGGGCGAAGATTTGGTACAAGTAAAATGCATTTAAGTAAGAAAGAGCACAAATATCAGGAAACGATACAATCAAGCATCACTCCTGACCCAGGATACCAATGGGAAAGTGACAACATCACAATTAGACGTTACAACCGAGAGCCAAGAGGTAAGCCCTTTCCCAGAAGGCGGTGGCCTGGTGGCTTCGGCTAGTGTCCGTTCTAAGGCGGTGGTTATGTTGCTGTCGAGTTGTTGTTTATTGTTACTCCCATTGTGGAAGTATGTAATTGTTATATGTTATGTTGTACGTTACTTTATGTCAATTCTAGTTTTGCAATCATCTTGATAGGGAAGAGAGAGCTGGTTGCTTTGCTTAGTGTGGCTACCTGGTGTCTGGTGATTGTGGTGTGGCTCTTCCTCGCGGTGCCATGGGTTTGTCTGAAGTTTGTAATTGTGCTATTTTCTGATAATACTCACTTACTACTTTTTTACTTGAAGCCAATGAAAATACAATAGTTAACAGCAATCTTTGAATACACATAGCGCAGAAAAAATGTTTTGGTAAAGCTTAAAAAAATCTTTGAATTATTATGTGTCTTATCTTAACCCAGATAAGCCTAGCGTCCTTGTTGTTGGGCAGAGGCAAACAATGCAGACCCATATCAGACGCTGCAGAACGCGGCGTCTGATTAGGGTATCCACTGTTGCTTATAGAATGTTCAATTAAAATTTGAATAAAATGAAAATACCACCCAACAACTCTTAAAACCGAAATGGACTGGTCCTACTGATGAGGTGGGCAATTCCATTCGGCTTAAATGGGTTAAATACTGATGTTATTACCCATTCAAATTATAATTTGTCTTATTATACACTAATGTCTGGAAGGCAGAGAGGAAGTCTTGGATATACATGTAATTTACAGGTCAAATTTTCGTGCGAAACACGGTTGTTGTTAATCATTAATACATACTTTTGATATGCCTTTATAGATTCCCCCTTGAAAATTAATATATATGTTTTAAAACATTACTGCTTTTAACTTGTAAAGCCACCTAATTGAATATTTAATCTTATATCTTTCTCTAAAAATGATAATTGATGTGCTATTAATTTTGAATCATCCCACCGTAGTTTTTAAGTTTTTTTTAAAAGGAGGCCCCCTTCTGAAAAAGTTACATTCTTTTTAGATGTTACAATATAGGTTTTAAGTAATGATTTAGACAAAAACCACCATACATACATGTACCATTCTAAAAGATATTTAATTTTAAAGATTGAAAGGTCAACATGTTTTAAGAAACATTTACATATTTCAAACGAATGAAAAAGAAAAATAATAATTTTTTGCAGAGCATACACTGCATTGATTGGACTAATAAATGTAAACCGACAACAGTTATTTAATTTACTTAGCTTAATTTTTTTCCAAAAGATATTAAGGCAAAAAAAAGTTCTTTTATAACTAGAATAAATCTGCCGCATTAAGTAAGTAGAACAACAAAAATTAATTATACTGAAGGAATTTTATTGTGAAATAGGCACACCTAATGGGCAACCAACCGATATGTTCTGAGAGGATAGCACAGTTATACTGTATTTGTGTGAGTCAATAATCAGTCTCTAGTGAGTAAAAGCCGACTTTAAACCTCACTTTGGGTTTAAAGTTTTCTTGTGTGTATCAATGCAACACAAGTATGACAAATTCTGATAAGCATATCAATCTTTTTTGCACATGCGCAATTGCAAAATTCAGTGAATAAAGCTTTAAACACAAAAAGGAACATAACTCAGACACCAAAAGAGACAAATTGGTGGAGTTGCTGGATGTCTGTAAACATTATTAATCTTTAGTAAATACTTTTCGTCCAATACTTTCTGTGAGTTTGTCACTTTCCCATTGGTATCCTGGGTCAGGTGTGGTACTTGATTGTATCGATTCCTGATCTTTGCAACCTTATTACTTAGAAAATCACATTTAGGCTGTAAAATAATGCTACAAGCTACTTTGAAGGCACAAGGGCCCTTGAAATCCTATAGAATATAATAAGGCCTGTTTCTATACCACGCGTAACTTGTGATTGCCTCTTTCAAAGGCGCGACGATGCACGTGACAGTTGGCGTTTGGTACAAGACGTTATCACTTCGTGCTGTAACGTTATAAGATTTGTGACGTCACGTCATTGGGATCACACAGCCGCTTGCTTGAAAGGGCTATCATTAACGTTCAAGCTTTTGGTGATCGAGCAAATCCCTCAGTCTTATGGCTAATATATGACTTAAATATCAATAAAAACGGTATCTTCGCGATTCAACTTTATTTTTTGTATATTTTCATTGTCAAAAAATGATCACGGCACATTTTCAACGGTAGAATAAGGTTTTTGCTTCTATCGAATCGACTCCTATAGATACTGGAACTCGACGACAGAATGAAAATCTGGCATTCAAACTGCAACTGCCTAGAACAGAACAGAACCTCTAATCAATCGTAACAGCAACCAACCCTCGTTGTTGTCCGCCTTCGGCGGCCAACGACTCGTTGGTTGGTTGCTATTATAGAATCTAAAATTTATTTAATAATGCTTAGGTTTTCTTCCTTTCGTGTTCTTTTAATACCGTCCCATCTCATAGGAACATTATCTCCTCTGGTAGCTGAACTGTTTGGCATTCCTAGTGTAAGTAAATGGGCTAAGGAAATGTTTGCAAATGAGTTTGATTTTTAGGTTTCTTCCCAGACAAACAATATCCGTCATGATGGATGGTAGCCAGTACCGAGTATTAATAATACAGTCACTTGATCAAGCATATAAAATGACTGGTAAGGCATGAACCAGGGACCTCTCGATCTCAAGTCGAGTCATCACAAAGACTATCAGTGTATGATACATGACGTTGATTTCATTCATGTTTGTGATTATAGTACTGCCGCATTAATAAGAAACGCGAAAAATCGACTTAAAGTGCATCTTTTCACGTTATTTTCTCTTGATATTTTCGATATGCGGGTAGAAAAAACTGCAGTATCTTTTGATAAAATTTTCAACCTGATGTTTTTGCTGTGTTTTTCTGTAATTAAATGGAATTTTGGCATGTTTTTGGTTCTTTTCAACGGCGGGAGTAGTATTTTTGGTAGAATGGACATAAACTGACCCAGTTTATTAATAATATGCCACGGTTGACTAAATCATACGATGGCCTTTCAGGTCAGTAATCGCAGTATAGGTTATATACTGAACAAAAGTGAAACGCTTCACCTGAATTGTTTGCCATTTTTATGCAAAATGATGCAAGCAAGTAAAGCAAATGAGAGTGTATCTGAAAGTTCAAAGACTGGGTTATGCATAAAGTAAAAGGTTTACGGTGTACGGATGTTGTCACGAGGAAACACTTGAAATTCATTTGAATGTGACAGGGGTCCAATTTTTCAGGTTACAAATTTGAACAGAAATCTCACACAGTTTAGGCCTTCAGAAAACCACTGGCAACCAGATTCGACTGAGCGAAATGGTAGTCTTAGATATTTGACAACCAGAAATGTGTTTTGATCCTTTAGAAAAGCAACCTTAGAAAGCGGGTTTTTCATCAAATTGGCCATGCTTAAAATTTTATCACTGAAATCTCCATAGGAAAATCGATTTGTTTTTGCATCTTAGTCTAAGCAGATTACTGGACAATGTGCTGATAGGTCTACCTGATTTGGCAAAAGAAAGAAAGTTATCGAAAATCGTGATAAATCGAAGACAACCAAATATTTAATATTCCCAATTTGTTTTTGTCAAAGGGAGACATTCTACAATTTTTTTTTACAAATTTGATAAATTCGAAATTAATTTCTGAGCTCGTTTCAAGTGATGAGACAGTTTTCTTGTGTGTATTAATGCAACACAAGTATGACAAATTCTGATAAGCATATCAATCTTTTTTGCACATGCGCAATTGCAAAATTCAGTGAATAAAGCTTTAAACACAAAAAGGAACATAACTCAGACACCAAAAGAGACAAATTGGTGGAGTTGCTGGATGTCTGTAAACATTATTAATCTTTAGTAAATACTTTTCGTCCAATACTTTCTCATCCGGCCGCATAGCGCAGTTGGTAACGCGCGTGTGGAAGCAGATGCGAATCTGACTGCAGATCCAGGGGTCGCGAGTTCGATCCCGGCCCGGTCCCATACTTTCGTGGAGATTGATCATGACATAATTTCTACGGTCATTCTCCTCCCTTCGGCTGCATCTTTCAAAAAGGGTTGTTGTCAGTTACAAGCGAAAGTATGTAGGTATGTGAACGACGTACTGGTTAACTGCTTGTTCAAGCTTGCCCAGGAAAAAGTGTAGTTAGGTGAACTGACCGTCCCGCCATGACCATTACTGTTGAATTGGGACATAAAGCAACAAAACAAACAAACAAATAAATACTTTCTCACACAATATAAAATATTGTAATGTAGCGTTTTCACTTTTATTCAGTATAGCATAAAGCGTGTCGTACATATAAAGTACTGCTGCATAAATAAGAATCGCGAATAAATGACTTTAGATGTACGTTTTCAATTTATGTCACATTGAGCATTCAATAATCCTTTCCTGCAGCATTTTGACAAAGATATTGCCTGGTATTACGGCTAATATTTGCTTTTATAATTCTGATGGTAGAATTTGGGCATTTTATTCCACTTATTTGACACTTGACAGAGATAATCCTGGGATAGGCCTTATGCATTTTGTGAGAAAACTATTATTGTTCTGCTAAAATTGACTTTATTTTTAGATGGCCCCATAGATAAGCTATTCATATCCCATGTCAATTATGCTCTAATATAGATATTAAGGATTCTTGGGCCTATCAAATTGTGCAAAGGGCCCATAGAAATTTCAAAAGGCCCAATAAAATTAAGTAATTTTAATGAGATATGGACCATTGGCCCATTTTAAGGTCCCATCATAATTTTGGTCCAGGAGTATCCATGACTTTATGTAAACAGCTCAAATTAACTAATTACATAAAATGAATGGTTGACAAAAACTACAAAAATTGATAATGTTTAGGCCGTTTACCACTGTAAAATTTGCTGTATAAAACTGTTCATAATAGCCACAATACGCTGTTTTATTAGAAAATGTCCTTACAAATATAGCAAACAGTATATACCCGCATATCAAACTGATCGTATTGGATCAGTTGGATCTGTGTCTACGCTGATTGAATCGGTACTTTCAACTGATTGGCAGAGGTTAAAAAATAGAACGGGCATGTTCAACAAAGCAATCACGATTTTAAAAATGTGTGATACTTTTAAGTACAAATATATAGGCCGTCACATGGCTGTTACACCGTTTAAATTCCCCCCGCTTTTCAGAAAGCCTAAAAATGTCGACATCCCAAGAGATTAGGGGTCAGGGCAGTGGTAGTAGATTCTACAAACAATTTTCTTCTGACACTGCAGGTTATTCTAAATCCAGATTTTAGCTTAATGTTCGGAAAAAGCAAGCAATAAAATAATATTCCAGATTTTCGCGTTCTTATTATTGCGGCAGGACTATAGTGAAAGCTCAGAAGAGAATAATAGAATGCATTTAAATTAGCCGCGACATGTGATTTCCAACAATACTGCATTTTGACATGAATAGACTCAGACGAGCATGTGCAGCCTTCTGTTAAACTTAGAAGAAACTCCAAATGTTATTCGGTCAATAGCTTAACATTCATAGAATATTCAAGCGACAAGAAAAGGCTCTGATCAGACTGCACATACCACATTGTTGGAACTCGCATGTCGCGGCTCAAATAAATTTGATTTTGCCACGCATAGGTCAAGGTCAACCTAGTCTCATCATTTGAACAGACTTGGTAAGATCAACATCCCAAATAATACATTCCAAGGCCCAATGTCAAAAGCCTTATGGTTCCAGAGAAGAATTTTTTATAGGATTTTAACTTTTACCATATATTGGTATGGTGGCCACCTTGGCTATTTGAACAGGGCCGATTTTGAACAATTTCATTTCCTTTAACCTAAGAACTCATTGTATAAAATTTGAGTTCAATAGGGTTAGTGCTAGGTTTTTGAAAATAACGTTCTTAACTTTGATGGGGATATAAGAGCCCTTGACTGAAAAGTCCAGAAACCTTTAGAAACCTTGACCTTTGGGACTAACATAAAGTCATTGTCACATATATAATGAGTAGAATGACTTTGAATTTAACAACTTTATAAAAAGCCAAAGGAAACTTTGACCTTGAAGTTCAACAGTTTTAAAAAGATCGGTATCAAACTGACTATGGCTTACTATCCTCGAATTTAAGTCCTAAAGAACTTTACCATCTGTCACACAGACATGATCCGGCCTCTAGACACACTGGTAAATGTATACGTCGATTCGCTGGTATTTACGCGTATTGCCGGTACTTCATAGACCGGAAGTGGTAGATATTGGTGTTAATACTATATAGAAAAACATGCCATATGCCTAAATGACTATAGAATTAGATCATTTTTAAGTATTCAGTATGTGCATGGCGATTTATGTAAGCATTTAGGAATAGATTCGAGTACCGATCTTGATGATCGGTACTGGAATCTATTCCTAAATGCTTACATAAATCGCCATATGCCTGCCGAATACTTAAAAATGGTCTAATTCTATAGTCCTTTAGGCATATGACATGTTTTACTATATAGTATAAACACCAATTTCTACCACTTCCGGTCTATGAAGTACCGGCAACACGCGTAAATACCACCAAATCGACGTATACATTTACCAGTGTGTAGAGATGTCTACCAATTCAGAAAATAAATGAAATCATGCATGCTTGGAGCTTTATTAAAGGGGACAGCAACCCTGATGATTACTATGTTTTATATGAAAGATCTTAATAAACCATGAATTTTGATACCAGTTTCATCTAAATCGGTTGAAAAATACGGAAGTTGTGGGCGTTTGAATATTTGCAAATGGACTGTAATGGAAGAGGCCATATTTTAGGCTTAGTGACATCACTCAGCCTAATTAAATATGCGTGATCAAAATAAAAGACAAACCAATGGATTATTTGCATTAATCTTTAATGAAACATTTTCCTTATGTATAAAGCTGCATATCTGCTGAAACACAGATGATGTGATAGTAGTTATAACTAAAAATTAAGCAGTCGAAAAAATTCTGAAAACTAATTAAATATTCAAAATGGCAGCTAAATGTCGGCCATATTGAATTCTTTAAATGCCCATAACTTGCCCATTTTTCAACCGATTTTGATTATACTTGTGTCAAAATTCATGGTTTATATAGCTCTTTCTGATAAAACATACTTATCATTTGGGTTGCTGTCCCCTTTAAGCTATAACAGTTGCAGCAAAACTGGATATTTCTAACCTGTCTGATGCAAAAGAAGGAAGGTGTATGGTGATTTTAATGGAGTAGAATAGTACACATACACTTCATGGTCTGGTGCAGCGTTCTTGGAATTGCGTTGACCTTCAAATCGTATAACACAATATACATTTTCCAATCTGACAAATTCTATTTCATCTAACTGCATAGACACTTCTATCATTTGAACTAGGTAAGAACAAATAACAAAATCATCATATATTTTCAGTACCAATTCTCTACGTATTGCCACTTTATTGAGCTTATTCGGGACCAGAGGCTTTACCACTTCTTATCAGTAGTTTGAATGGCACAGAGCATGCGCGGATCCAGAAAGTTTTTTCAGAGGGGGGCCAAATTCGAGTTTGTTTTTTAGTTGTTAAGGGGATCCAAATACCACTAAAAGCGGGCCATCTTTGGCCCGCCAGCGAAAGGCCATTTGAATGGCGTTTCGCTGGCGGGCCAATGATGCCCCAAGATTGAATGCTGGCTTGGTAGCTTTGTGAATTTTCAGGGGATCTGGATCAGTATTGCCAATTAACCCTATATTTTTTGTGATTTTTCAGGGGAGGGGGGTCCGGACCCCCTGCCGACCCTCTGGATCCGCGCATGCAGAGTTAGTACTCTATTAATACAAATCCACAATGTGATTATTTTCAGTACTTTCTATGAAATCATATGTTCTGAGTGCTTAAAAGAAACGTTTTACTGTGAGGGTTCTTTAAAATATTCAAACTTTAATGTAACAGTTCATAAATATGCCCTATTATCTCATTCCTATGTATCGCAATTCAGACAAGTTGGTACTTCGAAGTATCTGATTTCGAATTATTGACTCCTCACTGTAACTTCCTAGCTGAAAAGCAGTCTTGCGATCAGTTCTATCAACATCCTCTTGTAACGTCCAAGTTACGATTTCCATGCAGGGCAACTCTCAACTATCAACCCATAGTTTAAACATATTTTATTGCCAAAATATTTACAGCAATGGGGTTGGGTCACAAGTTCTCACAACATTAGTTTCGACCCTTCCCTTACATTCTATATATACACAACAGCTTATAAACATGGCTATATATACAAGCGCATATGTTAACTGAACAAGTTCTGATCAAAGCAAAACAGTTAGTAACATAAACAATACTATATCAGAATCAGAGAATAAATAAATAAATATATAAATAAAAAAGATGAATAAATAAATAAATAAATAAATAAATAAATAAATAAATAAATAAATAAAGATGAAATATATATAAAAGAAAAAAATCGAACATCAGAATAATAGATAGATAAATAGGTAAATAATTAACATTTGATAATTAAGAAAGAAAAAACAAATAGTACTACTGCCAGGAACCCCTTGGGAATAAAACAAATTTGGTCATAAGTACAGTATACTTATTAATATACAAAAAATATTTCAAGAATAACTTAAAACAAAGAGTCAACTGGTTTTAAAACGCTTCGTTGCGTGTATATATCTGTGGACAGCTCTGAACAAAACTAAATTGTTTTCTATATTCAAATTATACTTACCACTTAGAATCATATCAAAACTTAACGGCTGGAAAACTCTGTGTCATTAAAACCTGCCTTTCGATTGTAAACTTTCTACAATGAAAGAAGTAGCAGATGGCGTTCTCTACCATGCCTGACAAATCACATAAAGAATTATCGCGGATATGATTTCTAACAAGGTCATTATTAAGGTTGCTGCAATTAGTTCGAAGTCGTGCATGCAATATAGAAATATGTCTATTTCCTATGAGGTCTGGATGGGGGGGGGGGGGTCTGGTATTCACTATTCATTAAAAAAGTAGCCCATTATTCATCTCATAAAAAGTTTGGGTTATTCATTAAAATAAGACCAATTATTCATTAAAATTATCTATTAAAATACCATTTTTTTCGACAGACGAGGCATTGGTCAAAATAATTAACGCTTCAAAAATATAGTTATGTTTTAAGATTCGAGCGAGCGAAGCGACCGAATTTCTGAATTTTTATCGCGTAAATGACATTTTAGAGTGAAACAGAAGGGATAGCAGGACATTTTCAAGAAAAAGTAGGGAAATGTAGGAACACAAGGAAAAGGAGGGCCTATCTGAAAGCCTGATTAATCAATTTTCTATTATAACCGGATGATAAAAGAATGTAACAATGAAATCACAAAAACAGTATAACTTTTGCAAACTGAGAAATTGAGTGGCCTAATAAGAGTTTAATCTATAAAAACCGAGCGAGCGAGGAAAATTTTTAATGATTTTATTGGAACAATTTATACATGTGCCCCCTGCTGGGAAGCCAAAGTTAAAGGCGACCCCCCACTAGCCACATGGAAATTCATATGACACCCCTACTTTATAGCCCCCCCCTCCGACACTTAAATAATGAGCGGTCCCTATAAAAAATGTGTATGATAATGTATTAGAGTCAGAGTTATGGATGGTTCTTGCACTCTGCTACACACTGTTCCATGATCTTTTAAATTTTGCAAAGTTGTATCAAAAACAGTAACTGTATACACATTATAATACATTAGCACCAACGGTAATCATTATAGGGCTTAAAAAATTGCAATTGTCAAATAAATGAAGAATTGTTAATCAAAACATAGATTGTGGGTGCTTGATAGAACTGCATCAATGAGGTAGTTCTAATGAATATCCACATTCTATGTTTTATTGTTAAAATAAGAAAAAAATAATGTATACCCTTATACACCCAAGATTTGCTGTATAAAATGGGGTTCAAGGGGGTCTGTGTAATTCTAATGTGTACCCACAATCTATGTTTTGAGCAAAAATAAGAAAATATCAAGAATTTTCGATTGAAAATAGACATTTTGCAGCTGAACAAAAAACAACTGAGTACAGATAGATAAGATAAACACATTTTTGAGACAATTTATCAATAGATTTTGAGGCAACTCGCCAACACTTTATGAGACAATTCACTGATAGATTTTGAGACAACTAACTGACACTTTTTCATCTTTATGGGACAATTTAATTCGCAGACACTTTAATGAGCTTTAATTCAAAAACTAAAAAATGGTGTTGGTGAATTGTCTCAGAAAATATTATTGAATTGTCCCGAAATCTTTGTTGGTGAGTTGTTTTCTCTATAAATTTTCTTGATATCCCTGAGTCACACTGTAACGGTAACAGGTCGTTTTGACCCCGCCCGGGGCATTTTGACATGGGTCGTTTCAGCCAGAGTCGTGAAAGGACCCCTTTTCATTTCAGCCTGATTTTTTCACATGATTCGCGCTTAATACGTCCCTTAGTTGACAGGGTTTTCTAAATTGTAGAATTACTTTCATTTGTGGTTGTTATAGTGTAGTATTTGATAAGCAGTCAATTACAAAGGGGACAATCTATAAAACTGAGTAACTTATAGGCGTACAAATGCATTGAGGATTTTTTAGCATAATTCATTATTCATTAAAATCTGATTATTCACTATTCATTATTTTCTTCTTCTATTCATTAAAAAATAGGATTATTCGTTATTATTAGGGCCTCATTATTCACTATTCATTATTTTTTGGCTCATTATTCACTATTCATTATAAAAAATGCCATTATTTACTAATCATTATACCCCATCCAGACCCTCTCCTATGGTAAAGTGAGAAGGAACACATTGAGGTTATATGTTTTTAAAGGTTTATAATTTTGATATATTTTTAAATCATCTCCAAGGGAGTTCCATAGTCTAATGGAAGAGGGAATACGTGATTTTTGTGAGATACTAGTTCTATTGAAGGGCACTGATATATTTCTATTATTTCTCAGAGGGTAATTTGAAATTTTACTTACTATAGGAGGAATTAAATATTATATATATGAAGGTACAGTGCCATTATTTACCTTTTACATGAAAGAGAGTTTATGTTGCTGCCTTCGTTTTGATAAAGTTGTCCATCCACATTCTTTGAGCAGGTTTTCTAATGACAAAGATCTAGTTAATTTTGATTTTCTGTAAAGTTTGTGAGTCCTTTTCAGAACATCCATCCCATACGACTGAGGCATATTCTACAACTGGTAAAAGAAAGGGCATTTTTTACATCTGGTTTAGACCATTTCTACTAATTGAGTATTTTAGCTTACGCATTATTCCCAGAATTTTAGTCGCTGATAGGACAATGTTTTCAATATGTGAGTGCCACTGCCCTGTACTACTGAAGGTAACACCAAGATGTTATCAACCATTATAAGCCTAGCGTCCTTCTTGTGGGACATAGGCAAACCAGCAGAACGCTGTGTCTGATCAGGCTCTCCACTGTTTGATTACAGAATGTTCTGATAAAATTTGAATACAAATGAAACATACCAGGCAACAACCCTTATAATGGAAATATGCTTGTCCAATGGACAAGAGTAATAAATTCCATTCAGCTGTTAAATGGGCTAACAATTAGCAGTTTATATCTTGAACAATTGGTTCCATCGACCTAAACTGTTAGTCAATTGAATTCTCAGCCTTGGAATCTCATCAATCAATTCAATTTTAAAAATTCGGCCAGTTATCATATTGTAGCTGGTCGCTATTCATAATAATTATCTAGAGTGGTTTGTCACGTCAAAGTTTTTTTAGAAGAGTGGACTAGCGTATTAGTGATTGAACAACTTGTAAGATTATTATTTGAAGACCTGGAAGAACATTTTCACGATGTGTACTAAGTCAGAAACGCTGAAAAGCCGTTATCGTGTTGTTAAGCGAAATTCCTCCTTAAGTATATATACATCTCAAAAATAGGATCACTATAAATATTTTCATAGTGTTCGATGCATTGAGTCTACCCCTTTGGCACTCGATAAATTTTGGTGTTTTTTTCTTTAATTTCAACGAAATATGCAGATATTACTTCAAGAATACATTAAAATGCAGATCATATACTGGATGGTCCAATGTCACTATCTGAAAACGCAAAATATTTTTATTTACAGAAAGTGCATACTTTTCAAATGGTGAAATGCGTCCAGAACTTCTAACATCACAAACGGGTTTCAACCGAATATTAAAAGGTTGAAAATGTGTTCCTCAAACTCATTTCAAATTTCTGATCTTTTAAAATAAGGGAGAAATAAACTTGAATTTTTGGGTGGAATTTTGAAAATGTATCATTTTGCATTTCGGGACCACGGGCATCTATGGGACGGTCTAGTGAGTGATTTGCATAAAAAACTGTAGCCCTTTGCATTTTCTATAACCACTGAAAAGTTCGTTGAGTTTGAAGAAAAACGTCGAAAGTTATCGAGTGCCTGTGGAAGGGGTAGTGTCAGTGCATTGAACTCTATGGAAATCTTTATTGTGATCCTTATAAAAGTTTAAAATGGGCTGGAATATTACAATATTGAGACCAATAGAAAAAATAGTGTATATGCTTAAATGAATCCTCTGAAACGGTTCCTTTAAGCAGCCAATTATACTAACAGATGTATGGAGTTATAAGGACTTACGCATTCGAGAAATTAACTGTTAAAACAAAATGCAGATAAAAGTTGAGCCTAGTATAATTCAGATGGAGGATGGGAGTGTAACAGCGTGGAGTCACCATGACAATAAGCCTCAGTCATCCATCAGACAGCTTCTAAAACCAGTATTATTAAGTATGGCAATATGTGGTTGTCATACGTATGACCCAGGCTTGGTTAAATCAGAAGGACAAAGATCTAACGGGAGACGATGTCAGATATTTGGATTTACATACCGCACGCTTATTGGTTTGATTTGTATGTACGCATGCGCGAACTCTGTTGCAGCGTTTTGGACTGGGCCGTCTGAACTTGTACATTTTAACATTATTGTTCTTGGATGGCACATGCAGTGTCTTACATTCTTTATATTATCATTGAAGTCTAATCACGTCAAACATGGCGGCCAAAGAAAGGCGTTTGATTTATGGGACAATGCTATTAACTCAAGTCTAGATTCGTTAGGAATAGAAGTTCCCGAAAAGAAAATTAAAAGGCGACAGAAAATTTATTTGTTCATCGCCGCATCTGTATGCATTTTCAACAGTGTTGGCGGTGTGTTGTTGGCGACTGGCGTATTATCAAAAGAATATAGTGGTGTATACTTGACCCATTACAATATGCACCTCGCACTTATGATTATTACAGCAGCTTTTGTGCAAACAAATGCAACTCTGATCTGGATATTGCCGATGTGTTACATGGTTCAACTATCAACTGTTTTAATAACAACCTTCGAGGTTTTCAATGCGTTTTTAGACAGTCATATCAAACATAATTCTATTAGAATGACATGTACGTTTCATAAAATTAGACAGCTGCACTTACATCTTTGTCAAATGGTGACGCACCTTGATCAAGATTTTAGATGGTACTTTGCTACAATTTTCAGCTATAGCGTTTGTATTTCCTGCTTTATTCTGTATATTATACTGAAAGTCAACTTGGACGTGCTTGACTATGTGATGTTTTGTTTCTGGTTACTCACACTATTGACCATACTTGGAACTGTATCTGTGTTTGCAGCTATTGTAAATGACAAGGTAAGTGAGGGGCCAATTGGGGATCCAAAGGGAGAAGGGGGAGGGGTTCGGACACTCCCAGGTGGCTACATGTATATATTTCCGTAGGGACACTGGTACATATCCCATCAAGAAGCAATTGGGCCCCTTTGTAAATGCATGGTAGTGATATTTAGATAAAAAAATCATTTAAGCTTTTTTGAAACATAATTTGATTATGAAAAAAATAGATATTAAAATCCTATTTATCAGTTACCTCGCATACGAGGGGTGATCAGAAAGTTCGCGGAAAAGTGCTATCAAATCGCATTGCTTTTATCGATTGCAATGAAAATTCATAGATATAAACTACCATTCGTAGCAAGTTGACTGAAATTAAAATTTAGAAAATGTGACGTCAGACTTATGAGCACGAGGCGCCGCTGTGACGTCACTTCAAAGGAACAGGCCCATCTGAACCCCTGGGTTGATTATCTGGGCTTAAACTCGCAGGTGTGTTTGAATTGATTGGTATCTTTAAAGGAAAGTAATGTTCCGTCATTCTTTGAACATAATGTGAGGTTTTTATGGTTTTCCGCTGCGCTTTGTATTCAAATTAATAGGTTTCAGTCTGAAGGGCAGGCCTAAAATGAGTCAATTTTTCGAGTTTTTGTACATTTTAAATAAAAAAAACTTATTTTCTTGTCAGTGTTCATCACAAACATTATAATATTGAATTTAACTATCAATATAAGATCTACTGTCCTGAAAAAGGGTGTTTTTCGAAGTGTGTAAATAGTTTATTTTAAAGAATTGACATGCCAAAACAGGCAATGGGTTCATAGAAGTTGAATGCTTTGCCTTTTGAAGAGTACTGTTATTCCTTTCGATTTAGAACACCATCCGTTAGATATAAATCTTTGAAAGTGTGCATAGAAGAGTAGAAAATATGTTGTTAAATATGATTGGAACGCAATATGAGCGATCACAGCATAACAAAATTTTACAAAACATCGAAGTTTAATTGGTAGTGTAGTAAAACGTCAAAACACAACGTAAAAATGGGCTTGTTCGCGCTATATAGCGTTGCCTTGACGACAGTTGCAACGCACGTAGACGACTAGCATAAAGCAAGTTGTAACCAATTAACTGCATATGTGTTGCAGTAGTACGTTCTGTAATTGCAGCTGTATTGATCAAACAATGTAGAAATGGCAGCTATTTTCCACGAACTTTCTGATCACCCCTCGTATTAACTGCATTGTTGCGCGTTTCCTAGTAAACTTTGTCTATCCCGCCGCATTTGCCTTTATCTGGTCATGATGAAGTAGCACTTTTTGAATGCCGTCGCATATGACGCTGAATCAACACAAACATAAAAATTACGTCATAACCGCTGGTTTGAAGAGTGAAACAATGAGTAAGCTAATAAATCGCGTCTTTTGATATCAAGTTTACCAGGCTAGGCTTTGAGAACGCATGTTGAATCGCTTGGCAAGCCTCGCGATATATCAACAAGCATTCTCAAAGCCTTGCCTGATAAACTTGATATCATAAGACACTCACCTAGTATTTTCGATTTCTGAAACAAATTTAATGGCATGTTAATGTGCTTTAAGTCCAATTTTAACATGATTTTGTTGAAGTTGAATCTCATTCATATTATATACTTAAAAAGACAATATTCACAATTTCTGTAATTTTGAGCACTCAGATGGTAGTTAATTTTATTTCCACTCACTATCTGTTTGTATTTATATAGTCTAACATTGCACAAAAATAATGTTTTGAAAGAAAGTAACGTATATTAATTATAATTATTCTGCTAGTAAGCTGCAATCAATTAAAAGATCATAATAATATGTAAGCATATTAACCCTAAAATAGGAGCTCGCCTATTATCTTATGGTAAGGTACGAGGGGTGATCAGAAAGTTCGCGGAAAAGTGCTATAAAATCGCATTGCTTTTATCGATTGCAATGAAAATTCAAAGATATAAACTACCACTCATAGCAGGTTGACTGAAAATGAAATTTAGAAAATGTGACGTCAGACGTATGAGCACGAGGCGCAGCTGTGACGTCACTTCGCTGGAACCGGTCCAATTGTACCCCTGAGTTGCTTCTAGGGGCTAAAACTCGTAGTTGGTTTTGATTTGATTGGTATTTTTTTAACGGAAAGTAATGTTCCATCATTCTTTGAACATAATATGAGGTTTTTATGTTATTCTGCTGCGCAATGTATTCAAATTGATAGGTTTCAGTCTGAAAGGGCAGGCCAAAAATGCGTCAATTTTTCGAGTTTTTGTAAATTTTAAACAAAAAAACTTATTTTTTGTCAGTGTTCATCACAATCATTATAATATCGGACTGAACTATCAATATTAGACCTACTGTCCTGAAAAGGGTGTTTTACGAAGTGTGTAAATAGATTATTATAAAGAATTGACATGCCAAAAACAGGCAATGGGTTCATAGAAGTCGAAAGCTTTGCTTTTTGACAGTACTGTTATTCTTTTTGATTTAGAACACCATCCGTTAGATATAAATCTTCGAAAGTTTGCATAGAAGAGGAGTTAATATGCCCTTAAATATACATGGAACGCAATATGGGACATCACAGCATTACAAAATTCTACAAGACTTTGAAGTTTAATTGGTTGTGTAGTAAAACGTCAAAATGCAACGTAAAATGGGCCGGTTTGCGCTATATAGTGTTGCCTTGACGACAGCTGTCACGCATGTAGACGACTAACATCAAGCATATTGTTACCGATCAACTGCATATGTGTTGCAGTATTTTGTGCTGTTATATCAGCTCTTTTGATCAAAGGATGTAGAAATGGCAACTATTTTCCGCGAACTTTCTGATCACCCCTCGTATTAGACTTAATACACCTATTTATAAAGATCTAATATACGCATATTACATTTTGTCTTATATAATGTGGTTAAAAATTCTTAATGAAAAACAAACTTCTTTAAGTATCCCATTGTCAAGTAAACAATAGTAATATATTTGAAAGTATGTAACATAATATAACAGTTAATTATCATAAGCGTAAATTATTACAAAATTATAAGCAGTTTGCTGCACTGAATTAAGTGCAATTAAGGCCTTTTCGGTCACTTTTTTCAATTTTTAATTCTCTGAGTCCTCTGCTAGAGTCTCACGCATTTTGATAAGATTTAACATAGTTTGAAAATTTATATTTTCAGGCCCATGGAGCTCTTGATTCTGTGTATTACATGTGTGTGAAAGATATTTCAGTGGAACAACTTGGACAGGTGAGAATAATTAGTTACCATATGGCGTCGCGTCTTGGAGTGATATAACGTGATAAACCACTAGTGGTTTACAGATTTTGGTAACATTATGTATTGACGGCCGTTATTACCCCACGTATATATGGCAAAATCTTAAGCGTTTTCACGCATAAAACACGATTTTAAAGTAGTCTAGGGGCATATGATAAGTAGATTCTAACATCCGTGATCCTGTTTTATTAAATTTATGCGACTCGTTGCAAAATAAAAAGAGATACAATGCTTGGCTTTCACCAGCTCGTTTAATAAATTCAATAAAACATGAACACTTATGTAAGATCCTCTATTTACTGTATAATATAGCCAGAGAGAGAGAGAGAGAGAGAGAGAGAGAGAGAGAGAGAGAGAGAGAGAGAGAGAGAGATGAAGAGACGTTCTATGTTAGATGCCTACTTTTAGTCCGTCCAGCTGTCTATCCATTAGTCTGTTATCAAGTAGGGAAAAACTATGTACATGTACACTCAGACACTAACAGGAATATTTTGATAATTTTCCCAAAACAGATGAATTCTGATACTATCTACAGTCTAGGTACAATGTAATTTTTCAGAACTTAGATCTGAGTCTATAAATTTCACTTGAATTATAATCCTGTTGACAATGTCAAATCAGCCCTCATAAACCCACATGTTTTTTTCTCTCAGTATCCGTTTTTTGTAACTACTCTGTCATTTGATGATATTAATGTATTATATTCCTTCTTAGTGAAGCAATCTACCAGCGTAATCAAAGGAGGCTGTTCCTGCTTGTGATGATAATTTTGTGCATATAATGTTATATTCAAATCAACAAAATAAGCATTTAATTTTGACAAACCATGTTCCAGAGCAGTGCAAGGATACATGGTAATCTAATGATATCATCTTGCTGTTGTGGGGAAAACTTAATTGTTTTGAGATAAAGGTTGTCAAACCTGTTTGATATGTTTATGCTTTTACTGTTTTGGACCTAGTCGTTAGACTGGATAGACATCTAGACATGAAGCTTGCAAAAAGTGTTGTTTTGTCTGAGGCTTAGTCAAAGCAAAATATGAAAACAGAAACCTCACCCATTTTTACAAATGTTTGTATATCTCTTACATTATATGGAATATTTTCTTGAAACTCCATAGGAGGGTACATTTTGCTAAATGAATGTAATGCAATGTAATGTAAATACAGTAAGTGGTAACTCTCCCAGCTTTGGATTTTCCGCCCGACCATCTGTTACATGTATCAGATAGTAATATAAAAACTCTGTGACTCAGAAACTACTTTAATTATTTGATACTTTTTCCATAATTCAATAAGTTCTTGGAGTTTTTATAATATTTTTCCAAACAAAAGAACGATGTGATTAAATCTAGTTAATTGTTTATAGCGCCAATCACGACTGCAGCAGACGGCAAATTTTCGACATCTTTCCCAAATTTCCAACAAAAATAAGGTATGCTATTACATGAGAATCGTCTGCCAGCAGACGATTCTCATGAAATACCATGCCCTTAAAAGCGGTAAAATTTGTAATTTTCGTCTGCTGCATGTTGTGTGCTATTGGTTGATGTAATGTGTGCTATTGGTTTTCTTGTATTCTCTTGTTGTTTAACTATGTTGTAAACCTGAGACTAGTTGAAATAAACTTGAAACTTGCAAATTATAGGTGGCGCTTTAAGAGTAAATGGTTTTCTTTGTCTGAGGCTAAGTCGAGACAAAAATATAAAAATATGTTCCTCGCCCATTATTCAGCGGCTGTAGATGGAATTTCCCGAGACAATAGGTCTTTCAGTACTGACTGCTCACCAGCTCAATCATTCGAAACTGCATCTGCCAATTCCGTGAAATTCCGTGGAATCCGACCTCGGATGTACATCGAGGATCTACTTTGATAACATGACACTGGCGTTACTTAACGTGACGTCAGTGACGCTGACGTCACGGGCGTCACGGGCTGAGCCCCCATGCTATTGAACTAATATTCTTTACGCCAGTTCCGGCTAACAAAATAGGGCTTTTTCGTACATTGTACTACGCGTAATTCGCCTTATGTATGCGCGAGGCTTGATTCGATTCTCGAATTCTTCTTGGCTTTCCTGATTGCAGCTCAATATGACAAAACCAATAGTGATAGGAATGTAACAATGAAACCGAATGTCAAGTATTATTGTTTTAACCCATTTAAGCCAAATAGAATTTCCCTCTTTTATTGATTGAACCAGTCCAAGTCCGTTTTGAGGGTTGGTATGTTTCATTTCTATTCAAATTTGAACAGAACATTCTGTAACCAAACAATGGAGATTCTGATCAGACGATGCGTTCTGCGGCGTCCGATCTGGGTCTGCACTATTTTCATATGTCCCACTAAAAGGACACTAGGCGTATATGAGTTAAGACCATTTATTAAATCGGGTTAAGTCTACTTAAAGATTTAAGACACCTCTGGTTTTCTCATTTCCATTTGAAACTTTGTCATTTTGAGTGCTGTGCCATAGTCCCATGAAACGTAAGCAATTTCGTTAGTTACCCACTTCACCAAATTATTGCCAAGTAGGTCTTCTAAACACTAGTATATATAGTTATACAATTTCCTTACAGGTCAAACTACTACGAGCGTAAACACTTGCAAATTTCATTTGCCTTATACATGTATATTACTCGTACATCTATACTCAAACAAAAAAGAAACGTCTGATTTTCACGGTACTGTATCTTTTGATCCAGTTAAGATGTCGCAGAAAAAAAAGCCAAAATGTTTATCAAACGTCCGACACACAATATTTGGCAATTATTTGATTTTATCTTCTGATCTGGAAGAGTTATTGAACCTTAGGTGAAAATAGCTCATTCCAATATCATCAGCAAGTTGATCATCAAAACGTGACACATTTTATGTTAAATTGCAACCAGGAACGTCCAACGATGAAAAAAAAACATCTAAAAATCCCAAATATGCTTATTAAACGAGCGACACGTTAATTTACGAAATTAACTGAAATTGCCTCCCTTTGAATTAAAAAAAAATAACAATTTAAGAACCTACGATTCTCCTTAACCTTACATCATCTGACACCGTTTTTGTTTTAATTTGTTGTGTTTGTGTCTATTACAACGATTAAACAAATGATAAAAAAAAAACAATGCTGATGTCGGCCGTTACATATTCACTTAATCTGTGTTTTATACCCCACTCCTTACTGAAAAAAAAAACACAAGTGAATTTCCAGTATCAATTGTTTTGATGCTTATTAGTCCTAATTAATGTTAAAATGCTTGTTTTGACGAAAACGAAAATCAAATTTGACCGACTCTGTTGATTATCAAATTCTTGACCAACAATGCATTTTCTGAGTGTCTACACGCAGGCTCTTGATCGATGATTTGTGACGTCAGAGTATGTTACAGATTAATGGTCAATGCATACAGCTAACATGCATTACATCTTACTAGACTCTACCTAAAATGGGACTCCTAAATTTAAGATGGGACTCCCATTTTTGACAAAGGATGAGACTCCTGTTTTCAAAAGCTAAGTGAGAATCTTGCACATTAACTTACTTACCCTCACTAAAACATAATATTTTTATGTTTTCAACTCATTTGCGCGTCATTTTTGTGAGCATTTCGTCTGGCTATCATAGTTTAGAACGGCCTGTGTGTGTGTTTGTGTGTGTGTGTGTGTGTGTGTGTGTGTGTGTGTGTGTGTGTTTGGGAGGGGGTTGTCAAAAAGTTTTCCTTTTTAGATTGAAACAAATACATTAGCTAAATATTAACCTTTAAAACGCCTTCAAAAATACATATGAAAATGTTGTCTGCCTTAGTTATCTGCTACATATTTTTGATAAACTAATCGATTAATTTAAGCAAAGAAGCAAACAGTGTGGACCCAGACCAGACTGCTCCTGTAGTATGCTCCTGTAGGAACAGTCTGGTCTGGGTTTACACTGGCTGTTTCTAAACAATTCAGCAAACAATTTATTGTGATTGGTGTTTAAAGGGCACCAAGCTTTTTAAGAAAGGATTGCCCATTTGCCACTGCACAGCAAGTACAGTTTTTCAAAAATGATCATATACAAACATTCCCAGAGCATAACTGATTCATGCCTTATTTTATACGAGTACTGCTAGGCAAGGGATTCTATCGAAAACATTGCATGACATTTGATTGAAAAAAAAAAACATGCAAGGAAGTGTTTTTTCTCTCTCATATGGCATAGCAGTGGTCTGAGTTTGGCCTGAACACAGCAGTGATTGGACATGGCATCTAGATCTTGCATCTATCTGAATGTACACACTGAAAATTATAACTGACTATGGATAGTTAGTATTGCTAATACCCACTTCTTAACACCCTTAATAGTCAATACCACTCTCAATAAAAGTTGATCTAAAGATTGGATAGGGGTATAACAAGTTGATATGGGGCTCTAGGAATAGAGGAATTTATAACGACTCCGCGGGACAAAGATGCCCTATTCTGTTTTGCTACAATAGGTTTTAATTTTTCTACAAAGAAAACTAATTTGGACACCCCTGTAAAGAGTTTGCTCAGTGATGTTTAAATGTGCTTGAACGGTTCGGAATTATGATGGACACCCAAGCTTTTGATGTTGTGACTTGATTTTAAGGGTACTCATGTTCTCTGAGTTGGCAGCGGCTCTACTGGTTATCAATTGAATTTCGTTCAAGTGCATTATAACGTTTCTAAATGATAATAGTTTGTAATGTCAAAATTCAAATGAAATGCGTTCACACATTTAGAACTGGCAGACATAAATGTCAAGCGGACATAACTTTATTGTTTCAGTATATATTGCAGGTTAATATGTTCTTGTCCAAGCTGACTGGTACACAAGTTGGCTTCACTACACTTGGTTTGCTGACAATCACCAAAGAATTCTTGCTGACGGTATGTTTATATATTAATTTCTTTGCATTTAGATTTGGTATATAGTAGTTACACGATTAGAGTACAGAACGTAAACTGTCACGTTGTGCTGCTTTAATCAGTTGAATGTACAAAATCAGGTATTTCTTTCATATTTTCACGATAAGGTCATCTACCAAAATGGTGCTGACTGATCCTTGAAAATATTTATATGGTGCATCTGTTTTTCTGCTACACAAGTATGTACAAGGGGAAGGGGTTCAAATAAAAATGAATTAGATTTTTGGAATATCTCATGTTATCAGGGCTTCACTTACTTTGCAAGAGACATGGGGTATTCATGATTCCATGAACATTCCAAAAAATTAATTTATTACTTATATTTACAATTTATTATGAATATCTAAAATATAATTTTTTTTTTAATTTAGGAATTAAAACAGTTTTATATTTAAAATATAATTGTATTAACGGTTTAGTCGACGGTAAATGGAAAAGACGAAAAGCCAGCTTGAGCATGGACAGTCCACGGAGCAAACACAATGCTTGTTTTGCATGTGCGACTCGGGTGTGGCTCGCTGTCAATCACAACACCAGTATCACTTCTGGCGAATGAGTTTGATGTTCGAAGCGTATTGCAAGGATAAGTGAGCTTTGCAGCTGTCAATCAAATTTTGTGTTATTCATGAGGCTATGAATGGTTGCAAAAATCCAAAGATTCATTAAAGGATTGCTTCAAAAATGTGAATATTACGTAATGAAAACAGTCTGATTATTCCAAAAGTTTTAGATTTGCACACATTATAGTTACTTTCTTTTAAGATCTGCTTCTAGTCTATGTAAAGGTAAAATTGCAGTTGTCCAGCTCTTTTCCTAATTCACGCAAATCGTTTTCAAGATAGGGTACTGAAATACACTGCGATATGACTTGAAACAGCGCTTTCAAAAACAAAAAAAAAACGACATGAGCTAATGACATTTAAGCCTGTTTCTTCGTGTGGTGAATATCTTAAGATGAAACAATTGATTATCATAATTTCAATTTATTGATATTGTACATACCTCTATTGCGATTAGCTTTGCGACAAAAAGGAGATCTCTAATAACTGCCCATGTATTTATTATATATTAAACTACCTGATACCCCCCCCCCCCCCGGATAAAATCGAGGCTTTACCGCGTATTTTATCACATGTTTGCAAAATGTTCGATAATTTTAATAATACAGGAGCACAAATGTTACATTCTATTATTCATTTAATAAAAAAAATCAATTCTTTGAAATCAAATTTTCAGTCTGAAATCATCAAGCTTTTGATGTTTTCATGAACGTTAGCGACATTGAAAGCAAATAAGTAAAGTTAAAAGGACGACAAAGATCAGGAATCGATACAATCAAGTACCACACCTGACCCAGGATTTTCGGATTGCTACAACTTTCTTATTTTAAATCCGATTCTGATCGGGTTTGTGGCAGATTGCATGGTTATAAAAAAGCTTGCTTTACGTTATCATTTGTTTTCTATGTTGCCGTCCCCTTTAATTAACAGTTACTGTAATACACTAGCGTTTATCGATTTTAATATATGGCGTAACTACACTTCCTGATGCGACGTCATATGGGCCTCAACGCGAGAAAACCTGTTTACGGGTGTCTGCGAACAACAAAGGTGCAGACCAGCCTGCGCATCCGCGCACTCTGATCCGCGCCTTTGTTATTTGCTTGATAATAGCGACATTTCAAATGTCTAGCTAGTTTCTGTAGCTAAGGAGACTAGTTTGATGCTCGCTTTTTCTGATGGCCCGAAGAAAGGTTTTGTCGCGTCGAGGCCCATGTGATAAATAAAACAACATTGAACAATGAGTAAAATAACATTTTTGCATAATGGAATAACATTTCTTATTATTAATTACAGATTGCTGGTGTGTTCCTGACCTACTTCTTTCTACTATACACGCTTTAATGGAACGAATCTGAAACGACAAACACTTCAGAATTGAAGGGAGGGGTTAAAGTATCTGCCCACTTAGTCTGACCACAGATACTACGATTGTTTTCAAGAAAGAGACAACTATTTATAGTTCGATCACATAATATGGCTGTGCACATTCCGATAATGCCTTTATCATAATTATCAGTGCTAACCCTTAAAGGCCAATCACACAGAAGGCATCTGCCTTTTTTGTCTGCTGCAAAGCATTAGAAGACTCTTGATCAAACAGCGTAGCCCCAGATCAGACACCTCAGGATCTAGGTTCCCATTGTTTACCTTAAGTTTATTATTGATATTTGTCAAAAATGTTAAACTCGATTTTATATGTTTTTCACATTGATTTTCGGCGATAACTTTTTTATTTTTGATTTTAGTAAACTGTGTTCGCGATGAAAGTTGTAGAGAAAAATTCGCGCCAACTTCTCCAAGCGGTTCCAACATCATAGATGCTGCAATTAACTCTGCGCATAGATGCACTCTTTGAGCATTTTAAGCAAAGCGCAAATAAACTGAGTCAAATATGTCAGTCAAAAAATTACATTGCACCGCCCCGATTTAATAAGAAAGGCGATGGATGGCTTGTTCAAATATATTGGAAATCGCGCCTGATTTCCCCTTGCGTTAAGCTAGTTGGGTCATCTCGAAACTGTCCGTTAGGAGCATGTGCATAAGAGAAGAATGGCGCGTCATGCGATATCACAGCTTCTGACCTGCAAGTAATCATGCTCATAGTAGATTCTGAATATGCACGGTACATTCTGAGTCTGCACACGGCAGGATTATGTTATAAACAACCGTTAAACAACTAAATATACATCCCTTGTCAATATTCTTTTGAGACGAACCCTTTCTGTCACGCCTCTTCGAAATTTACCTGTCAATGAAAGACTTAGAAAATTTGGCTGAATTCAATTTATTGCAAAATCTTCATCTATGTACACAAAAATCTGTTTGTGCCACAAACTTCGGACCTCTTGGAGAAATCGGCGCTAATTTTTCTCTACAATTTTCATCGCGAACACAGTTTACTAAAATCAATAATAAAAAAGTTATCGCCGAAAATCAATGTGAAAAACATAAAAAATCGAGTTTAGAGTCCGTGCTCGATAAGAGTAGAGTTACGTAGTTGGTCACGTTATGGTACTTTTTCACCTGATTGGACAAATATGTCACTTTCCCATTGGTATCCTTGGTCAGGTGTGGTACTTGATTGTATCGATTCCTGATCTTTGCAACCTTACTTACTTTTTTTTCATTCATACTCCTAACTGTAAATCTATTTCGTATACCCTACTCTTTTCGAGCACGGCCTATAGCAAATATATGTAACAGACGATATTTTCAATGAATTTTGTCGACGCTTTAAAAGTTAATGGCAATGTGGCATGCTATTTTTTGTTGTAATTTTGTTTTATTTTGCCGAATAAAATCTGCATAATCATTGCTTTATTGTACTATTTTATGGGCCAGTCATTTTGTTAATTTTCTTAATTCGCACACTAGGTTTTTATCTACCAAAAGGCACATGCGAGGATCAAGAAAATATCGCCAGGGGGTCCTTTAAACCTTTCTAGTCATCAACGTATTTCACAGAGGGCTGTTAGGAACTCCCTCGAGAAGCAACTGGACCCCATTGCTTCTCGAGGGGGTCCGTACCAGTATTTCTAAGGACACCTATAGCAACTTGTGATGTTCCAAGAGGGAGGTGGTTCAGACCACCTCCCCACCTCTTGAGTCGCCCATGAGATACACATTTTCGCCTGAGTCTTCTTCTTCTGTATCTACCAAATGTTTAATGTATTCAAAAACTATTTAGCGTACTCATTTTAAGACTTTATTATAAGCATGTCCCATGGAAACCCTACTAATTTAAACAGACCAAGTTTAGTAGGTCAGGAAGCGAGTGTTTCAAAGGAGAACAACTTACGATCCGCCCTCTGTCTGCTGGCCACATCTTCATCTGATAAATAAGCAACACACGTATGATCAAGAAAGGCTTGAAATATTGATGTTTTAATAGCAAATTTTGGCATGACTCTTATAGATCATGCATGAGTATGATATGGGATTGTGGTGACACAAGCAATTTGTGTCAAATGTTGATGTAAACCCAGCTATGATCAAATGAATAGACTTTTTCATCCAATATTTCACATTCGCCGTTTGAAAAGTCACCATGAGTCTTACGGACATGGATCAAAAGCATTTTACACATTCTGAATCTCTATCATTCAATATAGAAGCATCCTGTTCGATACTTTCGTCTCCAAGAAACTTTTTATACGAAATAATAATGGATAGATATAGACTAGGGCAGTTTCATCTTCATGTGTAAATTCTCAGGAGCGATTTTGTCCACCTAGAAAATTAGATGATGGGGATTATGTCGACCTGTCACGTCTATTAGATTATATAGGTCACTGTTCTGACAGCACAACTTGTTCTTTGTTGAGTGACCTATTACTTACACAATAGGGTCTGATGCAGTGTATCTATTGGCGATTAATGACATTTAGTCGATTTGGGAACGAGCTTTCGCTTAATGTTATTTGCTTAACCCATATACGCCTAGTGTTCTTTTTGTGTGACATAGGCATACTGTGCATACCCAGATCAGACGTCACAGATCGTGGCGTCTGATCAGGGTCTCCACTGTTTGCTTACCGAATTACTATTTAAAATTGATAAAACTGAAAAATACCATCTGATAATCGGAAAAGGACTGACCAAATTGCTAATAATGGAAATAAGGTTGCTCTAAATCTCTTCTTCAGTGGTTCACTAGTTATCTATCTGGGCGTAGACAAAGAGTTGTTATAAATGGAAAAAATATCAGACTGGGCCTAAATCTTTGCTGGAGTCCCACAAGGCTCAATTCTGGGACCACTACTTTTTCTTATCTTTATCAATGGAACAAAATTGTGTAGCATCCAAAAACTCCTATCTTAGTTGGGATGGGATACTCTGCAAGACAGAAGGTCTAAACACAAACTTGTTATCTTTTATAAATATAATAAACGGACTCACTCCTGCCTATCTTTCCGATCTCTTACCTCCTATTGACAAGATAATGTTACATATAACCTTCGAAATGTCAACAACATGCAATCATTACGAGCATGCACAAATCTTTTTTCAACTCCTTCTTCCCAACAACTTTTCGTGCCCAGGATGAGCTATAAGATGAAATAAAGGGAGCAAGCACTGTATCCGCATTTAAATATCAGCTATACAAGCACAAAAAACACCAATGTACTTTCATACAAGCACAAGAAAAGGACAGATACTACACACGAGAATACGCATGGAATGCAGCTCGTTAAACTCTCATCTTTATTATCAATAGTCTGTCCTATACTTGTAGTAGCTTTAAAAGTGCTGATTATTTCCTTTTTTATGGCCAATATATAGGCAAACAGGGAACACCTATTTATCTTATGTCTTGCGAAGGATTACTTTATGGTAAGGAAGCCACAACAGACCTAGAAAATTAAGCTCTTTTCTTGAAGGTTCAAAATTTTAGTATATACTCAACACGATTTGACTAGTATACACGAACTGTCTTGTACAGACATTCCGCAAATAATATTGTGAGCTACCTTGGTAGAGATGGTCATTGGCTTCTTGAGGTACAACAGACATGCAATTAATACCAAAACCAAAATAATGAAGTAATGTGTTATACAAAGCAAGCCCTACAAGCATATCATTGGAATCTGCATGTCGTGGTATTCTATGTTACAGGCACTTAGAACAGAAAGGCCTCCTTTAAGATCGACATTACAAGCTTCACCAGTGAAAATGAGACGACTTTATGAAGTCATATCAATTGTCAGTCATAGGATGTTATGCCACCTTCATATGCTCGCCTCCTCCACAGTTATAATTATTTTCATGAGGGTTCGTTGTGCAAATTTTTTTTATCAAATAGAATAAGAAAAACAATTTGTACTCTGGATCTCTCCCTATTTCTCTCTCTCCCATCCTCTCTCTCTCTCTCCAGAAAATTGTTTGAATTTTACACTGTTCGCATATCATATTTTCTGCTACTGACTACTTAGCAGGAGATGACTCGTATAAGTTTTTAGCTTACTGTCACATCCTGGTCCATTGACCGTGAAAATTGTTAAATATACACTTGGAAATAAGTTAGGCATCACTTTGGCTAATGCAAGGGTAAACTAAAGACTAACTCTTCCTTACATTTTAAAAATGTTTCTTCAAACTTTTTCAAATAATAAGAAGTTGTATGATCCAAGGTTACTTTGGCGTTAAAATGACGAAGGTTCAGCAGCACCTGTGATAGTCAGCCGCCATCTTAGCTACAGAAAATTCGTTTCAGATTTTATGACCATATTGATATCTCTTGTGATTCTTTCCTTCCATAAGGTCTGATCGTCTTAATGTTTGGTCGCCCTTGAAGCTGACAGTATGTTTGACAAATTTTGACCAACACGTTATACATTTCTGACCCACTGTTGACGGTAGAGGCATACTTAACCGATGGTAAGTTTTAAAGCCATATTTCGTTCTTTGTCTATACATTTTGGAAGTTGCTAAATTTTGCCCAGAAATTGAACATGGCCTTTTCAGACTTATATGGTCACAGGAGCACAGCAGATTTATCCTTATAATGCTTTATTTGGAATTATCAATGAATTTCTATTTCCATAGCAATTAGTGCAAAAAGCAGATAATTTACGGTAATATGGTTCTGAGCTATAACACTGCTTTTCAAAACTAATTGAGTTTATTCATTGTGAATGATCCATTCTGTTATTAAATGCTGTTTTACCTCCAAATATGTGCTGAAACGAAAGGGCAAACTTAATATCAGAAAAATTAACATTATTCATGTGTGGCATATTCTATCCTCCGTAGCCCAAAAACTTTACCTAACAAACTTCAATAATTCAAGCTGTACCTACATGAGGATTTGAAATATAAGCCATAAATATATAAGTATCGCCAAGCTATGACAAATTCGATTTTTCAAAATATTTTCTCATGACATTTGTTTTGTTGCTTTACGTCCCAAGTCAACAGCTATGGTCATGGTGGGACGGTACTCTCATGACATAAAGTGATGGTTAACTTTTTTTAACCATCAATGCTCATGTCATAAAGTGATGTTTAACTTTTTCCAAGTGTATACTTGTGTGTATATAAAGAAAGAAAATATTGTTTAAACCAATTGGAAATCCCATCCGGCTTAAATGGTTTAATAGCTTGATTTTTTGTCTTGTATGCCAGTATAAAATACTAATTCTGTTAACTAGTAATTATTGTATTTCGTGAACAGGTTTTCATCGAGCATCTGTTTACGACCACTTAAATTTCTAATTACAGTATCAAGTGAATTAAATTGAATTTAATAGAACATGTACCAGCTTGTTCAATACTATATGAGCCGTGACTTGTGATTTCCAACAATGTGGCATTTTGACAAGTGCAACTCAGACCAACCTATGCAGCCTCCTGTTAAGCTCAGAAATTCCAAATGATGTTCAGTCAGTAGCTTAACAGAATACTCAAGCGACTTGCAAATGCTCTGATCAGACTGCGCGTATGCGCAGGCTGGTCTGAGCCTTGCTGGTCGCACATACCACATTGTTGGAAATCTCATGCACTGGCTCATATAATTAAGCAATACTTTGTTTCTTTCCGTAGGCTGAAAACTAGGAAGCTTTACACGAGCGTAGAGTAGGTATGGAGGAATGCTCTCTAGATTTATTTGATTTAATTTAATCATTTGTTTTTTTTCTGATGGGGGGGGGGGGGGGGGGGCTGATTATTTCCAACAGCTTAAATCTAGAATATATTTTTTCAGACAAAGTGAAAGCATTGAATTATTTTTAGCAACCATAAAAGTATTTTTACAATTGCTATTAGGTCCTTTACGCATGTTTAACCTCAGTTTCATCGAGTTAGGAAATATCAATAAAAAGCAACTAATTACACGTTACTAGAGGCAGAATTACATATCAGGCGCGTAGGTAGCCCTGTAACGATGTGGATTCATGGTGCGAGCTGATGCATTCTGGTGCTCCAAAGTACGATATTACAAACGTTAAAATCAACAATTACAAGGATAATAAATTAACAACAACCAAAATATTGCCATATCATCCTCCAATATCAACCGAGATGAGCATGTTAGTATGAAAGTAAATACATTCGCGCTATACAAGAGGGGTCTGGGTGGCGACAGCCCCCCTCCTCCCCAGAAGCTAAAGAAATTGTTTTAAAAATCAAACGAAATGGAGGCTTTTCCTTTAAGGTGTAACCTTTAAAATTTATAGTTTACTTTTGGGAAGGGCTCTCTTAATCCCAAAACTAGGAGCTTGCTTCCCAGCTCCCCTAAAATAATTACCAGTGCTCCCCAGGTCCCTGAAAATAAATAGCCCTTCTCCCCAGATCCCCCAAACCCCAGGGGGCCCCACATATGGTTCATTATCGGTGCAACTATAATTAAATATTCCGCATTCACAAAACACATGTTCATTTTGACAAAGGAAGATAAATCTTGCATCGGCAAGTACCAGCACTTCAATGGTCCGGGAACAGATCTAAATAATTCTTGCGAGAAACCGAGATTGGCCATTGGTCTGTCAAAATAAAGCGTTGAATGGCTTATTGTTTAAAAATGGCCGCGGTTGGGTAAATATTTTGCAGCCAAACGTCAACTTTAATAGTCATATCTGTGCGTGGTTCGGCCATTTTACTGCTAAGGAAGAGAAATCAGGTTTTAGTTATGTTAATAAGCATTTTAGACCGCACAAACGTGCGTGCATTTCATTAAAGTCTGACCGTATATACACTGACCTCAAATGTACGAGACCTGTTTCATGTTTATATGAACAAATGTGAATTTCATTTTTCGAGTTTGCATGTAAATAAAATAAATAACTTTTGCTTTCTTTTAATTAACGGATGTGTCCCTTGTATGACCAAATAGACAAATAGGCAATTTAAAGCATAACCATAACACAGCGTCCCAAAATACACGTCCACCCCCTTTTACTGATTTTAAGACTGCTAAAACGGATGTATTTCTAATGAAAATGCGCATAAAAGTGTTCACATTTATTTAAAGTTTAGAAGAGCATTCGGTCGATTATTTCAATGAAAAACAGCTTCTGTGTGCCTGCTTTTTCTTGACAACTGGGCTTTATAAGTTCTACCATACGCGTGCCAAAATGGGCATTCCATGTATAAAATATGTCATGGAAGAATTGTGAAAAACAAATTGTCAAAACTCACAGCCGATACAAATTCTTAAATAGATCAAGAATATATCGCCAATAAATCTGATCACCAAATATTGCAATCATGTATTTTGCTTACAATTTAGTGGGGCTTTGGAAATTGTAACCCCCAAAAAAATGATGTTTAAGTTCCTTCAAAAAAGTAAATATCCACAGGAAATGCTTCATTTCTTAGCAGAACACACTCTTATCATTTATGTACAATTTATAATTGGTTCCAAGAGAAAAACTTCATCCCTTTAAGAGAAATCGTTCGAGAACGATTTTGAACATTTCGTTTCAGACATCGATTTTAAACGCTTAAATTTTGATTACTTATCTTCAGAGACTATTTTAATCCAGCGAATAAAGCTAAGAGCTATTTTCTTGGTGACTGCTCATTCCTGGAGCTCGGATTAACCAATGTAAATTTATTTTTACTAAATATAATAAGAATTAAATGAGATACGGCAATTTCAAATTTGTTTAAATAAACATGAAACACCTCTTGTAATAACCCTTAAAGCGCTTATCACGAAAATTCGTATGTTTTTGTTTTCTGCTGAAACATTTTGAAGTCTCTTTAACAAACATTGTAGATCCAGATCAGACTGCTTCTATAAGAGCAGTCTGCTCTGGTTCCACACTGTTTACGTCTTTAGTTATGTTAAACAATAAACGATTTCGAATGTAGTTATTTTGCTGGCGTTTTAAAGTTTAAATAATTACTGTCTTTACCAAGGTGTATGGTACAATGATAGAATCCGTGCTCGATATGAGTAGAGTTACGTAGTTGGTCACGTTATGGTACATTGTTCAACTGATTGGATAGATATAGGATTTTCTTTCATACTTCTAACTGTAAATCTGTTTCGTCACCCTACTCTTATCGACCATGGACTATACAGTTACCTTCGAATAACATCACACCTCATTTTCAGCTTTTGTCCATGTCTAAAGTAGACCAGTCTTATTTACTCATTCTTGAGGTGCCGCCTTTACAGTAACCAAACAGTTCAATAATGCGTCTGCTGAAACACAGGTAAGTTATTTATTTAGGACATGCTAGTATTATTAATTTTGATATTTAATACCCGACAGACACACATTGATGAGACGCTGATGCAATGTCATCAACTTTAGCTCGCCGTTGCTTCGTCTCTCTGCTGGAACGCAGAAAAGTTATTTATTTAAATATGACATGCTTGTATAAATATTCAATACCCGACAGACACACAATAATGAGACAACGTTTAACTAACGCTGATATAATGACATCAACATTATATAGAGGGACATTGTTTCAACATATTAAATTTTATTGTTTAAACAGTTATGCGTTGTTTAAACCAGATATGTCGTGGTTTGATTTCAGTTCTATATATCTTGTTTAGGTTTCCATTTTTGGCGAATACTGGAAATAATTACCCCTTTTCCTCGATTTTGTAATTTCCAGGCAATGCGTTTTTCTACTTCCGACGCACTATTAACGTGGTTTTGCACATTTATATGTCCTTGCATGTTGATCTTCTGACAAACATTGAAGTAGACATTGTTAAACAATCAAATTGTTGTTTCCAGTCAACCAGTGTTTTCAATCTTAGGATACTTGTGTATCGTCTAAGTGCAGGTGTGAATGCTGTAAAATAAGAAAATGCTCAAGCTTTATAGAAACAAATATATTAAAAGTAAGCAAATAGGATCAGGAAATACTACAATCACCTACTGTAGACCAACCCACGGCATTGCGAGGGAGAGCCACACAACAATAACAGTCACAAGACGTCAGAGAGACAATGCATCATCACTGAGAGATAATCTTATCAACTTACAGACTATAATGAAACAGAGACAAGGGTTGACGACTCATCTGCAATCGGGAATGCCTCGGCAGTTTCCGTGAAATTAGACCTCGGTCTACTTTGATAAAGTGAGGCTGACGTCACATGAAACCATGTCAACACAATAACAGGTGTTATTGCAGCGAATCAAACTTAGCTATAAATGAAGTTTAGGTTGTTTCACTAAAATATCGCTATACATCCGAGGCTTGATTCTCGAATTGTTTTTTTTTTCGATTGGACTCACCTGTAGATAGTCAGAGCTAAAGTAAACTTCAAGTTGAGCCGCGATGGTCCGAGCCAAAGACAGCCATCAGGCACCAACCCAACGATTTCATTTCTAGCATTCAATAAAATATAAGATCCGATTATCAGCTATGCATGTTTAATCTAAACCACGCTTCAATGATTAAAGTACAGTACAGTTCCAAATGGTGTAAGTCACTACATTTGAGCCACGACATGTGATTTCCAACATTGTGGCATTTTGACAAGTGTAGACTCAGACGAGCCTCTGCAGCCTCCCTTTAAACTTAGAAACACCAAATGATGTTTAGTCAGTAGCTTAACACTCATAGAATATTCAAGCGACTAGCAAAGGCTCTGATCAGACTGCGTGTATGCGCAGGCTGATCTGCGGCTTTGCTGGTGGCACGTACCACATTGTTGGAAATCCCATGCCATGGCTCATTTAAAGTTTTAAAACATTTTCAAATGAATAGACTCCATTTTTAGCGTTTGTATACTTAAATGACTGGATGGCTCTCGCTGTTAGTTCAATCAGAAACAAAAGTAGTTTTGGGGAAAAATATTTTTTCAAATATGAAACAATCTAAAGATGTTTAAGATATATCCTAGCCTTGAATTGTTTTTCTGAAAATTCAATGTAAACAAATTATGAATCGATACAATCAAATTGCACACCTGACCCAGAATACCAAAGGGGAAAGTGACAAAAACACAAGAAAACATCACATACAGGAGAGCCAAGATGTCAACCCTTTCCCAGCAGGTAACCACAAGGCTGCATGACAGATACAAGATAATATGGCAAAGACAAACACAAAATAAAAATCAAAAGGTCCGCAAAAGAAGTTCCACCTTGGAACGGCCAGTAAGAAAATTAATAGTGGGCTAAAACAAAGACGTACTGAAGTCTGTCAGTCAGTTGTTATCAACTTCCATGTAAAGTACTATCAGGTTAGTACAAGACCAGGTAAGTGACGAGACGGCATAAGGTTTTTGAGCTGAATGGATTGGAACTCTGGCTGCCACGGCAACATTTTGCTTCCATAGACTTCTATGTGCGAAACTTTGACAAAACCATGACGCTCACAGCTTATATACTTTTTTATGTAGCAATGATTTGGTCCCCCACATATATTCTATCAACCATGGACCCTCTAAACCCAATATATTTAATTTTGTTGCCTTTAATATTTTGACGAAATGCCTTATATCTCAAAATACATTTGATATACCACTAACATATTATTTTGTTACATAGGATGTGGCGCATGACATATATGCCCTTTTCTTCCGCATAAAATGCCTAAACTTCAAGGGAGGCCACCTAATGTGGTGAAAGTGATTTTCCATACCATACGGAACCGCTCTTAAAGGAAAGAATTCGCTACCTCTGGGAGCAAACTCTCTCCTTTAAGACAAGTTCCCATTTCGAAAAGGGAAACAATTGAAGAGAATCACTGCTGGATCCAATAGTCTCCCTTTGCTGTGCGTAACTTTTTCGGCGTTCTGGCTACGCCACTGTCCTGCCAATATTTTGTCCTAAATTTATCATGAAAGGGATAAAAGGTGTCTGTCCTAATCTACGTTATCTGTCGTCGTTTATTGTCAGCACTTTTGAATCATACTATAAGTCATTTAGGCCAAAAACATACATGTTTGTGTGTATGTAACACACGTATGCTTTGTTTGATTAAGTTTTCTTTCTGCTCCTACAAGACCAATATATCTCGTTACAGTAATTTAAAATATGGATTGTCCTTGCAGGTTTTAACTTCTGAAAAGTTGGTTATATTCTTTAGCAAATCAAAGTTGCTTATCAAAATTCCATTTCAAATAATGGGCTGGGGAAGAGAGTAGCAAAGAAAAGTATACTGGTCATCTATAGAGTCGTGTTTACCGAGCATGATGAATATACTTTGAGAACTGAAGCTATCGAGTGTATCGACAATGAATCACTTTAATGATTTTGGTGTATGCGAACTAGCATCTTGCACACGTTCTATAAGTTTACATAAGAACATAACAAAGGTATGTTAAGTGCATTTTTGAATGGTCAAATTTGATGCTGTATAGCAAGCGCCTATTATGAGGAAACTGCCCACATAGGAAGTACTGTAAAGAGGGCTTGAATTTGGTCTGTTAAAGATTGGATAAAAACGTCATCTCTTCAGATGAACCCATGTTCAAAACCAATACCCATCGCACACTCAGAAGGCCCTGCGTCTGAAACGCGAAACGTGTTTTGACAGCATACATTGATAGGTGTGTAAAGAATCCACTGGGAGTCAATGTGTGTGTGTGTGTGGGGGGGGGGTCAATCTCGTGACGTCTAAAGGGGTCTGACAACTTAACTTGTAAATGGAACTATCGACAGTAAGGCATATCAGGATAATATTATAAACGGTATAAAACTCTAATATAAATGTACAATGCCCCAAGCATCCAACAAAATAAGGCACTATGCCATAGCTTAGTAAATCATTTGCACGTTCATCAGGGACTAGGGTAGTGGTACATTTTTTTGGCCACCAAACAGTTCAGATCTGAGCCCCATAGAGACTCTCTGGAGCATTGTAAAGCGTCACATTGGAGGAATACCAATTATAAAAGACAGAAATCTGGAGAAATGTTTTATTATTTGGTACGCCTTGAAAACAGATGGCCTGAAAGTCCTATATTCGACTATACCAAATAGAATCCAAGCTGCCATTAGAACCAACGGTAGTGTTACTAAGTATGAGATAACATGCCTTATTTTCGCCAAAAATGAAATCAATTCCAAGATAAAATGTTGTGTTACTATAGTGCTATATATGTGCATTGATAAAACCTAGAAGTAATGATGATCTGCGCCTTTTAATATATTGCAACACCAGAATTATAGTGCATAAGGTATGTAGATAATTATGACAATAATCGCTATCTAGAAAAATTATATAAAGCAGCTGTACTTCTGAATAACCAGCTATGTATTAAAATCTGGCTGGTTATTGAATATACTGCTGAATATACTGCTAGGGATTTTAAAATATGTTACGTGACTTTTCGCTTACTGTAAAGGCGGTGCCTCATGAATGCGTAATTAGAATTAGTCAACCTTAGGCATAGGTAAAAGCTGAAAATGAGGCGTTGTTTTATTCAAAAGTAACTGTATCATATTGTGCTCCAACCCCAGTCATTATTTAGTCCTTAAAACGCCAGCCAAATAACTGCATCTGAAAATGTCTATTTAACATAAGCAGGGAAGCAAACATTGTGGACCCTGATCGGACTGCTCCTAGAGTAGCAGTTTGATCTGGGTCCACACTGTTTATCTATGAGGCTTCAAATAGTTTAGTGGACGACAAAAACATACATTTTGTGATTATGCGCTTTAAGGGTTAGTAAATGCGAGTTCAGTGTCTATACGGTTAGGATTTTCACGAAATGCACGCACGTTTGCTCAAAAAGCTTACTAACTATTCACCGAATTATAAATAAAACTTGATTTCCCTTCCTTAGCACATGAAATAGCCGAACCACACCCAGATATGAATATTAAAGTTGCCGCCTTTACAGTAAGCGAAAAGTCAAGTAATGCAACTGTAAATAAGATATGGGATCGTATTACCAGCTGAATAACTATCTACAAACTACAAGCCATCTTCACCTACCTATTCATACAACACACCTTTTTTATTAACTAAGAGCTAATTGTTTAGCCTTTTAATTTGGTAACGTTTGCTTTAATTTTATTTATCTGAACACATTTCTTTCAACAAGTCATTGACAATATCATTGACAACAACAGGATCCACGTATGTAATTTCTGCAGCAAATATAGCATTATTAAACCAGGATTTATATTTCAATCCATGCCACAAGGCAATAGATCTGAAGTGGGTTAAACGAGAAAGTTGATTGGGGAAAAGTTCCACCAGTGCACCATGGGGCGGTAAAAAGAGCGAATGCACCAACCCAGCTCCATGCATACCAATCATGATATCCGTGTCCGTGACAAATTCTAGTTGTTCGCGCATGGAATAAGTATCCAATTGTAAGCCGCGTATGCTAAGGCTTGAAAATTTCGATTTCAATGACGTCTCAAGTTCCTTTTCATTTTGTATTTTCCTCTGTACGCGACCTTGTGGATTTCTCGGATGAGCAACATAGTTCCTCCGCCAAATAAACATAACTCGAACTGATGAGCAATTTAGTTTTCGAACTTCTTCGATGTTGTAAGAGCTGATGACAAACTTACGAAATTCCTCTAACAATGGAATTTTCTTTAATTCATTATTGTGCATAGGACTGTTATATCCCATAATATTCCAGAATAATGTCGAAATTGTAACGGGTTCCTTTATATCGCCAGCTCTAGTGACACGTTTAAAAAGTTTAGTCCAGATATCTTCCATTTCACTCTTAGGGTGGCCATCTATCCACAATATAGTAACAGATAATGGATCCAGGTAAAACATGTTACATACAAGGAATACATTGTAGATATCCAACATTGTAAAGTACACATGTGCATACTCATATCGCTGAACACAGATTGTTGGCTCTTCAATGCGCCTACTCGGTAATGGAAGACTTGTGTGGAAGTTAATAGCCTGCATCCAGTTTTGAAGATGATCCTTATTTGAAAATTTATAACTTGTAACCAAACTCTTGCTATAAGGGCATGGTAAATTGAAGTAGCCTTTCGATAATCTGTAATATTCATCCTTTTCATTTTGGTTTATGACGTCAGTGATATTTTCGCCGCCAATTTTACCTCGTCCTCTGGAAGGATCGAGTGAAACATTTTTTAACACCGCAAATATATTACCGAAGCCTTCAAATGATCCATCACAAAGCTGTATTCTGTCTTTTAGATAGCTACCAAGTAAAACGTTGGGTTCAGACCATTTCCTGACTGCAACCGGTATGTGTACTGGTGTTAAGTGAATGCGTTCAGCCTTTAAAGAAGAATAGCCATTCTTAAATATGCCTGAGAGCGTTTGATTATCCGTAGAGTGTTGATCACCTGTGGAACGTTTTGCATTTTTGCTAAAGTCAAAGATAAAGTTTTCTGAATCTAGTAGATAGGCGTGCAAAATACAAAATACTATAAAATAAATAGTGGACACTATTACAATACTCTTGCTTAGAATACGAACACCACTGCCCATTTTAAGCAATTTGTTTACAGCCACAAGTCAGACAGAAGAATATCAAAAGATAAACACCCTGTACAACCTATACAAAACTCGCATTCTGTCAGACAGATGTGTATCTAAATGATATCAGCCCTGTTTTTCGTGGACACATATTCCTCTAACCATGACGGATCCTGATAGGGGTGGGGGCAGGGGTCCCCCTGGAAAGTCACAAAGCTATAGGACTCCTTAGCCGTACTGGTCCGGATCCCTGGACAATCGCAAAGCTACCAGGCCAGCATTTAATGTTGGGCCATTATCAGCCCGCCAGCGAAACATCATTTAATGCTGGTGGTCGGATGATGGCCCACTTTAATTGATATTTGGATCATTGGATCTTTCATTTTTTTCAAACACATCAATACGGAACACCAAATAGCAATTTGTCAATGTATTCCATTTTATTTATGAGATATGAATTATTTTTAAAGGTAAGTCAGTCTGTATTCTCATATCCATAGAATAAGAAAAGAAACATCCAACTTCTATCTTTTACCACTATAAAAATGTGCGATCTTTGCACACACAAGCAATTTAAAAATTCCTGACAATCATATCGCATATGTGCTCGATTGGGTTTCGATCAGGGTAGCAGGATGGCCATTATAGAAGATTTAGTCTGCTAGCTTACAGCAGAGTCCTGCTGATGGTACTTATGTACAGTGTGGATTCTTAAAATTGAATTGAGCAAAACCACATGAAAAAGTCAGTGAGTATGACTAGGAAATACCACACTGTAGACCAACCCATCGCACCGTGAAGAAGAGATACAGAAAATTAACAGTCAAATGGCATTAAAAAGCAATTAAAGTAAAGCAACCATCTCTCTCTTCATCAGTTAGATGATTACATAGATAGGAACAACACTAAGTAATGCACAACAAAACAAGGACCAAATTAAAATAACCAAACAACAATGGGGGCAAGAATAAACAATGAATCAAAACCAGCAGAACCATCGCCTTAGAACGCTAAACCGAAGTCACTGTTAGCTTAATTAATTTTACTGGAAACTATTTGCCCTATATACTGCTGTTGTCAAACCAGAAAAAGTTAAGCTCGCGTGGAGGCTTCCTTACTTAGCTAATGTATCAATCCAATGTATCATCACGGGTAAACACTCAAATGTATAGACATATAAACAAAGAAAAGGGCTCTCAACTCACAGATAGTCAGAGTTAAAGAAAATCCCAAGTTAAGCCACGGTGGGCCCAGCCAAATACAAACATCGGAGACTGACCCACCAATGAAAGTTTTATTTGTCATTTAGTTTTAAGTTTGACCCACCGTGAATTTCATGCATTTCTTATTACGAATTGATGTTTGTTCAACATGACAAATGAAATTAACATTGTCCCACTGAAACGCAAACTTGAGCCTAAATTCCAATATTTTTGTGATTTGGTTTTGACCCTTTCGAATTGGAAAAGCTGTTTTTGCATAATTCTTAAAATATTGTTCTGAAATGTTTGCACATGATGTGAATAATATTGATTTTTTAATAAACACACTACTTTGCGTTGCTATGGTAACTATGTTAGTGAAGGATATCCTACACGATGTATGGTTATGTGCAACTGAGTGCAATTAAGTATACATAAACCGAACCCTGTTCTCTTTAATTGCCTTCGACTATTTTATATTAACATTGTAAAGTCAAGAGGTCAGCTAAAATACCAGATATTTCTTGAAAACTTTTTTTTATGCTTTGTTTCCATGGTAACAGCTCAAAACTCTGGAGCATTACTTTCCATTATTGGCTATAGACAGGTTGCATGAGCATATATAAGTATTAGTAGAAAAAATAACTATACATCTTAATCTGTTGCCATGGTGACCACCTATACTGAGCCATCCACGCATGTTTGCCTAGTCGTCTAATGTTGCCTAGCAACAAACGTTGGAACTATATAACGCGTCGAATAAGGTACATGTGAACAGCCAAAATGACTTGCTAGATTTGAACGAAATTTCAGAAGTCTAGCATGTAAATTCACTGCGCTTTAGAAAAAGTCTCATCTGTATTGGATGACCCTCGTACATCTTTAAGCAAACATACCCACAAAAAAGTGTGGTTAGGTCAACTGACTGTACCAACAGGACCATAGCTCTTTACTGGGACGTAAAGCAACAAACCAACCGACCAATTGGGTGCTTGTATTTTTATTGTGTTAAAATCGCAAGTTTGTCAGAAAATCAGTTGTCTTTTTAACAGTCAGGGGCATAACCTGTAAAAGTTACAATACATATCACTTGAAGAAGTTAAAATTGTGTCTTTTCAACAATGAGTTCAAAGTGAGGCTATCGAAAGTAACTTATTTACGTTACATCTGAAATTATTTACGCCAAGGTCAAATTTTAGGTCGTCAAAAATATAACTTATTCAAGTTAAAAAGTAGTTTATTTTTCTGATCTTCAATGACCTCGCGTACAAATTTCTAGACAATGCGTACACAATTTTATTGCATAAACGTAAAGCTATGTTATAGGTCTTTCAGATAAAATTACCCACATGGCCGTGAAAATTGCGGTAACTCCGGAATATGCAGATGAAAAAAGACAGTTTCACTCAAACAGGTTACTTTTGTTTTTATTTCTAAAAAAGTTAACTGCTTTAAGTGATATATTTTTTAACTTTTGGAAGTTATGCACCTGACTGTTTAATCTTTACAACATTATTTTTTAGATTTAGCTTGAAGGACAGGTTCCCATACAAGCACCAACCCTTAATTGCTTTAACCCCCTTCTAATTCACAACAAAAGCGAGTATACATGTACCGTTGAGACTTCTTTTCGATGGATGATAGGTTTAACTTATCTACAAATGGATTGGACACAAGATATAACAACATTGGTTAATTGCCAACAAGGGGCTATATTGGATGGTTTAGGACAAATAAGTTTGCTTCCTTACAGCTAATCACATCCCTCTCACATCACTCTACACTAGACGTTACATGTATGGGTTACGCACGGTGATTATAAGTAGCACTGATTGCAGCTGTCGCCTTTTCAATAACACCCATACTGTTTGATACAATAAGTATCATTTGCATTTTGTTTAAGTTGCCAATCAACTTACAATAAAATGATTCATTTTGTCCCTGAAGATTGTTTTTATCTTGGCAAACAGTGCAAACCCCAATGGAATACCACTTTCATCGTTTGTCAAAGTATTCTTTGACCTTTCGCTTACTGTATAGAAGAATGGCTGAGAATGAGTTTGCTCCCCCCAGGGAATTTTGCAGACATATCCTATCTTGTAGAGAATTAAAAGCCGCATCTTTTAAGAGATGTTTGCACTCTGTGCACTGGGGCGTTAGTCTGTAAGAGCCTGTAATATACGTTACTTTCTCAAATTAAGAAAAAGTAAATTGAAAGTTTGGGCTGCAAATTAAAGTTATTTAACAATTCATTTTTAAAAATCTTTCACATAGTATGCATACTCGATATCTTAGCTACGTATGATAGCCATTTGAACAAAATTGCGGCTTCCTAAGGTGTCATATGCGTTACATAAATCAGATAACCCATTAAAATTTGCAAGTGTGGCTAACATCATTTACATTCACAATCTCTCTGTGTGCTTTGCAAAATAATTTCAACCATGTCTGACTAGCTTATGCGATTGGCTAACAGAAAAATTAAAGTTTATTTCCCTATCTTAAATATTTTATCTGGAATAAGCAATTAAACAACCCTACCTTTACCCAGTTTTAAGGTGAAAAGTTTGGTAATAAAACTAAAGTAAAAATAGTTAAAAAATATTTGCAATTGATGAATATGTTTCATTGTTTGGCATTTATTAGCTTATATGAAAAGACTCATAAATCTGCAAGTTTGTTGCAAAATTTTTAATATCAGAGGCTGTAACATATGTTACCTGATGTAATAAATGGGCAAGCTCATTGTCTTTACGTAAGATATGCCTAAAATGTTTTAATCTCCTCGAGGGAATTTTGCAGACATATTCCTTCATAAAGTACAACTCAAGCTGCATCGAATAAGGGATGTTTGCATTCTCTACGCTTGGGTGTTAGTCTGAAACAGCATTTATATGCGTTACTATATCAAATAAAGGAAATGCAGTTTGAAAGTTTGAGCTAAAATTGTAAAAAAACTCGCAGCTGCTGGATATCTTACATTTTTTAGGGATTTTAAGCTGGCTTGTATGATAAAGACTTATAGATCTGCTAGTTGTCACCAAGTTTTAAAGATCAGAGTGAGTTACATATGTTAGCGTGATAAGCAAAATCATCAACCAGTATTTTGACATCAATCTTAGTAAGGGCCTGATCCATCCTAATTCCCTTTGGAATTCTGCAAACATATTTCATCTTATGTAACCATTCAAGGTACATTTAATAAGAAATATTTGCACTCTGTAAGCCGGGGCGTTAGCCTGTAACAGCTTGTTACATATGTTACTATATCAATTTGAGAATAAGATATTTATCTAATAAATTGACATTCTTATAATCAGCATACTGGATGTCTTTACTACATATGGAAGCTGTTTAACATTAATATGGCTAACTTTGGTGTTATGTGCGTTACATGAACCTAATTATAATTTAAAAGCCATAATTGTGTCTATCTTCATTTAGTTAAACAACTACTATGACTTGGTTTCAAACTGTTTTATTAGATATTACAAACATATGCTCAATTGATGAATAGGAAAAACCAAGTTTGCTTTTCTATCTTAAATATATTGTCATATAGGAGCATATAGGAGCTAATACACAGCCCTACTCCCAGTTTACCGAAAAGCACATTTTGTTATTACCGTTTAAGTAAAACACATGAAAGCGATCGCAGCGTGTTTATTTTACATCTCTTAGTCTGTCTTGCTCATATATCTGCAAGATGTCATTGAGTTTAAGATAAGGACACTTAATGTGTACTTATCAGTCTTTGGTGCCAAAAACACTAGAAATTATATTCATTTCTTGATATCAAGCCCATGAACTGTTGTTACAGATGTTATCAATGACCTTTTGGACACATTTCCTAATACTGTGCATATAATGCTAAATATAGAGCCACAAATAGAAAAGATAGTTTTACATTTGTACAAGACAATACAATAAATGAAATGGTCCAAACTAATTCTCATCGATTTAACATTTCTGTTAAACATGTGTCGTTGTCTGCTTCTGCGGTAATCATTATTATCACACGCCTCCTTGAAACTAGTAGAATCATCACACAATATTTCAATCATTTACTGTTATACAATTTTACCACCAGTTCATTCAAAATTGATGAGCCATTATCAACTTTCCAATTTTGTCATTCATGGCTTGGAACATTCGGAAACTGATATGAATTCCTAATAGTTGGCTCTTTGAGTATGTGTTTCAAGTGATACTCTGCAAGTAGGAGAAAGACTAAAGCTTTACAAGGAGGAAAACTATGCCATTAAAAGCAATGAGTACCTGGACTGATGTACCTTAATATTTATGTGATAAAGAATCATATCTTAGCTGGTTAACTTTTATAAATGTAGCCTTTCCATACATGCACAAATATATTTTCATCTAATAATGTCTCTGTACTTATTATCATTCCCCAAGAATTCAAAAAAATTTGAAGTCTTAGTACTTCTGAAGTGCTAAAATAGAGGTAACTCTTTCTCTTCAGATAAATGAACTAGATGTATCACAGCAGGTAAAGCAATGCAATGCACGATGAACAGAGCACAAATTACACCCTTTCCATTCAATGATTCACTAAGTTTCTAAGATAAGAGGGCTTATTAAAGGATGTAACATATATAACTCGTCATAATAAATGAGCAAGGGCATTGTCGTGACACACTTTTTGATTACACAGTCAGAGGCAAGTGTTTTCAATTTCAGTGTTTTCAATTGATCATGAAATGGGGCAACCTTATCAACTTGTTTACTCTGTATAAATCTTCCATAGAGCATAATATAGAACTACTGGTTATCCTATTCTACCCATAGTCCACTTCCCTTCTTTTGAATGCAACAGCTAATGATATGGCTGCAAAACTGAGAAATCAAAGATTTTACATTATTTTAAGGCTTGCTTCAATGTACTGACAACAAAAAATAACCAGCTGCAAACTTAATTGATGGCAATGTCCAACTTCATGTTCTTTCTCATATACCAGATAACTTTCAAGGTGTAACAGAAATTGTTTCAGGCAGTTTGCCAAATCCATCAAGAGTCAACATTGTAACTAAAGAAAACTTATCAAGTTCTTTCGGAGCAGCAAAATACTATTGATCTAAGACCTGAGGACTTAAGCACCAAAGGACTGAAAAGGTTCCATGGCAAATGATGCAAAAAAGCAGCCTATCAATTTTCTGTTTGACCAATGTCAGAAATCTTAAAATATATTAGAGGTACACGGTAGAGACATAGCTTTTGCAAAATCAGAGCAAAGTTATCATTTGACTAGCACGGATGCAGAGGCAGCTGCAGTAAGATTGCTCTTGCCACTTCACAGGAAGAGACATATACCATAGTCATACTCCATTGTATGCATATATGTGAAATGGCATTAAACCCATATTTGTTTGACGCTGGCACTGGCCACACATACAAAGAAAATTAAGTCTGTTGATGGCAAAAGAGGAGGATCACAAGCATGCTTATAAGTGATGTTTGTCACAATTACCAATTTAAAAAGTAATCTTAATTAATGTAACACATATAACACCATTAGGAAGCTTTATATTTGTAAAAAACACTTTCTTATGTATCAAAGGTATTCAGCATGTAAACTACATGAATAATTCAAATAAATATGTAGTTTTATGTCTTCTTTCTGTTTCACAGACTTTCAATTCATTTTTTCTTAAATTGATATGGTAACATACGTAACATGCCATTACAGGCTAACCCCCTGATTAATAGATTGCAAACATCTCTTATTCTATGCAGCTTGAATTGTTCTTTAAGGTAGGTTATTTCTGCACAATTCCCAAAGGGGTGGAGAGGAACAGGATTGTACTCAGTTTGCAGTCCTAATACTATGCCATGATTCTACTGGTTGTGATGAAGTGGGTGATTATTTTGCATTAGAAGCAGACACAATGATAGACATTGTGAGGGTGACTTGAATAAAGATTGTTTTTGAATAATTATATTTAATAGGAATATTTATTAAATTGTGTCATTTAAATGAGAACTAGTATTTTCTATCTATATGTCTATATATCTTAATGATATAGGCATTAGGAAATATGTGATAAAAAGATTATATATAACATCTGTAACACAATTCCTTGGGCTTGTTATCAGCAATGACTGTAATTATTAAGACTAAGACAACAGAGGCTAGAGATTAATAGGAAAACATGTGAAAAATAGCATTTTTCAGAACTATCATCTCTTATTTCCAAGACCATTTCCTTGCTCATTCATTATGCCATGTAACATATGTTACATACTCTGACAAGTGCTCTGATCCTTATGTCAAACTTGCAAATGTATGATCCTTTATTGCATTAGCAAGACAGTGGCAAAAATAGAAGATATCCACGAGCGTCATTTTTTTTTCATGTATTTTTCTTCTATTATAATAGATACCGAAATTGGATGCTTATAACTGGGGTAGGGTTGTTTAATAGCTCATATAAAACAATGTATTTGAGATAGAAAAGCTAACTTTGTTTTTTCTATTAGTCGAATAAGTATTTTAGTAAACTAAGATTAAAAGCATTTGTAAAAATGCACAAATCGTCCGTAAAATTAAATGAGGTTAGTCACAATTTCAACTTTCAAAGGGAAATTTAATCTATGTAACGCATATAACACCATTGAAGGCTGTAATTTTGTTTAAACTGCTGCTTTATGTAGCTTAGGCAATCAGCTTGCAAACTACAGAATAAATTTGAATAATCAGATGGTTTAATGTCTTCTTTCTGTAGCTCAAACTTTCATTTTAATTTTTTCCTTAGTTTGTTACAGTAACATATGTAACAGGCTGTCAGAGACTAACGCTCCGGAGCACAGAGTGCAAACATCTCTTAAAAGATGCGACTTGAAATTTCCTTCAAGATAGGATATGTCTGCAAAATTCCCTAGGGGGGGGGGGGGAGCAGGACCTTTTTTTAGCTCGAAGTCTAGTAAAGGCGGCGCCTCATAATTGCGTAATTAGGACTGGTCAAAATTAGACATAGGTAAAAGCTGAAATGAGGCGTGGTTTTATTCAAAAGTAACTGACGTGTATCATCTTGTGCACATCCTCAGTCATTATTTAGTCCTTTAAACGCCAGCAAAATAACTACATCTGAAAATGTCTATTTTATATAAGCAGGAAGGCAAACATTGTGGAGCAGTCCGATCTGGGTCCACACTGTTTATCTATGAGGCTTCAAATAGTTTAGTGGACGACAAAAACTTACATTTTGTGATTGTGCGCTTTAAGGGTGAATAAACGTGAGTTCAGTGTGTATACGGTTACAAGATGTAGGATTTTCATGTAATGCACGGTTTGCGCGGCTCAAAAAGCGTATTAACACTTTACCAAATAATAAATAAAACCTGATGTCTCTTCCTTATGGGTATCACACAGTAAGAGTATTGTCCTTCATGGATAGAGTCCAATAGAAAACAGGTGTAGCAGCTTAATATCGTTATTCATTCATTCAAGTTCATTCAGAAAAAAAATAACACTGCAGGTAAAACGATTGTACGGATTTAGCGATACATAATGATCATAGTATGGACAGCCTCGGTGGCTCAGTAGGTAGAAAGGCAACTGTTATAATATGCAAGTGAGCTATGTAAAAAGTTACGGGTTCAAATCCCCTTGTTTAGCACTTTATAGGCTTATTGATATGCTCTATTTTTTACATTTGTTTCCATTGTGTATTTTCTTATACAAGATTATTTCTTATTTTGTGTATTTTCTTTATATTTTGTAATATTTTATATTTTCAATTTCTATATTTTAAAATCTTTTTTTTACGAATAGTATTTTATTTCAATATACACATGATATAAAAAGTTCGTAAAATAATGCCAGCATAGTGAGATTTTGATTTTTATCGCAATACTGACCATCAAAGGATCAGGTGAGCCTGCAGAAACACGCAAACTCGCCAGAGCGTTTGCCGCTCGCATACGCAACCTACTGTGTGGATGTAGATGAGGACTCATTTTTTTTTATTAATCAGGCAATTTACGTGCTGTTGATGCACGGCTTTGGTACTTTACATAAACGCATTCTAGGCCGTCACAAAAATTAACATCGTCAACAGTAGCGTGTATAGAAATGAACGTAATTCAGTGACGTTAGGATGACGAAGTCTTTGCTCTGGAACAGGCTTTTTCAAAACCTCACCTGTAATTCAACAGAAGTAAACGTTTGTATACATATAATTGGGTGCTTACCTAAGTAGTCATTTAATATGAACTTCATGAAAGAATACCAAGCATATTTCATAAAATTCTACAAAATGATCATAGGCTAAGAATATAATTATCATATGAACTTTCCTTTTTTTCTTTTCTTTTTTCTGTCTTCTTTTTGTCATGCTTTTGTGCACGTCTGTTTATTGATGCCTTAGTGGTCACATGTTGGGAAATGTCTGACCTCTTGGTTCTCGTTTTTGATGTCTAATTGTGAAGTTGTCACTTTCCCATTGGTATCCTGGGTCAGGTGTTGTGCTTGATTATTTCAATTCCTGATAATTGCTCTTTTTATTACTTTACTTGAAAAGAATTCCTTTTTTATTAATGCCCCATAATAACCAAACGCATAATTAATACCAGCAGGTATTTATCATAAAACTAAAATCTAGTGAGTGTGGCCAGAAAATACTACAATCACATGCCAATATATAGCATGATAGCACAGAGGTAAAGTCATAGAGCACAGGCACGCAAATGACCATAAAAACACAATACAAGTAAAGCAACCAACTGTCTATGCCTAAGCATGATTGTAGCAAAACTGGCAAAAAGTCAAACAAATTACATTTACATATCCAGGGACTCCTAGACTCAATGGGAGCAGTTTCAAACTATGAATCAAGAATCAACAACTGGGTTTTACCTGTTGAATTTCTTTCGCTCCGGTATTCAGTTTAATTTACTGTTGAGTCCTTATCCTTGTTTTATCTCCTTGTTATATCTTGATTTATATGTTTTAGGAGATGATGCATTGATAAGTTAGGGGTCTTTCATGCAAACCAAATATCTATGTGTCTTGATCCACATCTGAATTAAGGTGAGATTGGCGCCGTTAAACCGGTTTAAGCCCTCCAGTAAAATATTTTACTGACCGTTTCAAGGCGGTACTTCTTTTGTGGATCTTTTTTATGGTTTTGTTCTGTCTTGTGTTTGCTATGTCTTTGTGCGCGTCTGTTTATATGTGCTTTGTGGTCACCTGCTGGGAAAGGGCTGACCTCTTGGCTCTCGTTTGTGGTGTCTACTGTGAGTTTGTCACTTTCCTGGGTCAGGTGTGGTACTTGATTGTATCGATTCCTGATCTTTGCACCCTTACTTACTTGCATATATCCTGACCAACATACTCACTTACAATTTTTGCGTACGCATAATGTTTTTCAATGTTGCTTAGTAAAGTATATGTAGGTTTTGATTTCTGTCAATTCTCATTTCAGTATAGAATAAAAAGAAAATTGACTTTCACCGGCTGGGAAAGGGCTGACCTCTTGGCTCTCGTTTGTGATGTCTAATTGTAAAGTTGTCACTCTCCCATTGATATCCTGGGTCAGATGTGGTGCTTTGTTGTATCGATTCCTGATATTTGCCCTCTTTCTAACTTTTCCATTAATTCCAAGTATATTTCATCTTCCAGGGTGAAAAAAAATCAGCATTTTTACTCATGCTATGCACTCGTGAGAAACTGATTTTTCACTGCACTCAATGAAATATATTTGGTTATTAACATAAAAAGTAAATAATTATCATCTATATATTTACCTCTGCTTTTACTGGCTTCTCTCAGTCCTTGGCATCCTTTCTCTCCAAGTTTTACAACCTGATTATTGCTTGCTGTCTCACAAATTGCACACACAGGATAATCAGGACTGAAAAATATATGAATTTCAAATTTCAGTATGCTATAAATTATGTGAAATATGCAATAACTGTTAAACACTATTTTTCCAGTATTTTCAAACAAAATAATGTTTATATGGCACCAGGAGTTAGTTTAAAAGCAAATATTATGTGTTTTGTCATTGTAAGTGGTACACAGAAAAAGCTATGGTATCAGAAGGAGAATGGGGATGCTTAGTATTGGTGTTAAATTGTGGTTAAATATAAGGTTGGGAACTGTTCTTGATATAAGTTCCAAAATAAAATGAAAAATTCAAAGTCAATACCAATATCAGTATTATCAGCTTTCCCTTTCCAAAGCTAAGTACCAAGCTGTTCTGTTTTAGCCTGTCTTATCATACGACTCATAGATAATTCACCTTATTAAGTCAGCAGGTGGGCTTCTAGACTCCATGTTTGTTTATAACATCTCAACACCTATCTCTTTAGTCAGCATAAACCTGTAACATAATCAATAGTTTTGTGAATTTGGTTTTATATGACTAACTTTCTGACGTCTCTGAGATAAAGCTTTAATCGGTTTGTTGGTGCCTTGTGCTAATCTGTATGCTAAACTTGAGATTTTTCTTTAGCTCTGACTATCTGTGAGTTGTGAGCCCTTTTCTTTTTTTCATCATAGTATGTTAATTTGGTTAGATTGTTTCTCCATGATGATACATTGCAATAGTTAGGAAGCCTCCATATGCGAGCTTAACATTTTTTATGCTTCAACAACAGTAGAATCTATGGCGAAGATTTGTTACCAGTAAAATACATTTAAGCCCCCTCCCCCCAGTGGCTTAGGCTGTTGTCCGTTTTAAGGCGGTGGTTCTGTTGTTGTTGTTCATTCGATGTTGATTGTTACTCCCATTATGGGATTCTGTAATTGTTCCATGTTTTGTTGTGCGTTACTTTATGAAATTGTGATCGTGGCATTTTCTGTGGACATTCACTTGCTTTTAACTATGATCAAAGTGATAGGTATATGGAATTAAAATGTACATAGCTATGCTTTTTATATCTGATACTATATTCAGTGGTATCCCACTCTTTCTCTTTTGCACTCTCAGTGCTTTTGAAGGTATTGGTTGCCAGCAATTAAGTCAAAAACTATCAAAAAGGCTAAACAAACTATCATAGTATTTGTTTTAAGGTTTAATGCAACTTCCCTGACAAATTTGCAATGGAAACATCGATCTTAGATGGACTAGAAACATACCGAAAACGGCGACCCGTAAACATCGGATTTCCTTCCATAGATTATTTTGTCGGACAGCATTTTTTTACATCATAAATTTTAAGATTTTTTTTCATACGTCTACCTTTTGATAGTATGTACTACTGGTGTGATTAAAATAATTTTTAAATGCAGAAAATGAAAAAAATCTTTTAAAAATATTTTGAGGTCCACAACTGTTAAAAGGACTACCTACCAACATACTTCAGTGGTTTGTTGCAACAAATCGTCAATAAAATCATTTTTCTGGCTCTTTTCTAATTATGTTGAATATGGAAAAAAACACAAGCAGACATCGCTTTTGTACCGTTTCCTATAGCGACGGTGTGTTACGTCACTTAACTTTTGTACGGTGTACTTGAATTGTCAGGGCGAAAAAAACGCAAAAATGGCATGTTTTAAACTCTAATTATTCGAAAATGCCTGAATATTTTTCTGAGGACTTTTTTGTTGATAAGTAATAAATTATCTACATGTTCACGCCAAAACGGCTTCTGAAAGAATTAGTTTGAGGTCCTAAGGTAGATTGACTGGGCTATTGATAGATTTCTGGGAGTTTGGAAATGACGAAAGTAATCCAACGGGAGGTCGTGCGTCGCGACATCTGGCCTGTTCTTATGAATTAAACAGTTTGTGGAATAATCTGTAAAATTGTTGTTTTACGAGAAACTCTCCGTCGTGCAGATACTAAGTAAACTTCAAGTTGTTTATTTTCTCCTAGAAAATAAAGATTGTCTTTTCTAAAGGCTCTAAAGGCTAGATCTTGTATTGCAAAACAGATTAACAATTCAAAACCTAGTCCCTCGAGAAAAAACAAACACATGTTTTATGTTCTGGGAGATGATGCATTGATAAGTTAGGGTCTTTCATGCAAACCAAATATCTATGTGTCTTGATCCACATTTGAATTAAGGGTGAGGTTGGTGCCGTGAAACCGGTTTGAGCCCTCCAGTAAAATATTTTGCTGACCGTTCCAAGGCGGTGCTTCTTTTGTAGATCGTTTGTGTTTTTTCTGTCTTGTGTTTGCTATGCCTTTGTGCGCGTCTGTTTATGTGTACCTTGTGGTCACCTGCTGGGAAAGGGCTGACCTCTTGGCTCTCGTTTGTGAAATCTAATTGTGACATTGTCACTTTCCTATTGGTATCCTGTATCAGGTATGGTGCTTGATTGTATCGATTCCTGATCTTTGGCCTCTTTCTTACTTAGTGTATAAATAAAAGAAAAATGCTGGTTCTAATACTTTTTCAGGGCAGTATATTATTAATTTCTCATTATAAGAAGATTGGTTAGGTTGCAACAGACTACATGCTTGGTGATCAACTCAATCTAGGTTGGCAACTTTGCTTTCCTCTTTAATTGCACGCCGGCGGGTCGGACCTCTGATTATATGACAGTTCCGACTTAAAGACTTATCTCTAGTTGAGAGGGTTAGAGTTTGATTCCGTGCCTGTAATCGTACCCACTGGGGTTTAATTGTAGATTTTCTTTTTCTCCTGTATTCAGTTGTATAAACTGTTGAGTCAGAAACTTTGTGTTATCTCCTTTTTATATCTTGATTTGTATTTTATAGGAGATGATACATTGATAAATTAGGGAACTTTCATCGTACCAAACATTTATTTGTCTTGATCTTCATTTGAAATAAGGCAGAGGTTGGTACCATAACACTTGTTTTAACCCTAGTAAAATATTTTTATTGACCATTCCAAGGCGGTGCTTCTTTTGTGAATCACTTTTGTTATTTATGTTTTGTGTTTGTCATGCTATCATGTCTGTGCATTGCAGCCTTGTGGTCAACTGCTGGGAAAGGGCTGACCTCTTGGTTCTCGTCTATGTGATATTTTATTGTATTTTTGTCACTTTCTCATGTGGTGTCCTGGGTCTGGTGTGGTAATTGGTTGTATCGATTCCTGATCTTTGCCTGCTTACTTTCCAGAGGAGAGAGGTCTGGACCCCTGTCCCCACTCTGAATCCGCGCATGGTGATTTTATGCATTGATTCGTATCCTGTTCATCAGTTGTCCCGCTGGAATAAAAAAGGAGGGTTTGATGATTTGTTCAGTGCATTGTTTTCTCGAATGTATATAAGTCTTTTGGTTTATCTGACTGCGTGCGTTGTGGGTGTATATATGTGTGCTTCTGCTTGGGTTATGGTCTGCAGGTCATATTTTATAATTAGGTATTTTAATAGTTTTTATTTTATCAAATTTGTCCTTTAAACTGATATACTTTGGATAAAGTTGAACACTATCTCTATTGATTTAACTGTATCATTGCTAGTGCCAACTTTTGTCGTCAGCTGATAACCTTTACAAACAGTTTGGCGCAGATCAGGATGCAGATCTAAGCCGTTTGACACTATTATGGTGTTAAAGAAAGAATTCCTTGGAAATGTTTTGAAAAAAAGTCAGCAGACTTGATTGGAAGCAAACCGGATTGGAAGCTCGCGACAGTTGACCCTCAAGAAAGGAGTACCTGAGATCAGGCGTGAGATCTGCTATGCGTGCAGATAGCCAGTTACCTGGAAGGGGCCAACGGATGTGGATGATGCCCCTGCACCTGCACGTTAATCAAAAACCCTATAATAATGATATGAGACGACAACAAAAGCATGAATAAATAGCCGTCATGCAAAAAGTTAATTCCACAGAGAGAGGATCACCTTAGCTATTAAAATATATATTTCTCATTTTAAATAAAGCTATTATACATGTGCACTTGACGGTAAACAACTATAGAATAAATGATGACCACACTCTAATTGATATAACTACAGACAATATAACTAAAACCCTGTCGTTTTCATCCATATCCCTATATTTTAATTATTGACAGGACTGGGCAATTAAGTTGGACATCAAACAATTAGTTAAAGCATTAAGTGACTGTGAAAGTAGGATAGAATGGCTATTTTCCAACTTGCAAAGATCAATAGCTATACATTAAACCAGGAGGGAGTGTTGATAGTTTTTAATTGAACATTAAAACATTCTGACTGAGTCATATAATCAGACCCCTAAACTCCTCTGTGGTCTTGGCAACCGCTGACGGAAACAAACTACTCTAATGGGAGAAACGTTCCAGGGAAATGTATTAATCAGGGCATCATTATTTGGGCCTCGACGCGAGAAAACCTGTCTTTGGTGGTTTGTGAACAACAAAGGCGCAGTCCAGCCTGCGCATCCGCGCAGTCTGATTAGTGCCTTTGTTATTCACTTATTGGAAAGTACAATATCTAAACTTGCTTCAAGCGAACTTTCAATTTTCTAGCTATTCTCTGTAGCTGAGGAGACTGGTTTGAAACTCGCTTTGTCGGAAACCCCGAAGACAGGTTTACTCATCTCGAGGCCAATTTTGTCTGATACCAACAATATTGGAGACTATGTGGTGACTTGGTGAGATTCGACCTATTCCTTGGTGGCTGGTACATAGAGAATACTAGGTGAATGTCTTTTGATATCAAGTTTACCAGGTAAGGCTTTGAGAACGCATGTTGACATCGCGAGGCTTGCCGAGCGATTCAACATGCCTTCTCAAAGCCGAGCCTGGTAAACTTGATATCAAAAGACGCGAACCTGGTATTATATTTATCAGTTTACCCAATGTTGAACACTCTTCAAACTAGAGATTATGACGTGAATTTTGATTTTTGTGATGGTTCAGCGTCATTAGCGACGTCATTCAAAAAGTGCAACGTCATCATGACCTGATAAAGATAACATGCCGTGAGATAGGAAACGTTTATTAGGTTATGTTGAAATAATTCGGTTAATATTAGGGGTGACTGATAATTGTCTTTATTTATATGCATGTTCCCACACTAAATTTGGCTTAATAATTCCAGAAGAATACGAACATACTATTAAACTGGCACCGCCGTGAACTAGAATAGTAGATCCACCTAAGGGTGGTAGGGAATGTCATAGCTCCTGTGCGTTTAATACGCGTAGACGTTCAAACCTTATATTATGAACAGTTGTCAGAACTTTAAACAACCTACATGACTGTACCATAGAACCGACATGAACCATTTTAGGTTTTGGGTGATCATTACCAGAAGATCACAATGATATAGAACGATTTAAGTATGGGTGTTCATTACTGTAAATTACTTCCTTTTTAGTGCTCAATAATGAGAAAGAAATAATGATTGGCTTTTTTACATAAATATAAGTGAGATTAAATTCTTCACATAATTTAGCACATGTGATGAAAAGGAAAAAAAACTTGAACTCAAAGCACATATAATGCTATTTTGATCAAGAGTGTTTAATCGATTATGTAAATATGACTTATAGAAACTACTTATTTTAATGATCAAAATCATGTTTCTTAAATGCTTAAATAATATTTTTCTCTCTCTGACAGTTATATGTGTTTATTTAATTTAATGCATGTGGTATATGCAAGCCATTTTTTACACTGTTTACAGCTCAATTAAGACGAAACATGATATTAAGCATGTAGTAGCTTAGTAAGCTCTATGAGTCATTGTGTTAGCCAACAAAAACATATACAGTTTATCAGCTATTGATTACAATAATAATATTGATAACAATCAAGGACGAAAGCTAACTCACAATTTCTAAAATTTTAAATCGTTTCAGGCATGGTCAAAGTCGAGAAATGAAGAATATATACAGGTGTCGTCCTGGACCTTTGAATGAAAACTGTAGTTCTTTTTAATCAGAACGATTTCTACAGGAAATATGGTATCCAGCATGACTATCTCTATGGTTATAATACCTATGGTACTAATCTCCTTGTACCTAAAGAATGTCTTGTTTGTGAATAAATAATAAATAAATCTTGGTAACATGTGTAACAGATTATTACACTTATCATCTGTTTTGACTGGCCCTACAATTTTGTGAAGCATTGAAATAGCTAGCTAGGAAAGCATTTGCTCTAAAGGTTTATTTTAGTTAAACATTTAAAAGATAGGTTAATACTTAGAAAAGCTCGCTGGCATTTTAGTATTGTTTTGTTGACATGACTAAATGAAAGGAATTCATTAATCCGTTGGGATTTTTCATTTGAATTATATTTGTCAATAACCACAACCTCTGAGTAATGGCCTTTGGATCATTCTATTCAAAAGTTTGATGCCTAACGCGTTAAATGAGCGTGTCAGGCTAGAACAAATATGTGTGTCAAAATATTAAAGTAAATGTAAGTAAACGCCTGAAACCCCTATTTTTACATCCGTATTTTCAATATTGTAAATATGGTCACGCCTCAAAGCCTTTTTGCTTATCTATAACAGTGTAATATTGTTTTATATTAGATTTGGTACGTAGCGTGTCAATTGGGTACATGATCATTAATATAAAATAACATCTTATTAAGTCTTTGGATATTTCAAATCAAGCTTAATAAATAATAACTAGTACCAAAGAATACACCAAATGAGACAGCATACTTTATTTGGTACTAGTACTCATTGCAGTGTCAAGAAATGGGGGATGTAAATACGCAGACTCGCCAGAGCCTTTTGTCTGCTTACCGTTGTATATATATAGGTGAAGACTCTTCCTCGCGGTACCATGGGGTTGTATGCGGTTTGTGATTGTGGTATTTCCTGATCATACTCATTTACTATTTTAGACTGCAATTAATATGACTAGCTCCACTGCATCAGCATGAGCAATTATTGGAGGCATTTGACAATATGCGATAGTTCCAAAATCTCACATGCTGGTCAAATCTTCATTTTAGCGCTTATAATTACAATAAATGAGATCAAAACATCTGGGCTTTATTATATCCTTTTCAATGTAAAATAAATATAATTTGTTTTGGAGATGATGAAAAAAAAGATCCATGGTAATTAGAGATGCGTAGACACTTATCATCAAAATCATGCGTACTTTGTTAAGAGTGCATGTAAGTATACCATTGTTTACCCTGTATACTGAGTAGAGTGCTCTCTCAATACTTTTTTTGTCAGAACAGTTGACTTTTTGCGTTTGTCTTGAATCCATATACTGAAGTGTTTGTGACTCATTCTTAGTGGTAATATCCATACAACACTTTACTATTATTTGGCCATGTTACATTCTGTATAGTGGAGCAGCAGCTATTTTAGCATTAATTGCTAAAACTTCCATTAAGAAAGATTTCACGGCTGCACTTTTTACTTTAAAAATAATTTTACTTTTCCATCCAACATTCTAAATGAACATTGTGAAATCTGTTTAACATCAACTTGAATGTCTAATTCGATCTGGCCCAATTCTGGCTGATAAAGTCTATAAATTTAGATTTGTATCGTAAGTAACAAGTAATAACCTACCCTGTTTTCTTTGATATGATCATATCACACGCGAGTATTGTCATATAAAATCCACCATTATTACTTATATTTTCCCATTTTACGGAAATATTTGTTCTTATTAAATCATTTACTTAAAAATTTACATTGCTTAAGCAAATGATCAGAAAAATCTATGTTGGTTTAATTAACAGTTTCATTCATTAAACAATGAAAGCTACATGTATGCTGAGGATAAGCTATAAAGCTAAATCTAAAGTAATGTTTCAACATCTGCAAACACAAATAAAATGTCGTATTAAGTTTGATTTTGAGACAGTCTCTTTAACAAGTATCCAATTGCTTACACTCATAATGCATATTATCCAATGTAACATATATCAATGTTAATTCTACAAACTTACAAATGCTTGAACCTATCCGGGTTGATATAGCAGAAATGTTTTGTATGCTACAACCTCCCATACAACATTTAGTGAACACAGTTTTTGTAAATACAAGGAATACTAGCCTGCATTGTGTTACTGACAATGTTTATACAATGTGAACAACAGTTTACTGGAAACACTTATATATTTGGTTACTTTTAAATAAGTGACTCGATAAAACTTAGTGTTCTTCAGATAAGTAATACAAACAGCTAAATCCACAATATATAAGCATTTCAGATTCAATTTAATACTGCCTTTTACGACATTTTGGACATACATATGACTTATACCATATTATTATATAGTATTAAATCATGTTACTTAACAATTTTGACATTACATGGGAATTTACCCTTATTCAGCTGGAACTTGAGAGCACTACTTCTGTTTGTTCATGAGGTTTAAAACCTATAGCTTTGGCCAAACAGATAAAAGTACTTTTGGTTGTTTTAAAAAGTTCTAAAATGTACTATTTTACAAAAGTAAATATGCGCTGACCATTTGGCATAGTCTCTTACTAAAAACTGAAAAAATCTGTTTCGGACAAACTAGTTTCTGTATGTATACTTAACACAAAAATCAGCTCTGAAATGAAATAAAATACTCTATGATGTATCATATAGAGAATTAAGCAATACATAGAACGCAAAGTTTGTAACATACGTTATATGTTGCAAAACAAACAAAATGATACTTTACGTCAGAAACAATATTTAATATTACAAATTACCCTTGTTTATCAATAGAATACTCATATAAGGTGATTAAAAGCTTACAGATATGTTTTGGTTTTAAAGCTACATAGTCTGTAACTTTTGAGCTTTTAATTTTAGAAAAAAAATGTTTCTATTTTTCAAGAACACATAAAAAACTAAAATTCAGGTTTACATTTTACCAATGTTGTAAAACTTAACAAATTATCAGTGTCAAAACAGCATAATTTATGCTAAAACTAACTGTCTATAATTATTGCAGGGACGCAAATAATTACCAACAAGAGAAAAAAAACGCCTGTTTTTATAAGATAATTCACTTTTCCATGCAGTTTTCAACTATAGGGAACAGTTTTATTGTGTGTGTCAGCGATATGACCTTGGAGTCAAAGGGCAATATCACATGTACTGAAACTCAATTTTATTGCTTGTACATATAACACGATTTTTTTGACCGATTACATTAATATTTAGCACACTTGTTGCTTATGGTGTGTAGATTACAGATCGCCGCTACGATCTTGGACTCAGAGGACAAGGTCAGATATACATAGAATATGTCTTACGGCTCGTAGCACGAACTCATCTTGTATTTTTTTAACAGAGGTGCTCATTATGCCCCCGCCATTTTTAATGGGAGGGGGCATATAGCATCACCCCTGTCTGTACGTACGTGCGTACGAAAAATGGTTTCCGGACCTTATCTTTTGAATGCATTGGTCTATTGGATTCATATTTCATACACAGGTATCTAATCATAAAATACAGGTCAAGTTCAATTAAGGATAAATCCACTAATTATTATCAGAGTTATGGCCCTTAATCTTGTACGAAATATGGTTTCCGGGCCATATCTCTTGAAAACATTGGTGTATTGTATTCATATATCATTCACAGGTATATAATTATAAAATCCTGGTCAAGTTCGAAAATCAATGAGTCCCTAAGCAACACGAAACTAATTCGTGAAATTTCTACCTATCTTTTTGAGTGTTTTCCATTATAAACATGCATGACAGAGTGGACATGATTTTGTAATAGGTGACACAGGTAGAATCATTGTCTCTCAAGTACAAGATTCTTTATATAGAAACAAGAGGTCCTTCGGGCCAGGGGTCGCTCGCCTGAGAATGACTGTTTATAAGGATACTAGAAAACCATAGCTCCTCCCAAATCCCAGCTATGATGTTATACGTATAGATCTGCACTTTCATTATAAAGCTTCACATGGAAAAGTGTCCATTAATTATGTTGACAAAAAAAACAGGATGGTGACACTCTGGGCGGGAGCATTAATGGTCCAATTGTCATATTGTTAGCAAACATGGTAGAGGTCCACCAGCTGATGCTACATTCAAAATATCAAGGCTCTAGTTCAAGTGATTTTAGTCAAGAAGTGGTGTCTCCATTACTGGGCCTTGCGGTTTAAGATAAAAAAAGTAAGTTTTCCCAATATTGACATTGGAAAAACGGGCCACGCCACCTGGTGGTCGTAATTTTAAACCAGTTAAATAATTTGAACAATGGTGGTAAAGGGTTTCTATTCGTACCAAATTATTTTGAAATCTGATCAGAAGTTTTTTGGAAGATTTTAGAATACTTTCATTTGGTTGCCATGACAACCAGATTTCTTTATAAAGTGGACATTTCTAACAGCTCTGAAAACGGACCGATGAAACCTGCGAGATTGGTGAAATTCCACAAAATGGTTTAGGAGGAAGAGCTTGCTGACGGAATACGGAAGGACGGACGGGTGGCTGATATGACGGACTGACGTACGACGGATATACTTTGTCCACAATGTGAGCTAAATTAAGGGATTCACCATCCAAAGATATGTGAAATTGAGGGAAAGCTTAATCAAGTTCTCCTATAGGGGCCTGGGAACTAATTATATCAGCATGTTCCATATTCAAAAACTGAGAGAAGCTACGAGGCTATTATCTGGCAATGGATGTGTCTGATTGGATGATAATGCTGAAGTAAAAATATTTTTTCTCTCTAGCAGATGCAACAATTATTTTTTTTCAAATTGGTCTATAGTTCACTTCCAGATATTATTTATACATGTATTGCGTTTTTCTGGACAAAAAAGTAAAAAAAGCAGTTTCTAATTTGAACTGGGACGGGGTTTTCCAAAATAATGCAGCCATTAAACAACATGCAATAGGTGAAAGAAGAGCGGGTGAGGGTAGGTTTTTTTCTCTTTTCAGACCCTATGTTTCTTTGCTACACTGATAGAAAATCTTTCTGCGCTAATTGAGAAATATTCAAAGATTTTCAATCCAAAATTAAAAGATTAGTGTTTGTTTCTGTATCTACATGGTCGCAAGCTAGCGAAACTTGCGCATGTACTCCAAAGAAACGTTTTCTCCCGACGCGGCTCATATAACTGATTTGCATATGAATATTTTAGATCCTGTCAGTATCCTTAAATTTCCCATGAAAATTAAATAATTTGGTCTCACTGAAATAAAATTATTTCATTTTTATAGTATATTTGAAAACGGATGGCATGTAGGGGGTTCGAGCGAACCCCCTGAACCCCTCTGGATCCGACACTGCTTATAGAGAAATCCATGTACATGTATGCTAATGCACAGACATTCTGGTTGCATCATACATGAGCATGCAAGTCGTATGTACTAAAAAAAAATTGGGGTGAGTTGTCTTACGAGTTTGGACCAAGTTGTCTTATAAACTTGGACCGTGCTGTCTTGGGCCGAGTTTTATGTGGGCGGAGTTGGCATAGGCCGAGTTGGTTTTGGGCCGAGTTGTCCGTAATTCTAACAGATGACACAGGAACCGTCTCTTGGAGACGGGTCTTTTGGACATCCAGGACAAATGTTCAAATGGATGAATTTGAGAGTTTCTCTAATATCACGCACCTTATTTGATCGGTGTGATATTTTAAACCTATGTGCATAAATATGTTCTTCGCATGTTATTTTGATGTTTTATAAATATGTTGTTTCATTTTCCATTTTAGCTCTTTTGCCCGCAATGGGCCTGGAGTAAATAAGAACTTGTTGTTGAAAACTTGTTGTTGAACTTAGGAATTTACCTGTAACCTGTTAGAACCGCGCCAGTTATAAAATAATGGCATTAAATCGAACGCAAAAAGTTTTTTTTTTTTTTTTTTTTTTTTTTTGGGGGGGGGGGGGGAGGGGGGGATATTTGAAGAATACGCACGTATGCTACATATAATTTTTCTACGTGCGCGTTTTTCACAAAATGTGAAATATTGGTATGAGATACGTGTCGTTTTGGTACCAATTTTCACATGCTGTGAGGAATCGGTACCAATTTTTCACGGTATGAAATTTGCTAAGTATGAAATTTGCGGTTCAACAATGCGTCTTATCTGTGAAGAACTAGTTCGATTTTTCTCAGATGTGAAGAATTGGTACTCAATTCTCACAACTGTGAAGAATCGCGTACAATTCCTCGCACATGTGAAGAATTGGTGCTCAATTTTCACAAATGTGAAGAATCGGTACAAAATCCTCACACATGTGAAAAATGGTTAGGCCTACCAAATGCTCACACACGTGATAACCTAGTACCAAATTATCACAGGTGTGAAGAAATGGTAGTTAATCTTCATAGATATCAATGACCGAATGTGTAAAATCCAGTCACATGTGAAGATTCTATTTATTGCATAACTTGTGGTTGCAAGCGACTGGATGACTACATCTCTTTCTCTGTCGCGCGCACGCACAGAGAGAGAGAGAGAGAGTCTCGAAGCAATTTTAATGCGGGTGTAAATTTGTCTTAGAAGCGGCTTCTTACGTTGATCAAAGGGACACAACTAAAAAGTGTAAATACTAGAGATATTGCTGTTGCGTTCTGCATGTCAAGGCTTAAAATAGTGGATAAAATCTGTATGGAAATTTCATGTATGTACCTTGAGTTCTTGCTGTCTCAACGCCATCTCAAATAAGTAGCTATTTGCAAAGAGGCTTGAAATAGTGAATTTCAGTGATTTTATCAATAGAAAAGCGAAATACGTGCGTCGAGACAAGAATCTGAAGATTTAAGGATATGAATAAAAATGTTCTAATCAAGCATTAGAAATGATACGTTGGAACGTTTTCAAAACAGTATTAACTTTGTGGTTTCCTTCATAATTTTGAATGGCAGAGTGGGCATACTTTTGTAGCCGATGACACAGGCCAAATCAATATGTCATTCAGTAATACGATTCATTATATATAAACAAGAGGGCCTTCGGGCCAGGAGTCACTCGCCTGAGAATGGCTGTTTTATAAGGATAATAGCAAATCATACATGTAGCTCCCCAAAATCCCAGCTAAGATGTTTTATACATGTAGATCAGCAGTTTCATATAACGCTTTACATGCGAAAGTGCCTATTAATTATGTTGACAAAATTAATAGGATGTTAACATTCTGGTCGCGGCCATAAATGGCCCCATGGTCATATTGTGAACAAACATGGTAGAGGTCCACTAGCTGATGCTACATACCAGGACGAACTGATGTACGACTGACATCCTTGAACTTAATAAAGGGTATTCACCACCCAAAGCTGTATGAAATTGAGGGAAAGTTGAATCTAGCTCTACTTAGCTATATACAAGGCGCATTATGAGAAAATCTTATTTTTGCATATGCCACAATGCGCAGATAAGAGTGGTATCTACACAGGTGGATAAGAGGCTATGTTTCTTTGCTACACTGATTGAAACTCTTCCTGCACTGTTTAGTTTAAACAATGTTTACTTCGAAAGTAGAAAGCATGTTTCAAAAATACAATAATATAAAAACAAATAACTGGATAAGCAATGTCAATGGCATGCCAAGTTTATAGCTGGTGCAATATTTCAAAAGTATATTTCTACAATTAACAACGTCATATCGTTAGTTTGGTAACGTATCAGCGTCCTGGTGGTTTGCACATGACGCTCAAGCGTTATCAATGCCACGATCTTGACAGTATGGTCAAGCCTTGAAATTGTATAAGGTTTTATAAATATATAAAATTGTTAGAGGTTCAATAATGCAGTATTCTGAGAAAGATTAATACATGTTAGAAGAAGAGATGAGAGAGAGTGTAAGAGACAGAGAAAGAATAAAAGAAAGCGAGTGAAACTAAATGATGAAAGAGCCTTATAGCGTTATCAATGAAATCAGAAACCTAGCACACACAGCAAAGCAATTTGTTCGCCACCCACCCTTAAATCCAGAAAATCTATCAAATAGTGTCAATATAATTTTATTGTTCTTACTGAGAGAAACGCTTAGAGCGTTTAATGTGTTTCTGCACTGCTTCGAAAATAGATGTATTAACCTCTTCTGAAACAGCGTCAGTGCCAAAATGCAGAACATCTGTGGTTAGTTCCATGTATGTTTTTTCGTTGTATTGATAAGACCATTTCAGCTCTCATCTGATTATGATGAGGTCATGTCAAAAGGAAGTGTTTGTTATATTCAATTTCACCACATAAACAAGAAGCTTTTTGTACTAAGTTGCGTCTAGAAAGATGCTGGTTTAATGAACTACATTCTGTTCTAAGACGTGTATGCGAGATTTGAACCAGTCGATTACCACAGTCGTAGTATGTGGGTACTTTAGGTGTATAAAGGGTAAGGAGGTCTTTAAATGCGGCTAGAGTATGTGCTGATTGGACCGCTTCAGGTAGATAATTCCATGCCTGTAAGGTTGAAGGGACAAAGGATTCTGCATAAGCACGAGTGTTTGCATAATTGATTACATAGTTTGCAGCATTTTGAAGTCAATAAGATGATAACAACCAAAATGAAGAGGTAGAAGATTTGATAAATAGAGAGGCGATATACAATGAATTATTTTAAAGAACAAGAAAAAAAATGTGGAGATCCCCTCTCTCAGAGAATTTCAACCATCCATGCTCTTTGTAGAGTTCGTCAATTTCAATAAGTGTTGTGGCTCCAGTGACAATACGTCCAGCTTCAAGTTGGATTTTAAAAAAAAACAACATTACACTGTTGTTGCGTATAGTTGTCCCATAGGACATCAGCATATTCTAACAAAGAGCGAATATAAGCAAAGTAGAGATATCAGATTGATTGTAATTTTTTTACATTCTAAGAAGATGTATTTGAGACCAAGCAACATTGAGATAAATTCACCCCTAAATGTTGATTAGATACAACTTCTTGTATTGGATTAACCCTTCTAGAGAACAATAATGATTCGTTTAAATGGGATTAAATTTTACAAGCCACTGCACTGCCCAATTATAGAGTCTTTCTATGTCCAAATTGAGTATATGCGCATCAGAGTCAGAGAAATCAACAATTATATATAAGCTGGTATCGTCTGCAAAGAGACGTATGCTTGAATGGATTAACTATATCATTTAAAAACATTATAAAAAGAAGAGGGCAAAGATTGCAGCATTGAGGCACGCTGGCGAGTATCTCAAGCCAACCAGATACACCACCAGGTACAACAACTCTTTGAAATCTAGTAGATAAGTAGCTTATAAACCAGTTCAGTAATGGACAATATATATCATGTTTCAATTTAGCAATTAAACCCCTATGCCAGACCCTGTCGAAGGCTTTACTCATTTCACAAAGTTAAACAGCACAGAATTCTTTTCCTTCGTCCAGAGTCTGGCAAAAGTCATTTTTTCAATTCAAAAAGTTGATAAACTGATGAGTTCTCAGCAGTGTAACCAGACTGAAAACAAGTAATAATATTATTGTGTAATTAGTAGTAATGCACGTGTTTATGGATTAGTTTTTCCATTGTTTTACAAACATAACTTAGGAAAGATAAAGGCCTATAGCTGTCTACTGAACTGTTATAATCTTTTTTATGGACTGGGCTAACATTAGCTTTTTTCCAGATATCAGGTACTGTGCAATGTAATAAGGATGTATTGAATAAGTCAGTTAGAACTGCAGCAAGCTCGATAGCTAGTTATTTTAATATTCGGTTGTTGATTTGATCAGGACCACATACTTTGCCAGTGACAAGTGATTTTAATGAGCTTTGAACCTCCTCAATGGTTAGTTAAATAAAAGAAAGTGAAAAATTCGATTGTGGAAGTTTAAGAACTGGAATGTTGCTGTCATCTACTTTTGTTTGCGATTGGAAGTACTGGTTAAAAATATTAGTTTTGTCGTTTGGATCATTTATGGGATGCCCATTTTGAATGAGCTGTGGTATATCTTCTATTTTGTCTTTACATAAAAGAGTTTTAATAGTTTTCCACCAATCTTTGCTCGAAAATTTCCATGACGTATTTTTTCTGAAAGTTAGCACTGTTTGAAAAATCTCCAAAGATTCTCAATCCAAAATTAAAATGCTAGTCTACATAGACGCAAGCTAGCAAATCTGGAGCATGAACTCCAAAGAAACGTTTTCTCGTGACGCAGCACATATATTTGATTATCATTTGAATATTCTAACTCCTTTCCCAGATGTTTCAACTGTAATTTACCTGTAACTGTTAGAAACCGCGCCAATTATAAAATCATGCCATGCATGTGAAGAATTGGAATCGAATGCAAAATGCAGCTGATCTGGGGGCATTCATCATCGCACGGCTACCTAAGTGCCTAATATTCAATTCACACTCTAGGTAATTTGATGAAAAAGGAAAAGCCTCTATTTAGTTTTGATTTTTATTAAATTTGGCACCCCCAGCGACCCGCCTTGTAAAATGTAAATGTATTTATTTTTGTACTAACATGCGCATCTTGATTGATCTTGGAAAAAATGTGGCAAATAATATGAGTCGTTGTTGATTAACCTAAAATTGTTGATTTATAGATTGATAATAACATACTTTGGAAGGCCCAGAATGCACCAGATTGCACCGTTTATATCAAAAAATTTCCGGACCCCCCTCGTGTTCGTGCTAGGAGGTCCCCCTGAATTTTAATAAAAAAATGATGAGATCTTACGCATTCTGAGTGTTTCCAAAATAGGTTTTTATCAACCTAAAAATCATCAATTTATAAATTGCCAGTGATCCCCAGCTCCCTGAAAATAAAAAGACATTCTCCCCAGATCCCCATAACCCCTGTGGGCCCCAAAACTATTTACACATCTCGATCCAGACTAGTAGACTAGCGTGGGCGAGAAGGCTGCAGGAATCAGTGCTGCCTTAAACTCCTCCAGTGTTTGGCAGTTTTTCACCCTTGTTGGTAGTCGGTTCCAGTAATTGACCATTCTGGGGAAGAAGGAATATTTGTATATGCAGAGGGTAACTGGAGGTCGGTAGAGTCTGTATGTCTCTCTGGTACGTTGGTCACCAGGACGTAGTATGTTACAATCACCAATGTCAACTAAGCAATGCTGAAGCTTGTATAGCATAATTATGCGCAGGTTGTACCGCCTCGTTATCAGGGGGATCCAGTTTAGGCTCTGGCTTTTTTGTTTTAAAGTTAAGACTATTTATCTTTTTATTTTTATATTTATTTTACAAGGTTGTGTCTGATCAAACGCGTTGGTTCATATATCATTACTCAACCAGGTTTCTGTGCCTAGAATAATATCTAGTGATGTTGTATCAATGAGGAATTAAATATTTTTACCCATTTTCTGGATGCTCTGGAAGTTGGTGTTCAATATTCGAAGGCTCTTTCTTGTCTTATTTCTTATTTCTAAGTGGAGCAGTCTTGGGTTAACATGCAGCTTCTGGGCTTCCAATAGAAGAGTGATATTGACTGTTTGGGGTCTGTGGGTCTGGATGATAGGTTTTGACCCCCATCAGCACCTGAGTATGAGCTTCATGTACTATCTCTGAACGGGATATCATATATCGCATTAGAATGGTTGGATAATGAGCAATCTGGGCAAAAGGACATGGTGCTGAAGTATCTGCGTAATGCTTGAAAACACTTGTATTCATTCCCAAGCATGATTTCACATGTATTACATGCAATTGGTGGTCTTTCAAAGTCCACCACGACATGACCACATATACGACAGGGAAATCTTTGGACCAGGCCAGGGTTCTGTTCAATACCACTAATCAGTAATAAAATTAGTATGTGTGACTTCTTCTGTGGGTGGATGACAGGGCACAGCCAACTTCAATGCACATAACTCACCCAATAGTAGATTTGAGTTTGACAATCCAATACAAATGCATTAAAACAGGTATAAGAAAACATGAAATGAAGTGAAGAAAATTGGGTAAACTGTCTTCCTGATGAAGAGCAGCATTCAGTTCTAAACTCTGAACAACGTATGGAGTTGTATTAACAACTGGTTAGCAAAAACTACAGCAAACAGCAATCTGGTGAGCAACATGTTGTTTACATGACGTTCACATAGGATTAATGTCAGGTAGACGGAAATGAGGTCAACTGCAAGCGTCTGACGGAATGGACATAATCGGTGAGAAAATATAAACGAATCTCGCTGGCGAAGCAGGATTGGGATTCATATGTGATTCAATATAATCTAGGAAGCTTGGTATAGAATTGGGCTGAGCAGATCTTTCAAAAACACTTGTTTTACAGAGAATATATAGATTACTTTCGGTCCATATATGAGCAAGAACACGAGATTTTGATACTTACTTGGTAATGATCTTGATTTAGAAATATAACATTTAGAAATAAAGAATCAAATGAAACCCTAAAAGCTTAAAAGTCTCAAATTAATAAACTATCTGATAAATTATGAAATAATACAAACGGTTCAAAAGATTGGTGGAAAACCTATCAAGACTTTCGTCAAACATATGCAAACATCATATAAACCCCTACTTAATGTCAATAGCAGCATAATAATTATACTCTTATAACACAGACAACGCAACTATTTTGAATGACATATTCACTGAACAATCCTCACTTGAAGATGCACATGAAACCCTTCCTGCAGAACTTCACATACTTCACATATCCTTTTATGCTGCAGAATCTATTCTTTCATATGTTGTGGAATTCACATTTGCTGTGACTAGTCTACTATGTTGGATATTAGCGGAAAATTGATGTAGTTTTGTAAATAACTTGTTTTCTATAATTCTGACTGCAGTTAACATACATGTAAGAAATGAGCACAGAGGCTCATTTGGTAGAGTGTTGGACTGGGGATCGAAGGGTTGCTAGTTCGAGACTCACTGCTGGCTAAGTCATTGTGTTGTGTCCTTGAGCAGGACATTTTGCTGGTTCAACCCAGGTGGACGGGAAGTGGTCCTGACATGATTGTTAAATTGTTAACTTGGATGTAAAGTAACCAAACATGTAAGTTTTGGAGTATAAAAGAGTGATAATCCAATCAGTAAAGCTCATTTTACCTGGCTGGATTATTTCCCTTTGGTAAACTCATTTATGATCAGAACTTTTAAGGAAATCATAACTTTTCAGAGTTTGAAATCTTTTGGTAATATCAGGTTATGAAATCTTATAATTTTAAGGAGTCTAAATATCTGTTATCAATTTAAACCAGCACAAGTGGACAACTTTTGATAAAGAGTGGAAACCTATCTTCCTCTCTAGAAATTCTGCTTATCTTTGTTTCCAAGGTAAGAGCTATTTTTAGCAAGGAATTTTGGGTCTGAGATTAATTATGTAAACTTCAGAAACTTTTTACCACCAGAATTATGGACACTTATGAATTGTTGAGAAATGCTTAGTTTTAGTTTTAGATCCTCAAAAATATTAAGTTTTAGAAAATATTTTGATGAGCCTGAGCCATATTTGGCAATGGAAAGTGATACTTCTGGGATTATACACTATTTCCTGGGTAGAGCAGATAGTTTGGTACTCTGCCAGGTAGAAGGTTCTATTATTAACCAATCAAAAGGCCAGGATAAGATCAGGTGATCTAGTTACTGAGAATGTGTATTCATTATTAGGAGAGGCACCTGAGCTGCCCAGTATTCAGCAGGAGATCAGCACAGAGCAAACATATATGAAAGGTATCTGATAAGAATTAATTAATTAATTAGTCCAAGGCATTCCTTGCGTTTAGGGGGGGGGGGGGGTAGAATACACTTTTCAGTGGGGATTAAAGCAAAACAATATTTGGTAATTTTATTGAGGAGACTTTCTCACTGTTGGAATTATTAAAATTAATTCTTTTCTCACATATTGTGTAAATTGCATGTTGGTCATTGTTTCAGTCCACACTTTTAATGTCTGAGGTTTTGGGAAGGTTTTTCCTAGAACTTGTTAAAGGAAGGTTTCCTTTATCTGCATCCTTAATTAAGAGTGTGTACTAGGAATAATTACTGATAAATGTTGATTTTGCTGCTTAGATAATAAGAACAATAGTTCATATTTCTTCCACCTTCATGGAGGGGTGAATCTCCTATGGCAGGTTTTGCCTTTTGTGTGTGAAGTTAGCTGAACTTTTTCAACAAACAGAAGTTCATATATTGTGAGAGGCAGATTATTAACTCTTTAATTGGGATCATCTTTTTGATTACTAGTGTTCAAATTACATACCGTCTGCTATGAGGGAGTGAGTTTTATTCCCAAGGCAAGTTTGCCTAGATGCGTCATGTATTTTGAGCATATCTAAAATGTTAGTCGCTTAATTGTGGGACGAAAGAGTGAAAAGTGTACTGTCGGTCCTGATCTGGATCCAAACTGAGGTATATAAAATAATTCCGTCCAAAACAAGTTCAGATAGTTTCCCATCTGTTATGAGGGAGTAAGTTCTATTCCCATAGCAGGTTTGCTTAGATGGAGTAAATGTTCTGAACCACTTATTAATATCTATAGTCAGATACCTACAATACAAGCAAAAGAAATGAGGACCATAGCTTTCGTTCTGTCTATTTCTTAGTGCCCATTTGACCTGATTTATCCATAGCTGGCATTGGTTAATATCCACTCACATACATGTACCTACATTTATTGTCTTGTTTGTAAATATACATGCACTAGAGTTAGATAAATCTCTCAACTCAAATTGATTTTGTTATCATTTCTTAAGCCAAAATCCCACTTGTAAAAATTAGACTGCTTATCTGGGTGTGAAGTGAACAACCAGTGGTGTCGGCATCCTGACCAGACAAAATTAGATTGTCTGACTGATTAAGGTGATTGTTTAAAAAAAGTTCTCAAGTGTAGTACAACGCCCGTCAATTATATGACAAATTTTTGGTGTCAGAAGTGGGATCTTGGTTTTTTATTTTCCAGTCCTAATTGTACTAGTAGTGAGCCCATAGGTCCTCTTTCTTTCTTTCTTGCTTTCAAGATGTCCTGCTGAAGTGGTTATGAAATTGATGCATTGTGGCCTTTCATTTTTAATGGAGTGATACTGTGCATTAATTTCTGATCTTTGCATTTGTCTGTACTGTGTTCACACCATATTTGGGCCTTCCCACAAGTTTGGTTGATATTAGGGAAGATAAACAAAATCATTTATTAGTGAACACAATTGGTCGACAATTTAGAACTTGAAATAAAATTCAAAATCATAAGATGATATGCATTTGAATGAAAAGATAGTGCATAATTTGTTATTAATTCTTGTGAGCATTTTATGTTTTGATTAGTTAAAAGTTCTTAAGGGATCAAACCTTGCGTTGAAATAGGTTCGTTGTAACCTGTGGTCAGTCTGACCAATTCAACACATATGGTTTTTTAAGAAATTACATAAAGCTCTAGCTCTAAACATCTGTCCGGTCTGTGAGAATATTAGCAATTGTTAGGGTTCGTCTGAATCCAGGACAGGATTTGTCCAGCCTAATATTCTTAGTACAAGAGTGTTTCTCTTGTCATTATCTGTGGTCCATGGAGGTAATAGTGGTAGGGTTCGTGTAATCCAGGCTTGTTTAGCCACCCACGGTGCAACTCATCTCCTTGCATATTCAAGCATAGTTAACATAAATAATACTTATAGTACTATCTTAAAAAACAACACGTTTCCAAGATTGAACCAACTACACTTGAGATTACCAGAATGGATCTGCGTTCAAGAACACTACCTATGCGGCGAGAAGATGATGAAGATAGTCAAGAGACTGAAGCACATAGACATAGTGAAGAAAATAGCTTCAATGAATCTTTAGCTTTTCAACGGGATGGGGCTGAAACAACTGTACAGTTTAACCCTGTTGAAAAGATCAGACCTTCTTTTGATTTCTTAGATGTAGGAAGAGATAGTTCTCCCCCACAAGGAATGGGCACACCACCTATGAGGCATTATGGAGAAGAGAGAGACTTCGAGACCTCATTGAGGGGATATATGCAAAGAGAAGAAGGGACTTCGAGGTTAACCAATTACAGAGAAGAAACATACAGAAAATCAACTGAAGAAGATGATGACCTTTTTGAAAAGAGTACAGGAAATCCTTTTCATCCACCTATTGTCAATTATAATGCAGAGGGACGAGATTATTTCCCTGGCCGTGAAAGAACCTTCAGTCCTGTTCAACAGCAAAGAGAATTGCAGAATAAGTTTATTACTTCAGTTAGGGGGACGAAACCAGATGTTCAGCCGTTGAACAGAGGAATGTTAAAAGCTGAGAGGAGTTCGACCTGGTATCCGAATGCGCATGCTGGCTTTCGTGATGATGGTGGTTTTCAGCGCCAACATAGAGATGAGGGCAATGGTGAACACTATCCAACAGTATTTCCTTCCCAGCGTCACAGGAATGAGCCTCTGCGTCATGGTCATTGGCCTTTTGATCCCAATAGGATAAGAGCGTTGGAGGAAAATTTTGAGCCAAGGCCATTCTTCCCCAGCTTTTCAGGGAAACAAGAGGAGTGGGAATCCTCAACAGATGATCACCTCAAAAGCAGAGAGAGCAGCTACTTTTGAGCCTAAAGGACGAGGCATTAAACTTTGCTGCCAACTTAACTCCTGACATAAGAAATAACTATTTCATGTTCATCCAAGCATTAAAAGAAAGATTTGCACACACAACTCCAGCAGAGACAGTTAGGGCAAGCCTAAATAACATAAAGAAGAGTCCTAAAGAGAGCATTCAGGAATACGCTTCAAGAGTTCGAACATTAATGGAAAAGGGGTGTCCAGATATAGGAAGTACAGAGACCTTCAATCAGATGACAATGTATCACTTCCTCCAAGGTCTACCAGATCAGGCTATTGCTTACGAAGTGCTTACCAAGAGACCCAGTAATTTAACAGAAGCCATTGACATGATTACTTGGCACGAGTGCTGTAAAGAATCTACTAAGAAGAAGGCAGGGCTGCGCCAAGTGAACACATATCAAGATCCATCTTATGTATACACTTACCACAGTGCTGATTGTGAGGAAAATGAGGTGAGAAGACTGAATGGAAAGAAATTCGTTACAGAGGAAAGGCTCATCCAGTTTGGCCATGACCTCAAAATGACTATAGAAAACCTTCTCAAGAGTGACAAAGCTAAGACTGATGAGCAAACAGAAAATACCTGTAGTACTGAAGAGAAACTTCCCCAGAGGTATGAGAGAAGAAATATTATATGCTATTCATGCCAGGAAGAAGGTCATATTTCAACTCGCTGTCCTTATAAGGACGACAAGACAAATCAGCGTGGTAAACAGAGACGTCCAAACCAAGAACATACAAAGAAAGACCAGTCGGAAAACTCCAAAGGGCTGAGCCAGATGGCCTTGCCTCAGCCCCTGCTGTAGCTGAACTTTAACGGCAGTTAACGGAAATGGCCAGACTTAGCAGTTCTAATGGTGCAGATAAAACAAATGATTTATCTACAGGAAAAGATACGGACCCAACCATAAAATGTGAAGAAACACATTGCAATGAAACTTCGAGACAGAGCCCTTTGGTTGAAGAATCTGACCATCTGCAAATCACCATTGACAGAGTAAGGGCTGTCACTATCAAAGCTCCGCTGACAATTCAAGGGACATTTACCAAGGGAATCATAGACACCGGAGCTGAGGTCACTGTTCTTAGTGAGCAACTTTACAACCTCTTTCCAAAAGATAAGCCCCCATTACAGAAAGCAAGGCGTGGTCTAGTTGTGGCTGATGCTGGGAGAGAAATGAAAACATGTGGTATTGCTGAGGTTGAATTCAGTATTGGGGATTACTCATTCATCTGGCTGGTTTATGTTGCCCCGATTCGAGATGATCTTTTATTGGGATGTGACCTTATAGATGAAATGAACATCACAGTTAATACCAAGAGAGGTATACAGATAGAAGATAAATGGATAGATTGTGAGGTGATTAGATCACATGACAGCACAGCTCAAGTGAAGGTATCTAGAGCTGTAACAGTACCAGCTAATTCCGAGTTCATAATGAGGTGTCAGTGCAATTCTGCCATCACACAAGAAAACTGCACCTGTATTTTCGAGGCAACGGAAGAAGCCCAAGAGAAGTTATTAATTGCACGGAGTGTAATGCAGCCTATTTCAAACAAGATTCCAGTGAAGCTGATCAATCATCGCTCTACCCCGGTGAAGCTAAAAAAGGGTCTTGTACTGGGTACATTGCAACCAGTAGGCTCTTTAATGGAGACTGGTCAATCCATCAGTATTACAGATCATAAGGAAGGTCTATCTATTTGTAGACTCAACATGCATAACAAACACAATGAAGAAACCTCAAGTTTCAATACAAGGGAAACCTCATTAAATGTTAGGTCTAAAGAAGAAAGCTGTAGTCCAAAGAAAGAAGAAACAGAACATAATATTCCAACACATCTACAAGAACTATTCAAGACCAGTTCAGCCACTCTTGAACCTGAACAAAAGCTGAAATTGGAAGACCTACTTCTAAAATACCAGGATGCATTTGCAACGACAAAGAATGAACTTGGGAAATGTTCAGTCTTAAAGCATAAGATTGACACTGCTGAATCTGCACCAGTACGGCAGCCTTTACGGCGTACACCTCAAGGTTTCAAAGGAGAAGAGGATAAATACATCAAAGAACAACTTGCAGCTGGTTCGATCCATCCCTCTACCTCGGCCTGGAGTTCGCCGCTGGTCCTTGTTCGTAAGAAAACAGGCGATGTCAGAGTCTGTGTGGACTACAGAAAACTAAATGAAAGGACAATTAAGGATGCATACCCTCTGCCACGGATTGATATGTGTCTAGACTGTCTTTTTTTCAGCAAAAATTTATTCTACTATAGACCTCCAGAGTGCTTACTTGCAACTAGAAGTGGCTGAAGAAGACCGACAAAAGACAGCATTCATCACAAAATATGGTTTATATGAGTACTCGGTGATGCCATATGGCCTTTGCAATGGACCAAGCACATTTCAACGCTGCATAGAACTGATATTCCGAGGCATCCAATGGGAATATCTGCTTGTATACTTGGATGACATAATTGTCATCGCCACTGATTTCGACGAACACATCCAGAGACTTGATGAAGTTTTTAGGCGAATATCCTTGGCAGGTCTAAAAATGAAACCAACAAAATGCGAGCTGTTTAAGTCGGAAGTCCTTTTTCTGGGTCATGTGGTCGGGCAGAAAGGAATTCGTCCCAACCCTAAGACTATTGAGGCTGTAATTTCATGGAAAGAACCAACCAGTGTCAAGGAAATACAGCGTTTTATCGGACTCTGTTCATATTACAGACAGTACATTCAGAATTTTAGTCACATAGCTGCACCTATGCTGAAGCTCACAAAGAAGAATTCAAAATTCATCTGGAATGAATCCTGCAGATCTGCTTTTGAGACATTAAAGGAGAAGCTATGCTCAGAACCCATATTGGCATATCCAAAACAAGGTTTAGAGTACATTTTGGACTGCGATGCAAGTAATGTTGGCATAGGAGGAGTACTTTCTCAAGTACAAGACGGGAAAGAACATGTTATTGCCTATGCTTCCAAGAGGTTGAACATACATCAAGAGAGGTACAGTGTCACAAGAAGGGAACTTCTCGCTGTAGTGACGTTCATGAATCATTTCCGTCATTATTTACTGGGACAGAAGTTCAAGTTAAGAACAGACCATGGCTCACTGAGATGGATCTTCGAGTTCAAGGACCCCCGAGGGCAAGTAGCACGCTGGCTTGAAGTGTTAGCCCAGTATGATTTTGTTATTGAACATCGAAAAGGGTCAAAACACAACAATGCAGATAGTCTATCCAGAAAAGACTTTGAAGAAGAAACATGCAAACACGATGAATCTCATTCAGAAAACTGTACAGTTTGTCAACAGACTTCACAGGAATGGGTAGACTTCACAGAAGAAGTGGATAATGTGGTCGACCTGGGAGTTAAAGTATCTTATCTTAAGGCTGAGGTACCTAGCGAGGAGAAAGTCTGCCTCAGAGCATTTACTCGGGCTCAAGCAAAAGCTTTAACAGGTTCTGAAACAACAGGTACAGAGCATGGGCATACACAATCAACCCCAAACATCACTTCAGAGACCATGTTTTTACCTAGATATTCTCTTGAGGAGATCCAGCGATTACAGCGGGAAGATATTGTTCTTTGTGTGATCAATGAATGGATGGATACCCAAGAAATGCCATGCAGGGATGAAGTTGCAGCGATGAGCCCTGCTGTACGGAAATATTGGCTTAATGCCGAAAATATTGTCAGACGCCGTGGAATCTTATATCAGAAAAGATGGACTTATAAGCCAAGGAAGTACCAAACATTACAGTTGTTGGTACCAAGGCTACTGAGAAAAGAAATAATAAGAAATAACCATGACACCTTATTGGCTGGACATTTTGGGGTAAACAAAACCGCAAAGCGAATCAAGCAGAAATTCTACTGGTATAGAATGGATGAAGATATACGTTTACACATAAGGATGTGCCATCAATGTAACAGACATAAAGATCCGGTCAACAAACCGAAAGCAAAGATGAGAAATTATACAGCTGGTTACCCTATGGACCGAATAGGAATTGATGTAATGGGCCCGTTACCATTGTCAAAAGAGAAAAACAAGTATATACTTGTAATAGGGGATTATTTTACCCGCTGGATGGAGGCTTACCCACTGCCATCACAACAGGCTGAACCAGTGGCACAGAAAGTTGTAATGGAGTTTTTCTCTCGGTTTGGTACCAGTCTGGAGATGCATTCTGACCAAGGTCGCAACTTTGAGAGTCAATTATTTAAAGAAGTTTTGAAGCTACTGCAGATTAAGAAGACGATGACAACAGCTTATAGGCCTAGCTCAAACGGTCTAATCGAAAGATTTAATGGTACCCTCGGACGCATGATTAAGAAGTTTGTCAGTCAGCACAAACAGGACTGGGATCAGCATTTGCAGTTGTTGGTGGCAGCATACCGAGCAAGTCCTCATCCTGCCACAGGGTTCAGTCCAAATTATTTGATGTTTGGCAGAGAAGTCAACCTGCCCAGTGACATACTGTTTCCATTTCCGCAGACTGAAGTTGCTCCTGATCTACCAGAGTATGTTTTAGAGCTCAGAGAAAGAATGGAAGAGTGCTACAACATAGTGAGACAAAACTTAAAAGCTGCCGCCGAAAGACAGAGTCGACAGCACGATACTAGAATTGTGGAAAACCAATATAAAGTTGGTGATATCGTTTATTTGAAACTAGGAGCTTTCAAGAAGCTTGATGGGAAGTACTATGGACCTTATGTGGTTACAAAACTATGCAGTCCGTGCATATATGAGATCAAGGGAAAGACATCCTTATATGTAGTTCATCATGACAGACTGAAGAGATACGAGAGTGAAAGAGTACCAAGATGGATCACAAAGATGCTGAAACAACTTTAATATAGAACTTTTTTGTCATTTTGATGTAAAACCAATGCCAGTTGGAAATCCCCTCTAAATTGTAAATGCTAAAATTTTTCTCTGACACCGATGGAAAACTATGGTCCTCCGAAAACCAGATATATGCTATATTCTCCTTCACGGGGACTTATGAACCTTCATATCATTTCAGATGACAGCCCAGAAGAACTACATTTGTCTTGTCTGCCATATTGTTGGCCTCTTGGACAACATTTACAAACATGTGTTCGAGGAACACATTAAGAAATGGGCCCCACTACAGTGTTCCTGTGGGTTCGTGAGGGGGACTGAAAAGGGACTCCGCAGACATCAACGTAATGCGGAGTGCCATGGACCGTTCCTGAGGGAGCTGCCTGGGGTAAAGCTCGAGGAGTACCTAAGAAAGGCCACGCAGGCAGAATGTGCGAGGGCCTGGAGGGAAGCACCGGAAAGACAGGGAGTTGCGCAGCAGAACGAAGCAACTGTTACGAATGAGGCAGCGGAGAGAAATGATGCTGAACAACTTGACTTCAATGACTGGATGATAGTGGCAGAGGAACAGAGGCTCACTACAACCACTGCAACACAAACTGATATTGAGGAGTCCGCCCAACCAACCTCGCTGGCCAATAGTTTTCAGGAAACCTTAAAGAGACAGAACCTCCATCTGCTGGAAGACAACAATCAGCTAGTAGCTCAGTTGGACCGCCACAATAAACAGCTGGCTGAACAGAAACGGATAAACGAGGCTCTGTCGGCGGAGGTTTGTCAGCCAGCAATGGGAATTGCTAGCGATGCTGCTCTCCATGGGCTTGAGGATGCCTGGAGGAGAAGTGAGGAAGAGATGGCTAACCACTCAGGAGCGCCTCTTTTTCCAGAGCCGCCCAAGCGCTTGGAGAGCACCATCCATATTCCAGCGACAAACACCCGCTTACGGAGAACAGAGAAGATTTGGAAGCGGGCATGTGAGGATGCAGGAGAATCTTATAGTAAGAGAAATAGATATTAGAAATTTCTTCCAGCTCAGGAATCTTTCTTTATGTATTCAAAACTAAATTCAATTATAATAAACTAAAATTCAGATTCCTGAAGTTTTGGCATTTCATCTCATCAATCACATTTGGGTTATTATTTTCTAAACATTAAAGTTGTTGAATATGTATATGGTAAGAAAACAAAACAAAAATCAGTCATCTTCACTGCCAGGTTCCTGATCTTCAACCTCTTCCTTCAGTCAGTCATAAATAGTTGTTGTGAGTAGCATAAATTTCATGTTATCAATTTTTGCACTTATTGTTGGCATATTTTATAGTGGACTAATAAAAAAAAGTTAAGTTGTTGATGAAAAGTTATGTCCGAAATTATTGGGATTTAAATCCAGCATTTTGTTTTTCCTCATTCTCATGAAGTTATTTGAGGTTATTTTTCACAAAGCAATTGTGAAATTACAACATTTCATTTTTGTTGCTGTTTTTATTTTTTATAAAGCTTTGCGTCTGCTGAAACGGTATAAAGCAGATGCTGAGTCTCAGTTTTCTGAGTAATTTTGTAAAGTAGCAGCTCCAAGCTTTGAAATATTTTTGGAGATTGTGCATGTAGCACGTCTTGTTTCATTATCATTTTTTGTACCAAATAATGCTACAATTTAAGTTACATTTTGAGCCTATGTGCAAATATGATAAGTTTCTGCATTAAGTATTCAATGTATTTCAGCTTTTGAATTTTCAAAGAAGGGAACATTGCATAATTTTAATTAGAAAAGATGTTGTGTTGATGAAAGGTTATGGCTTCGCGCTGTTGTGTCGGCTACTGGTGGGGATGACACATAATATTGGTTAGTTTTCTAATTTTAAGCTTTCAGTTCTGAATGAGCACTGAGGGCTGATACAGAGTAGGGTAATCTCTGTGTTGACTTAAGTTCTCTTACTAAGGGTGCCCTCACCAGTTCGGCCACAACGGAGTGAAACACCTGTAACAGTATTTATGTGATAGGTTAATTATCATCTAGATTTGATACTTGGAAGTACAATATTGCTCGTCTGTACTGCATCTGGCTGTTCCTTGATTGTGAATTGTTGTTGATGATGTGGTTTGCAGATTAGGGTAATCTCTGCGAGATGCATTGGCAATTGTTCACAGGGTTACGGCTGGGTTATGCACAGGTTTGTAGATGTTTGTTTAAGATTGTGAAGACATTATAGTAAATTATGAAAGATTTGTTCTATTCAGAGCCTAACCATAAATGAGATCAGATTTTGGTTTGAATTTTGCAAATTATTGGAGGACAGATTAGGATAAACTCTGTACTGAATTTGTAAAGTGTGTGGATACTCTATTAAAATGGTTTAAGGGTTTTGCTCTGAATAGTTTCTAATCAATTTCATCATTTAACGGTTTAATCATTTTGATGTAATATGGGTCAGGACACATAGAGATAAATGCCAATAGCGGATTTTATGCATAAATGGGGACCATGCATTATAACTTTGAAGTTTAAAACCATTCCACTTTACATAACATTGCCAGTTCTGTATAAAGGTTTCAGTATGAAAGCTAACATTCCTTTGGTAGCTCAAGAATTCTTGGTTCAGTCTGAGTGAGTACATCTACGGACTTCATTGTAAGTTACAAGCATTTTTGTACTTGTAATGCAATCACAGATTCCTGAAATCAATATTACAGGACATTTTATTGTTTATATGAGTGCCAGTATTTTGTTGATTGGTCACACATTTATTTTCATAAATTTATTGCTGATTTTTGTACTTTTTCTACATTTTTGACATATGACAATTTTTTTTAGCTGTTTTGGGACACCATAATATTGCTTGATGATGTAAATGTCTGCATAAATGAATCGAGATTGCGGAAGGCATCTATTCACTTTACTGTTATAAGTAATTTGGACTCAGATATACTTGAAGCTGTTTTCCATTTGTGTTAAGTCTGAAAAATAAGGTTATTGGCTTATGACATTTACATGATGCAATAGTTGGTTATGGTGTTTCCAGGGTATATATTAGTTGAACATTGATGTTCCCTATCATTTGTGGTATGTTTTATGACTATGCTCAGCAAATGTGGTATTGTAGTATAGATTTCAGGGACGAAATCACGAAAAATTTTCTCCCTTAAAATTTTTCTTTTTCAAAAGAGGGTCCCGTGTTGTGGAATTCACATTTGCTGTGACTAGTCTACTATGTTGGATATTAGCGGAAAATTGATGTAGTTTTGTAAATAACTTGTTTTCTATAATTCTGACTGCAGTTAACATACATGTAAGAAATGAGCACAGATGCTCATTTGGTAGAGTGTTGGACTGGGGATCGAAGGGTTGCTAGTTCGAGACTCACTGCTGGCTAAGTCATTGTGTTGTGTCCTTGAGCAGGACATTTTGCTGGTTCAACCCAGGTTGACGGGAAGTGGTCCTGACATGATTGTTAAATTGTTGACTTGGATGTAAAGTAACCAAACATGTAAGTTTTGGAGTATAAAAGAGTGATAATCCAATCAGTAAAGCTCATTTTACCTGGCTGGATTATTTCCCTTTGGTAAACTCATTTATGATCAGAACTTTTAAGGAAATCATAACTTTTCAGAGTTTGAAATCTTTTGGTAATATCAGGTTATGAAATCTTATAATTTTAAGGAGTCTAAATATCTGTTATCAATTTAAACCAGCACAAGTGGACAACTTTTGATAAAGAGTGGAAACCTATCTTCCTCTCTAGAAATTCTGCTTATCTTTGTTTCCAAGGTAAGAGCTATTTTTAGCTAGGAATTTTGGGTCTGAGATTAATTATGTAAACTTCAGAAACCTTTTACCACCAGAATTATGGACACTTATGAATTGTTGAGAAATGCTTAGTTTTAGTTTTTGATCCCCAAAAATATTAAGTTTTAGAAAATATTTTGATGAGCCTGAGCCATATTTGGCAATGGAAAGTGATACTTCTGGGATTATACACTATTTCCTGGGTAGAGCAGATAGTTTGGTACTCTGCCAGGTAGAAGGTTCTATTATTAACCAATCAAAAGGCCAGGATAAGATCAGGTGATCTAGTTACTGAGAATGTGTATTCATTATTAGGAGAGGCACCTGAGCTGCCCAGTATTCAGCAGGAGATCAGCACAGAGCAAACATATATGAAAGGTATCTGATAAGAATTAATTAATTAATTAGTCCAAGGCATTCCTTGCGTTTAGGGGGGGGGGGGGGTAGAATACACTTTTCAGTGGGGATTAAAGCAAAACAATATTTGGTAATTTTATTGAGGAGACTTTCTCACTGTTGGAATTATTAAAATTAATTCTTTTCTCACATATTGTGTAAATTGCATGTTGGTCATTGTTTCAGTCCACACTTTTAATGTCTGAGGTTTTTGGAAGGTTTTTTCTAGAACTTGTTAAAGGAAGGTTTCCTTTATCTGCATCCTTAATTAAGAGTGTGTACTAGGAATAATTACTGATAAATGTTGATTTTGCTGCTTAGATAATAAGAACAATAGTTCATATTTCTTCCACCTTCATGGAGGGGTGAATCTCCTATGGCAGGTTTTGCCTATTGTGTGTGAAGTTAGCTGAACTTTTTCAACAAACAGAAGTCTATATATTGTGAGAGGCAGATTATTAACTCTTTAATTGGGATCATCTTTTGGATTACTAGTGTTCAAATTACATACCGTCTGCTATGAGGGAGTGAGTTTTATTCCCAAGGCAAGTTTGCCTAGATGCGTCATGTATTTTGAGCATATCTAAAATGTTAGTCGCTTAATTGTGGGACGAAAGAGTGAAAAGTGTACTGTCGGTCCTGATCTGGATCCAAACTGAGGTATATAAAATAATTCCATCCAAAACAAGTTCAGATAGTTTCCCATCTGTTATGAGGGAGTAAGTTCTATTCCCATAGCAGGTTTGCTTAGATGGAGTATATGTTCTGAACCACTTATTAATATCTATAGTCAGATACCTACAATACAAGCAAAAGAAATGAGGACCATAGCTTTCTATCTGTCTATTTCTTAGTGCCCATTTGACCTGATTTATCCATAGCTGGCATTGGTTAATATCCACTCACATACATGTACCTACATTTATTGTCTTGTTTGTAAATATACATGCACTAGAGTTAGATAAATCTCTCAACTCAAATTGATTTTGTTATCATTTCTTAAGCCAAAATCCCACTTGTAAAAATTAGACTGCTTATCTGGGTGTGCAGTGAACAACCAGTGGTGTCGGCATCCTGACCAGACAAAATTAGATGGTCTGACTGATTAAGGTGATTGTTTAAAAAAAGTTCTCAAGTGTAGTACAACGCCTGTCAATTATATGACACATATTTGCGAACAAGGAAGGCAGCTGGTCATAATGTAGTTTACATCAAATGGAAGTATTAAAGAGTTCAAGGATATAATATCAGCACCTCATAGTATTTTTTTCAATGCAATTCTCTCTCAATGCACAAGTCCATATGCACAGAAAAAGCCAGTGTTACAGCAATTCATAAAAAGAGAAATGCAATCGATGTGACCACTCAGAGACCAAGCGCACTTTTAAGGACAATTGGTAAAGATTTTCAATTTTCTTCGTCATCATCATGTGTTAATATCTCTTCAGTCTGGTTTCATACAGGGTGATTCTATATTCAACCAACTTGTATATATCTATCATACATTCTGCAAAGCATTTCTTTCATCTGAGCCATTTTTTGTATTATGATATGATCTATGTAAGGACTTATTGTATTATATGTACACACGTTTTTAAATTAAATTGAAACAAAAGTTTAAACTAAAGCATGAGGTGTAGGCAGAGACTGAAGTCAACGCTATTTGTTTTGATATCAGTATAGCATTTAAAAGGGTATGACAAAATGTCTTTTATGCAAAATTCTAACAGACGGAATTACTGGATCTCTCCTTATATGGTTTAAAGACTATTTGAAAAATTGAAAGCAAAGAGTGGTTTTGCCAAGAGTCCTTTTACACTTGATTTATTTATTAAAGCAGGCGTACCTCTTGGTTCTTTACTTCGTCCCCTTCTTTTCCTCATATATATCAACAATATCAAATGTTATATCAATTCTTCAATTAGGATATTTGCTAATGACACAAGCGTATATAATGTGGTGGAAAATCTGATTTTCTAATTCTGTCACTCGTAACACATCACATACATATACAAACTATACACGAAAATACACTGTCATATTACAAATCATTTTTATCATTATTTATACGTAACTGCAATGATCTTCCTCTGGAAGTACAAAACTCACATTGCCTCTACTCAATAGCATTAAAAACTTAATGTTGGTCTCACATTGCCTCCGTCATACTTTTCTTTGCACGTCTTAGAACACATTTTAGTTCTCTAAACTATCATGAATCTCTATCTGAAGCCCACTAATACCACCTTCACACTCAGCCACGTTCTTAATACGTCCTAGAAATATTAGATGGACGTAGTGGTCAACTTGAGCGTAGTAATGGACGTGAAGGATGTTGTCGGACTTTAAACATGTTCGAAAAGGCGTAGTGAAGACGTGGTGGTATCAGGATGCAAAAAGTAGGCAGTAAGGGCGTAGTAAATACGGCATTTACTTAGTGACAACGTAATCCAGGCGTAATTGCATCTTTATTGACGTAGGGTGAGCGTGGCTGGGACAAGAAAGATAATTAAGCTGTATACTATTGCATGAGCTCAAACAAGCTTTATAGCATTTGTTATTTATACTAAGCTACTGTATGTACTTGTAGTCTAGCGTGCAATACACACTAGAATCTCATGCGATAGAATACAGCTTCACCTTAACTCATTTAAGCCGAATATAATATCCCACTGATGTCCATTGGGCCAGTCATTTTCCAATATTAGGGTTTTTGGGTGGTATTTTTCATCTTTATTCAAAATTTAAAAGAAACTTCTGTCTGCAAACAGTGGAATACCTGGTCAGACGCCGCGTTTGTGGTGTCTGATCTGGCTTTGCACTGTTTGTCTATGTCCCACAAAAAGGACTCTAGGCTTATATGGGTTAACATTGTTATACCAAATCATGTTATTATAGGAGTAAAAAAGGATACAGATTAATATGAGTCGAACGATTTTCTTCTGAATCCCATCTGTATGCTAATTGTATTCATATAATTATTTAATGTATCTATACAACATATATATTGGCTGTCTATTATAGATGAACGAACCAAGCAGCACAATAGTGATTCTCTTCTGAGAACCTTAACTTAACAAAAACAACACAAATGAAGCTTAACTGATATAGTTCAATGTTGGCTTTATATTGGTCATGACGGTCATTTTGTTATAATGTTAATAAATAGATTGAATGTATGATTTATGTTGACAAATTCAACTGTGAACAACTATTTCAACTCAATGTTTCAACAGCAACTATCAACTCCTGTCAACTGTTTTTGACTCAACGTTTCAACTCAAAGTTTATACTTCTTATTGTAACTGTCAACAAAATTCACAACAAATCAATGTAACTTCAACTTTCTACCTCAAACCAACATCTTGTACTTGCATGATTCTGTGAGGTACACAACCAAATCATGAATTTGGCAACAGATAATCAAAACTGCAACATAGCAGTTGACATGCAACGTAATATACTGTAACAAATATCTCCCATCTGATTGTAACAATTTACAAACTGAGAGTTTTACAAACAGATTTTTTAACTTTCGTCGAGGCAGAACTTGACTCAGCCATATCAATCGGAACTGTCTCGGCTAATTCCGCAGAATTCCGTGGAAGCAGACCACGGATGTACCTCGAGGATCTACTTTAATAACGCGGGTGATAACGTGACGCTGACACTATAAAGTGTAATGTATCCTATGTCTTATAAACTAGTACATGCTGTGGTCTTATCAAATGATTCATTGTATGTATTTGTCTTGGTATATATTAGCTAGCTATATGCAAATAAACGGAGTTGGTAGAATCGCCCAGCAGATCTCGCTTTGTTATTTATATAGGATACATAACATGGTGTCAGATTAGAGCGAGCCTACGTGTGCACAGATTTTAATATTGTGAAAAGATAAAAAAAATCTGACTTTCTCTTTTGTCAAAAGAAAGAGACAAGGATTATTTTTAAAGGATAATCAGTGAAATATCAAGATGGATGAACACAATTCAAAGTATCCACGTATGGACTGGGATGCAAAAGACTTGCCTTTAGCGTTTAAATCTTTCAAAGAACATTGTAATTTTATGTTTGGAGGTCCGCTAAAATCTAAATCAGAGGAGGAAAAATGCAATTATGTCATGTTGTGGGCTGGAGAAAAAGGTTGCAATATTTATTCTACTTGGACACTTACATGTACAAATGAAGAAAGAAAACAACTAGCAATTCACTATGCAAAATTTGAAAATTACTGTAAGCCTAAATCCAACAAAATCTACTCCAGATATATTTTCATGAGAAGAGAGCAAGGAACAGACGAACCATTTGAACAATTTGTGACAGATTTGAAATTGCTATACAAAAAATGCGGATACGATCATGCCATGGAAGATGAAATGATAAGAGACCATATTGTTTTTGGAATTAAATCGACCAAAGTAAGGGAAAAACTCATCAATGAAGGCAATGATTTGACACTCGAAAAATGCATGGACATATCCAGAACATATGAACTGTCTCAAAAGCAGTTGAAGTCTATGAACTCTGGTGAAGATCCAAATGTTCACGCCATCAGAAGCAAATTTCACACTCAACAGCGTCCTGTTCGAAAAAAAGGAGAAAAAGAAACGCTCCAGGGAAAAATCGACACATGAGAAACAAGCAGTAAAATGCATGAAATGTGGATATACTCATTCTGATAAAAAATGTCCAGCAATGGGTAAAAAGTGCAGATTTTGTCATAAACTGAATCACTTCAGTAAAATGTGCTTGCTGAGAAAAGGGCAGAAGAAAAGGCATCGCAAGGGAATAGATTCACTTAATGATTATGATTCTAGCAGCAGTGACAACAAAGATTATGATTCTTACAGCAGTGACAATACAGATTATGATTATGACAGGTATGACTATGAAGATAATGTTTATGTAAAAATGCTTTCAGAAGAAAAAGACATTCACAGGCTATTAGATGATTGGACAATCAAAAGTATCATCTATGACAATGAAACACAAATGCAAATTGACACAGGTGCAAGATGCAATGTGATAAGCCAGTATGTTCTCAAGCAAATGAAAATCAAAACAGCTTTGAAAAAGACAGAGTCAAAATTAAGATCATACAGTGGACATACTATCAAACCGCTTGGATCTATAAAATTACCTTGTTATTTCAACAATAACATCTATGAAATCGAATTTCAGGTGATTGAACAAAATGCTACAACAATTTTAGGATCAGAGACTTGCCAGAAAATCGGACTAATTCGGAGAATGTACAATGTTGAAAAATCAGTGGAAAATACGGATAATAGTGACATTCAAAATGAATATTCGGATTTATTTCATGGAATTGGACGATTACCAGGTAAACATAAAATTCATATTGATCATAATGTCACACCTGTAGTACATCCACCTAGACGATTACCTATTACAATGAGAGATAAGGTCAAAGATGAACTGTCACGCATGGTTAAAGAAGGAATCATTAAAAAGGTGAAGAAACCAACAAGTTGGGTCAACAGTATGGTAGTGGTTACTAAACCCAATGGCTCCATTAGAATTTGTATAGACCCACGGGACTTGAATAAAGCTGTGAAAGGGCCTCACTTTCCGCTAATGACAGTTGAGGAAGTGGTATCATGCATGCCAAATGCCAAAGTGTTCAGCAAAATAGACTGTACGTCAAGTTTTTGGCAAATAGAGTTAGATGATGAAAGCTCTAAGTTATGTACCTTCAACACACCGTTCGGGAGATATCGTTATCTCAGTTTACTATTTGGAATCAAATGTGCAGGTGAACTCTATCAATCTATCATGTCAGAAATGATTGAAAATATAGAAGGTGCAGAAGTTATAATGGATGGCATATTGGTATGGGGAACTACGATTGAAGAGCATGATCAAAGACTTAAAATAGTTCTTGACAAAGCTAGGAAGTATAATCTGAAGCTATCCCCAAATAAAACGGAATTTCGCAAGAAACAGATTCGATATGTCGGGCATGTACTCAGTTCTGAAGGACTAAAACCAGACTACGAAAAAGTCAAAGCAGTTGAACAGATGAAAGCACCACAGAGTAAAAAGGAACTGCAACATTTTCTAGGATTTGTGCAATATTTGGCAAAATTTCTACCAAATATGTCAGAGGTATCAGCTCCGTTGAGAGAACTCTTACACAAAGATATAGAATGGCACTGGGACATTCAGCAGGAAAATAGTTTCCAGACATTAAAGAAAATGTGTGTCAATGCTCCCATATTAGCGTACTATGACAAAAGAAAGCCAATAGTTCTTACGGTTGACAGTAGTTCAAAGAGAGCTTGGTGCAGCTATAATACAAAAACGGAAAGATGTAATGTATCCTATGTCTTATAAACTAGTACATGCTGTGGTCTTATCAAATGATTCATTGTATGTATTTGTCTTGGTATATATTAGCTAGCTATATGCAAATAAACGGAGTTGGCAGAATCGCCCAGCAGATCTCGCTTTGTTATTCATATAGGATACATAACATATAGCATGACACTGACGTCACAGAAACCATGTTAACACAATAACAAGTGTGATTGCAGCAAAACAGACGGCTTAAATGAAACGCTAGCGATATTTTATTGAAAAAAAAACATAAACTTTATTTATTCTGCTGAATAAACTTTTGGGATAATCAGAATAATCGATTTTAATAGAGCTGAACCCACATGCTACAGAACTAATTTTCCATATGCCAGTTCCTGCTTACAAAATGGAGCTTTTTGGTACATAGTACTACGCGTAATGCTCCTTACATGTACCCAAGCCATGATTCGATTCTCGAATTGTGGCGGACTTTCCCGAACGGTAATCATCATGACAGAAGAGAGACGTGTGCTAAGAATGGTGTATCACCTGTAATAGAAAGAACAAACAGCAGCAATCAACTCCAATAGGTATACATAGGGAATACTAGGTGAGTGTCTTTTGATAGCAAGTTTACAAGGCAAGGCTTTGAGAGCGCTTGTTGACATCGCGAGGCTTGATGAGATATAGAGAATACTAGGTGAGTGTCTTTCGATATCAAGTTTACCAGGTAAGGCTTTGAGAACGCTTGTTGACATCGCGAGGCTTGATGAGCTATAGAGAATACTAGGTGGATGTCTTTCGATATCAAGTTTACCAGGTAAGGCTTTGAGAACGCTTGTTGACATCGCGAGGCTTGCCGAGATATAGAGAATACTAGTTGAGTGTCTTTTGATATCAAGTTTACCAGGCAAGGCTTTGAGAACGCTTGTTGACATCGCGAGGCTTGCCGAGATATAGAGAATACTAGGTGAGTGTCTTTTGATATCAAGTTTACCAGGCAAGGCTTAGAGAACGCTTGTTGACATCGCGAGGCTTGCCAGCGATTCAACATGCGTTCTCAAAGCCAAGCCTGGTAAACTTGATATCAAAAGACGCGAACCTGATATTCTATTTATCAGTTTACCCATTGTTGAATACTTTCCAAACTAGCGATTATGATGTATTTTCGTGTTGATTCAGCGTCATTGGCGACGTCATTCAAAAAGTGCAACGTCATCATGACCTGATAAAGGTAACATGCCGTGAGATTAGGTTTTGTTGAAACAATTCGGTTTATATCAGGGGTACTTGTTCTCATCCGCCTGGTTCTTTAAGTAGGCTCTACCCATGGGATGATTGAAAGTGTGGGTCTGTTAAAACTGCAATGCGTGTCAATTATGAGGCAGCGGTCACCTTCAGAAAGGAAATGCGCTTAACTGTTTAAAACAAGGTACGACTAGTTCGTGAAACAACTCTTGATAGAATCTAGTTTTTTTAGCGTGAATTTAACAACCCATCCTGCGCCCGAACAGCCAACAAATAAGGCTAACCAATAATAAACAAAGAATGAAATAAATTTTGTGAAATACAAAACCATTCAATCCAATACCATTTGCCCAAGCAGACCTTTTTACAAAATTTAGAATTTAAGTATTGATTAAATTTATTAATTGACATCGGAAGAGTTGTATTACTCTTTTTGCAAGGTATTCCTTTTTTAACGTAAAAAACTGGGAGCGGAAAACAATTGTGCTAATTGCTTCTATGATTTTAGTACAAACTTACAAGTTAAACAAATGCGATCTAAAAAGGTTTGTTCCGGAAATCAATTTCGTTCTGTTAATTAACATTCTTAGTTTAAACCGTTGCTCCAAAAGCAGCATTCAGTTGCCTTGTGATTTACAAAACTAGAACGTGCTTCGTTAAGGAGATTAAGTTTTGATTATTTAAGAACAAATTACACTCCATCCCACCGGATAGGCGGCAGTGTTTTTGATTGCCATTTATCGCCCGTCTGGCGACAAATGGCAATCGAAAACACTGTTTCTATCGATTTTTGATCCACGTTCTACGATAGTTTAGAGCGTTTTTAATTTCCGCTCATCCGGTGTGGTCATGTTAAAGATAGACAATGTGTACATGCTCCGAGGTTATAAAACTTGTCTCATACTCAACTCAACTGAGCATGACATGAATTTCAACAGTTTATACGAAAGTGCTGAAAATCAAGATTTTTTCATGCTTTAAAACTCTCATATGCTGTATTTAACCCAATTATTAATGTTAAAATGTCAGCTATTGTTGGAATTTTAACAATTATTAGCAGGATAAATTCCATGCTCAGGATAAATTTCATGCTCAGCTGAGTTGAGCAGGGAAAAAGTTTTCAATATCGCTTCTCATAGAAAAGCAATTAAATTGTCTTTAGATAAATGCAAACTAATTAACAGTTGGTGTATATATAGGAAAATTCATTTCTAAGTAAAGCTAATTAGGTTCGACCAGAAAATGTGGAATGACATACCTTGATATTCTCCCTCTCTGGGCAAGCCGGAATACCCCAGTCTCTCTGTTTTCTGATCGCGTTGATGAATTCAATCAATTGCAGACTTATATCAGTCAAGTATCGCAATGAAGATCAGAATAAGACATTAACTTTTCCGTGAGTTTTAAGTTACCGCTTCAGGCTCGATTACAAAACAGAAATGCCGCCCATTCCCCTTTTTCTAATCGAGCCGGAAGACCTTGCTACATATATTCCCCATTTTCAGATCTAGCTGGAATACCTCGCAACAATTCCCCATTTTCAGGTTGAATTCTTTAATAAATATTAAAGATACATGTAGACTATTTTATCAGTCAAGAATTGGGATGAAGATTCGAGTGAGACCGAGAAGTTTCTCTGACAGTGATGATATTAAATCAGCTGCAGTCTGGAATGAGGATGAACGTCCACCACAGTTGAGGAAGTTGCTTCGACCTTTCTTTATTTGCCTGGCAATTAGCGGGTGTTACACATATGATGCTGACTATGAACAGAACGGTGTAGAGTCTGCAAAGGGACGCAAATACAGGCTATTAGGATTAATTTACCGATTATCTTGTTTTCTTATTGGTTTGGGATCACTTGCTAAACACGCGGTGGCGTTCTTTACTTTGCCATCTACCTTCGTGCACTTTAATTTCATAGTGCTCACATGGACATTAGTATGCGTGCTATTCTTCGCGATTGCATTTAAATCAGGACTTTCAAAATATGGACACCAAAGGAAAGCTTTCACGTTTTGGGATGAAACAATTAGATCGGATATGGAACAATTAGGAATAAACTTTCCAAATGAAAAGATCAGGAAGAGACAACATCTGTATTTGATTATTTGCGGATCTATCTTAGTGATGAATTCTTGTGGGATAGCTTTACTGTCCGCTGACATATTTTCAGATGGGCTTGGTGAGTTCTTTGCAGCACCATTCCATTCTTCTCCTGCAGTTTTAACAATAAGCATAGCTGCTATGCTTTTAATAGCGATGATGTGGTTAGTGCCCGTGTTCTATGTTATACTTGTTTCCACATTACTGTCAGCAACTTTCGGTGCGCTTAATAAATTTCTGGAAAAACATATCGCTAAGAACGTTTCAAAAGTAACGTGCACGTTTAAAAGAATAAGACATCTCCACCTTAACCTCAGCCGAATGATTTCAGAGTTGGACAAGGATTTTGGATACTATTTCGCGGTCATATTCGTGCTAAATGTCGGAACCTCATGCTTCATCTTGTATCAGATGTTAAAAACACCCTTGGCGACTATCCATCTGGTCATGTACATGTTTTGGTTAAGTGCCACAACAGGATCGCTGGTAGCTATTGCCGTTTTTGCAGCTCTGGTCCACGAATCGGTAAGCATCTCATGGAAAACGTAAAAATGGCAACATTAAGCGCAAAATGTGTACTGAAAAACGCTTAAATACTTCTCTAAAGGATCTTTCATTGGCTTTAACTAATCATGGTCGGCATGGCTTATTTTCATTTTTAAGTTCCTTGCCTATCTCAGTTTTACGTAATATAGCGTTAGAGGCTAATAAACTTTACGATAGAGCAAACAAATTATATAAAGCAGCACTCCTTACAAGGTGTTATGTTCAACATTTCCTTAGTCCATATATCGATTCTGAGGTCAACCATAAACGAAATATTATCAAAATTCCATTCATTAACAAAGGTATTGAGTTAATTAATTTACATAGTATCTTCAAGGATAATTTAGTGATTTCATCTATTCCAAATTACTTCAATAATTCTGAAACTCCTATCATTTGTTATAAATGTAACAAACCAATTAGGTCTACTAGATTATGTTTATCTTTTGACATGAACGCCCCAAAAAGTATCTCAATGATTAAAAAATGCCCACAGCTGGAAATCAACTCGGTTTCAAACAGTTCTGGGACCGGAATTACAATGCCTCCTTAGAGTTAAGGAAGACTTAAGTTAAGTATTCAGACTCTGTATATATACTGAAACCTACACGATATATTCTATGAGTACATGTGATCTACTGTACCACCTTACTCATTTATGACGTCCATCAGCATTTTATGATAATGGAAAATCATTTTGGCCAAAGAATGTCCAATCCCGCACATGTTATAAAGCATAGCTGAAATAATTCGTGACCTCTGGCAGGGAATGGAACATTGTTCATACATTTGTGTCTGCATAGGTTTAATGCTCTAACCAGTGATATTACTATGCGCCAAAGAGTCGATATAAAGCCTAAATAGTTACGCGCATCAAAGGGAGACTACTGGATCAAGCAGTGATTCTCTTCAATTGCGTTCCTTTTCGAAATTGGAACTTCTCTTAAAAGAAATAACTTGCTACCAGAGGGCACTGTTTGCCGATGTCCCACAAAAAGGACTCTAGGCTTGTAATATGGGTTAATATATTTTTCTGACCAAATCTTTGGCCTACATTCTGCTGTTGTTAAAACACAAAAGCAGATTAGCTTGAAAGGTTGTTTCTAACTTATGCAATACATCAATAAATAAAATAAAAATCAAACAAACATACTATGACGAACAAAGATAGGATTCTTTTCTCAAAGAGAATCAGAGCTAAAGATAGGAGCGCGGTGGCTCGGTGGTAGAGTGCTTGACTCGAGATCGAGGGGTTACGGGTTCCAGCCTTACCGGAGGTACTCTATTGTGTCCTTGACCAAGACACTTTATCCTCTGCTTAGTACTGTTTAAACCAATAAAGACCCATCGCGACATAAATGAAAAATTGTTTACTGGGACATAAAGTATCGTCAACTTAACCCAGAGCTAAAGTAATCCCACGTTGAGTCGCGGTAGGCCAAGCTAAAGACAAGCATCAGGCACCAACCCATCGATTTGAAAAAATTATCTTTAAAAGGAATGTCCCGCTTTCGTGAAGTGTATCTGTAGAAGAGACTCTCTGCATACTTTCCTACCTCCTTTTTATGTAGCTTAATTCATAATCCTTGGGCCAGTCTCATACATGTAGTTTTTTATATTAATTTCAGGCACACGGGGCCCTAGATTCCATCTATTACATGAGCTTAAATGATGTTTCAAGAGAACAAATGGGCCAGGTAATTATAATAATGTTTCTAACGCCACTAAATGACCCCAGAAGGGCGACCCAACTTTTCAATGCTGTGTTGTAATAGCGCTCTAAGATATACATGTATACCTCCAGATAAGATTGTGTACATGTAATTAAAATTGATTTCTTATTTCTCAATCATACATATGTTGTATGTACTCAAAAGTACATAATGAGACGGTTCTTTTAAGCATCCAAATTACATGGTAATATCAATGATAGGAAAACAGTCAAGTAATTCCGCACAAAATATTACTCTCCTTTTGCAGAGGTTAGCTAACTTCATGTCTTCACTGTCTTCAGTAGACAAAACAATTGAAACAAGAGTGGAAACTGTTAATGCTGATATGTGAGCGTAACAAAATATTTCCTTAATGAACTTATGAACGAAACTGACGGGCAAAAGACACGTTGCAATGTTGGCATGTTGGCTAATATACATGAATATTTTAACTGCTGTCACTAATTTTATTCACTTCTGAGTAAGCTATCAAAATTTTGCAGGTAGCGTTTTTTTGCCCGACAGTATATTATACATTAGGTATATTACAAAGATAGATCCCACCGTAAAACCATCACGCATAACGGTATAAACAACAAAAGAGTCATCGCCTTAAAGGGACAGCAGCCGAGGCTCACCCTGCAATTAGCCATTGTAACCATTTGGTACTAAAAATGTAGAGTGGCTACAATTATAAGTCATTGGCTCAAAGTACAGTAATTATATATTTGAGAAAAAGTGTATTTTGATCAGCTTTTGAATTTTCAAATATTGCTTTTATCATTCATTCACACTTAATAATTGTGTCATATTTTACTCTTTGGGTGCTGGATTATTTCAATACCACCCGGATGTCAAACAGTTAGGAACCAGATAAGGCACGACAATTTGTCGGGCCTGGTTTGGGTCAAAGCTGTTTGCAAAGGTTATCAGCAGACAATGAAAGTCGCTCCCAGCGAGCAAAGAGTTAAATACAAACTCTCCTACTTGGAGGAAATAAAGTATATCTATCTACTTTCATGCCACCGCCTTAGAACGGACTAATCTTCATTGATTTTATATATACTCCTCAAAATAATTGAAGGACCAATGCTATCAATTATAACATTGATGCATTTTGTGTTGAACGCATTTTGAAAACCAATTTTACGATCTAGACTAAATTTTTCAGACATCTTTGGCGCCCAATTGCAAAGTGAAACGGCAAAAAGAAAATGGTAGAAAATATTACTAACAAGGATTTTTTGCCATTTTGAAACTTGCCCTAAATGCATTGGAATGCCATTTTTTGTGTGTGATCCATGGACCACAGAACTGCTTGAAATTAATGAAAAATGCTTTTAGAGGCTGAAATCTCTGTTTTCACATGATTGTATGGTGTTTTAATCCCGTCGATACCATCCACCTCTTCCTGTGAGAGAAAATTGCCCCTTTTGGCTGTGGCGTAATGGCCAGTCTATGGGTTCATACAACTGGTTTTGGCGTTTGTCTGTGACAATCCTTAAACAATTCCGCGGGACATCTTCCTAACACTCAAAGGCAAAGAATGAAGATTGAAAATCTGGTTCTTAATGGCCAAGTACACACATTGTTTTCAGAAAACAAAATAATGTCAAAATTCCATTGTCAGAGATGAAAATGCTTGCTTCCCAGTATATTGAAACTGTTTGAAGAAATTTTTGCTTGTAAGCTGAACTGTTTAAAACAAAGTCTAATTTAATATCACTTTCATTCTACTCGATTGACCACAGAAGAATTTCTTTACCCCACCCACTGCCTTTTGAAAGTGTGTTTTAGAGGGTATGTGCATTTGAGACTCATTTATGGCAGAACTAGGCATGGAAATCAGTAATGATGATTCTTGACTTATGAGCATAAAGAATAGAGCTTTGGACCAAGTTTTACAGAATTTAAATGTTTGAGCTAATTAAACTCGCATTCTAAAATCTTGGTCCTTTAATTATTTTGAGGAGTATATAAACCTGTAGCTCAGTGATCACATCCTTTTGGCTAAAGTTAATTTCATTTGGCTCCAACTTTTCCATTTGGCTAAAGTGTTAGCTACAACAAATTCTGAACCAGGGTAAGCCTGTTACTGACCAAATCTTCGCCCTAGTTTCTGTTGGCGTTAAAACATTGAAAATACTTAGCTCGCATGTATAGGCCTTTTAAATTATGTAATGAATTATCACAGAGAAACAATCAAATTAAATCGACATGTTGTGATCAAACAAAGAGCTCTTACATGTAACTCATCATCGGGAGCTAAATATACCTTTAATTGAGCCACGGCGGGTCCAGCCGCAGCATGAAACGCTTACATTTTTTCCCCTTAGATTGTTTGATTTGATTCTTATGCCCCAATTCAACTATTTTTCAGTCATGTTGAGACGGGTCTTCCTGTGTTGAACCAGTACTAAGCAAAGGATAGAGTGTTTTGCTTAAGGACAAAACGCAGTGCCTCCAGTGAGGCTCGAATCCCCAACCCCCCGATCTCGAGTCAAGCACTCTGCTTCTCAGATTGAAACCTTCATAGATTAAATTGAGACAAATATAAAAATTAATGAATGGGATAGCCTTTTTCAAATTTCAAAGAATCCCAAATAAAGAATGTCGTATTGTCCACTTTGTTTTCAGGTCAACATGTTCCTGTCGAAACTAACGGGTACACAAGTTGGCTTTACTACACTAGGGTTGATCACAATCACCAAAGAATTCTTGTTGACGGTATGTGCATTTTTACTACTGTCCTGCCAGCAAAGAGTGACATGACGTCGTGTTTTGTTTACAATTGCTAAGTAAACCATTAACTTATACACTCCACTTGAACTAATGCGAATCGATAGGCACTTGTGAATTATCGATTCGTAGTCCCTAATAACTTTGTAAATAAAACATGACGTCACTGTCACTCTTGGCTTGCAGGATAGTGCATGTATTACTGCATAACTTAAGTTAGTAACTCACTGGGATGCGAGCATTTGGCGTCTATTTCGAGACTATTTTAAATACGACATGACGACCATTTTCACATTGCGGTCACACCGAATGGGTAATTAAGACGCATTTGTGACAGTCGCACAAATGTCGCACGATCATCGCACGAATCATTGCGAGCTCGCACACATGTTGCACGACATTCACGCGACATTCGTGCGATATTCTCGAGATACTCGCCAGGTGAAATTGCGAACATTTATTACCAGCGACCGACGCACGACGTTCTTATACAATGGAACTTTCTGGCTTCATTGTATCAAACTGTATGGAATATTCTACTGGTTCCGAAAGGGTTGTCTAGGTTGATAGTCAATGTTTAATAAGTCATCAAGATATTATCTGGATGTAACGCTAAAAGCTGCAATGCAACCAACTTAATTTAACTATTGCAAGAGAGAGAGAGAGAGAGAGAGAGAGAGAGAGAGAGAGAGAGAGAGAGAGAGAGATTAAACGAAAGTACACGATGAGTCTAGATCCATACCTTGAATAAAAATAAGTGCCTAACAAACTTTCTTACATGAATACAAATTACATTTTCTGTTGTTTAGAGGTGCAAAAACACGCCAGATAAACAAGCCCTCTGTATATTAAGAAGCTGTGCTATATGAACGCAGTGCGTGATTATATCATATGAACACTCCAATGGGATTTTGATAGCTAACGCAAAAACGAAGACGAGCTTGGTAACTGAGCATGTATGTAAAAAGAATGTTTAATCTCATTGGCTGGCGCAAAAAAAATATTTTGTTGTAATGATTTGCTATATTGTTTTTTCAGATTGCTGGAGTTTTTCTGACCTACTTTTTCATCCTGTACACCCTCTGAAACGCACTTTACAGAAATACAGAGTTGAACTTGTTTTGAGGCAAATATATCCGCGATACAAAAGATAATAGTTGATGATGTCATATCTAGGGGTGCAGCGTTTCTCGTTTTGTGGTTTCAAGTTTTATAAGTTTTTACCAAATAAAATGTTTGCATGAATATTGTCAGAATTGACTTAATACATAATGTTGAGACTGTTTGTCTGTATTAAACGCTGACAGCATAACAAAATCGTACAATAAATATTAGTGATGCCTGGAAAACTGTAATGAACAAATTGCAATTTTCAGAACATATATATACGAGGGGCATTTCTGGAAAGTTCATAGCATGGTCTTTTATCTCAGTAATCGATTGACAAACCCTGTCATGTTTGGTATCATTTTAAGGATATATCTTTTAGTTATGTTAAAGAACATTTCGTGAGGATGTTATCATGCAAACACTAAACATATTATTGTGAATATATGTACTATTTGTATACTGGAAACCGCAAAATTTTAGTGGAAAATATAACTTTTTACCTTTTGAAAAGTGTGCAGAACATTATAAATAGTTCATTAAATACGATAATTTTGTACAAATGGTAGGAGTGATTGTACAATTGATGACAGAGTTGGATGTTTCTAATAACTAAATACCGGAACAGCAATACCAAAACCGTTTAGAAATCAAACCAAAGCGCCTATGTTTACGTCTAACAAAGTCGCATGTTTTGAGAATATATAACCCAAAGTAGTTAAAAATGCTGGTATTTTTGTCAAGCACACTTTATACTCTTTGTATTGAAACCAAAATAAATTTTGTAAACATAACATAGGAAAGCAAAATCTTAAAATCTTCCCAAGGGCAGAATGAGTTTGACTATGAGTTGACGTTCTGGTTCATTTCAATAACATAAATATATATACTGTCGTGCCAACCAAGAGTGACAGTTACGTAATACTTTGCTTATAATTGAAAAAAAACCCATTAACCTTATACTCCATTTGAGCTAACCCGAATCGATAGATTATTTGTGTATTAATCCTATCTTGCGAATTCTATCGATTCTAAGTCACTGATAACATTGTAAACAAAACATGACGTCACTGTCGCTCTTGGCTGGCACGACAGTAGTTGGCAGTGTAACAGAACTAGTTTACTTGTATCAAGAGATACAGGAAACTCTGGAAACGTTATCTGCCTATGGATTTGATACACGAATGGTCCGGAGAGTATATGTTTTTAAAATAATCTGGAAGATTTCTATGTCCAACCTTTGGTTTTTCTATGATTCAGTTAATTTGGTCAAAATGTTCATTTTTTCCGGGCTTGTGATTGTCTGTTTTTTTGACTGAATTGAACCCACTTCAGCCGAATGGAATTTCCCACTCTTCTCAATAGGCCAAGTCCATTTTTATCTTTAGGGTTTTGGGGTGATATTTTTCACTTTTATTCAAATTTTAATAGAACATTCTGTAAGCAAACAGTGGAGACCTTGATCAGACGCCACGTTCTGCGATGTCTGATCTTGGTCTGCATTGTTTGCCTATGTCCGACAAAAAGGACGCTAGGCTTATATGGGTTAAGAGACTGTGCCTACGCATCAGAAAAAGTAACAAATATTCATAAATGCGAGCACCGGTGGAGAAACACTCTAATCAAATTAACACACCGTAAGCAAGCATTCTACTGATGCCCTGTTGCCGTCTCAATTCGAGCTATAGGGGAGGAAACCAGACTATACAACCATAAGCATTCGTAACCCATTAAGCGCCACATATAGTTTGCAGCAGACGAAAGATTTTCAAATTTTGCTGTTTTTTTTTTCTAAGGAAAATAACAAATAAGGTACGATAATTCATGAGAACTATCATACCTTATTTTTTTCGAAAAAAGGAAAGATATCGAAAAAGTTGTCGTCTGCTGCAGTCGTTGTTGGCGCTTTAAGGGTCAAGGCATGGGTTAATGGATTGGACTGAACTGAACAAGGGTACATATCACATGAGCTGGTCCAGTTGTAATGTAACAACTCGGTGTATCTAAATGCTGTCAGTAAACAGTCTGGCAGCAGATCCGGTGCTATTTTCAGCGTTTTCTATTTTATTTATATTCAATCCAATGGCTGGTTCCAGTTTTGCTTTCCAACAAACCAATCGCTGAAGCTCCTGTCTGAACCTGGAACCACTCAGAGAATACAAGAAAAAGTTGACAGTGTTGTTGGTGTACATTAGCAGGCTGACACCCACCCACCAAGGGTCCTGCTCTTGTATCCTTTTGGGAACATCTCCTGGGACCCAGTATTTCATTCCTATTAGGTATACACAAATGGGAGCCGTGCAAACTATGAAAACAACGTTAAGAATAAGAAGCAACTTTGTCAAGGAGGAAATTTTCTCCTTGCTTTGAGAAGTTGAAGAAGCCAATTGTCGTCTAATCTTTCTATTTTTAGACACAACCCTGTAGATAATACTTATATTGCTAGCAGAAAGAATAAAAAACGGAATCAAGGAGTATGCACACAGGTCGATGTAGTGCCATACATAGTTTAAAAACACGTGATAATCACGTGTTCCTGTGTCACATGTGTACTCATCAGCTGTATCTATCCTCATTTTCTGAAGTTCTATTCCGAACAGAATATGAGAATGGAATATGGCACTTGATAAGAATAAACAAACACACACTAAACTTGCACGTCTTTTCAAGTACCTGGTCTTTCCGGAGACTGGTCTAAAAATTGTCATCATCCGTACAATTGTGACCATGGTAAGTATCCACACTGAACTAACGGAAGTGACGTAATAAAGCCAATAATGAAGTTTACATGTCCATTGGTTAGCAGTTCTGACATCATAGTTAAACGCATAAACAATCCAGTCTCTTGTGAGACAGACATACAAGACAGTCAAATCAGCAATTGATAGTGCTAATAGATATATAGAAGTAGTAGAATGTTTCATAGTCTTACGCGTAAACACAATCATAGATAGAACATTCCCTACTGTTCCAACTGCCAGAAGAACCGGATATATAATCTTCGCCGTCAAAACACCCATGCGCAGTTCGGCTTCAGACCGGAAGTGAGCATATTTGAACCCGTATTGAGTACAATTTTGTGAAATTAGATCCATATTTGAAGTGGTGGTAGTTATTCAAGCTGTTACTACTCTACCTCTATATGACATTATAAATTGTCCGTAGGGTGTCAAATATGATCGAGCAGGCAGCACAGTTATTTACTTTTCCTTTTACTATAATGTTCCCACATGAAGCATTTTCTGTATTCCTTTCCATAAAGAATTAATGGACCAGCACATGCTACTTTGGTACATGTTGCAGAGCTAGAAAATCCTAACCGCCGAATGGACTTGCCAACCCTTATCAGTAGGATGTGTACTTTCCCAATTTTAGGGGTGATGGGTGGTATTCTTCACTTTTGTCCAATTTTTCATAGGACATCCTGTTAACAAACAGTGAAGATCCAAATCAGACACCGCATTATGATGTGTCTGATCTGTTCTGGACTCTTTGCCGATGTCCCACAAAAAGGAGACTAGGCTTAAATAGGTTAACATCATTGCTGACATATACAGCGAGGCTGGAGGTCAAATTTAACCCATTAATGCGTCATGAGATTTCCCATCTTCATCAATTGAACGAATCCATTTAAGAGATTTGCGTTGTAAGTTTCAATTTCATTCAAATTTTGAAAATACATCCTGCATGCAAACAGTGCAGAACATAATCAGACGCCGCGTTCTGTTGTGTTTGATCTGGTTATACACTGTTTGTCGATGTCCCATAAAAATGACGCTAAGCTGAAATTGGTTATATTTAAAGTTCATATTCATAAACATATATTGACCATATCTACATTAATTCCAGGTTCCCGGTTTACAGGTGATCAGTAATGGAAAAACAGGTAGCCAGTACCTCATCCCCGTAGACTAGGAACCAGCAACTTATTTTGATATGGCCAATACTATGATTAAGTGAACAGCAGAGGCTCTGGCGAGTCTATTCATTTGCACAGACTAGTCTGGGCGTTCGCTACTCGAAAATGCAATTGTGTACCAATAGCTTATGTTCCGGTCCATTTCAGTGTCACAATCAAATATCCGTCTCCATGGCTAATAACTGAATGATAACCACACACACATACACATTATTTACCTTCGGGAAATTGGGCATTAAATCATAAATATGCAATAAGTCGACATGTTTATTGAACTGGACCTTCATGTACTGGCCACACAATCAAATAAATCATAATGCGTATTCGAGTAAAGTATTGGTCGAGGTACATGCAGTTATGTTTGGATTTTGGTTCGGTGTGTGTCTGAAGCTACCAATTTCAATCCAATTTATTCATGCAAGTGACCTGAAGAAAGGACGAAGCCGCTGAGAGAAACTGCAGACATTTCTGAATAAAACGATTATGTACTCAAAGAACTCAAATAGAAGAGGGTCTAGATGGGGTATAATGATTAGTGAATAATGGCCTTATTTTATAATGAATAGTGAATAATGAGCCCCCAAAAAATGAATAGTGAATAATGAGGGCCTAAAAAATAATGAATAATCCTATTTTTTAATGAATAGAAGAAAAAAAAATGAATAGTGAATAATCAGATTTTAATAAATAATGAATAATGCTAAAAAAATCTAAAAAAAATCATCAATGCAGTTTTGCCTATGCTTGTAAAAGATTGCACCCCTTAGTAATTTGACTGGTTATCAAATAACTACACGATAACAACCACATTTGATAGGTAATCAAGTTCTACAATTTATAAAACCCAGTCAACTAAGGGACATAATTTAGCGAGAATCAGTACAAAATGGCACCTGAAATTGAGATCGAAACAGAAAAGTCCCAAAAACTCAAGAAAAAGACACAGGAAGTTATCATGTCGTTCCTGTTATACTCACATTCTATGATACTGATCGCAAAACTGTGAAAGAAAGAAGTAGGTCCAGAGTGTGTATAAATTCCAAAGAACACGAAATTGTAATGAGTTTTTGCAGGCATATATTTGGCCCCCAGGGCGTTTTGGGGATCTGGGGAGAAGGACTATTCATTTTTAGGGAGCTGGGGAGCACTGGTAATTATTTTCAGGGATTTGGCGAGCACGCTCATAGTATATTTACTTTTATAGTATATTTACTTTCGTGCTAACATGCTAATCTGGATAGGTTTGGTGAAAGATATGGCGAATTGATGGGGATGTATCGAATCCATTACACTAACATCTGGTGTCCAAGGTGAGACGACTATTTGCTGATGATACAGCCCTGTACATCACCATGGAAAGCGAGGATGATAGCTCAGCACTGCAAACTGATTTGGACATATTGTCTGCATGGGAAACCAGGTGGTATATGGAGTTCAACCCCTCAAAGTGTCAAGTGGTACATATGACAGGCTCTAAAAAGACAGTTAAAGGGGACAGCAACCCTAACAATAAGTATATTTTATCAGAAAGAGCTCTATGAGCCACGAATTTTGATACAAATATCATCAAAATCGGTTGAAAAAATTGGAAGAAATGGGCATTTTAAGAATTCAATATGGCAAACATATAGCCGCCATTTTGAATATTTAATAAGTTTTCAGAATCTTTTTAACTGCTTAATTTTTAGTTATCAATACTATCACAGCATCTGTGTTTCGGCAGATATGCAGACTACGTATTACAGGTTTTGGAGTCTATTCCATGTGCCAGGTATCTTGTGGTTGATATCTCCAGTCTCACCTGGAATTCCCATATCGATCCTGTAACTGCTAATGCAAATCGGACTCTTGGGTTTATCTGACGTATTATAAAAACTAAGATGCCTAAGGTTCGTGAAGCGGCTTATAATTCCCTTGTTAGACCCCCGTTAGAATATGCTTCGACTGGTACATATGACAGGCTCTAAAAAGACAGTTAAAGGGGACAGCAACCCTAACAATAAGTATATTTTATCAGAAAGAGCTCTATGAGCCACGAATTTTGATACAAATATCATCAAAATCGGTTGAAAAATTTGGAAGAAATGGGCATCTTAAGAATTCAATATGGCAAACATATAGCCGCCATTTTGAATATTTAATAAGTTTTCAGAATTTTTTGAACTGCTTAATTTTTAGTTATCAATACTATCACAGCATCTGTGATTCGGCAGATATGCAGACTACGTATTACAGGTTTTGGAGTCTATTCCATGTGCCAGGTATCTTGTGGTTGATATCTCCAGTCTCACCTGGAATTCCCATATCGATCCTGTAACTGCTAATGCAAATCGGACTCTTGGGTTTATCTGACGTATTATAAAAACTAAGATGCCTAAGGTTCGTGAAGCGGCTTATAATTCCCTTGTTAGACCCCCTTTAGAATATGCTTCGACTGTCTGGGATCCGCACACGAAGGTGCGAATATCCCAAATCGAATAAGTCCTGGCAGCGAAGAGCTGCTCGCTGGACAGTCAGTAGCTTCGGTAGACAGCCAAGTTTAACTGAGATGGCTAAACAACTTGGATGGCGATCTTTGGAGCAAAGAAGGGCTGACGCCCGTGTTTGCTTTTTTTTCAAGGTGACTCATGGCTTGGTTGCTGTACCCCTCCCGGACTACATACATTACTCTAATAGAATATCTAGGTACTGTCACTCCATGACCTTCAGGCAGGTCTCAACTTCAACAGATTACTATAATAAGTTCTCCTCCTTTCCTTTAGCAATTGTTCAATGGAATTCCCACCCTGAGTCTGTTGCATGTTTGCAAAACCTTGATGCTTTCAAGGCAGCTATCTGCAAGCTGCAGCACTCACACCCATAGATCTCCTAAATGCTTGTTTTTAACTGATTTTAACTAACTCTTTTCTATCATAACCTATCATCTGTTTTTATCTTTCACTTTTATGCTTTTAAACCTCCGTACTACAATTCTTCCTTTTTTACTGTCTTGTACTAACAGACACTGCGCCAACCTGCCTAGAATGCCCATGAGGGCGTATGGCAGTATAAAGAGAAAGAAAAGAAAAGAAAGAATACTTTTTACTATTGTGGATTTATTATCCATAAAATTGTTGATTTTTAGGTTAATAATAGCGTATTTTGGGACACTCAGAATGCGCCGGATTGTGCCATTTTAGAAAAAAAATCAGGGGGGGGGGGCATGCTCCCGGACTCCTCTAGCATGAATCTGAATCCACATCATAACAGGATAATCTACGCGCCTGGTATACATCGAATATTTAATTTAAAAAAAGGAAAAGCCTCCATTTTGTTATTGGTTTTAAAACTCTTTATTTTCTGGTGGCTATTGCCCCCCCCCCCCCCGCCCCTGTCAAATGTGAATGTATTTGTTTTTGTACTAACCTGCGCATCTCGATTGATCTTGGAGAAAAATAAGGCATAAAATTTGGGTTGTTGTTGTTTTATTGTCCTAAAAATTGTTGATTCTTAGGTTGATAATAACATACTTTGGAATACTCAGAATGCACCGGATAAATCATTTTTATTTAAAAAAATCTGGGAGAGCATCCCCCCGAACCCCCCTAGCACAGGTCTCAACCACATCATAACAGGGCTACCTACGCGTCTTGTATGTAATTAGCTTTGATTTTTATTAAAACTTCCATGAATGCTGACCCGATATATTCTTACCTGAATAAAAAAAATCAAACCTAGAGAGCATTCCTCCATACCTACTCTACCAGGTACAGAAACAGAATTTTAAGGATGGCCTCATACGGTGAGCTATATATCATGCCACAATGACATTTGCAATTTTTAAAGCCCTATCGATCACAGAACATTGAATTGGTGCACATATGCCATAATGTGTATACAATTACTTTTTTGGTGAACCTTTGCACAATTTATAAGATCATGGAGCGGTGTACGTGTAGCAGAGTGCAAGAGCCATAACTCTTACTCTTATACGTTATCATACATATTTTTTTCAAGTTTTAATAGGGACTGCTCATTATTTAAGTGTCAGGGTGGGGGGGGGCTAAAAAGTAGGGGGGTCATATGAATATTCAAGTGGCTAGTAGGGAGTCGTCATTAACTTTGGCTTCCCAGCAGGGGTGATCATGTTTTAATTGTACCAATAAAAAATTTCCTCGGTCGCTTCGCTCGCTTGTTTTTTTTGTTTTTTTTTTCATAAATTAAACTCTTATCAGGCCACTTAATTTCTCAGTTTACAAAAGTTATTATGATTTTGTGGTTTTATTGTTACAACGTTTATCATGCTGATTTTGATAGAAAATTATTAATCAGGCTTTCAGATATATCCTACTTTTCATTGTGTTCCTACATTTCCCTACTTTTTCCTGAAATGTCCTACTATCCCTATACTATTCACTCTGAAATGCCATTTACACAATAAAAATACATAATTTTTTCCTCGGTCGCTTTGCTCACTCGAATCTTAAAACATAAATTTTTAATGAATAGTGAATACCAGACCCGCCCCATCCAGACCCTCATAGAATGCAAGTTTCTAATTGTGAGATTGTAAAACATTATTCATTATTTGCATAAAGAAAATTGCCCAGCCCTTCAGTCCAATCTAAAACTCTTCGAGATTAATATATTTGACAAGTTTGTACTTCAAGGTTATCAAGAGACCGATTTACATATCAACATACTTGTAAAAGGACAGAGACATTCCAAATGCACGTCTGTACCTACATCTGTGTAGGAAGTACATGTAGTCCATTTCCTACCCAGGTTTTTACAACTGGAGCCGGTCTGGTCTGCAAATTTATCTGATATAATGACTGATTTTAGGTACAGCATATTATGTAAACAAGCAAACAGTGGATATGCTGATCAGACGCCACGTTTTGCAGTGTCTGATTGTTTTTTCCATGTCGCACACAATTTAAAAAAGACACTAGGCTTATATGGGTCAAAATATCATCATTCCCTGAGACAACTCAAATGCTCTGCACACACAGTAGATTCAGATAATAAGGCTGATATGAACCAACTTATCCGATCTAGATGCTTTTATACTCAGGAACATACATCCTAAAGCATGAGCCAACATATCTGATATAGATGGTTTTATACCCAGAAAAATACATCATAAGCATAAGCCAACTTATCCGATCTCGGTGGTTTTATACCTAGAAACATACCTCATTAACCATGAGCCAACTTATCTAATATAGATGGTTCTATACCCAGTAACATACCTTATAAAGCATGAGCCAACTTATCCGATCTAGCTGGTATTATACTTAGAAACATACCTCATAAATCATAGGCCAACTTGTCCAATCTAGATGGTTTTATACCCAGAAACATACCTCATAAAGCATGAGCCAAATTATCTGATATAGATGGTTTTATACCTAGAAACATACCTTATAAAGTATAAGCCAACTTATCCGATCTAGATGGTTTTTTACCAAGAAATATACCTCATAAATCATACGCCAACTTATCTGATATAGATGATATAATAAACAGAAACATACCTCATAAAGCATAAGCCAACTTATCCGATCTCGGTGGTTTTATACCTAGAAACATACCTCATAAAGCATGAGCCAACTTATCTAATATAGAGGGTTTTATACCCAGAAACAGACCCCATAAAGCATAAGTCAACTTGTCGATCTAGCTGGTTTAATACCTAGAAACATACCCCATAAATCATAAGTCAACCTGTCCGATCTAGATGGTTATATACCAAGACACATACCTTATAAAGCATGAGCCAACTTATCTGATATAGATGGTTTTATACCAAGAAACATACCTCATAAATCATAGGCCGACTTATCCGATCTCGGTCGTTTTATACCTAGAAATATGCCTCATAAATTATAAGCCAACTTATCCGATCTAGATGGTTTTATACCTAGAAACATACCTCATAAATCATAAGCCAACTTGTCCGATCTAGATGGTTTTATACCCAGACACATACCTTATAAAGCATGAGCAAACTTATCTGATATAGATAGTTTTATACCAAGAAACATAACTCATAAATCATAGGCCAACTTATCTGATATAGATGGTTTTATACCCAGTAACATACCTTATTAAGCATGAGCCAACTTATCTGATCTAGCTGGTCTTATACATAGAAACATACCTCATAAATCATAGGCCAACTTGTCGATCTAAGATGGTTTTATGCATAGAAACATACCTCATAAAGCATAAGCCAACTTATCCTATCTAGCTGGATTATACCCAGAAACAAATCCTATAAAGCATGAGCCAACTTATCAGATCTTGATGGTTTTATACATAGAAACATACCTCATAAATCATAAGCCAACTTATCCGATCTAGATTGTGTTATACCCAGAAACATATCGTATAAAGCATGAGCCAACTTATCCGATCTTGATGGTTTTATACATAGAAACATATTTCATAAATCATAAGCCAACTTGTCCGATCTAGCTGGTTTTATACCCAGAAACATACCTCATAAAGCATAAGCCAACTTATCCGATTTAGATGGTTTTATACCCAGGGACATACATCACAAAGCATAAGCCAACTTATCAAATTTAGATGTTTGTATACCCAGAAACATACTTCATAAAGCATGGGCCAACTTATCCGATTTAGATGATTTTATTCCCAGAAACATACCTAAAAAAGCATACGCCAACTTATTCGATTTAGATGGTTTTATACCCAGAAACATACCTCGTAAAGCATAAGCCAACTTATTCGATCTAAATGGTTTTATACCCAGAAACATACATCATAAAGCATGAGCCAACTTATCGGTTTTGATGGTTTTATACCCAGAAACATACCTCATAAGACTCTGTCCGAACGAATAACCTTAACTTTTTGAAGATTGGAAAGCCCTAAATAGTCCAGGCGCTGATTTCTGTACAGGCCTTAGTTTTGGACTTGGCACAACTTACCTGCCAGAAAAGGTTTGACTGCAGAAATGCAATCCCGGGGTCTTCTGCAATACTCCTAGGTACGTCGTACAGTTAAATTGTGGTAGCAGTTTTGCTGTAGGACGTCATCTTTGAACATACCCTACGCTAAATGAGGCTTAGATAAATTGAGAGGAAAACACGCCTCACGTTCAACCATTGCTTCCTATTCAGCATATTTCCCTTTAAATTTATACTTTACATGTATGCAATGGCATGCGTCAGTAAAGCAATATAATTGTTTTGTATATATGGTATATTAGACGTGAAAGTGACCAACGGAAGGGGTGATTTACCCCACCCCCTGAATATAATGTATCCAAATTCAAAAAGAAATGAAATCTTCCCCATTTCTTAATTTTTCAAGTAAAATAACATATTTATAATCATATTTAAACATTATTCTTATAGTATGTTTGTCAAGTTTTACATGTGTTACAAATCAATGACAATTCAGGAATGCGTGTATTACACAATTTGCAGTGTACATTCTCTGCTGCAATATATTGTATCTTTGACTTATACTAAATTCTTATATATGAACATGACGATAGCCTAAAAATCACTTAATGTAATGCAGCAAACAGCCAGTAAGCGTTTAACCGTTATACATATGATATTACAGTTATATACCTTACTTACTTTCAAATGTATTACTATTTAAAGCAGTGATATTATTAGATTATAGGCTATTTTACATTATCTGAGCGTCACAATGTCTTATTCAGACTCACATAACTCTTGACTGATAATGTCATATGTGTTAAAAATAGTTTCTTAAGCAGCAATTAACACGTGTTCCTTGGATATGATCATCTCACTTGAGATCGACGTCGTCCATTATAACTGATTTAACCCATTTTCAGGGAAATGTTTCTTCAATAGAAAACCTCCCCTTATAAAGTGATATAAGTTTAGCAAATGATCAAAGGTACTAACAGTTTCATTAAATAAACTATAAAAGGTATGCTGAAAATAAACTAAAATCTGTTTAAAAGCTGAAACAAGTAATGTGTCATCATTTGCATATAAATATAAATGTCAATATACAATTTGATTTTTAGAGATTATCTTTAAAATAACTGATTACAGACACGTATAATGCATAACCTCTATTGTAATATATATAAATTTTATCCTACCAACTCTAAGGTAATTGATTTTGTCTGGAATGTAAGCAAAGAAAAATAGTATAATTTTATTACCATCACTCTAAACATTTAGTAATTTGTATTTTTTTCTATGGGAAATTAACCTAGGTATTATACAAGGAGCTAACCTATTTTATGTTACTGACTTTGTTTGCATCATGTGTACAATAGTAAACGGAGTACATAAAATATTTTCAAATGACTGACTTCATTCAATAAAACTTAATTGTGTTGTTTTTTCCTGCGATAAATATTACAAAATTCTACATCCTTAATATTTTAGCTTTTCCGGGCCCAATCGTATACTGTCTTTGATAACATGAAGGTCAAACATAAGACCTTATGATATTTGATATGGTTATATATGTTATTTTAAAAAATGACAGAATTTGAATGTATTCTACTACTAGTACTAATGAGCTATCTATTTTTTTTGTTTGTTTATGTTTTATATTTAACTTTGGACAAATCAAAATGATATTTTGTGGATATGAAAACTTAAAATGTTTTCTTTATTACAAATGTAAATGTTTATAGATATAGTAACTAAATAAAAACTGATAAATATTTTAGAACAAACCGCTGTCTGGTTATAAATTTAAAACAAAACAGGTTTGAAATTAAATAAAATACCATAGGACATATCATATAAGGCATTTAGCAATATATATATAGGAAGTCTTAAAGTTTGTAATGTACATTACATATTGTCATACAAGCATTAAAATATGGAACTTTACACCAGAAACGCAGTTAATTATATATTGTTTTACTATAGTGTATCGATAGAATGCTCAATTATGGATTAAAAAGTCAGCAGATGGTATTGCATGCTAACTTGCAAAGTGAAATGGTTCTAACCATATTCACCATGTTTTTTTTCTTGTTTTTTTTTGGGGGGGAGGGGGGGTAATCATATCCAACAGCTTATAATTCTTAAAGTAATCATGATAGAAACAATGTGTTTGCAGTTTTGAAACAGTCAGGTAATTATTTTCTCCAGACATGGTATGTTAAACGTATATACCCATTATTGAACTTATAAAATTAAACTTTGACCAAAATCAATTGATATTATAAGGCGTAATTGAAGATATAACGTAGATGACAGTTATAACATAAAAGTTGTGCTTTTGGATGCAAAACAATTTATTTTCATAATTGTTTAGGTCCTTATCGAGGTTTTGGTAGTAAATAACTACCGTATGCACCATCTGGATACAATCTGGATACCATTTCTTATTCAAATGTCGCCATTTTGTTTTTCATAGTAAAAATGGGGTAGGTGTACAAAACTGCTACCACAACTTGACTGTACGACGTGCCTAGAAATGTTGTAGAAGGGTAGATATAACTGTTTCTGAAGTCAAACCTTTTCTGGCTGGACAATTGTGCCAACTCAATTTTCAAAAGCCTAGCTCCGTGACTAAAATGGGCACTTTAGCAGAAAGTGTAGACAAAGATGAAATGTCGCAGCATCATCAGGGTCTGCACTGTTTGTTTAGACAAAATCGATCTACAGAGAAATACAATATATTTGAAAGTATAACATGAGACCACTTAATATCATACAATGGACCATTCTGAGTTAACCGTATCAACCGTTATGGAAAGAACCATTGGTCTTAAAAGGGTTAATTTATAGTGATATCGAGTGCATTATAAGTTGATTTGCCTTTGTCTGGCCATAGTTTTTTATTGCTCATTATTGTTTCTCATTGCTGTAGGCTACTAGCATATTTGTGACAGTTTAACGCCGTACCTATTGATCTGTATAACGCATTGGCGAATCCAGGAAATATCGGTTGGGGGGGGGGGGGGGGGGGGGGCTCCTGGCAACGTTTATTTTTTTTATTTAGTCATCACCTTATTTCACAGAGGGTCCATGCCCCCTCTGGAGCCGCCCTTATATAACGCAAATTTAGATGAGATGCATGCTATGCCTTTTGTGATTTATCTAAAAAATGTCTGTATATACGCTCGTTGGAAACGTCTGTCTCAAGAGACGCCTCCAATGACACATGCCGGGCCGCGTAGCGCAGTCGGTAACATGTCTGGCTTCAGATGCGTGTCTGATTGCAGATCCAGGGGTCGCGAGTTCGATCCCGGTCCGGTCCCATACTTTCGTGGAGATTGATCATGAAATGATTTCTACGGTCATTCTCCTGCCCTCCGCTGATTCATTCAAGAAGGGTTGTTGTCAGTTACAAGCGAAAGTATGTGCACGAATTACTGGTTAACCGCTTGTTCAAGCCTGCCCAGGAAAAAGTGTGGTTAGGAGAACTGACCGTCCCGCAATGACCACAGCTGTTGACTTGGGACGTAAAGCAACAAAACAAACAAACAATGAACACATAAACAAACATTTATTGCAGACAATAAGGACAACAGATTGACATTTTTTAATGATGAGATACCGTTATGTTTTACATCTACCAATCCAATGCACTCCCAGAGTTTACCTTTTCAAAACTTTTGGTACTTACATGTATCACATTGCCGAGCAACGAAGGCTCAAGCAAGTATACGCATATGCACATGCTCTCCAGGGCCTTCGCTGGTCTTATGTACAAAATATGGCTGAAGATAAATAAATACTCAGACCAAACAGTCGACCCCAAACACCTATAGACCAATCGGGAAAGTCCGGCACAATTCGAGAATCGAATCAAGCCTCGTGTGTTCGTTGAAGGCACATTACGAGTAGTACTTTGTACGAAAAAGCCCCATTTTGTTAGCCGGAACTAACGTATGGAAAATTAGTTCTGTAGCATGTGGACTCAGCCGTATTAAAATCCATTTTTCTGGCTACCCGTAAGTTTAAACAGCAGAATAAATGAAGTTTATGCATTTTTCAATAAAATCTTGCTATAATCATATTTTATTGGAAACTTGAAACATAAACTTCATTTCTAACCGTTTGTTTGCTGCAATCACACTTGTTATTGTGTTGACATGCTTTCTATGACGTCAGCGTCACGCTGTGTAACGCAAGCGTCACGTTATCAAAGTAAATTCTCGATGTACATCCGAGGTATGATTCCACGGAATTCTACGGAATTGGCAGAGGCAGATCCGGTTGACCTCTGGTTATGTCAGCATGGGCTATGTTCCTAAGCAATACGTACCAAAACTTCGTGTGCTGGCTCTTTTAATAGAACTTAAAGTAAAATTCACACTTTTATTTCAAATACATTTATTATAGAGCCTACAGTATGACAGGATTAATCCCTCTCTCATTTTTTGTAAAATCTCTTCAATCAGCCTTGAATTAATAACTTTCGCTTTCCCATGTAGTCTAATGAAGTCTAGCCATGTTTCATGCCAATTGAGCTCAAAATAAAGAACTAGAAACACTATCGCCTGCTTACACACTACTACAGCAGATTCTGAACTATAAATCCTTGATAATGGCAAAAATTCAAAATGTTTCAGAGTAATATTTTAAACAATGGGTCTATGTTTAATAGTTATTACTTATATTCAACCCTTAAAGCACTAATTATATCTATAGCGGGTGACATATTTGTAAAAACTTTCTTTATTTTGGGTACAATAAGACAGAACAAAACCAAACGAAAACTATTGAAAACATTTTTCTGTTCTTTCCGTAGTCGTAATATTCTAATTTGTATTGATCTGACTGTTGATTGAAATAAAAAGAATGTAGAAATGTATGGAACCACTAAACCATTTTCCATAATATTTTCAAATACACGTCAAAAAGGGTTATAATGATGTAAAGGGTTGACCTGGAACTATTTGGGCCATGTTGCGAGAAAACCCCGTTTCGGGGTTTCCGACTAAGCGAGTTTCAAACCAGTGTCCTCAGCTACAGAGACTAGCTAGCAAATTGAAATTTCTCCTGTAGTAAGTATACATATGGCACTTTCCAAAAAGTGAATAACAAAGGCGCTGATCAGACTGCGCGGATGCGCAGGCTGGTCTGCGCCTGTGTTGTTCGCTAACCCCCGTAGACAGGTTTTCTCGCGACGAGGCCCAAAATTTTATACCCATCCTTTTAACACACTAGCGTAAGAAACAAGTGAAAACACGAAAAAGAGCTAAGTGCATTTGAGGGCTAATTTGGTCCCGCTCTGGAGGGAAAAGCATCGTAACAAAAATGAACGACAATATATGCTTAAGATAGAGTTACCGTTTTGGATCAAATTCAAGGCTTTGGCGTCCGTTCATTAAGAATTAGATACCAGCACAGCTAAATACCAAGAAAACCTTTTAATATGTTGTGTGCCGTGATAATTCTCATCGTCTGTTAAAACATCTTATTGGTAATTGCTTGTGCTCTATTTTAATTTATTTGTAAAATAAATATCCCGAATGTGCTAAAAACCCTTCCCCTTTTTCAGCCTATTTTGGCGTCCATATCGTTACAATACGAGTTACAATTAAGGACAATTTCGGTAATTGCCATGCGCACCATTCCTGCGTCGAGAAACAGGAAAAGTTGTATGGGCCCCATCTTTCCGACATTTACGATTTCAGATCAATACAGTTTTCAGATACTCTTATGTCAGATGGATATTTGGACACATTTTTTTGTCCAGTCACTTTTGGTTACATCACCAATAATTTTCCAAATGCTAAAATATCTTTTTTCCAGTGTGCCGTGTAATACAAAATTTGTTTAGAAGCGCGAAATAGTGGTACCTTCTCTAATTGTAAAACTCCAAAGCTTGTGTTTTATTTGATCATGAAATAGGGAATAAACAAAATTAAATAGCGATTTTGGACATTTCAAGGTGACATTTTGAGAAGGGAGTTTAAATTCACGCCCAAGCAAACTAAGGAAATACAAGCTTTTAGTGTTTGTTTTTTTCTAAAAGTCCACTCTTTTAGATTGAAACGTAAAAATATCAATAATTACATCATTTTGTAAATAAAATCACTTTCAAAAAAGTGTTTGGTGATGTAACATTTTGTGTCGAACCATGTTACGTCTTGTCTAAATGTATTTAAACTCAATTATATTGACAGTAAGAAGAGTGCTAACAGGTGGAATACGAATGTTGAGGAGTCGGAGACAATGCGGGGACCAATCAGTATGCAATCAGTATGCTTAAAACATTAAACAAAATTAAAAATATCAACCTCAAATGTTGGGGTATTTATGGAGTCCAGTATGTTACGTCACCAACTTTTGAGAAAATAGATAAATAAAAGTACCTAAGCACTTTATCATCGAAAAATTGGCGCGCTTTTTATCACGTGGGTATAAGCAACGGAAATATATTGTAATAGCTGTGTTGTTGAAGGTTGGAGGGGGATTAAAATACCCCAGTTTTATTTTAACTTGAAGTTACGTCTTGGCCAGAGAAAAACTGTCTGGTTGTTCATTTCAGTGAAACTAAAACATGCAAAGGAACTGACATACAAAGTGTTGCATCTCTGTACATGTGGTTCATACACAGAACAATGTCATTTTGCGGAGAATGCTTATCAAAACGAGACTAATATTTAATGATGTAACTTGGACACTAACTTCTTGTGTCTCCGTTATAGCCAGGTTTATAAAGGAGAATATTCAAAAGAGATCTATTTCACATATGAGTATGTGATGCTGAAATCTGCGTCAATGCTGTTAGTCAATCAATTGATGGTCTTTTCAGATATGTCTTTTTACAATTACTTTAAATAAAGTCAAATATATTGAGAGTAATAAAGACGCAATTAGAAGGTGTCCTGTTAAATCTCTCATGCATTTTATGCAATTTATTGATGACAATATCTCCATTATATCTTTGAAACTCTTCTTTAGAAAAGGAATGCTGAAATAGAGCTAGTCATGGTATAGTTTTGTTATTTTGTAGTTGGAGTTATATTCAGATAAACAATTACAGCAAATATGTAATGAAGACTCCATTCTTCGTTTCCAGTTACATCACAAATGCTTAAGTTCACCCTTCAGTTTTATGGTAATTACGTAATGTTAACTATTAAATATACGAAGAGAATGATTGCTAAATACAGTAGTTACCAAACCAGGAAAAAGTGAAATATTTTGTAAAATAAAACATATAGCACGAAGATGTAATGAAAGTAAGAAAGATGGCAAAGATCCGGAAACGATACAATCAAATACCATACCTGACCCAGGATACCATAAGGGAAAGAAACAAAAAATACAATAAAGATCTCCAACAAGAGCTAAGAGGTCAGCCCCTTCCCAGCAGATGACCACTAGGCAGCAATGAACAGACGCAAAAGCATGAGAAACACAAGACACAAAAAACACATGTGAACTACAAAAGAAGTACCGCCTTGGAACGGTCAGTAAAAATATTTTACTGGAGGACTTAGACCAGTGTCCCAGCGCCAACCTCACCCTTAATTCTGATGTGGACCAGGACACATTTGGGACAATGACAAACAAAACAAACATGACAGCAAAGAGGTCAGCCCTTTACCAGCGGGTGACCACAAGGCTACATGGAACAGACACGACAACACAACACACACCAACATGAAGCATAAGTAACAAAAACGAGCCATAAAAGAAGACCGCCTTGGAACGGTCAGTAAAATTATTTTACTGGAGGGCTTAAACCGGTTTCATTGCGCCAACCTCACCCTTAATTCAGATGTGGATCAAAACACATAGATGTTTGGTTTTCATGAAAAACCCCTAGCTTATCAATGCATCATCTCCAAAAACATATAAATCAAGATATAAAAAGGAGATAAAGCAAAGATAAGGACTCAACAGTACATAAAACTGAATACCGGAGCAAAAGAAATCCAACAGGTAAACCAAAGCACCAGGCCCCTATCTATTGTCCAGTTGCATCACAAGTGCTTAAAGTACATTTACGCCTTAGTTTGGTGTAAACAAACACTTATTGTTTAGCAGTTAAATACAACAAGAGAAGAATTTCTAAAATCAGTAGTTCTAAAAATGGAAAAAAGGGAATAATTTTGTTTATAGACCTTTTTTCAGCATGTCGCCAAGCGTTACATCACTAATTTATATGAATATAAAATTGCATATAACTTCAAAAAATTACTGAAAGCTTTTTCTTCTTCTTTGGGATAATGTAGGCAGTTGACTTAGGCTTGACGCTGCACTTGAAATTAATTGCTGCAATACACTTTTATTGTTTGGCAAAAGTTGGACACTAAGTGTTTAGTGATGTAATAAAAAGGGTTGGACAAAAAAGTGTCGATTACAGACGAAGGTAACTAAAATGTGTCCGAAATATCTATTGACCCTTCATCAGAACTGATTATCTCAGTACCAAAAACAGCTAAATAAGACAGACAACATCAACAAATTGAAAGTAAAAAAAATCGAAGTTTTTACCCGGAATGCGAATACGAATATGGCCGCTACTCGGATTGTCTGTCCAATATGTACTGTTATTTTGAATCGCGCACGACTTGACATCGTTGCCTAGTAGTTAGAGTGTCAGACTTTGGAACCAGAGGACCAGGGTCGATTCCCAGGTGGGCACTTATTTCAATTTTTTTATTTATTTTTTCGCCTTGTAATGCAAAACAACTTCATACAAGTTATATGACAAAAAATATACTCCTTAATGTTTTATATTGAATAATCCTCGAAATTTGTAAGGGGGGTGGGGGTAAATTTGGCTCTCCTGAAAGATAATTAATCTGGTGACCCCCGATGTTTTCCCCTAAAATGTCAACTGATAGTCCATGAAATAAAAACAAAAAAAATAAGATTTTCAATGTCAGATCTTTTAATATATAATTTACTCTAAAATTCGAAAAGCTTTTATGGGGAAATTACCAAAATATATCATGCAGTATCCTGAAACAGCTTGGGAAAACAAATAATTTTTCACATTTTCTAGAAAGCTTGAGGTCATGAGCAATACTTAAAATTAAAATAAAGAAGCTGAATGGCAATTGCAAATACTTTAGCTTAATATTTAGGCCTTGGGTTTTTACAGAAAATTTGTAAAATGCTGAAAACTTCCGATGTAGGATTATGAAACAAAATCACCCCAGTGACATATTCTTTTTATTTCATAAATTAACAGTTCATACATAAAACAAGCTGTATGCAAAGAATCAAAAAAAGTTTTATGTGGGAAGAATTACTCGCAATTGTCCTTAATACTAGACCTTTACACTTGGACTATTCTAATAGATTAAAGAGAAGAAATTGGTGATAATAATTTTAGCCTCATTCGGGAGTGGGGGGGGGGGCAAAATAACCCCTGGATGCAGGTAGATGAGCCGGTGCATGAGATTTCCAACAATGTGGCATTTTGACATGTGTAGACTCGGATGAGCCTTTGCAGCCTCCTTTTCAGCTTAAAACTCCAAATGGTGTTCAGTAAGTTGCTTAACAATCATAGAATACTCAAGCAACTAGCAAAGACTCTGATCAGACTGAGCGTATGCGCAGGCTGATCTGAGGCTTTGCTGGTCACAGAAACCACATTATTGAAAATCTCATGCACTAGCTCAGACCATTCCACGTTCTAACTGAAAAACTTAACAAAGCCTCAAGGCTGAATTTTAGCAAAAATGCTCCTCAACAATTATATCGAAAAGTTCACGAGAGGGATATAAAAAGTGCACTAATACAAATGTAATTAATCAGATAGTTTTTAGTTAGTATTTTTACTACTGTCAGTAAACAATTTGGTGGCAGATCCAATGCTTGTATTAGCTCCATCTGTCCTGTTCGCATGTAGGGCAACGGATGGTTCCAGCTTTGCCTTCCAAGTAAACAACCGCTGTAGTTCTTGTCTGAACCGGGAACCACTCAGAGAATACAAGAAAAAGTTGAAGGAGCTGTTAATGTACATAAGAAGGTTTACACCCACCCACCATGGATCCTTCTCTTGTATCCTTTTGGGCACATCTGCTGGGATCCAGTATTTCATTCCTATTAGGTATACACAAATGGGAGCCGTGCAAATTATGAAAACAACGTTGAGAATAAGAAGCAACTTTGTCATAGATGAAATTCTTTCCTTGCTTAGTGAAGATGAAGATGCTGCCAATTGTCTATTTATCGTTCTATTTTTAGACACAACTCTGACTATGATACTGATATTGCTAACAGAAAGAATAAAGAAGGGAATCAATGAGAAAGCAAACAAGTCGATATAGTGCCACACATGATTTATAAAAATGTGATACAGCCTTGTACCTATACCACATCTATACTCCTTAGTTTTACTCCATGTATTCTTCTGCAGTTCTATTCCGAAAAGGAAATGCGAATGCAGCATGGCACTGGATAAGAATAAACAAACAAACACTAATCTTGCGCGTCTTTTAAAAAACCTGGTTATTCGTGAGACTGGTTTAAAGATCGACATCATCCGTACGATTGTGACTGTAGTGAGCATCCATACTGAAAAGTCGGAAGTGACGTAATAAAGCCAATATTGAAGTTTGCAAGTCCATTTGTTGGCAGTTCTAATATCATAGTTAAACGCATAAACAATCCATTCTCTTGTGAGAGAAGCGTACAAAAATATCTAATCCGCAATTGATAGTGCTAATAAGTATATATTGGTTGTCGATTTCCTCATGTTTTTCCGCGAAAACACAATCACAGACAAAAGATTTCCTATCGTTCCAACAACTAGAAGAACCGGATATATAATCTTCGCCATCAAAACACCCATTCGCAGTTCTGCTTCAGACCGGAAGTGAGCATACATGAACGCATCATTTGTCAAATTTTGTGAAATTAAATCCATGTCATGTTTTGTGATAGCAACTTTTATTCCAGCGGTTACGAATCTATTTGTTTGTGTCATTATTTACCATTAAAGCGCCAAGCCTGGTTAAAGTGGACACCATACATTATGACTTTTTGCGCTTGACAGTGCTTCATGTGAATCATCGATCCGCATACACAATCAAAATGTATAATATCAGACATTTAGATAAGAGTGCACAATAAAAAAAAAAACACTATCTAATTTCTCAACCAAAACACATGCTGTTAATACTCAAAAGAACCGTCTCGATGAGACGGTTCTTTTGAGTATCAAAGCAAATGTTTAGTCTGATGGATGAGCAAATACTCACAGTTAAATACGCTCAAAATAATTGCTTATCTGAACCTATATAATACATGCTTCGAAAAAAGAATCCCACCAAACTGTCTCCTATTGTAAAGCAAAGGTGACGTTTTATGGCCAATAACTGATTGATAACCATACAAACATGTGTAATCTTGACAAAAATGACCCTTAGATCACAAAACATCAACTTTCAATGTATATACTCCATACTCGGTAAGAGTTTAGTTAGATTTACCGTTAGAAATATGCATATAAAAAGAAATACCTGCTTTTGCCCCGTCAACTAAATAAACCAGTGCAACGTGACACACTACGTCACTTCATTCTAACCGTGTGACTAATGTAACTGCATACGGTTCTGCATAATATGGCGGCCTTTGTAGGACGATATGGGTCTCATCGCGAGAGACCCTATCCTTAGGCTCAAACTTATCTTGAAAACGGATTCCTCAGTAATGGAGAGAACCGGAAAAATCTGAAACAGCAGACTAAATTTCATTTGAACAGTCAGTTCATGAGAATAAATTGAAAGTGCAATATCTCTCGAGCCCCCTAGCATCGACTTAAGTGGTATTCATCTTCCGTCAGAGCCTTAGCACATATAAAATAGATCAAACAAAAAACCCGCTAAGCTACAAAGAATAGCTAGTAAATTTAAATTCGACTAGTTGCAAGTACATATACACTATACTTCTCGAGAGTGAATAACATATACTGACCGTACACAACCATACTCAGCAACTTATATTACTTATAGATCACTGTCATGTACTCTATGGATAGCCTGGGCTACCTCTTTGATGCTTGTAGTAGAGGAACTTTGGCCTGGTACGATGCATATTCTAGAGGTCAACCTAGACCCGAAGTAGTATAACAAAGGTTGTTACACATGTATGTATCAACAATTCGGCAATCGGAATTTTAGGTACTAACTAAAAAATCCAAGATGGCGGTAAACAAAGCTAAACTTACATGTATACCTTAAAGTGTGGTTCTGCCTATACTTTGATATTAAAAAGCATGATATTAAAACGAATTGATATTAAGGGTTACTAAAATGCCTTTATTCATAATGCAAAATTGATTATAAAGTCATTAACAAGGTCAACGGCCATTTAAGTGCACAATAGTCTACATCGCAAAAATTCTGTTACGTGACTAGCAATAAAAAACATGAGTATCCAAAAATAAGTTAAGCAATTATATTGCTAGAAGCTTAATAAAGCTAATTAAGGTATTCAGTAATTAATAAACATGACATAGGGATGACTAGAACAATTCAATTGCCAGGTAAAACCAGAACCAAACACATGCTATGATCATATAAACCGATCGATTTACGGTATATACGCATATACCTGAGTAATGCTAAAATATATAGAGGATATTTACTTTTTGAGGTGAATACCAAATATATTTCATCGAGTGTGTTGAAAACATCAGAATTTTCATGAGTGAACAGCACGAATGAAAATTTTGATGTCTTCAACTCACGAGATGAACTATATTTGGTATTTACTAATAAAAAGTAAATTTTCTTTTTCTTTTATACTTTTTTGAAGATTTACAGTTAATCAATTTGTGAATCATGCTTCAAGCCGAATCACAATAATGTAAAAGAAGACAAAGGAGTATTTGTGACAGAATACCTGGACCTATAGTCATCAGGACTTACAGATAAAAATAAATTTATTCAGAGTCAAAGGGCCACTACATTGTAACTATAATACTCGGTAACTTTATAGATAAGAATGTATATACATTATGCCAGAAAAATTGTGTAGAATTGTGTAAGATTTGCTTTGGAATTTATCGAAGCTCTCTTCCATTCTGGAATTTTCACATCAGATTGAACATGACATGACAGCTGAGAGTCAACTTCTCCCTGTTTTGTTCTTGTTTGAGACTGTATACTGTTTGAAAAACAACATTCGCTTTTCGAACCCCTTTGCTTTGCCATTGTCATGTCTCTATATGTTTTCTTACTTGTATCTGGCTGAAGTATTTGTATTGTAGGTGGTATAAAATAGTTATACCATGTTTGCCCACCTAAAGCTCGTGGATTATCTGCACGTACAGGCGGGCAACCCATGGTATAACTATTACATCAACTACACGCAGCACAACGACAGCAATTGGCTCTGTGTGTGTGTGTGTGTGTGTGTGTGTGTGTGTGTGTGTGTGTTGCACCAAAGCTGCCTCGCCTGCACCTTCTTTGCGCCACCGGCGTTCGCCGATCACATGACCATTGAGTCTAAGGACTGACATATCGTCATGCATAAAGGAATAGTGCCGGTGTAAACCAGGCATGCCGACTGTTCAATATACTTGGGTCTTTCTATAGACTTTTTTACAGCATTGGATTTGTAACTTAACAGAAAAAATATTTTCCTCTTGATGTTAGCATTACTAAGAAATGGCGCGCAGTTGCACATAATCCTCGTGAGAAGGTGATGCAGGATTGTAGAAAGAAATTTTAGAATAGTTACCAGTGATGACCTACGACACTTGAGAATATCTACTATGGAGACATATCATGGATAACAGAGATGATGATGATGATGATGATGATGATGATGATGATGATGATGATGATGATGATGATGATGATGATGATTGGTTGTTGGTAGTGTCCCGCCGGTTACTTGTGGGCGAACCGTTGATTAGACGTATAATGTTGTTGTTGTTTTTTTTGTTTTGTTTTTTTGCTGAATTTGTAACTTCCGCTGTTTGCTGGAATTGCCTCCGAAGTGATTAAAGACTGAAATCGTGAGGCCCTGTTGTCTGTCTTTCTCAAGTAGGATTCTAGTTCTTAATTTATGTAGGATTGAGATAAGTTCTCTACTATGTAGTTCAATTTTGTCAATGATAGTCTTGGAGTTGAAAAACAAGCTGGGATCAAGTATAAGTTGAGCAACATCACACATTGGCACCCTGTTCCCAATATCAACATCTGTAACACTTTGAATCTTCTTAAGGAACCAATGAGGCGACTTGTGAAGAGGCTGTCACTCAGTCAAGACATACTGTCTTGTCTCCAGGCTCGTTCCACACACTCTGCGGGTAGGGTCCATAGCAAACTAGTTGAACACTGCTCTGTTGCTCTGGAGCGTGTATGTACCAGTAAGAAGACGGCATTTAAGTTGTGCTCTCCGGCTATCGTGAATATTGTCATGCACTGGCGACCATACAAGGTTCGCAACTCCAACTCTTACACTGTCAGGGTTTATATACCTCAAAGAAGATTTCGTCTTAATGCCCTCCCGCTACTGGGTTTCGACTGCATTGTTGATAGCATTGTTAACCAAAGATTTCCATCTGTTTTTGTTGGGACATTTTCTAGGAGTTGAGACGATGATGGTAAATTGTAGTTTTTCAGAATTTCCTCAATCTTATTAAACCATGATAGTTCTGATGAAGACTTCACAGCAAGTTGCTGCACTGCAATTTCTATTTCGATACCGTTGATCAGTCCTTATCCAGCGACCAAATAAATTGAGCATATTCTTATGTAACACTGATTCAATTGGAAATATTCCTAGAAGAGCAAGAGCAATCGCATTTTGAACTCAGTCTGGTAGAGACTGCAATTGCTTGAGGGATTTTCATTGAAACTGTTCCAAAGATTTTATGTCAGCGACTTTCAAGTCAAGCACCTCGAGGCCATAGGTAAAACGAGGGACCACCATAGCTTTCCGCCTACGGTCTGCTTCAAACCATTTCCACTATGTAGACCTGTACCCATCAGGAAAATGCTGTTCTTCGACCAAGTGAAATCTTCTCATCAACCTTAACTCTGTTGTTCACTTCTCTGTGGATACCAAGATGCTTTTCGTGGTCGACTTGGGCCATCTCTTTACCATTCAAAGTATATGAAGCACACTGAGGCTGTGCGTATAAGAATGCAGCTTTTATTCAAATCGTACTTTGTTTGCATAACTACCGGTACATGGAAGTATGAACTGCATCTCCGAGGCGACATTAGTCAGCAGCACGACATCATCCGCAACAGTAACATGAGGTACTCTGATGTAACCAATCTTGGCACCAGTGAATTTATTCTCTATCTCAATCAGAAGTGGACGGTTACATCTTTTATAATGTCCCGTGGATAACACGCCACCCTGTCAGTCTCCTTGCTTTATTACAAATGGGGATGAGAGAGTCCCTTCCCACTTCACAGCAGATGTAAGTTCAGTATACATATTTCTTAAGAGCATCCAGTCAGCACCAGTTATCCCATCTTGGAACAACCTTCTCAGGAGGAGCTTGTAATCCACCACGTTGAAGGCATTTTTGGCGTCCAGAGTTGCAACTATCAATGGCCTGCGTTCATTATTGGCTTCGGCGATGCATTCTGAGAGGATCGGTGCAGCATCATTAGATGGACGTCCTGAGGTGAATCCTTTCTGCGAACGCAACTGAGATGCATCCAATATGGCGTTGTGTCCTCAAGACATGCTCGATCACCTTAAGAAGCACTGTAGTAACGGTTATTCCATGATAGTTTGCTGGGTCGGACCTATCACCCTTTTTTAATATTGGGGTAACCAGCCCCACCGTCAGCACTGAGAGCACCTGTTTGCATTCAAATATATAGTTGATTATATCCGTCAAAAAAAGGATCACAGGGGTACAGCCAAAGGTAAGGTGTTCACAGGTGATATCCATACAGTCAGCTGTCTTGTTTGATTTGAGTTTTTTTAGTGCAGTTTGGACCTCCCTAGTCGAAACGGGATCAATCACCATGTTGGAATCCCTACAAATGTGGAGAATGTGCTCAATATCCATCCTCCAGATATTTTATCTTGGCACCATTGTCAATATGGTCCATTTCTAATTGGTAGGGAATGGTTTTTGCTGGACGGCTCGTCAGCCTCTCTCCACTGCCACCATGCAACATTACATGCTTTAAGAGCTTCGCTGATTTCGTGGTTCCAAACTCTTTTGGTCCCATTATTTATATTTTTGTGTCCATATGGTTAGGTATGCTGGCATCCTTTAACACCGATATAAATCGACAATGGGACATAATGAGCTCAAAGTTGGTAAATGAAAAGTAGGGGTGTATTTTGCGATATATTCTTTATAAGCCAATTTAATGCTATTTTGCAATCTAGGTTTCATCTTCACAGAAACAAGTTTCAAGTTCTTACGCACTGTCTTGATATTCAGGATTATATGGGCCTCGACGCGACAAAACCAGTCCTGTCTTAGGGTTTTTTGAAAAGGCGAGGCTCAAACCAGTCTCCTCAGCTACACAGACTATGTAGAACTTTGAAATTTCGCTTGTAGCAAGCCTAGATAGGATACTTTAAAAAAGCGAACAACAAAGGCGCTGATCAGACTGCGCGGATGCGCGGGCCGGTCTGCACCTGTATTATTCGCAAAGTAAGTAAGGTTGCAAAGATCAGGAATCGATACAATCAAGTACCACACCTGACCCAGGACACCAATGGGAAAGTGACAAACTCACAGAAGACACCACAAACGAGAGCCAAGAGGTCAGCCCTTTCCCAGCAGGTGACCACGAAACACATATAAACAGACGCGCACAAAACATAGCACACACAAGACAGAACAAAAACATAAAAGATCCACAAAAGAAGTACCGCCTTGGAACGGTCAGTAAAATATTTTACTGGAGGGCTTAAACCAGTTTAACGGCGCCAACCTCACCCTTAATTCAGATGTGGATCAAGACACATAGATATTTGGTTTGCATGAAAGACCCCTAACTTATCAATGCATCATCTCCTAAAACATATAAATCAAGATATAACAAGGAGATAAAGCAAGGATAAGGACTCAACAGTAAATCAAACTGAATACCGGAGTAAAAGAAATCCAACAGGTAAACCCCGGTGGGCCCGACAAACAGCCAAAGCATCAGGCCCCTACCATCTCATCAATAGATAAGTCTTTAAGTCGGAACCATCATAGAGTCTGAAGTCCGACCCACCGGCGTGCAATTAAAGAGGAAAGCAAAGTTGCCAACTGTGATTGGGTTGACCACCAAGCATGCAGTCTGTTGCAATACGTTAATGTTATAGCCAATCTTTTTATAATGGGAAATTATTTTAATGAACTGCGCTGAAAAATTATTAGAGCCAACAATCTTCTTCAACTTATACACCAAGTCACCATAGAAATCAGGTTCCGAAAGTCCTTGGCGCAAGAGAGATTTAAGTCCAACTTGGAATTTAGAAATCAAATCAAAGTATCGTCTATAAAATTTTGAAAATGTTTTGCGAAGTTTATGATACCGATAGCCCTGTTTAAGAAGTTTCTGAGTTAACAATTTATTGCGAGTGTTGAAGTCAGTAACATAGCTAGATGCTCTAGCAAAACGAATGAGTTGAGAGATATAGACTCCATAGGATGTAGAACGAGGAACATCACCATCTAAAAATGGGAAATTGACAATTTCAAAATCAAAGTCGTCACGTTTATCATAAATTTTGGTAGAAACAATACCATTAGAAATTGACAAATGCAAGTCTAAAAATGCGGCTTCGGTATCAGAGGCCCCCCCAAGACAGATTTTCTCGCGTCGAGGCCCATATACACTAGGACATGGTTTGAGGAGTTGGAAGCTGTTTAGTTATCAACTTTTACAGTCTTTACGAGGGGTTTTTGCTTTTTTATTTAGAATAATGTAATAAATTTCCGCTTCATCATCTCCATTCACATGAAAAAAAGTCGGCACACCATGCTGTAATGAGACTAGATCATTCTGGGCACAGAAGTTTTGCAGCTTCTTATCTTGGACATTGGCTCCTCTGTTCAACAGGGACGAGTTTATGTCCCCGAGCAGGATGATAGCATGGGTACAGGTATATTTATCCAGAACCGCCTGTATTTCCAAATATTTTCAAAGGCATCTGTTGCTTTACTATTCCTACATGGCATATGTAGACGTTGATGATGCAGAGTTGGGGTCCGAGACAAATTCCGTTACACAACACGGGAGCCACCATCTAGGCACTTCCTGGCTTTCAAATAAATAGTTTTTCGAAAAAGGGTTGCCACCCCTACGTACCCACGTGGTTTCTGGGTTGGGGGAATAGGGTCGATATGATGATGATGATGATGATGATGATGATGATGATGATGATGATGATGATGATGATGATGATGATGATGATGATGATGATGATGATGATGATGATGATGATGATGATGATGAAGATGATGATGATGATGATGAAGATGATGACGAGGACGACGACGACGACGATGATGATGATTGTCAACTATGTTGATCTTAATATAGGGATCAAGCATGTGAAGAAGTGCGCCTAAAAGTCAACGGCGGACAGAAGAATACGGAGGTGCACACTATTCGGCGGGATCCACGTTTTAATTATCCGGGATTCATGGTGGGTGGTGTTGGTTCGACATTAATATCTCGATAACTACATATCAGATCTTTAAAACTTTGGTATCAGTTTAAAGGGGAGTGATGTATCTTTCATGTGATGTAAAGAAATTGCAAAAATTCGTATTTTTTATATGAATTTTTTACTCGCAAAAATTGCAGGATCCTCGAAAATACTGCTTTTACCATCCGGGACGCATGGGGGTGGTGTTGTTTCGACATTATTATCTCAAAATATACATATCATATTTTAATAAACTTGGTAACATATTAAAGAGGAGTTATATATCTTTTAGATGATGTAAAGAAAATTAAAAAATTCGGAAATAAAGTATGTTTTTGTTACCTTCAAAATTTGCGGGATCCTCTAAATTTTGGTTAAAAATTATGCGTTATGCATGGGGGTGGTGTTCATTCGACATGGATATCTCAAAATATACACATCAGAATTTTATAAACTTGGTATCAGTTTAAAAAGGAAATATATGTCTATAAGATGGTGTAAAGAAAATGCGAATATTCGTATTTGTTCTATGAATTTTTTACTCGCAAAAATTGCGGGATCATCGAGATTTTGGGTTTAATTATACGGGATGCATGTGGGGTGGTGTTGATTTGACTAGAATATCACACTATTTGCACATCAGATTTTTTATTAATTTGGTATCAGCTTAAAGAGAAGTAATATAAATATTAGATGGACTAAAATGGGGAAATTACCGAATTATGATATGATTTATCTTTCATATTTTGCGGGATCATCGATAATTTGGCAATTTGGCATTACACGTGTTTAATTGTTTCTATCTTTGTGCAATGTTCAGCATCCCATTTTAGAAAAGACGAGACATATAAATTTACTTCCGTTAGCCAGAATTAACTTTGTACAGAAAGCTAATTCTGTTGCCCCCTGCTCACCACGGGGAGGTGGAAGTTTTGAGCAGGATGTTTTTGGTTATTATTTCAAAGTTTTAGACTAATCTTTACACCAAAGTAAGAGTCAGGTCAGCTGCCAAGAAATTTGGTATAAAGTTACTCTTATCCTGATACTGTATAAAAGACAAATGTTTTTTTTGCAAGGACTGTTATCGAACAAGGCTTCGCTTTAAAAACTGATTACACAAAAAGAATGGCAGCTCTGCTGCCATCAAATTTGGTGTAAGGTTACTGATATCTGATACTATATAAAAGACAGTTTTTTTTGTTTTTGTTTTTTGCGCACTTTTATAGATCAAGGTTTCGCTTTAAAACAGGTTACACAAAAAGAGTGGCAGCTCAGCTGCCATCAAATTTGGTTTAAAGTTACTGATACTATATAAAAGACAGTTCATTTTTTTGCAAGGACTGTTATAGTTCAAGGTTTCGCTATAAAAACTGGTTACACAAAAAGAGTGGCTGCTCAGCTGCCATCAAATTTGGTTTAAAGTTAATCTATTCTGTTACATTGTTGATTATTTTTTACTCTGACTGTTTCAATCAAAACTGACGAATAGTAATAGATGGATCTACACGGTAAAAAAATAAGTTATTGTTCGTGTCAATACACTCGATCAGGGCCAAAAAGTTCAGTTCAGCTGCCATCAAATTTGGTGTAAGTTACTCTTATCTATTACATTGAAGTTTTTTCTCCAAAACAGAAAACCAGTATTAGTAAAAGAAATTTTAAGTTTTTAATCTCTTCCACGAGATTAACAGCACATATACAATATAAAGATATGTTCTGTTCTGTTCTTTGAGACTCCCTTTTAAAGTTCATAACCTCTGTCATATAAATGAGAGAAAAAATTCGGAAATATGGTACATATCGGATTTTAAAGCAACGAAGGCTCAGTCGAGTTTATGCCAATGCACAGACTCGCCCGAGCTTTCACTGCTCGCATAAATGAGACACTGGAATGCTATCTTCAAGCAACGCAGGCCCCTTTGAGTCTGTATGGTCCATCGATGTGGTACATATCGATTTTAAAGCAACGAAGGCTCAGTCGAGTTTATGCCAATGCACAGACTCGCCCGAGTTTTCACTGCTCGCAATTATGAGACACTGGAAGGCTATCTTCAAGCAACGCAGGCCCCTTTGAGTCTGCGCTTATGCACAGTCTCACATTGGCCATCGATGCTACTAGTAAAAAAAATCAGTTTGTACTCTTTTTTATGAACTCAGATTAAAGGAAAGTAAATTGTAATTTACTGTTCGGTAAAATGCTAGTTGAGTACAACTTCTTGATAACTTACCTGTGAACCTAAAATGAAATTTTTTCGTCTGTCGCATTTATCATAGAAGCGAAAATTGGGAGCAGTCTGATCTGGGTATATATGTAGTTTACGGTGCATTAAATGATGCCTAATAACATTGGGATTAAACCAATAAACTGAGAGTCCTGCCATTCATTTTCAGCCCTTCTGTCAGCATTTGGCGGACAACCGTTATTGCAGAATAAAACCTACCTTTATTGTAGAATATTAAGTTCCGGGGAAACCCATATTTTTAAAAAGGCTGAAAAAGAGAGACGCAACTTAAGAAATGACACGCGAACATCGAATGCTCTGGCGAAACTGCGCCTTTGCACAGGCTCTTCTGAGTCTTCGATGAGACCATACGTGCGTAAAGTGTGCGAATCTTTGCCTTATAGATAGATAGCTTTATTTCCAAGTCCAAAAGGCTATGAAGCCCATGAGGATACAAACAACATATACAATAAGATGACACTAACAAAGACAGTGAAAACAGTAATAGTCATAATTAAACAACTGTGGATAGATATGATATTTGTTGCTCTGACCTAATATTCTCAGTTTCGTGGAGAAGGTGTTTTAAAGTCCTAGTTCTGGTTGCAAGTTGGATATCTCAAAGAGGAGTCCAACAAGCAACCACAACAAGCTTCGATTAACAGTTGACTGCAGCTTGGGTTGCCATTTGAGGCTGTGTATGGATCTGTGCTGTTTTTACGACAATATATCTGCGAAGAACACTCAAAGTGGGAGAGTGCTGCCCGGGGAATGCTGGCAGTTTCGTTGAACCTTTATCAGTTGGACTAATCCATTTCAGTTTTATGACATATGTTGAATAGCGTTTTACATTTTTTCTTTAATATTATATTTCGTGAACAAACAGTAAAGAATCTGATCGACGCTGCATCTTGCGACTTCTGATCTGGTTATGTACTGTTTACCGATGTCCCGAAATAAGGACTATGGTTATATTAGACCAGGGTTCGCAACAAGATCCTCAAAACTGCAGGTACATCAACGTCATGAAAATGCTGTGTTGAATCTTTTCAGAGATAATAATTGATAATCGGGGCCACACTTCACAAATTAAGTAAACTAATTACTTTTTAACTGTCCATTAACGCCGATTTGGGAATTAACGACCCGTACTATTCTCTCTTTGCCAGCGGCGAGTTAAAGCTGTTAAGACAGCTAGAACTCAGCTCAGTACATACAGTATGCATGTTCTGATCTGAATCCAAACCGTTTGAAAGACTTAATAAAAAAAATAAAACAATTACATAGAACTGTGTGTGAATTTCGCTTGTTTCATTTGATTCAAATTTTTAGTAATGAACTGGCTTTGGTATTCTGATAGCCTATTTAAAAAAAGAATTATTAAAATTGAATGAATATCATAAACATAATTTATTTAAGAAAAATACAATCTAAATCTACAATCTAAAAGAAATTTACAAAAAATACATAGTAGCATTAAATATAGGATATGCATTTAAAAACCTTTATTCCTTTGAGAAAATCTGATAACGTATTTTTAAAAAGATGAATTATCAAAATTAAAATAAGAATCATAAAAATAAAAAAAACTTAGGAAAATTTGAAAAATCTTTATTCTTATGAGAAAATCAATGTTTGGTAGTCTGAAAGCCTATTAAGAAAAAAAGATCAATTATTAAAATTAAAGTAAAAATCATAAAGATAATAATGTTAAGAAAAATACTATTTTAACGAAATTTAAAAAAAGAGAGAAAATTTAAATAAAATATACATGGTAACATTAAATAGGCTACGGGATATGCTTTTTTTTTTAAATTATTCTTTTGAGAAAATCAAGCTTTATATGAATAATAAACTGGTCTGTGCCGATATTTAATGATCTTGGTCAAGACTTTCGCTCGCAATTTCGCCAGTTTTACTTCATAACTTCAATTTCGCCCTAAATACGCTTGCTATGATAAAAAAAAAAAAAAAAATAGAATCTTACCTGAAATTGCTTGATGTCGGACATTCCATTGGGGAGTTCCTCAACACGAGCACCACTAGAAAATCTAACATCGGACCCAGTGGGATTAATCCTTAAATATTTGAACAACGAATCACCAACATATAACACAGCCATTTTGCACAATCATAACGATATTTCTTACAGCACAGTTGCGATAAGATTTATCAAGTGATTTCAAGTTTGAAAGCAACATCTTATATACCATTCTATGGCTTATGTGACAAGTGAGTTGAATGTCAAAAAGAGTGAATTCAGGTAATTAAGCGTGTGCGCTTGTATCATCATGCAAGTGAAAATGAAACCTGAGCTTGCACTCATCAAGTTTGCAGTTTTCAATCACTGGGCTGTGACTTTGATTAATTACCAAGCTACATCGTACTTATTTTCTTTCGGTAATTATCTCGGACCCAATATACTAACTGGGTCCGATTATTATATTGTCCAATATTGCTGGCTTCGGGAATTCCAAAGAAATAAACCCTTAAAATATAAACATTAATAATAAAAAAAGTTTGCACTTTTCAAATAGTACGATATGCATTGGAATAGGAATTTATCAAAGTATCACAAGGTAACAAAATATGATGATAAGTTGATAATATGCGTCCCGCATAATTATACCCAAATTTTTTAGGATCCCGCAAATTTTGACAGTAAATTATTCATATGAAAAGTCCGAATTTTTGCAATTTCTTAACATTTCTGAATAGGATTATACCTCCTCTTTAAACTGATACCAAGTTTACGAAAATCTGATGTGTATGTATTGAGATATTCATGTCGAACCAACAACACCCCCAATGCGTACCGCACACAATTAACCAAATTTTCGAGGATCCCGCAAATTTTGACAGTAAAATATTCATATTGAAACTCCGAATTTTTGCATTTTTTAACATCACCGAATAGATGAATACCTCCTCTTTGAACTGATAACAAGTTTATAAAAATCTGATGTGTATATATTGAGATATCTATGTCGAACCAACAAGACCCCCATGCTTACCGCACAAAATTAACCAAATTTTCGAGGATCCCGCAAATTTTGAAAGACATAAAAACATACTAAAACTCCGAATTTTTCCAATTTCTTTACATCATTTGAAAGATAAATAACTCCTCTTTAAACTGTTTTCAAGATTATAAAAATGTGATGTGAAGATATTGAGATACCTATGTCGAACCAACATCACCCCCATGAGTCCCGGATGATAAAAGCAGTATTTTCGAGGATCCCGCAAATTTTGAAAGTCATAAAAACATGCTAAAATTCCGAATTTTTGCAATTTCTTTACATCATCTGAAAGATAAATACCTCTTCTTTGAACTGATATTAATTTTATAAAAATCTGATGTGTACCTATTGAGATATTCATGTCGAATCAACACCACCCACCATGGATCCCGGATAATTTAATATAGGATCCCACCGAATAGTGTAGGCCGAATACGGAAACTGTCGACCACATCACGGAAACGCCCGAAGCGCTGCACATTGGTTTACAAGCAAAATGGCCACCACTGTTGTGAGAAGTGTGAAGATTGCAAGCTCTTTCAGCCGCATTTGCCGAACAGTTCTTCCGCGGCTGTGTGTGGCATCTTCGATAAACCACAATAATATAACAAAATACCACACATGTCCACGCTCATCTAAACATTTATTAACCAAGGTAATAATGACCTACTAAACCTTTGACTTTGAGAAAGTTCATGGCTACAATGAAAGAAGGCTTCAGTTCGGATGCATCATTATTTCGTACCTCATTTTGATTTTAAATTTCATTTTCTTATTTCTTAACCAAAACATAATGTTGTGGGTACTCAAAAGAACTGTCTCGATGAGAGGGTTCTTTTGAGACCCTAAAACATTTTCAAACTGCTGGACAGAATGGTAGCGGGTCAACTCGGCCCGAAGTCAAGTCGGCCCCTGAGTCAACTCGGCCCTGGGTCAACTCGGCCTGAGTCAACTCGGCCCGGTACTTTCAGAATGTTTAGTTACACATACATTGTTAGATATATGGTTTTGAGTTTTGCATAATCGTTCTGACTAAATCAAAGATAGATATTAAACAATTAATGACAAACATTGCAATTAGGCTCTTAATTGGGTGAACTTAATTGCTACTTGATTAAAGGTAATAAGCCTTATAGCTAACTTGAACTTAAAGTTTTCACACTTTCTCCGCCCCTTTTATCATTTTAAATTAAATTATGTCTATATTCTTACTTCTGGGAGACTATATTCTCTTGTATAATAGATCTACTATTTCATCTTCCTTATGTTACCGATATGAAGTCAGACCCGTTGAGAAATATAGTCAAGATTGACAGACCAACGACGAACCATTAATAGTCCCTCAAACTTTTGTTAACTTTTTTAATAAAACACACATCAACCAGAATGGTACTGGCATCCTTATTGAAAATAGCAGGCTATATAAAACCAGGCCGAGATGACCCAGGCCGACTTGACTCAGGCCGACTTGACCCAAGGCCGACTTGACCCGCATTCAACAGAATAACGGCCAACGCAAACATTGTTTTGTTGCTTTACGTCCCAAGTCAACAGCTGTGGTCATGGCGGGACGGTCAGTTCACTGAACCACACTTTCCTGGGCAAGCTTGAACAAGCAAGTAACCAGTACTTCGTGCACATACTTTCACTTGTAACTGACAACAACCCTTCTGGGAGCGCAGTGGCTCAGTGGTAGAGTGCTTGACTCGAGACCGAAGGGCCGCGGGTTCGAGCCTCACCGGCGTCACTGCGTTGTGGTCCTTGAGCAAGACACATTTATCCTAGCTTAGTACTGATTCAACCCAGGAAGACCCGTCCCTATATAACTGAAAGATTGTTGATGGGACGTAAAGAATCAAATCAAACAAACAAACAACCCTTCTTGAATGATTCAGCGGAAGGGAGGAGAATGACCGTAGAAATTATTTCACGATCAATTTCAACAAAAGTATGGGACCGGGCCGGGGATCCAACTGGCAACCCCTGGATCTGCAGTCAGACTCACATCTGTTGCTAGACACGTTACAGACTGCGCTGTTGGGCCCGGTACCAACCCAAAGAGGTCACTCGGATTTATTAAACGAAATATCAAAACTCAAGTCCCCTCATATCCGAAAAATGGCTTATCAATACCTAGTTCGTCCCCACCTGGAGTAGTGTAGTACCCCCGTACCAAAGATAAGACCCATAAAGTAGTTATGCACCAGTCATTTGCAACCATGTCCCCCCGAGGGCCAGGAATAGCGGGGGCGCAGTGGGCTAAAGTACCGTGATTTTACCTTCGAGGTGTCCCGTAGTGCCGTGGATATGCCGGGCTTTTGATTCTCATCAAAACAGCGGGGGAAATAGTGGTGCCCTTTAATCGGGTTTTACCGGGATATAGTATGGTGTTTTGACAAGATATTCACCCGGATTTGAAGTATCGCGAGATGCGAGATTTCAATATGGCAGAAAGACAACAAATCGTGAATAAGTTGAAGAAGTGTTTTATTCTGGCTGTTTACGTGATTTAGAATGACAATCGATTTCTATTAAGAAGAATGAATGTCCATTTGAATAGATTGCAGTCATATCGAGTTTATCAGTTGCCACGCCTCGGGTGGAAAAATTTCGAGATGAACAGAAGAATGTCACCAGAGTCTGCAACTTTTATATTTATTTTATCAGAACGACTTTGTAGTAGGTAATAAGAATTTGAGGTTTCCTCAATGCCCATTAATCATGAAGTAATACCCAGGGGGGACTTTTTGCAGGGATTTGACCAAACAATGTCCCTGCAGTGCAGGGGTTTTACCTGGGCTTTGCATATGGAAAAATCAATATCCCTGCTATTCCCTGGCCCTCGCGGGGATGTGGTTGCAAATGACTGGTGCATTAATGGTCCAAAGACGTGCAGCCCGGTGGACCTTAAGTTGGTTGGTTGGTTCTGTTGCTTTACGTCCCAAGTCAACAGCTATGGTCATTGCGGGACGGTCAGTTCACCTAACCACACTTTTTCCTGGGCAGGCTTGAACAAGCGGTTAACCAGTAATTCGTGCACATACTTTCGCTTGTAACTGACAACAACCATTCTTGAATGAATCAGCCGAAGGGAGGAGAATGACCGTAGAAATCATTTCATGATCAATCTCCACGAAAGTATGGGACCGGACCGGGATCGAACTCGCGACCCCTGGATCTGCAGTCAGACACGCATCTGTAGCCAGACACGTTACCGACTGCGCTACGCGGCCCGGCTTGGACCTTAAGTGATTATGCCAGGAGTCAGGACAACTAGTGTCACTCAGTGTCAGAAATAAGCCAGAGAACTCAACTTGTCCGGCGGGCAATCTGAAGACAAATGCAACTTGCCCTGCACGATTCATTCATAAAGTTCCCAAAAATGCTTATACGTGAAAAATTTGTTTGTTTGAGGCTTTATGTCCCTTTTAACAATTTTCAGTAATTTTAAGACAGCTTCCTGGGTTTAACCAGTACAAAGCCACTGGGATAAGTGCCTTGCTTAAGGACGTTGTAACATCACGCCCCAGGTGAGAATCGAACCTGGGACCTTGTGATCAAGAGTCTGATGCTCTCTCACGTGAAAAATTGCTGTAATCAACAAACAGTGCTCTTTGAGACTTTCTACAGATATGGCTCAAAATATGCAGACACAATGGCAAACAGTGAAGGCCTTAATTAGTTTGATCTGGTTTGCACTGTTTGCCAGAGAAGTCTGATATGTGTCTGCACTGACAGTCTGTTAGCCTAGACCTGAACTTAGACTGTTGAGTTTTTTTTTTATGATGGCAGCATGGCAACATGTTATTATTTATTAAATTGCAGTGAACATGCAATACTTAAAGAAAGACATGTAACAAATATTATTTCAAGTTCTAGAATTTCAGATTGTCCAGGGGACAACCTTCTGAGCCTCTCAGCTTGCCCCCAGCAAATTCAACCCGTGGGTGCTTTCGATCAAAAAGTATGCGAACAATTGAAAGGTATCTACAGCAAAACTTAAACAAGATAGAACATTGGGCCACTAACAATGGCTTTAAATTTTCCAAGTCAAAAACACAGTGCGTACATTTCTGTCAGTTGCGAAAGCAACATGATGATCCAGTTCTTAGATTATATGGATCGCCTATTCCTGTTGTACAGGAATACAAATATCTTGGTTTGATATTTGACAAAAAGCTGAGTTTTATTCCGCATATTAAGTACTTGAAGGCAAAGTGCCTTAAATCCTTGAACATATTGAAAGTTTTATCTCACACTACTTGGGGTGCAGATCGAACAACACTCTTACAATTATATCGATCTTTGATACGTTCAAAACTAGACTATGGATCCATTGTTTATGGATCGGCAAGAAAATCTTATTTAGCTATGCTTGACCCTATCCATCATCAAGGTCTTAGATTAGCCTTAGAAGCATTTAGAACATCACCTACTGCAAGTCTTTATGTTGAGGCAGATGAGCCATCTTTAAATACACGTAGAGAAAAACTTTCGTTACAATATGCTATTAGAATCGCTGAAAATAATTCAAATCCAGCTCATGATGTGACCTTTCAGCCAAAATACACAGATCTTTATGAAAGCAAACCAAATTTTATTAAATCTTTTGGCGTCAGAACTTTACCAGTCCTGGAATCTGCAAACATAAACTTTAAAAACATAGATAAAACTTTTACACCAAATGTACCAGCATCGTGTATAAATAAACCAAAACTTATTTTCGATTTACACTCTGGTAAGAAATCAGAAACAAGTCCAATTATAATGAAATCTAATTTCCAGGAGCTAAAATCACATTACATGGACTATAAGCACATTTATACAGATGGTTCAAAAGACGATATGAAAGTAGGATGCGCAGTAGTATCTGATGACTTCTCTGAAACTATGCGAATTCCAGTTGGGTCCTCAATTTTTACAGCAGAAGCAAAAGCTATAGATTTAGCATTAGATCTTATTGCCCACTGTGAAACTTCTAACAAATTTATTATATTTTCAGACACCCTATCAGTATTAAAATCTTTAGATCATACATCTTCAAAAAATCCCCAAATTCAAAAACTACTTGAAAAACATCATGAATTATCAGAATTAAATGAAATAGTTTACTGTTGGATCTCTAGCCACATTGGCATTGCTGGATCAAAAAAAAAAAGATTCATTGAAATTACACCCTACAAACTTTTCATTACCTTATGCAAATTTTAAATCTTTTATCAGTAGGTACATTTTAAACAAATGGCAAATTTTATGGAATAACAGTGTTGGTAATAAAGTCTTTGAGATTAAACCTGTGATCGGACAATCTCAAACAGTAGTACGAAATATCAGACAAGAAGAAGTCGTCCTTGCTCGTTTACGTATTGGTCTTACAAGGATCACACACTCATATCTTTTAAAACGAGAGGAGCCATCGTACTGTTTTGGATGTGATGCACTCTTTACAGTCCGCCATTTTCTACTTGAATGTTGTGTTTTATCTCATATAAGAAACAAATACTTTCATGTCAATACAATCAAACTATTGTTTAATGATGTACCTATTGATAATGTGTTCTTATTCTTAAAAGAGATTAATCTTTTTAACAAATTGTAGCTATTTTCATTTGAACTGTTTAATTTTTAACTTGCTTTCAGCATATCACTTCTTTTTTTTTGCAGGAGAAGAGCATGTATAGTTATCTGATTAGCCTATGTAGTTGTCGGATATTGTACATGATCTTGGCTGTAAAATGGTTACTATTTTATTGTCTTGGATATACTCATATGTTTAATGTGTTAAATTGTTACTATTTTAGCTAATCTATTATAGTTTTATTGTTCAGTAATACTTCTCTTACCTAACCTTGATGACGCTAATGACCCGAAAGGGTTGATGCGTCGTTAAACTCCAACTCATCATCATCATCAACCTGTGGTGGGCAAGTGGGCAATTGCTCATTTCTAACACTGTCACTTCATTGCGGGTGCCTAGATTTACCGGAAAGACTCGAATTACCGGAAAGACTGCCGAAATATCGGAAAGACCAAACAATAATAGGGTATTAAAATATATCCACTAAGTTTATGCCTAGTGACGTATTAACCTGTTTGGGGTGAAAAACATTTTGTATCTTTATTGCAGAGTTCTCACTAGGATTTCGAAAACAGGATTCATAGAATCCATCCCTGGGGTGAAAAGCATTTTGTAATGTTTATTTGCCTATATAATTGTATTGTTTTAAATATTTAACCATCTCTTTGAATCTTGTTTATTCAAAGAAATGATAAATTGGATTAAGGCCTAATTAAAAGACCCTTGATAACCCCTACTGAGAACTAATAATCTCAATCAAGGTGTCAATAAGGGGGAATCAACCAGCCTAATTAAAGAACCCTTGTTAACACCAAGAACTATCAACCCAATCAATGTGCATGATTAGTAAAGGTGAACATAAGAGCATCTGAATAGTTGACACTACATTTTTTTTCAAACTTATTGTATGACTCTGCAGGGGTGTGGAAATATTAAGATTATCTACTTGTCCAGGGACAAGTAAATGGCCATGATGTACTTGTCCAAAGAAAATTTTACTTGTCCAAAAGAACAGATAAGCTTGAACCTTTCTGTGCTTAAACAATTTACTCTTTCGAAAACAGTAAAAAACCAGATATCAACTATCTTATAAAAAGTGTAGAACCAGATCAGCTGGCTTCTTTAGAAGCCAGCTGATCTGGACCCACTTCTTTCAATGCAACATGTATGTGAACTCGTAATAATTAATCAAAATATGAATTACAATTAATACAATTGTATTAACTTTATTCATTTGTACTTGTCCAAAGACAAGTAAATAGAAATTTTCAACTTGTCCTGAATGAAAATGTACCAGTCGGACAAGTCGGGCATGGTATTTCCACAGCCCTGACTCTCATATTCCAAGTGTTTACAGAAATATGTTTATTTGTAATTTTGAAATTTTTACTTTTAAGATTTTTATTCTGTAACGTCCACTTTCTGTAAAGCCCATTATATCGAAATGCACAATTAAAAATACATATATAACAAATTACCATTCAATGTGTCCCTATTATTTTTTGTCTTTTAGGTATTTCGGCGGTCTCTCCGGTAATTCGAGTCTTTCCGATAAATCTAGGTACCGCTTCATTGCAGTCTCAGTTGAACTGGCAGACCCTTGAAGTAGAGACGATCTGTGGCCCGTCTCTGCCTCTTCTACAAAATTGTATATGGCCTGGTGGCCGTGCCCCTTCCTGACTACATGCAGCCCACACATAGGATCTCCAGGTATTGCCATTCTATGACATTCCATCAAATTCATACTGGCAAGAACTACTATAAATACTCCTTCTTTCCACTGGCCATTGTCCAGTGGAATGCCCTCCCAGCCAATGTTGCAGTTGCTCCAAGTCTTGAGATCTTCAAGGCAGCAGTTGAACAACTGCAGCATCCCAAACCCTAGACAGTACACTGCATATTTTAACATGATTTTAATAGTTTTAGACCCGCCCCTTTTCATCAGTTTTAAGTACTGTCTTCATTAATGTTTTTACTGATCAGTCCTAGAAAGTTGTTTTTATTCTTGGCTCATTTCGATCTAGATTTTAACCTTTCATCTTTACCCAGACTCACTACAATTTATTCATATTTTACTCGTTTTCACAACCCTGACGCGCAGTTCCTGCCGAAAATGCTCGCGAGGGCATAGGCAATACCGATAGATAGATTAGAAAATATTTAAAATTTTATGCTTAAAATTTTTTTATATCTAAACCTATGGTTTCAAATGCTTTCTTTCAACAATTTTTCAGTCACGTCAGGACATCCAGATCTTTAAGCGGTGAGTATAAAGTGCCTAGCTAGCGGTAGAGGAAGGCCCTTGCTCAAAGGCAAAACACATGTCCAACAGTGAAGCTCGAACCAGGGACCCCTCCATCTGAAGTCCAGCACTCTTCTGTACAACTGAGCCATGACTGCCCTCCATATTCATTGGTGAAAGTATTTAGGATTATTCCTGAATTCAGGATTTTGAGGCTGACTTTCCATAGAAAGTCAGCCTCAAAATGCTGAATTAGGGAGATTATAATAGGGTTTCCTATTTAATTACTGTCTGTCTAAAGGCAACTGATCATTTGACTTGAAATTGTGAATTTTTAATGGGCATACTGCAAGTTTTAAGATGGAGTTTCAAAAGTTCAGGATTTTGGAAGTTTTGAACTTTCACCCATGCATATTGGACAAAGTATTTTATTTCAGCATTTCCTTGTTTATTTGCAGACAGTTCTGTCGCCGACCAGTAGACGGGGATACAGTGCTGGGGAAGCAGTAAACACCATCTCATATGTTAGAGGTCGTGTAATACTAGTATTACAACTCTTTGACAAGATAAATCCAGACAAGGTAAACAAACCTGTCAGATATACAAAAGCCCACTGGAACAAAAGCCCACTAGGACAAAAGCCCACTGGACATAATCCCACTGGACAAAAGCCTACTGCTAAATTTGGCAGGGTGGACAAAAGTCCACTTCTTTAAAAAGATAGGTTAAAGTCTATAAAAAACTGTTAACCCTGATGAGACTGCTCCTTCAGGGTATAATTTCACTGACATTATTATATCTCGTGTATGTTGTGACAGAAATCACTTTCTCTTTTTTGTGTTATCCTTGGTATTGGTTAGCAAGCCATAGAACATTGCAATTTGTGTATTTTAAATGTATATTTTATGTGTATGTTTATCATCACTTTGTGCTGTTTTATATAATTTGCTAATCTGTGATACTGAAATAAATCAAAAGACAAACCACTTAATTTGGGTGTTAAAAGCCATTTACAAAAGAAGACTTTTTACAGTTTTGGTCAAACAATCTAATATAATTGGGAAACATATATCTAATTAATCCAAATGATCTTTATACTGGTAGTACCAATTAGCAAGCACTTTAATGAGAGGTGCCAAAGAAAAAGAGATGTTTGAAAATTTCAGATTTGAGAAGAGAGATTCTTCACCTGTCCGTCCATCCGTTTGTCCATCAGTACAACCTTATCCCTGTCAAATGCATATACGTGCCAGGCTTTTGTCCTAGTGGGCTTTTTTTCCAGTGGACTTTTGTCCTAGTGGACTTAAGTCCTTGTGGGCTTTTGTCCTACACTCATGTACACATATGTACATTTGTATATACAGTGGTATATTCTATTGCTATAAATTTGGAGAAAATGGACCCTTACTTGTCCTGCCAAATGGAACATATTCTCTCTTGAAGAGAGTATACAACTGGTCAGATGGCTTCTCTTGATTTGAGGCTTCGCTAGCCTCTAAAGGAGTAGCTACAACCTCGTGGTATCTTTATGTGTGTAGCAAAGTCTGATCAGTTTGTGTGGATGCCCAGTAGGGATGTAACGATAGTCCCAAAATGTACATGTATATTGTTCTATACAAAAAAAAGAGCATAAAAAAACCTAAAGATTTGAGGCAGTCAGAAAATATTTTGAGACAGTAACGAGGGGGTATCCTGAAATTCGTGTACAAATTGAATATCTTTTTCATGCATTTTCATATTTTTATGAATACTTCACATCTTAAACATGAATAACTTGAGCACCTACAAGTAATAAATCAAATAGATTCGGATGTTCATGCAAAAGTTACAGTCACCATAGCAACATGCATATACGGGAAGTGCCGCACTGCAAATTTTCAAACAATGATTACGGTTTCGTATTATTTAGATACATGAATTTTCTTCGAATTCTGCGGGAAATGTTTTATAGCTGACTTCTTAGCGGTTGCAAACGTCATTTTCATTATGCATTACCCGAATCGAACATGGGTTACGTGACAGTACAGCGGATACTGAAAGATGAACTGAACTTGAGTAGAGTGGGTGCCCATTGGGTTACGCGTTTACTGATGAATCATGAGAAAGAGAGACGGATCATGGATTCAAAGACATTTTTAAGACGGTTTGAAAAGGAAAGAGACACTTTTCTGAATCGAATAATCACAACTGATGAGACATGGCTCTTCTATTATGATCCCAGAACAAAGCAGCAGTCGACTCAGTGGAAGTAGAGTGATTCACCCCCTCCAAAAAGGCAAAAATGCCCAGGTCCATCGGAAAACACATATTCATAGTGTTCTTTGACATAAAAGGAGTAATTTTGAGTCATGCTGTGCCAAAAGGACAGTCAGTCAATTCCATGTATTATTCAAAGGTTCTTTGCCCTTATCTCATGAGAGCATTAGCTAGGACGCGACCTGGCGAATATGATTGAGGGTTCATTTTGCATCAGGACAATGCTCCCACCCATGCATCACAGGTGCAGACTACAATAAAATCAAACTAGAAGTGGGGTAGCACAGTGGCTCTGTGGTAGAGTGCTTGACTCGAGGCCGAGGGGCCGCAGGTTCGAGCCTCACCAGTGTCACTGCGTTGTGGTCCTTGAGCAAGACACATTTATCCTAGCTTAGTACTGGTTCAACCTTTGAAGACCCGTCCCTGGTTAATTGAAAAATTGCTGATGAGACGTAAAGAATCAAATCAAACAAACAAACAAATCAACTAGAAGCGGAAACTCTCACTCATCCACCATATTCACCAGATCTGTGTGATTTCGCGATATTCCCTAAATTGAAAGACAAGTTGAAAGGCAAGCACTTTAATGACTTCAAGTCTTGGATGAACTAAAGTCTGAATCAACCAAAAGCCTGTATTCTTATCCATTGGAGTGGTAGATCAAGTATATTGTCAGTAGATCAAGAGACATCGCAAGTGCATAGCGTCACAAGGTGCGTACTTCAAGAAAAACTGACGTGGTGACGTCATTTGAAATTTTGACATTCGACACATCATTGTACATGGCAACAGTCAATTGCCTGTAATATACTCATATGTTGATATTTTTCAATGAAATTTTGAAAACCGTTCAAAGAGATATCAAAATATATACATGTACTTGTAATTTTCAGATGAATCCAACCATTTGTGTTAATATCTTTACGTTTGTCCTTGAACTTCTGGATTATTGCCCCTCTTTCATGTATTGTGTAAGTTAGACAGCTGACCGATTCTTCACATGGAATATAATAAAATAGTTTTAAATTTCAGTTAACTGTGGACTCTCATTTCATGAATGACCTTGGGCTAGATAGTTTAGATCAAGTGGAAATTATTATGAGAATGGAAGATGAATTTGGTGAGTTTCTACATTATTTTAACTCTTTGCTTGCTAGCCGCAACTTTTATCATCTGCTGATAACCTTTGCAAGCAGTTTGAGCCCAGATCAGGACCAACAAAATGTCGTTCCTGATCTTGATTCAAACCATTTGAAAAAAGTTAATTTTGAAAAAAATCAGCAGACGACAATAAAAGTACAGAAATTTCCCAACATAGAAAATTAAATAAAAATACAGAATTCATACGGACATTTTCTCCATTAAAGTCATTGTAGCCATTGTGGTTCTTTCTTTTTTCAGTAAGCTGTGATACCTGAATAGACTGCTTTTCTAGATTGATATATTGTCCCAATTTGTAAAAACACAACCAGACAATTTTATTCGCAGTCATTGAAACTCTTAAATGTTACTCATTTTATATTCTTTGCAAGCGCTCAGAGGAGATCGCAACTGACAAAAATGTCTTCGATTCAATACGGTTGCAAAAATGCTCTGACATTGAGGGGGCGGTCAACTCGCTCTGGCCATTTGCCAATTATTGAACGTCTCCAACACCATCTGCCCCTCAATAAAAGCAAGCAGCTGGCAATAAAAGCCAACTTCAACATTCAAGGTCAAAAGATGGAAATTTTATCTAGCTGATTGAAAAAAAAATGAAGGAAAAATGTACTTACCCACCCAGAGTGAATTTTCAGTAGAAACCTGAAACGCACATATTTTTTCAAGCCTCTTTAATCTTAAACGAAACAAAAACACGATTTGCATTGTTTCGTTTTCGGCAGGCCTTTCACATATGAACCGATTCTGCTGACGAAATCTTTGAAAATATGTACATGTTTTTATTTTGGCACAGTCCTGGAAATTCTACGGACTATTAATACTGTTCCATGTTTCTTGCTTTAGGTTGGGGCTTTTATAGTTGCTCTGGGCTTTGTCCCACAGTCTGTAGTCTTGTACTTGTAAAAGAATGGCCTCTATTGTCTTGCTGGACAATCCCTTGATGGTTTCTATAATTACTAAAATATTTACAAGGCATGTGGTTGTCTATGTGCAGGTGTAATTAAATGTATGCAGTGTGATACTGGATAAAATCCTGGCATACTTGCTATTTATGGTCGCTGAATCCAAAAAAATAAAATCCAATATGTGCATGTTTTCGTTTCAGCGTTTGGTTCGGTTTCGGCGTATATAATACAATACAATACAATACAAAATTTATTTATTTAGTCCTAGATACAAACAGTATATCATTAGCTATGAATAGCTATTTACCGACTTAACCGTACCGTATATGTAAAATCATTCATAGGTTTTAGGCATTCTATTTTTTTTTCTGATCGGTTTCGTTTGGGTGTATATGTGAAACGGCCCTAAGATGCGAGTGCTTTTAAATTGTGGATTAATATTCTTACTTCTCATCCAAAACATATGTTGTGGGTACTCAAAAGTACTGCCTCAATGAGACGGTTCTTTGAGCACCCAAACCAGATGTCAAAACTGATGGATTCTAAAATATTCACAATTTTATGCTCAAATTTTTTGTTATTCTTGAGTTTCTGGACCTTTGCTTTCCCTATGTTTACTGTAAATCCGGAAATTTTCCCGAGGGTTTTATTTTCGCGAAACTTCTGCGAAGTTTCGTGAAAATAAATTCCTTGCAGAATGGAGAAATCATTCTGTCGTTTAATGATATTGGTAAATCATGCCCAAGTCACGAATTTAAATTACCGCAAATATGTCTTTTAACGCCATTCGCGAAAATAGAATTCTCGCGAAAATTACCAGGTTTACAGTAATCAGCAGTTAAGGTGGAAAAGAAGTCAACTCATTCATCCCCTTGTGTAATTTTGATGTATGTTGAAATTTTTCAGGTTTTGAAATTCCTGATGGTGATGCCGAGAGACTAATGACTCCAGGAGATATAGTCCAATATATTTGTGATAAAGAAGATATTTTTGATGAATAATAATAGGAGGTAAGCTGGGCCCAGACTGCCAGTCTGGTGTATAAAGGGGTACGTGCATTAAGGGGCTATTTTGGCCCCCTCAAGAGCCAAAAATTGAAAAATGCTTTTCACCAATTTCTTTTGATTTGTTTATAAGAAGAATAACTGAAGTGTAAAATTTCGGCATTTATCTAAATTTTACCGTTGCTATGGTATCAAAAATGGCCGACAAAATAGGCTTAAAACAGAGAAATTGCCATTTTGGACCAAATTTAAAGCTTTTTGGAGGCCGATTTTTAAGAATTAGATATCAGCATAGCTAAAAACCGAAAAATCCTTTTAATATGTTGTGTGCCGTGGTATTTCTCATCTTCTGTTAAAATATCTTTTTGGTATTTGCTTGTGCTCTATGTTAATTTCCTTGTCAAACCTCTCAATTTTGCTCCAAAATGGTCAATTTCCTATTTTTAGCCTACTTTGGTGGCCATTTTTGTTACCATAGCAACGGTAACAGTCAAAGTAATTTGAGGCTTTTACACTTTGGTTATTGTTCTAGTAAACTAATAAGAACAAATTGGTGAAAATCAATTTTTATATTTTAGCCTCATAGGGGGGCCAAAAAAGCCCCTTAATGCACGTAGCTCTTTGCTCTGAGTTCTTCAGTGTATGTAGTGGTATAGATAAAAATGGCTTAATATTTAGGATCATAAATTTGTCTGCGGCATTCTCTCTCATTGTTGTTAGAATTTTCCATCCAGTTTCATATTTGATAGTTATAATGTTTGGATGCTCCATTATATGGGTCTCAACATCAGATAACCTGTGTACAGGGTTTGCGATCAATGTTACATTTGTTGTGCTGAACCCTGATTTTTTCCATTTGCGAAAGCACTGTATATCCAGATCAGGCTGATCAGCTGGCTTCTAATGTAACTCTTGTCTTGCTTAACCCTGATTTTTTTCCATTTTCGAAAGCACTGTATATCCAGATCAGGCTGATCAGCTGGCTTCTAATGTAACTCTTGTCTTGCTTAACCCTGATTTTTTCCATTTTCGAAAGCACTGTATATCCAGATCAGGCTGATCAGCTGGCTTCTAATGTAACTCTTGTCTTGCTTAACCCTGATTTTTTTCCATTTTCGAAAGCACTGTATATCCAGATCAGGCTGATCAGCTGGCTTCTAATGTAACTCTTGTCTTGCTTAACCCTGATTTTTTCCATTTGCGAAAGCACTGTATATCCAGATCAGGCTGATCAGCTGGCTTCTAATGTAACTCTTGTCTTGCTTAACCCTGATTTTTTTCCATTTTCGAAAGCACTGTATATCCAGATCAGGCTGATCAGCTGGCTTCTAATGTAACTCTTGTCTTGCTTAACCCTGATTTTTTCCATTTGCGAAAGCACTGTATATCCAGATCAGGCTGATCAGCTGGCTTCTAATGTAACTCTTGTCTTGCTTAACCCTGATTTTTTCCATTTGCGAAAGCACTGTATATCCAGATCAGGCTGATCAGCTGGCTTCTAATGTAACTCTTGTCTTGCTTAACCCTGATTTTTTCCATTTTCGAAAGCACTGTATATCCAGATCAGGCTGATCAGCTTGCTTCTAATGTAACTCTTGTCTTGCTTAACCCTGATTTTTTCCATTTGTGAAAGCACTGTATATCCAGATCAGGCTGATCAGCTTGCTTCTAATGTAACTCTTGTCTTGCTGAAGCCTAATTTATCCATTTTCGAAAGCACTGTATATCCAGATCAGGCTGATCAGCTTGCTTCTAATGTATTAACTCTTGTCTCGCTGAAGCCTAATTTATCCATTTTCGAAAGCACTGTATATCCATATCAGGCTGAGCAGCTGGCTTCTAATGTAACTCTTGTCTTGCTGAAGCCTGATTTATCCATTTTCGAAAGCACTGTACATCCAGATCAGGCTGATCAGCTGGCTTCTAATGTAACTATTGTCTTGCTGAAGCCTGATTTATCCATTTTCGAAAGCACTGTATATCCAGATCAGGCTGATCAGCTTCTAATGAAGCCATGTGATCAGGATCCAGACTGTATTCCTCTGGGAAAATACAAGCTTACAACTGGAATGCTGCAGGATTACAGGATAAAAATTGAGGAGGAATGTAGTGCATAAGAAATATTCAGCATGACAAGGGTTAAGGCTCAGCTACAGAATTGAAATGAGCCGTGGCATGAGATTTCCAACAATGTGGCATTTTGACATGAATAGACTCAGACGAGCCTGTGCAGCCTCCTTTTAAGCTTAGACACTCCAAATGATGCTCCCTCAGTAGCTTAAAAATCATAGAATATTCAAGCGATTAGCAAAGGCTCTGATCAGACTGCGCATATGCGCTGGCTGATCTGAGGCCTTGCTGTTGCACAAACCACATTGTTGGAAATCTCATATGTCACGGCTCATTTACTTTCTAGAGAGTGAAAAACAAAAGTGTTGATCCGACTGCGGATACACAAGCTGGTCTATATCTATATAAACTTTACTCACAAAGCCCATACATATGTAGTAACTACTAACTTTTTCATGTTATTTTTTTTTTGTATTTTTGTCTCTGAATTGAACTAAATTTTTCACTTCAATTAATTATCAGTAGATTGAGTTAATTTCAAAACTGATTATTTCCGTTAAAAATGTGCTGGTCTACCATCTCAACAAGTAGCATACTTGCTGTAAGGAAATGAACTCGTTCCATTAAGCAGCAACTTTTGTCAGAACTGCTGATAACCTTTGCAAACAGTCTGGAACCAGATCATGACCAAAGGGAGCTCAGTGGCTCAGTGCTTAACTTGGGACCGAGGGGCCGCGGGTTCGAGCCTCACCTGCGTCACTGCACTGTGTCCTTGTGCAAGACACATTAAACCTAGCTTAAACTCGAACTGTTAAGTTTTTAGAACTAATTTTTCGCATTAACTTTTTAATCTTCAATTTTAGCAAAATGTGTTCGCGATGAAAGTATTGAGGAACATCTCTGCCAACTTCTCCAAATGGTTCCAACATTCAAGATGCTGCAGGTTCCTTTCTGCTTGGATGCACTCTTTGAACTTTTTAAGCAAAGCACAAATAAACCAAGTCCAAGATGTCAGTCAAAAAGTTACATTGCAACGCCCTTATTCAATTACTAAAGCGATGGATGCATGGTTTGCTCAAATATAATAGAAATCGTGCCTGATCATGATTCACTTGTGCATTAAGCTAGTAGGGTCATCTCAAAATCGTTCATTACATAGCACGTGCATAAGAGAAAAAATGCAGGTCATGTGTTAACCCAGCCTTTGTTCCTACAAATGAGCTTGCTTTAAGTTTATTCTGCATATGCACAGTAAATTCTGAGTATGTTAACGGCAGATTTATGTTATGCACAGCCTTTGAAGAACGGGATATGCACAGCTTCCAAATAGTTTTTGAAACTACCCCTTTCTGTCACGCCTATACGAATTTTACCATTCATTAAAAGACTTAAAAAATATAGGATGAATTCAATTTATTGCAAAATCTTCATCTATATGCACAAAAATCTGTTTGGGCCACAAGCACAAAACCTTTTGGAGAAGTTGGCGGAAATTCTCCTCTACAACTTTCATCACGAACACATTTTGCTTAAATTGAAGACAAAAAAGTAATTGTGAAAAATTAGTTCTAGAAACTTAACAGCTGGAGCTGAGTACTGGTTCAACCTAGGAAGACCCGTCCCTACATAACTGAAAGATTGTTCATGTGTTGTAAAGAATCAAATCAAACAAACAGAAATCAAAAGATCATGACCAACACTCCGTTGGTCATGATCGTTGGTCATGATCTGGATTCAAACCATTTGACACTCTGAAAGTGTTCACAAATGAATCTTTTGAAAAGGCAAATTTTGAAAAAAGTCAGCAGGCAACAACAAAAGCATGTGAAATTACCCAGCATGCACAGAGTTAAGAAAATAATTTTAACCCTTAAAGTGCCAATCACGACTGCAGCAGACGTCAAATTTTGTGACATCTTTCCCAATTTTCGAAAGAAATAAGGTATGATATTTCATGAGAATTGTCTGCCAGCAGACGATTTTCATGAAATAACATGCCTTATTTGTTATTTTTCATAAAGCGGTAAAATTTGAAATTGTTGTCTGCTACAAATTATGGTGGCGCTTTATGGGTTAAAATATGCCCTATGTTCATGATCTGAATCCAATGTATCCTAACTGCAGCCTATGTATATCCAGATAAGGAAATTTTATTTGCGTAAAATTGTAATTGTTTTCTTACCCATCAATTTAAACATGTGTTTTGGGCACTCAAAAGAACTGTCTCATTGAGACTGTTCTTTTGAGTACCCACAACATATGTTTTGGATGAGGAATAAAGAAAATAGTTTTCCAATACACACTTTTATCTGGAGACCTGCTATGTTAACACATATACTAATGGTTTCAGAGTTTGAATTATCGATAATGAGCTGTATTTGGCCAAGCGCAATTGGTAGCATGTCTGATTGCAGATCCAAGGACAGTGAGTTTGATCCCGGCCTGGTCCCATTCTTTCGTGGCGATTGATCATGAAATATTTTCTATGGTCATTCTCCTCCTTCCGGGGGCGCAGTGGCTCAGTGGAAGAGTGCTTGACTCGAGACCGAGGGGTCGCGGGTTCGAGCCTCACCGTCGTCACTGCGTTGTGGTCCTTGAGCAAGACACATTTATCCCAGCTTAGTACTAGTTCAACACAGACAGACCCGTCCCTGCTTAACTGAAAGATTGTTGACGGGACGTAAAGAATCAAATCAAACAATCAAAATTCTCCTCTTTCTGCTGATTCAATAAGGGTTGGTGTCAATTACAAGCCAAAGTATGTGCATGAAGTACTGTTTAACTGCTTTGTCAAGCTTGCCCAGGAAAAAGGGTGCTTAGGCTAACTGGCTGTCTTGACATGACCATAGCTGTTGACTGGGACGTAAAACCACAAGCCAAACAACTAGGCTCAGTGGTTTTGATGATCGATCACCAGTATTTAAATGCCCTATTTAAATTCAGCTTTTCTCATGCTATACCATTTTGTTTCATCATGACAAACAGTACAGACTCAGATGAGATACATTTTGTTGCATCTTATCTGTGTCTGTACTGTTGTTGTCATGACAATTTAAGGGACAGCTGGGAAAAATTGGGAGTATAGATGACTAATCTTTTTATCTTTATATCTTTTTCAGATTTTTTGTATGTAATTCCCAGAAGAAACTGTGTGTGTGACATGTTTGTAGAGACTTCCAGCAGTGCTATTAAAGATAGTTAGACACAAGAGTTTGTTGTTTTAAAAATCAGTCACAGTGGCTACAATAGTCAAGCCATAGTTGGATAAATATGGCGTTTGAATAGGGCCAAATAAAGCAATACATACCTGTTTTTAGGGTAACCTGATCCTACCTAAATTTACTGGTGAAACCTTGGAATATTTTTTTTCAGGTTTTCTGAGGAAAATATAATTTTATGCATTTTGAAAGGCAAAAAGCCTTTCAAAATGTATAAAATTATACTTTTTTCCAGAAAAAACAACAAAAAACCCCTAAAATTTTCAGACTCATTACCCGAAGCACACTTTTTTATTTGGCCTAGATGCAAACCATCAGGATCTGGTTAAACTTGACATTCTAGACCTAGAGGAGATGGAGTTTTATTCAAATGACACAGGAGTCTAATTTAGCACTTGCTTACTTGGTAAATGCTAGCGGTTGACTCAAAAAGCAAACCGAATTTCCTATCACTTGCTAATTTTTGCTACAATCTTAGCCATCCAAATCATGCAATTAGATTTTCACTCTAACATTCAGGCTACCCTTCAATCACTGTGGCTCTGAACAGGCCCCCAAATAAGAGCGTGTAACTGAAAATTATTTTTCATATTTCCCAACCAAAACATATATTGTGGGTACTCAAAAGAACCGACCGTCTCGATGAGACGGTTCTTTTGAGCACCCAAAACATATGTTTAAACTGATCGATAAGAAAATAATCACAATTTTATGCTGATTTGTTTTGTTTAGCTTGCCCTATGCTCTGAAGAAGCTGGCTGATCTGGACCCACATGGATTGCTGGAAAGTCTGAATGTGGGTTTAGTAGAACAAAGGCTGGTTGATATGTACATGTTAAATCAACTTCAAACATCAGATTTTGTGTTTTTCTAAAAATAAAGAGAAGATATCGAGGATGATTTTATGTTTTTTCTTAAAAGTTGCTATCTTGAATGTGTTTGAAGAACTCCATTTCTGATCAGTCAATAAGCAAGGTGACCAACGCCTTCAGCAAAAGAGAAATATATTCACTTGTTATTTTTTGCAAGTGATTGAAATCTTTACCCTATGTAGGCCGGGAACCCCTAAATGGGTACTTTGATAAACAGCAAAGACCCAGATGATATATTTCATCAGGGTCTGCACTGTTTGCTTTGACAAAATCATCTTCAGGGAAAGAAAAACAATATTTAAAAAAAAAATTATATATCTTGTGACCCTCAATATATACAATGGACCATTCTGAGTAAAATTTGTGTATAGCTTTATGATGTCTGAAAAAGGGCAAATTTGATACCTGTTAAATTTTTTCTTGTTTCTCAATGCCAACAATTTTTTGTGGAGCGATTTGCAGTCCCCTTGATAAGTAATTAAAAACAAATCTTATTTCTTAACCAAAACATGCTGTAACTTCTAAAATTTTCCCTAGAATTTTATTTAATTAAAAGACATATTTGCCACGTTAAAAACTTCGCGACTTGGGCACAATTTAGCTGCATCAGTAACCGACCGAGTGGTTTCGCCACTTTTTAGAGGATTTTATTTTTACGAAACTTCATAGATGCCAAATTTCGCGAAAATAAAACCATCATGAAAATTTATAGTGTCAGTATGTTGTGGGGTTCTTAAAAGAACTGTCTCATTGAGACCGATCTTTTGAGAACCCAAAACAAATGTTTAAATTGATGGACAAGAAAATATTCACTAATTTTTGCTTATAAAGTATTTTGTTTATCTCATTCTATTGTTTTCTTCAAAAAAGTTGAAAAATTGCATTCAGACAACATTTTTTATCTTTAAGGTTAAAACAAATATAAGCCTAGTGTCCTTTTTGTGGGACGTAGACAAATAGTGGAAATCCAGATCACACATCGCAGAATGCGGTGTCTGATCAGGGTCCCCTCTGATTGCTTACAGAAAAATCTATAGAAAATTGAAAAAAAAAAGAAATACCAACCAGCAGCCCTTAACATGGAATGGACTGGTTTAATTGATAAGAGAGGGGAATTCTATTCAGCTTAAATGGGTTAAGTAAAGACCCTCATTTTGCACCTGTATATTGATATTATCACTGACAGCTTATATATGATGGACATTAAGTTCCTGAACAGCCATATCTTAATCAGGGGACAAAAATTCTACTCGTCCGCTCGTAATTACGAGTGAAATCTAGAAAGGACGAGTAATTCTTCCCCAAGCATCCTATAGGACGAGTGCTTTGGGAAGAATCACTCAAGGAAGTCATTGTTGTCAGTTACAAGCGAAAGTATGTGCACAAATTACTGGTTAACCGCTTGTTCAAGCCTGCCCAGGAAAAAGTGTAGTTAGGTGAACTGACCGTCCCGCAATGACCATAGCTGTTGACTTGGGACGTAAAGCAACAAACTCAACCAACCAAATCAAGGAAGTCATATTGCATAATATCCCTTATGTTCTTTATTGCATACACTATTAAAGGATGAGTACATGTGTTTGAAAGATGAGTGAAAATTGCAAGTCACTCGTCCTGCAGGACAAGTGCAATATTGAAATATTTTTGTCCCCTGATAATGCTGTTCTGAGCTTTATTGCTCACAGAACCTTGAGGGTCACTTTACTAGTATTGTGTCTCATTTCAATGATAGATTATAGATATTCAGGGCTGTTGCGGCCGGAATAAAATTAGAACTCTGATAGTTTGTTCTTTAATCATTTTTCAATGCATGAAGGTTAGCTATCCCCTTTAGTCGAAAATAGGTTTTACAATTTAACATCACTATCATCATTGGAATTTGATTAACACACGGGTGCAGGAGCATCTTCCACATCAGTGGGGCCCTCTCCAGGTAACTGGCTAGCTGCACACAGAGCAGTTCTTACTTTGGGTTAGACAGCCATTTGTATATTTGTAGCAAAGTTTTATGACAGGAGGATTATAAACATTTGTTTTAACATACCTCTATATTTGTTAACTCTTTGAGTTGAATGATAGTCGATACAGCTCCAAAAATCCAGTTATTCCAAAAATGTGATTTTTACCTGCATGGCTTTAGCGAAAGCAGGTCTAGTAGTGGGTCCACTCCGTCCATCTGTCAGCAACACTTTTGGGGTGCCTAGTTTGTGTAATCTGTAACTCCAACAGTTTTCATCCCTTTGTATTAAAACTTTGCCTAATGATTGTTCACATATTGAAGATGTGCACCTCCCATTTTGTGCACATTTGATAAATATTTTCTCATTTTTTACGGGTGTTGAATTTAGACATTTTTCCATATGTAATGCGTAGGGGTCGTCAAGTTTGTGTAATCTGTAACTCAAATAGTTTTCATTCCTTTATATTCAAACTGTGCATAATGATTGTTCACACATTGTAGATGTGCACCTTTTATTCTGTGCACATATGCTAGATCAAACTTCCGCGTAGCAAGTTTAGATATGATACTTTACAAAACGCGAATGACAAAGGTACTGATAAGTCTGCGCAGAGCATGCGCAGACTGGTATGCGCCTTTGTTGTTCGCAAACCACCGAAGACAGGACTTGGGTCGAGGCCCAGTTGACTTACATAAGTATTGGGACAAACAGTGTGGACCAATATCAGAATGCTCCTACATTGTACATTAACAGTCTGATCTGGGCCCACACTGCTTGTAAAAAGCTACTGTTTATTTCAGCAAACAAAGGCAAATCTATATTGAGGAGCTAGAGCGCGTTATTCGGGATCGTTTGCATGCATGAAGGCACCAACACAACTAATTGTTTGTGAATCTGTTTAGTTTATCTGTGTGTATATATGTGTGTGTGTGTTTGTCTGTCTGTTTTTAGTTCATGAGGAGAAAAAAATGAAGAATGCCAAGCAATATGCAAATCAGCTCATGCACGAAACATATGCAAAGTTTTTTTTAAAATGGAATAAACTGTAAGAGGAGTTGAGCTCACAAAGCACACACTGGTGGACGTTCTGGTAGACAGACATTCCGACACACGGGTTGTAAACTCCATTTTAATGCACCAGTCATTTGTATGTCCCGCCCCTTTGGGGCGAGGATACCGGGTACAAAGCGGGGCTTAAGTACCGGGATTTGACCTACTATATGTCCCCGCAGTGCCTTGGATGTGCAGGGGCTTTAATTTGCCGCTTAAATAGGCCACTACTGAAAGGTCCTCTTACCGTAACAGCGCACCTAAACATCTATATGCCAATATAAACCGAAAAGGGTGCAACTTGGTGGTAAATTCGCATGTTCTCGGACAGGGGCGGATCCAGAATTAATCGTATCGGGGGCGGGGTGGGGGGGTCAAGGTCTAAGCCTGACTGACGTTTTAGTCGTTCTTTACTTTCTTTTTACAGAGTGTTCCAATTGACCATTCCAAGGGAGCTAAAACTTCCAAGGAGGGAGAGGGGGTCCAAATATATTAGGCGCTGTGGGGGTCGGTGTAGGCCACGGTGAGCAGTGGGGGTCCTAATACTTAATCTTAAATAAACCTATTTTAAGCGAATCGGCAAGTCTAGATAGATTTTAAAAAAAATGAAAAAAAAAGAACACATATGGGACTTTAACGGACATCCAGGTAGCTGCGGTGCGCTGAAGCGGTAATAGGGAATTATAATGGAAGGTGTTAGTTTTTATACTATATCTTTTGAAATTATTAAAGCAGAATTCCTGTGCAAACAAATGTTTTACCTAAATATCTTGCGATTATTCTGATATATTTTTTATGAATTTCCCTCTGCAAACTCTTCGTCCTTTTTGATGGTTTTTGATAGAACCCCAAGAATGATTAAATTATATAGTAAAACAGGCTTTTTGAGATCAGCTCATTGGTAGATATTCGGTCATAGTTATTAAAGTATTCAATATATTTTCCCTGTGCAAACGGGACACTATGCTCAGTTCAATTGCGAACAAATTGGTATATTTTTCATACAATTAAATAAAATTTGATGTAGCTTTTTTAATTTTTCCTGATACAACCCTTTGACATTTTTCACAAGCTTTCCACGATAGTCTATTTTTAGCAACTGCATCCAAGGTAACAACAGGTATTGACCACACATACACTATAGTGATCGCGTGTCTGTAACTCAGCTTTTTTGAGCGTCAAAGACTATCTATCTATCTATCTATCTATCCAGCTATTTATTTATTTATTTATTTATTTATTTATTTATTTATTCTATAAAGTTGCGCTTGATCAGGGTATTCACTGTTTGCATCAAGAATATTCTATTAAATTTTAAATAAAAAATAAAAATACCACCCGACTTAATACAGAATGAACTTGCCCAAATGACAAGAGTGGAAAATTCTATTGACCTAAATTGGTTAAGATTCTACACTCGCTAGTGGCGATAAATTTGGTACAAACAGTGTTGATCCAGATCAGGCCCGAAAAAGCGTCGAACTGATCTGGATTCAAACTATTTGAGTGAGAAACGTTGACACTGTGATTAAAGGATAAACATTGAAATATTGTTTCATAGGCCCATTTAAGAAGGGACGGCAGACAACTAGATAGCTGGCAAAATTATTCAGCATGCACAGAGTTAATTGACACATTGTTCTAATTGAAACGCTTCAATTTATTGCCAATTATATAATATGAGAATTGACGGAGTCTTTTCGGTGTAAAAACTGCGAAAAGATTATCTAAAGAAGAGCCGACTTGTCAGTATCTACTTCTCATTAGATCATTTAAACTTTTTTCTTCGGCGTCTGATCAGAATCTCCACGTTGTCTTATAAAAGGTTCTATTAAAACCTGAATAAAGAATATAAATACCACCATACAACCCTTGGTTCAGAAATGGACTGGTCCAACTTATAAGAGTGGGAAATTGGACTCATTAGCTAATTTATTTGTTCTTCGGCGTCTGATCATGGTCTCCACGGTTTCTTATAAAAGGTTCTATTAACATCTAAATAAAAAAATATAAGTACCACCATACAACCCTTGGTTCAGAAATGGACTGGTTCAACTTATAAGAGTGGGAAATTCGGGTAATATTTATTTTTTTAAATTATAATTTATGAAAATACGGCATTAATTTTGTAATATAAATAATTATAATTCGACTGGCACCATTATTTACAAGTATGTTATATCACAATCAGAATCTTGAAATTATTTTGACTTTTAAGAAACGCCACAGAACTCAGTCGCCTCATTCGGGTCTTCACTGATTGCATTGGATAAGCCGTATTTACCAATAAACCAACACGCCGTATTGGACCCCATGCTGTGTGGTTGCGTGAGGTGATTTGTGTCATCTGGTGATTTTTCCCCCAACCAAAATGGACCCAGATCAGGCACGACAACGGGATTTTTATTGGATTCAAACAGATGGTATATCGTATATCTGAAAATTGTTTTTGAAAAAGGTAAAATTTAAAAAAAATGCAAGAAAAAAAGACGCTTATAAAATAATGTCAATGCTGCGTGTGCATGCATGCATATGCATGCTAATGCTCTCATATGATATTAACATATTTTGGCATTAGTGATTAATTGATTTGGATCTACACGGTTTTCTGGCTTCTCCAACATCAGCTTTTATCAGGGGCTTTTGCGCATGTGCGATATACAAATGTTATCTATGTATACCTGTAGACGGATCTTTATTCCCTTTACAACTAAATTCGATATTCCACACTTCTTTCTCTGAAGATCTATATTGTCATAGAAAACAGAGCAGACTCTGATGTAATGCCACCCGTGTTTATACTGTCAAAGTATCCCATTGAATATCTCACTTTGGATACGTAAACATGTGCGTTAATGAGTGGCATTTGCGCATGTGCGATCAGTACCAGATTATAGATCAATGGAATTGTCCATAAAGTTTGAACGGTTAGGTCAGGACGGTCCATTTTATATATTGAGGGATTTCATAAAAAAATATTTCATTTCTTTCTCTGGAGATCGAATCTGTCCTAGAATACAGTGTAGACCCCGATGAAAAGTCGTTTGTGCAGTATTTCCTCTAGGTCTTCACTGTTTGTCATAGTCCCCGTTTACTTTGTTTCGCAACAATATGCGAGTCTAAAACGACTTTATCATTTGACACACCAGCGCATGAAAAAAGCTGCCACAACGATCATTCCTCGTCCGTTTGGACGCACTGTAACCCTTTGTACATTTGATCAGTGTCTCCACTGTGATATGGACAGTTTTAAACTGTTTTGATTACCACTCCCATTTGTGGACAGTGGAAATGATCACTTTTCGTGACTGAACACGTCGCGAGAAAACCTGACTTTGTTAACTCCGAACAGCAAAGGTGCAGGACAGAATACGCATCTGCGCAGTCTGATCATCGCCTTTATTTTTCGCTATCTCTTAACTTGCGAAACAGCACGTTCAAAGAATGCGGCGTTTAGACAGGGTCTTCACTGTTCGCGCACACTATTGAATAAATTTAATATCCCGAGCGATGATCAGACTGCAAAAGTTGTGTAGACTCATCTACGCGTCAGCATGCAAGAAAGCGATTTTCTTGCGACGGTAATCAAATTCATTATGAAGTGTCGGGCCAAATCTAGGTCCGCGCTGTTTGCTATACAAGCAGTAACTCCACATGGTCTGGTTCGAATTGCCTATCGTAGAGTTATTATTATTTTATTTAAATCAGGGTCTTCACTGTTCGCTCTCAGATGGTTCCTCTAAAAGTTCAATAAAATTTAAAAACCGACACCAACAGCTGTAAAATTTGAAATGAACCCGTCCGATTGATGAAATGGGGAACGTTCATTCGACTTAAATCTTACTGATCAGGGAGGGCGAAAATACAGCAGATCTCTCTACATACTTTATCAGCACCTAATATAGGTCAACCGATGATCAGACTGTGTCTGTGTACGTGTTGGGTAGACTTATCAACGCGTTTTTCTTTATTTGTTATGAAATGTATTAAAATTATAAATGATACTAAATTTATGCTTGTTTCATTTGATGTATATCTGATGTACACTCTGATCAATGTTCGATGCACACGCGCAGAAAAATATTCTAATAGTAATGCTACAAATTTTCGATAATCTGTTTCACTATAAAAACATTGTAACAGTCCAGTGGATTAAACGCCTTAAGCTATGCATGGTTACTAAGGCGACTCTGCCACCTGCTAAGGAATTAAAAATACACAGGGGTAACAACCTACGTCATAGCGTGGGTGTTGTAAACACGTAGTATGACGCCATCTTTGATTTGCAAGGTTAGTTTTTCCCTTCGTAAATGTCGTACAAATTAAAGTCTGTCAAAACTAAGCAGTGCAGGCGGTGCCTAACATCACACTTGAACAGAATATACAATGGTCACGTCCAGAAATGCCGTTGCCTTTGTAAACATTCACCCACAAAAATCGAAGTGGGTGACTGCTTAAATTATCCTCGCGTCTCCCGCTTCGATTCTTGTGGGTGAATGATTACAAAGGCAACGGCATATCGGGGCGTGACCGTTATATATTCTGTTCAAGTGTGATGTTAGGCACCGCCTGCACTGCTTTGTTTGAACAGACACTCATTTGTTTAATTTTACGAAGGGGAAAACTGACCTTGTAAATCAAAGATGGCGCCGTACTACGTGTTTACAACATCAATGCTATGACGTAGGTTGTTACCCTTGAATACAGGTAGTGTCCTGGCAGAATGAGATACGAACGCTCGATGTCCTCAAAAGTCCGACATGACGTCCACACATAAGTTAACTCTTTGCCTGCTAGCGCTGAATTTTGTCATCTACTGATGATCTTTGCAAACAGTACGAACAGAATATCAGCCCTGATGTTGGCCCAAGCTGTTTTACACTCTGGCGCTACCCCCCCCCCCCCCCCACAAATAAATTTTAAAATAGCTAAAAAAGTAATGCTTGCAATACCTTAGGACGATAAATTTTTATTCAAATGGGTTTTAATAAGCCTTTAATAGCCTCCTGTCAATTAGATAGAGACTAATAGTTTTTCATCATCTTTAAACCACAACAGAAGTCGCCTGTTTGTGTCCGCTACTGAAATGTAAATACCTCTTGGTCCAGCCGTGTAGAAACAGATCAGACTGCCCTCGACGCCCAGACTGTCCCTACGAGAGCAGTCCGATCTAGGTCCACACATTTTACCTCTAAATTTACATTATCAATAATGCAGCAAACGAGAAACCAGCGATGCATTATTGATAAAGGCGCTAAGGGTTAAATTTCGTTTTGGCGTCTTTTCGCCTTGCGTCTTTTCGTTATTTCGCATGGCGTTATTTCGTCTTTTCGCGTGGCGTTTTTTCATCTTTTCGCATGGCTTTTTTTTTGTCTTTTCGCCTGGCGTTATGGCGGGGCGCCAAGACGAAATAACGCCAGGCGAAAAGACGAAATAACGCCACGCGAAATAACGAAAAGACGAAATAACGTCAGGCGAAAAGACGAAAGATAAGAGTTTAAAATGGCGTTATTTCGCATGGCGTTTGTCGTCTTTTCGCGCTCGTTTTTTGTCATTTCGCGTGGCGCATTTCGTTATATCGTCTTATCGCCTTGCGTTATTTCGTCTTTTCGTTATTTCGCTTGGCGTTTTTTCGTTATTTCGTCTTTTCGCTTGGCGTTATTTCGTCTTGGCGCCGCGCCATAACGCCAGGCGAAAAGACGAAAAAACGAAATGGCACAAACAAGCCACCACATATATATAGGCAATTTTGATACATATCCACCGGCGAGCAGTGTATGCTCCGATGAGCCTGTATACAGAAAGAATGGACGTATAGGATGGATCAGACTAAAAATTACAACTGTGCTAGTCCTCTGAAAAATACGCAGTGTGGGCGTTGAAATGGGGCTTTTGCGCACATGCGTGCCGAAGCTCGTGTCCTGGTCCAATAATAGGGTGAGTACTGTGAATTCGGAAATTTTCGCGAGGGTTTATTTTCGCGAAATGCGAAGTTTCGTGAAAATAGAACCCTCGCGAAATGGAGGAGTTACTATGTCATTTACTGATGTAGGTTAATCATGTCCTAGTCGCGAATTTTTAACGTCATAAATATGGTTTTCGCGAAAAAAAATTCTCACGAAAATTTCCAATTTCACAGTAGTCACCGACTTTAGATTGTATTTCTAGCACACGGATTTGGAGCTGCCTTGGTACAATGTATGCATTTGTCCCGTTGAAAATACCCAATGAAGACTACTCGGATAATTCTATGTTGGTTTGTTGCAGTTGTCTTCCTTTATGCCAGTCTCCCACTTTCCTCCACCTTTGAAATTCTCATAATAATATTTCAATAAGTATGACATGATTATGTGTACATGTAAATACAGGGGTAAACGTGTATTTATTTTGCAATCATGGCGGTTCGATATTTATCAATATATTTTGTTTACCCTGTCACCATGGTTGGTGTTTTGAATACATGTGTAATTAAGGATAGATAGATCAAAACACTGGTAAGTTTAAATTACATTTGTCCTCATTTTGTTAATTAGGTCAATGAAAAGAATAGAAGGACGAGCCTATTTAGCCCCCGTCTCGGCAGTCATCGTCGCGAGTGACAGAAAAGGGGATCACATGGATCCGCGCTTGTGAAATCTTTAAACGTTTGCCCAGCTATGAAGTTCGGCTATATGTTAGCACTCATAAACTTCCATGAATATATTTACAAGAGCAGTGCAGGCTCTGACGGGACTGCATGGATGCGATGTCTCGTCTGATCCTTCTCTGGTCGCCAATGCGATAAGTGTGAAACTTCATTGTAAATCTATGCATGCTTTTTGTTCGAACGTTGGGATTTAAATAGTCTTATATTATGCTCCTCGTCTCGAGAAAACCTGTCTTCGAGGTTAGGTTAGCGATCAGGCACATGTAAGCTCAGCTATCAAGACTAGCTGGATTATATTGAATCTTGAATGTAGCAAGTTGAGGTAATTTAGTGTACCTTTCATGAGCGATGATCAAACTGGGGATACGCCTTTGTGGTAAGCATGCGACGAAATAATGTTTTCACGCGACTGAGGCCCACAAACTGTAAACCTTGATCTGACTCCGTTGTCTGTGGATAAGCACTAATGCAGATCTACTGAAGAGTTTACACTTAATTGTTCGTACTCGTAGACCTGCACACGTAAATGAAAATGCCAAAAATGGTGTTTCGACCGCCTGGGCTTCGACGCGAGAAAGCCTGTCTGCGTGGGTTTGAGAACAACAAAGGCGCAGACCAGCCTGCGCATCCGCGCAGTCTGATCAGCGCCTTTGTTATTCACATTTTGGAAAGTATATCTATACTTGCTGCAAGCGAAATTTCATTTTTCTAGCTAGTCTCTGTAACTGAAGGGATTGTTCAAGTTGAGTCCCTCTTTATCTGACACCCAGTAGACAGGTTTTGTCGCGTCGAGGACCACTCTTTATTATTGATACAACATAAATAATTTGCTTCTCAGAGAATAGCAAATTTATCAAAATAGAAGGTAAAGCTGGAAACTATTCTTAACAAGAAATATCTTTAAAAAAGATATTCGGCGGCTCTCAAATACTGACGATAAACGCAACCAAATTCGCTGGTTTAGACGAGGGCGCAACACCCTTGGGCCCTTATAGTGCAACGAGAGGATTTACATGGTAGTAGCACGACTGATATGCCGATAGTCGGTCGGTTGAAAATGTCCGATAAACAAACAATTTTAACACAATTTACTCGAAAAAAACGTTGATTTTTTCTTTGATATTTTCCGACTTGAAAAGGGGATTTTTCATCCGAACATAGGAGAAAAGAAACGTTTTGGCATTGGGAATATAACCGTATAACGGCCAAAAAAGACTATTGTCGAAATATATGAAACAGACTATAATCATGTCCAGATATGGGAATTGGAAAAGTTACGAATATTTTATTTAAATAACGTAATATTACTGTAAAGTCCTTTCGAATTTAGTGGGTTATTTTATAATGCACTTCTTTACTGTGTGCAAGGCATGTAAACAATGATAGTGACAACAATTTACAAATACTGTACATCGGGGGTTGACCTATATTCGAGACGAGGTCGTTAATACATTTGCATTTTTAGACCAAGTGCACAGACTGGTTCTCTGCCATTTACATGTATGTTTTCAAGTTTAGTTTCATGTTTAATAAGATTGTAAGGACATTCTGAGTATCAACCAATGAGAGCATCTTTCTCCAGTCGGTGTGATGAATATTACAATTTAAAAATGCTTCTGATTGGTGAATAATTTAGAGCTAAAGCGATATTAGAACGGCGGCCTTTTGGCCGCCGTAAAAATATTCAAATTCCGCCAAAATTGCGATTTTCTACAATACGTATCAAATTGATAAAATACGTCTGTCATTCTACTGCTTAATAGCCATGATAGTGTAGAAGGGTCAGCGCTCATGTACTCAAAGCTACATACGAAATTCGATATTCAAGCTAGTCTCGGTAGCTGAGCTTTCACGTTTTATGGCGAAATTGACTAATCGCTGGTTGATTTACCCTTCTATATTATTATTGCCATTATGCAGTTGAATGCCAGATGTACTTTATCAATATGTTCAAGAATGCGCTGACAACAGTTTGAAAAAAAACCCATGCTGCTCGACACGCGTGGAATGTACAAAAAACGAACCCTGTGCAAAATTGCACAGATTTCATAGTTGATACTTAAACGCGATTGTTTCCCTTTAAATATGTTAAAGACATATTAACCCTAAAGTCGTCTGCTGAAGTCGTCTGCTGCATATATTTGCCTAACATTACTGCCTAGCATTAAGTACAGAAGCAAATAGTGTGGAACCAGATCAGACTGCTTCTATAGGAGCAGTCTGATCTGGGTCCACATTATTTGTCATAAAGGCTTCTTAAACATTTCAACAGACGAGAAAATCAGTCGACTTAAGCTGTGAATGGCGATTTTAAAAAGTGTAAAAGAGAAATTTACTCACATCCTTTTCTATTGTCCCGTACCACACCGGATATATAGGCGGCAATCGAAAACGTTAATACTCTCGACGAACGTAGATCAAAACTTGTTAGATTATCATTTGTCGCTCGACTGGCGACAAATGCCAGTCGAAAATACTGTTTTTAGCGATTTTTGATTCGCATTCGTCGATTGTCTAGAGCGTTTTCGATTGCTACCTATCTGGTGTGCGTACATCTACTGAGAATTTAAGCATATATTGCATGCTATGATATAAAAACAATAGTAATCACCGCGCAATTTTCGCCAAAACATTTGCTATTAAACACATGAACATATAGGAAGTACTTTTAAAAAGACAGCCAGTCGCATTTTGTTTATTACTTAGTATACATGTTAATTTTCACACCGGATAGGCGGCAATCGAAAACGCTCTTAACAATCGACGAACGCGGATCACAAATCGCTAGAAACAGTGTTTTCAATTGCCATTTGTCGCCAGTCGGGCGAAAAATGGTAATCGAAAACTCTGTTTCTAATTTTTTTATCTATGTTCGTCGATAGTATTAACGTTTTCGATTGCCGCCTATCCGTTGTGATTATGAATTTAAAACCATACAAATCTCATGTTCTTATAAGTTACTGTAATTTACATGTATCGTTCCAGAAATATTGACATTCTACAATCAAGACCATCACGATGTATGGATACGGTGTAAGTATTATTTTCGAAGTTGCATTTTTCAAAGACAGATGAAGTCGACTTTCGCACCCAGGTGAACCGCATGTCAAGATCTCGGAGGATGTTGGCTACCGGAGGTAAACAAAGGATTTTGGGGTTGGACATGGTCTGTATTGAGACGATTTTATTTCATTTAGATTCGCTTTGAGGGATAAGAACAACATACAGGTCGATAGTATACAGAATGATGATAACTCTGAAACCAATACATATTTTTGAACTGAATCTGTTAGAGTTTAAATCGCATTTGAATTCGGAAATGCAGTAATTTGGACGAATATTTCGAATTCATCAGTTAATATTCATATCTATCATTTTATTTTTACTTTGTTCACAGCCACCGCTGGAAAGTATAACCTCTCTTTGGAATGTATCAGTCAAATACAATTCAAAAATACTTGTAAAACACTTATTTATTTGCAGTTTTATGACGGTGGTATCATGTTTATGGGTAGCTTTCCGTTCGGAGGTATGTTGGGTAGCTGTCGGAGGGAAGGTTTGTGCATGTTAACATTGATTGCGGAGATGGGCAAATTGATTATGCCCATTAAACAAGCTCTAGCATACGGAAACAAAAGTGTAACACTCAAACACTTAAAAAAAGGTGGTTCGATTGGCGAGGAACATAACATAGGAGAAACAAGCTTAAATAAACTAATTTGTTTGAGGTTTTGTTCAACATTGAATGGGTGTTTTTGTGCATTAAGTTGTTTTGTTTGTTTTGGCCTACCATATCTATTTAGCCCTTTGCATCACCTTAAAGAAACAATCTGGCAGTTACATAACATGCCAAAGCATTATACTGTGAAATGGACAGATAATTGTGAAGGTGACAGATCAAGTAGCAATGCAATTAGTATACCAGATGTTTATATGAGCACCTGCACGGTCTAATCAATCTTCACTAGATGCATAAATTTAACTACATGTAGGTGTTTTCGCATTTACACAACAGAAGTTAACCCACTTTAAAGAACGGCCTTTGGGTTAAAACAATTGTAAATGACCAGGAAATGCCACAATCCCGGACACACATGGCACCAAGAGACAGGGACACTGGAACACAGACAAAGAAGGAATACGCACAGAAGTTAGAATACAATAAGCAAAGCATTCAGCTCCCTTTATCTCAGTGAGGGTATTGCCAAACTAGAAATGACACAATATAAGCGTTTAACACGAAGTGCTACACACGAACCCCCAGCAAATACAACAAAAATAGTAAGTGAGTATGATCAGGAAATACCACAATTACAAACTTCAGACAAACCCATGGCACCGTGAGGAAGAGCCACACAGCCACACAACAATCACGAGACACTACGAAGATAAACTAAGCAAAGCAACCAGCTCTATCTTCCCCATCTACTCGCTCTCTATTTTCTCTCTCTACATATATATTTCTCTCTCTCTCTCTCTTCTCGCTCTCCTCTTTACTCTCTACTCGCTCTCCTCTCTACTCGTTCTCTCTCTCTCTCTCTCTACTCGCTCTCCTCTCTACTCGTTCTCTCTCTCACTCTCTCTACTCGTTTTCCTCTCTACTCAATCTCTCTCTCTCACACACTCTCTAATCACTCTCCTCTTTACTATCTACTCGTTCTCCTCTCTATTCGTTCTCCTCTCTACTCGTTCTCTCATTCTCTCTCTCTCTCTCTCTTCTCGTTCTCCTCTTTACTCTCTACTCGCTCTCCTCTCTACTCGTTCTCTCTCTCTCTCACTCACTCTACTCGCCCTCCTCTTTACATTTCACTCGCTCTCCTCTCTCTCTCTCTTCTCTTTGTCTCTTTCTACTCTATCTCTCTCAATATACTTTATTCTCTAATCGCACCTCTTCTCTACTCTCTCTTTCTCTACTCGCACTCCTTCTCCTCGCAGTCCTTCTCTACTCGCACCCCTTCTCCTCGCAGTCCTTCTCTACTCGCAATCTTTCTCTACTCTCTCTTTCTCTACTCGGACTCCTTCTCTATTCGCACTCCTTCTCCTCGCAGTCCTTCTCTACTCGCACTCCTTCTCTACTCACTCTTTCTCTACTCGATCTCCTTCTCTACTCGCACTCCTTCTCCTCGCAGTCCTTCACTACTCTCTCTCTCTCTTTCTCTACTCGCACTCCTCTCTACTCGCACTCATTCTGTACTCGCACTCCTTCTCTACTAATACTCCTTTTCTACTCGCACTCCTTCTCCTCGCACTCATTCTCTACTCTCTCTTTCCCTACTCTCTTTTTTACTCTCTCCTTCTCTACTCACACTCCTTCTCTTCACTCTCTATACTTTATCCTCTTCTCGCACTCCTCTCAACTCTTTCTATACTGTATTCTCTACTCATACTCCTCTCTCTATACTTTATTCTCTACTTGCACTCCTTCTCTGCTCACTCTTTCTCTACCCACACTTCTTCTCTACTCGCACTCCTTCTCTACTCTCCCCTCTCTACTCGCACTTCTTCTCTACTCGCACTCCTTCTCTACTCGCACTCCTTCTCTGCTCGTACTCCTTCTCAACTCGTACTCATTCTCTACTCGCACTCCTTTCAACTCGCATCCCTTCTCTACTCGCACTCCTTCTCTACTCACACTCCTTTTCTACTCGAACTCCTTCTCAACTCGTACTCATTCTCTACTCGCACTCCTTCTCAACTCGCAACCCTTCTCTACTCGCACTCCTTCTCTACTCACACTCCTTTTCTACTCAAACTCCTTCTCTACTCGTTCTCATCTCTACTCTCTCTTTTTCTGCTAGCACCCCTCTTCTCTCTCCTCTACTCAGTCTCTCTCTTTCACACACTCTCTAATCACTCTCCTCTTTACTATCTACTCGTTCTCCTCTCTTTTCGTTCTCCTCTCTACTCGTTCTCTCTCTCTCTCTCTCTCTACTCGTTCTCTGTCTCTCACTCGCTCTACTCGCCCTCCTCTTTACATTTCACTCGCTCTCCTCTCTACTCGTTCTCTCTCTCTCCCTCCCCCTCTCTCTCTCCCTCCCCCTCTCTCTCTCTCTCTCTCTCTCTATTCTCTTTGTCTCTTTCTACTCTGTCTCTCTCACTCAATATACTTTATTCTCTAATCGCACCTCTTCTCTACTCTCAGTTTCTCTACTCGCACTCCTCCTTCTCCTCGCAGTCCTTCTCTACTCGCACTCCTTCTCCTCGCAGTCCTTCTCTACTCGCACTCCTCCTCGCAGTCCTTCTCTACTCGCACTCTTTGTCTACTCTCTCTTTCTCTGCTCGGACTCCTTCTCTACTCGCACTCCTTCTCCTCGCAGTCCTTCTCTACTCGCACTCCTTCTCTACTCTCTCTTTCTCTACTCGAACTCCTTCTCTACTCGCACTCCTTCTCCTCGCAGTCCTTCACTACTCTCTCTCTCTCTCTCTCTCTCTTTCTCTACTCGCACTCCTCTCTACTCGCACCCATTCTGTACTCGCACTCCTTCTCTACTAATACTCCTTTTCTACTCGCACTCCTTCTCCTCCCACTCATTCTCTACTCTCTCTTTCCCTACTCTCTTTTTACTCTCTCCTTCTCTGCTCACACTCCTTCTCCACACCCTGTATACTTTAACCTCTTCTCGCACTCCTCTCAACTCTTTCTATACTGTATTCTCTACTCACACTCCTCTCTCTATACTTTATTCTCTACTCGCACTCCTTCTCTGCTCACTCTTTCTCTACCCACCTTTCTTCTCTACTCGCACTCCTTCTCTACTTGCCCCTCTCTACTCGCACTTCTTCTCTACTCGCACTCCTTCTCTACTCGCACTCCTTCTCTGCTCGTACTCCTTCTCAACTCGTACTCATTCTCTACTCGCACTCCTTCTCAACTCGCATCCCTTCTCTACTCGCACTCCTTCTCTACTCACACTCCTTTTCTACTCGAACTCCTTCTCTACTCGTACTCATCTCAAATCTCTCTTTTTCTACTAGCACTCCTCTTCTCTCTCCTCTACTCGCACTCCTTCTCTTCTCGCACTCCTTCATTACTCGCACCCCTTCTCTACTTGCACTCCTTCTCTACTCGCACTCCTTCTATGCTCGCACTCCTCTACTCGCACTCATACTCAACTCGCACTCCTTCTCAACTCGCACATCTTCTCTACTCGCACTCCTTCTCTACTCGCACTCCTTCTCTACTCGCACTCTTTCTCTACTCGCCCTCGATCTCTACTCGCACACCTTCTCTACTCTCATTCCTCTTCTCGTATTCCTTCTCTACTAGCACTCCTTCTCTACTCGCACTTCTTCTCTATTTGCACTCCTTCTCTACTCGCACTACCTCAACTCGCATCCCCTCGACTCGCTCTTTCTCTACTCGCTCTTTCTCTACTCGCTCTTTCTCTACTCTTTCTTTCTCTACTCTCTCTTTCTCTGTCTCTCTCTGTGTCTCTCTGTCTGTCTCTGTCTCTTTCTCTCTCTGTCTCTCTTCTCGCACTCTTTCTCTACTCGCACTCCTTATTTTCGCACTTCTTCTCTACACGCTTTTCTCTACTCTCTTTTCTCTACTTTCTCCTTCTCTACTCGCACTCCTTCTCTGCTCTATACTTTATTCTCTACTCGCACTCCTCTCTACTCTCTCTGTACTTTATTCTCTACTCGCACTCATCTCTACTCTATCTATACTTTATTCTCTACTCTCTCTTTACTTTATTCTCTACTCGCTCTCCTTGTCTACTCTCTCTTTCTCTACTCGCACTCCTTCTCTACTCACACTCCTTCTCTACTCGCACTCCTTCTCTTCTCGCACCCATTCTCTACTCACACTCATTCTCTACTCGCACTCCTATACTCGCACACCTTCTCTACTCTCACTCCTCTACTCGCACTCCTCTACTCGCACTCCGTCTCTACTCGCACTCCTTCTCTACTCACACTCCTTCTCTACTTGCACTCCTCTCTACTCGCACTCCTCTACTCGCACTCCCTCTACTCGCACTCTCTCTACTCGTTATTTCTCTACTCGCTCTTTCTCTACTCTCTCTTTCTCTACTCTCTTTCTCTACTCTCTCTTTCTCTGTCCCTCTCTGTCTCTGTCACTCCCTGTCTCTCTCTGTCATTCCCTGTCTCTCTGTCTGTCTGTCTCTCTCTCCCTCTCCAATGTATTTGGTATTTAACTTAAAATATCATGAGCAGCACGAGAACTTAATGAAATGATAGCGAGTGTTCGACTCCCATGTTCCGTCTTCCTCTGTCAAATTCCAAGAACGTCATTCGATGGTAAAAAACTGTAATAGCGTGCTAGCAGGGAACATTTTTATCATGGAATTGAGAGAGCAGTTCTCTGTATGCCTTAACAATGAGGCCCACGAGTTAGGGTGTATTTGTACAAGCCATTTTATTCTAGGGAAAGGGAAAATGCCAAGCTGAGGGGAACAAAATTGTCAGATAACAGGGAAATAAATAAAACATGAAACATGGAGACAAATCAATATTTAAGAAGAACAAGGGAATAGGTGCCTCCTGGGAGGGCCGCTATTATAGATAAAAGAACACACATCACAACTATAAAACTACTAAACTTGATCGTTTTAAAAAATATTGTACCCAAACTCTAAACGAGTAACAGCTAGTTTACAATCCGATTGTCCATCTCTTTCTGAAAAGGACGTCACCCAGGTACATTTATTGAACTAAAGATAATTTAAAGTCGTACTGCAAATAGTTGTGGAAAGATCTAATTAAACATTGGATCTTTACAGAAATGGGAAGCTATCTGCTTTTATATAAGTACAAATATATAACATGTTACATGTACAAATACATGTTGTTTTATGCATATGGAAATCGCTATTAACAGTGTTTTGATTGCCATTTGTCGCCAGTCGGGCGACACATGGCAATCGAAAAATTGGGCGACAAATGGCAATCAAAAGCCCTGTTTCCAGCAATTTTTATCTACGTTTATCCGGTGTGAAACTTTTAAAAATATCTTAAAGATATACAACTCATCTCTATGGCTTCTTATTGAACGACAAATGAGCCGCGACATGTGTTTCCAACAATGTGACATTTTGACATGAATAGACTCAGACGAGCCTGTGTCTATTAGTAAGAAACTCCAAATTATGTTCGTTCAGAAGCTTAATATTCATATAATATTCAAGCGACAAGCAAAGGCTCTGATCAGACTTTGCGTATGCGCAGGCTGGTCTGAGCATTTGCTGGTCGAACATATCACATTGTTGGAAATCTCATATCACGCGGCTCAAATTATATTGTTTAAAAAGATGCCATTGTGGGGCTTGTGCTGCTGTTACCGGAATATGAGGACCTGGGCCCGGAATTACAATGCCTCCTTAAAGTTAAGGAAGACTTACTGAGTTAAGTATAGATTTTTCAGGATGCAAAAAGTAACGTTTTAAACTGATTAAAATAGAAAAGTTTCATTTTTTTGTAGATCACAATGATATCTTAGACCACAAATACTGCATCGATCCATAAACTTATTTAGCATGTTGAAATATTAATACTTAACTTAAGTCTTCCTTAACTTTAAGGAGGCATTGTAATTCTGGGCCCTGTACTACTATGTATAAAATTTAAAAACGCTAAAAGATAAAACAACAGAACGGATTACCACCAAAACTGCAATATCTTCAATATTTTTACGGGTATTTGTTATATGGATTACTTTGTCCACCAATCATGACAAATATGCAGTGAAAATCCAGATAAGCTTACATGTATACTAATACTTTTAAGAAGGAACTGACAACAGACCAAAAACGTAAATTGCTTTTAAATACGTGTGGTATTTTATTTTACTGTCGCAATGGCGCAAAGAGCACGGCTATAAAACGTATGCAAACTGTACAGGGTTCATTGTTATGGTTTTTATTTTGTTTGATTTTATTCTTAACATCCCAGTCAACAATTTTTCAGTTATGTCGGGATGGGTCTTCCTGGGTTGAACCAGTACTAAGCTATGATAAATGTGTCTTGCTCAAGGACACAACACAGTGACGCCGGAGAGGCCAGAAATTCGAACGCTCACGTTTCTCGATAGCTGCGCATTCAACTAAGATGAAGATGCGCGGATTCAGAGAGGGGGTGGCAGAGGGTCCTGACCCCCACCCTGGAAAATCGGAAACCTTTGGGGCTCTTTAGCAATACTGGTCCAGATTCCCTGGAAAATCAAAAGCTACCAAGCCAGCATTCCATAGTGGGTAATTATCGCCCCGCCAGCGTTTTGCTTTTGGGCTGATGATGGTCCGCTTTTAGTGGTATTTTGATTCCTTGCTCTATTCATCTAAAAAGTATGTCAGAGTTAAGTTGGGCTTCGTCTGACAAAATTTCTGGATCCACGCATGATTAAGCGATAATTACAGAATCGCATGAGATGTTTTGTTGTATAATTATGTGCATTTTTCTCACTAATATTTTACAAAACCGAAGAAAGCGTATCAGTGCAAAGCTACTAGATGACGGTACAAGACATGGACATACCCTATCCCAGCCAGCACACAATATCGGGCAGCCATCGACCCGCCGGCGAAATGCCATTCAAATGTTTTAGATGTTGCAAAAAAGGAAGAAAGGAAGGCGTGGGAGGGGTAGGGGGGGGGGGTTGGCGACCGGCTAGAGAGGCCCGTTGAAACCCATTCAATTTTTGTGGTGTTTTATTTGAATGTGTTGTTGTTGTTTTTTACGGTTCACAGGGGGGGGGGGGTAATTATTCATATAGTTTGTTTCATTGAATGGAATCCTGAAAGGCGGTGCAACAGAATGGTGTTTCAGTGGGCTAGGCGAGTTGCATGGTTAAATGGATTTGATCAGGGTATTTCAGTGAACTGAGTGGTCTAGGTGCTTCTCTGCGCTAGGCGGTTTAGGTGTATCAGTTGCCTAGAGAGTTTTGGGAGTTTCAATGGGTTGGCTGTTTTGTGTATTTCAGAGGACTGTGCGCGTTTAGGTGTTTTTTGGCGATTCAGTAGACTGGTGGTTATGGGTGTTTCAATTGTCTGGATGGCATACATGTATATTTTTGGATCAAAGGTTTACTAATCATGTACACGTGGCATCTTAACCAACAGTTTCCTTGAATTTTGACACTTCATTTACACAACAAAATGCGCCTCATTGTGAACCTGCATTTTGTAACCCTGTTCACGTTGTTAATACATGTACACTTCGTTGCCAGGTAAGATAATTAGTATAGATATGGCACATGTTCTTGTCTTCTTTCAGGGACCATACCCTCGCCCCAAACCCCACCCAGCCATCATATCCCCTTCCTATATCAAGCATACTGTTTTCACCAAAAATGAATCAGTGCAGAATTAAAATAAATATGTTTTCCCAGACTCACTAGACAAAAACATGCATAATGACACCGACTGAAGATAAGCGCTTTTCACAACACATCACAACTGTAAAACCTCTCAAATTCCCTTCTGTATTTCATCCCCCTGGTAGTCGTCCGTTTGAAGCATTACATATTTTTTTTTTTTGAATCATGGCATGCTTAAAATATATCAGATTCAGGCACTAATTACGCGGCAGTTTGTATCAATCTCCGAAATCAAAACCACCGTCACTCCGATAGCAAGCATGCCAGCTGTCAAGTTACCTCTGAACATTTTGCTAACCATCAAAACGATATCAACGTAAGCAAATTTCAAATATTGATGTTTTAATAGCATGTTGAGATACGACTCTTATAAATCATGCAGGAGAATGATATAGAATTGTGGCGACACAAGCAAATTGTGTCAAAGGTTGATGTAAATCAAGCTATGATCAAACGAATAGCATTTTTTCATTGAAAATTTCACAATCGCCGTTTGAAAGGTCGCCCAGGGTCCTACGGACATGAATCAAAAGCATTTAACACATTCCGAGTCCTTATCATTCAATAAAGAAGCAACCTGTTTGCTGCTTTTGTCTCCAAAAATCTTTCTATAGGAAATAAAGATGGATAAATACAGACCCTGTCCGTCCATAATCGCAATGTTTACCTCCGATAGCCAACACCCTCCGAGATCTAGACATGCGGTTTACCTGGGTGTTTCGTTAAAGCTGCATAGTCTGTAACTTTTGATCTTCTTATTTAAAAAAAAAATGTTTTTATTTTTCAAGAACACAGTAAAAATACTCAAATTCAGCTAAGCATTTTACCATTTTCGTAAATCTTAACAAGCTATCACTATCAAAACAACTGCATTAATGTTAAAATTGAACGGTCTAGAATTATTGGAGGGACGCAAATAATTACCAACAAGAGAAAATTACACCTATGAGTATTTGATAAGATATTTCACTTTTCCATGCAGTTTTCAGCTGTACTGAACATTTTTATTACGAAAACAGCTTAATTCTACTTTTACAAATGATTTAAAAAGAAAATATTTTTTTTCGAAAAATGTTCATAGTTACAGAGTATGCAGCTTTAACTCGAAGTCCATTAAGTCTGATTTGTTTCACTTCGGGTTTCAGTAGTTTGAATAAAAAGAGCTGACTTACATACATGTACATGTACATAATAAATATAATAGAATAATTCACGTTGTTAAGAATGAGGGTGTTCAAATGAATCTTTAGAACATTTGACTTTGAAATCAGTGTTAGGGATGAGAATTCAGTTTTCCATGCAAAATACGTGATTTCGCTACCGGATATTCAGAGAGAGAGAGAGAGAGAGAGAGAGAGAGAGAGAGAGAGAGAGAGAGAGAGAGAGAGAGAGAGAGAGAGAGAGAGAGAGAGAGAGAGAGAGGGGGGGGTGGGGGGTGGGCACTGTGGAAACTATATACCAATGGGCCTGCTGAAGGTGTAAATACTCAGCACGTTTTTTTCTTTGATTTGGTTTTGGGAGTGTTATATCGAATTGTGTCTCATTTCTATAGAACGCACATGCATTTTATTTTGCAGGGCTTGTTGAAATCTAATGGTGCTGTCACATATTAGCGGATAAGGGTAACGGACGCCGAATGGACAGAAAAAAATGCAAAAAAATAACTTAATATACACAGCACTAAAACATTTGGCATTGGTTTTTATACTCCATAATCTGGGTACCGACACGAGAAAACCTGTCTTTTGGGGTTCGTGCCGAACAACAAAGGCGCAGACCAGCTTGCGCATCCACGCTGATCGGCGCCTTTGTTATTCGCATTTTGGAAAGTATCATATCAAAACTTGCTACAAGCGAAGTTTCAATTTTCTATCTAGTCTCTGTAGCTGAGAAGACTAGTTTGAGTCTCGCTTTGTCGGAAACCCCGAAGACAGGTTTTCTCGCGACGACGTCCAATTATTTGAGCTCGCTGGTGGGCCAATAGTGGCATATGAGGCTGTATGTTTGCTGGGAACCAACTTATTAATAATACATGTATAACATTTCAGAGTAACTATCCCCAGTCATACAGTAGCCATGGGTATCAAGATTACGTGAGTTCGGGACCACCCCCACCTCCAGGGAACTTTTACGGACAAGGGGGACAACCTGCCTATCCTGGATCAGCATACAACAACTACTCACCGTACGGTATGTACAAAATAGGCCGATTCATGTATGATTTTTATCGCATTGGCGTAATAAAACGCGCCTGTCGAGCAGTATTCTCTGGGGGTATCGATTATGTTTATAAAAAATAACATATAGGCCTTGTTGCAGCGCGTTTTGTAATAATGGTGCCTAAAGTTATTCTTTAAATGTACATTCACAGGTGCATGTATCCAGAGAAGCTAACCTTTAATGTTTGGATACAGCTTTGAGCTTTCATCATGCATGCGATCAGCGAAGGCTATGGTGAAACTGCGCGTCTGCGCACGTTCACCATAGCCTCCGCTGCTCTCGCCTATCCGACGTGAACTGGTATCCGCTGATCGAGTTAATGGGTCTCGGACTTGCATGCGCAGATATCATGTCTTGTAGTTTGTCTGAGCCTTTATCTTTTGTTTGTTTATTTGGTTTGATACTTTACGACCCAGTCAACAGCTATTGTCATGTCGGGACGGTCAGTTCCATGCTGTAATGCCGTCTAAAAAGAAAAACCATACATGACAAAATCATGTATTTTTTGTCAGGACGACTAAATCATGCCGTCTAAACACCCCATAAGTTACAGCATTCCAACTGTATGCATGTAATTTCAATGAGAGTGGAAAATAGTGTGGATCCTGATCAGATGGCTTCATCAGAAGCCAGCTGATCTTGATCTACAATGTTTTCAAAAAAGATAAATCCAGGTTCAGCAGGACAAGGGTTAAGTCTTCTACAATAAATGGGCCACGACGCAAGAAACACTGTCTTCGGGGGGGATGCGAACAGCAAAGGCGCAGACCAACCTGTGCATCCGCGCAGACTGATCAACGCCTTTGTTATTCGATTCCTAGGAAGTATAATATCCAAACTTGCTTCAAGCGAAATTTCAATATTATAGCTAGTCTCTGAAGCTGAGGAGACTGGTTTGAGCATCGCATTGTCGGAAACCCCGAAGACTGGTTTTCTTGCGACGAGGCACATATGTTGTATGCTCACAGCGAAGGCTCTGGCGAGTAATTAAGGAAGGTCCGTGTTAAATTGTGGGACCAGGGACGTGGTTTTCACACAATTTTGTTTTTTTCCAGGTTTTCCTGGTTATGGCACACCGGCGGTTCAGCAAATGCACAACTCCTATCCCCTCGGACAGCAGGTCAGTATATACTAGTAGCTTCTTGTGCTTCATCTTCATTTGGGCCTCGACAATAGGTTCGCGAACAACAAAGGCGCAGACCAGCCTGCGCGTCCGCGCAGTCTAATCAGCGCCTTTGTTGTTCGTGTATTCGAAACTATCAGACCTAGACTTGCTTCAATCGCAATTTCAATTTTATGGCTAGTCTCTGTAGCTGAGGAGGCTGGTTTGAATCTCACTTTGTCGGAAACCCCGAAGACAGAATTTCTCGCGACGAGGCCCATTTATAATCTGGAAGGTGATGTTGAATAGTAGTATAGGCCCCACTTTAGCGTCAATGACGTCACGATGTCAGATCCAAGATGGCGGCCCCCACGACTTCCGGTCCAAGATGGCGGCCCCCACGACGTCAGATCCAAGATGGCGGCCCCCACGACACCAAGATGGCGGCCCCCACGAAATCAAGATGGCGGCCCCTGTGACGCGTTCGGTTACACCTCGGAGGGTGAGTCAACGCCCTAGACCACGAGAAGGTAGCGTCACGTCCTAGAGCGCGGTGTCGTTCTTCTATATACAAGGGTGAGGGGCCTCTCGAACGAACATGGATCTGGAGGAGTCTATATTGAGGATTTCCGGGTGGTTTTTTTACGCAGTTCAGAACGAGATCCAGTCTTTAATGGTGTAGCGCGTCGCAGCGCTCGGTTTATTCGTTCCCCGGGTGGACCCTTTTTTTTCAGCACGGTCCTTTCACGTCATTTTCCGCGTACTGATCGGCTTCGTAATTGGGTCGTTAAGGCTGAGAGGGATATAATTGTCTATCAACGTAGAACGGGTTCCTCGCCATGCATATGGCGTCTGGCTAACTTAGGAGCATATTGCGCAATCATTTGTTGTTCGTCCTTTAGTATCTCAATGAATTCCAGTCCCAAGTTGCTGTCTTACACCCTCTGTCCGTTATACTATCCTCTCCTTTTCGCTTAAGCTCCAATTTTGCCATTTATAAAGCTTGGGCTACTGGGGTGACCAGGTTCACTACGGGTTTTTCCTTTTGTCTCATTTCTTTCAACTCTCTGTATTTCCGTCCGCTACCCACAATATAATGACCCTGACTGTCGCGTTCCGCGTAGCCATCTCTAACATCCAGTAAGTGCTGAAACCATTTGTCGGGATCCGAGACGTACGGAATCCACTTCTGCTGTTGGTAATCGTAAACGAGTCTAGTGCCCATCTCTTTCCATCGATTTCCTCCTTCGTGCTCGAGTTATTCTTACGCTCCATTCATACGAATGGGCAAGAGTCCAGTTCACTATCCTCAAGCACCTCAATCAATCGCTCAGCAGCCTCTCTGGCTTCGCGCCGTAGTTGTCTACATCTCATCCGAAACAACAGTTCATCAAACAAAGCTATACACATAAAAGTAATGGCGAACATATTTACGCCTATTCAATACTTAATCCCTTTTCTTAGTTACCAGTTTTGATAGTCATTAGGGTTACACTCCGAACACCGTAATGCCCCTAACTGATTCATGTGATCACTTTGTACGTAACAGGGTACGACCCCGTCTAGTTCGGGTAAGGTCCTTCCAATTTCTGTTAAGAGTTCTTTGACGGCAATGTATTCTAGGGGTCTCAGGTATAATCCCTTTTTCGTAGGTATCACCTCTTCTTGCGGCTTCCAATACTGCCTTATATCCATACATGCGCTGCCCTTGGTGATGGTACAATAGACGTTCCCTCCAAGATGACTCTTATAGTTTTGTTTCTCTGTCCTCGCTTGATCCGTGTATTCTAAGTAATCCACCCAATTCTTCCATCGCATCAAGGTTAAGCTGATACCTTTTTTGGTCGGTTTGTCATCTTTCCATTCTCTCAGGTCAACACGCAGTTCACCTTTCCATTCTGTGACCTCGATAAAGCGATCGTTTCCGAGACTGAATCTGCATCTAGACATGTTTACTGTTTGACTGTCAGAATAGATATGACTAGATTGCTGCAAAGCGCCTTATATAGTGAGAGGTCTCTTCTGATTGGTCAATTATCCAGTCATCCGATTGGTCAACCTCCTCACTCCTGCTCCCTCCTCCTCATTCTCCTTCACGACGTAGTAGAGTCCTCTTGGTCTTTAGAGGCTTTCTCGGTTTCTATATTATGATTCGGCCATACGTCCATAAATAAATCTTTTCTGAGTTTGATGGCTTGTCTGATAGAGTCCGCCTGATTCATATCGTGTTGGTTCTTGAACGTTTTAGCCGATTCCAGTATTCGCTGTTGAACAGGATCCTCTTGTAGCTCGTAATAATCTATTAGAAGTTGGGCGTAATCTCGTCTGAGTTTTTTGCGGAGAGAAGGCAAATCATCATTGGCTGCGAGATGAATAGCTTTATCCGAACTAAAACCTCGCTCTTCATAAGCATTCACTTTAGCTTTAAACTGCTCTACGTTCTCCTGCCTGATCGGATTTTGAAATCTCCTGTTCCAGATGTCGGGTTTAGAGCGCTCATCTCTTAGTTTTCTTCCTTTACCTGGAGGGCTTAAATCGCTTACCCTCCTATTCCATATATTCGGTTTATAACTTTCATCTCTTTCTTTATCCGGAGGGCTGATAGAGCGTATATAATCTAGGGACTCCACACTGTCAGCATCTTCATCATCAGAAATATCTCCGTCATCGGGAGACTGTTGATCGACAAATATGTCAGTTTGTAGTCTGTCCTGTTCGGATGTACTCGATTTAAGATCTAGGACGAGGTAACCATAAGGTCTTGCCGTGGCATCTTCAAATTCCTCATAAATGTGGCGCAAGTGGACGGATAAATTCTTCTTGCCAAGGTCGCAACTTGTTGTCTGTCGATCGGATTATTAAACAAGACCAAATATTGCGTATTTAAAGCGATATCCCTGCAAGCTCTACCTTTAGGAAATACGTTTTGAGTCAAATACACGACAGATATATTTCTGTGGTGACTGCCTTTCGTAAAAAGGTCGGCAATTCTCTGGTCACACTTTGCTTCGGTCATCAGATCATCAAAAATGATTAGGTTCCTTTTTGAGGGATCGATAAACTGAGCATTATCGAGATAGTCTGGGATACCCCGTATAAATTCTATACACGGAATTCTCTTTTGAAGGTCTTCGTACAGGGGCTGCCATTGTCAAAAACACCATAAGATTCGTTCCGGTGGCGGTTGTACTAACGAGGAAAGTAACAGTTTTCTAGTCCATTCCGTTTTCCCCGATCCACTGGGTCCAGTTACCATCATAGAGAATGGGTGTCTAAATGTCATTTTCTTCAATGGTTGTGACTGGTTGGTATATTTCCCACTGCCATGGACATTGCGTTCATGTCTTTGCAATGCATCACGCCTACTATAGGACTGGTTGCAGATCAAACACCTGATCATTTTGTCTCAGTTAGTATTGCTTGTCTACCTTCATACGAGTGCCATCCTTCTTACGATCATTGTTACCACCACCACCACCGTCAACACCACCAGCACCGACACCAACCACCACCACCACAGACACCACCACCCACCACCACCACCCACCACCACCACCACCACCGACACCACCCACCACCACCACCACCACCCACCACCAACAACCACCCCCCACCACCACCATCACCACCACCACATGGTGGACCATTGTTTCCTGACTGTACATTCACTACATCCTCACTGTATCCCACTGTACCCCAACTGAACCCTCACTGTATCATCACTGTATCCTCACTGTACCCCACTGTACTCTCACTGTATCCTCCCTGTACCCTCACTGTATCCCACTGTACCCCAACTGAACCCTCACTGTGCCCCAATGTACCCTCACTGTACCCCCACTGTACTCTCACTGTATCCCTAATGTATCCTCCCTGTATCCTCAATGTATCCTCCTTCTCTCCTCCTCCTCACCCTCTCCTCCTCCCTCCTAATCCCAATGTACCCCAACTGAACCCTCACTGAGCCCCAATGTACCCTCACTGTACCCCACTGTACTCTCACTGTATCCTCCCTGTACCCTCAATGTATCCCACTGTACCCCAACCGAACCCTCACTGTATCCTCACGGTGCCCCAATGTACCCTCACTGTATCCTCACTGTACCCCACTGTACTCTCACTGTATCACCACTGTATCCTCCCTGTACCCTCAATGTATCCTCCTCCTCGCCCTCTCCTCATCCCTCCTAATCCCACTGTACCCCGACTGAACCCTCACTGTGCCCCAATGTACCCTCACTGTATCATCACTGTACCCCAATGTACTCTCACTGTATCCCCACTGTATCCACCCTGTACCCTCACTGTATCCTCCTTCCCCCCTACTCCCCACCCTCTCCTCCTCCCTCCTAGCTCCATTATGAATTTGAACTATCATGATCACTGTTTTTACGGCCATTATACTCGTTGTAGAACGTTCTATCATCGTAGGTTCACCGGTAATTGTTGGTTGACCATGATTATATAATGATTAAGCATAACAGTTTCGCTTAAAACAACCAGTCGTCAGCATTTGCGCTATGTATAGTCTTAAGATGATGTACTATATTTAGAACATACTTTCTATCGCATATTGGACACTGGATCTTGTATCTATGAGGCATAGTTTTGATCTGTTTTTAAACACCATTTAAAACGAAACTTTATGTATACCAGCTTGCTGGGCAAGCCTTTCCTTTTAAATCGAAACTTTTATAATACAAACGCGAGCCTTACTTTTAAAACGACACTTTTATGTATAACCTGGCAAGCCTTACCTTTTAAATCTAAACGCTTGTAATACAAGTGCGAGCCTTCCCTTTAAAACGACACTTTTATGTTTCAGCTTCCTGGGCAAGGCTTTTCACGCAGTCTTATAACGCGAAGATGAACCACGCTATGAAAAAAACGTGTGGTGTTCCAAATCACCAAACGTTTGAGCTACATCGTATCATTTAAACTGTTCAATTTGCTGTTCGATTGTCAGATTAGCTATGACTCGATTGCATGCGATTCGCACTATATAGCGAGAGGTCTTTTCTGATGGGTCAATTAAAAGTAATATCGTTATAAATGTATATCATAAGCCATACATCTCGCAATTCGACTCTAGACTATGAACAGTCGATACGTAAGTTGAATTTAGGGGTTAACTGTCTCATGTACCTACCTGTACACGAACAGCGCAGACTCGCCCCTGCGCGAGTTAGGCTAGCTCTGTAATACGATCATGAGTCGACTATCTAATGTCTACATACGATGATGTCATCCAAAATGGCCGTCGCGCATGCGCAGTGAAAGCATTTAATTAAACAACATCTATATCCGTACTTTGTACATTAGTTCTCAGGTAAATGAAGACGTCTAACCATGCCATCTAAGCAGACGAATGACTGAGAAGATATGAAATTGGTGTATTTATATGCCCTAAGACATTTAGAATGAAAAGGGCAAAATTGCTATCGCCTTTCCTAGTACATAACATAAAACATCTGGTCCGATGGACAGGCTCGTCTTGCAGACGTTAAATAACGCACTCTGATCAGTAAATTCGATGTTGAACTGCGAAGACCCAACGCAATGATACAGCACAGTCGTGCGTATTGAAAAGGTGGGTTTTCCGTGGGCCTGTCTCAATTCATTCACCAATATAATCAGCTGCTGACCGGATCTGACCAGATGCTTCCACTTTGATCCATGTAATGAAATCGCTTATCGATTTTACAATTCAGGAATATGCCCACGGAAAACCCACCTTTTCAATACGCACGACTGTGCTGTATCATTGCGTTGGGTCTTCGCTGTTCAACATCGAATTTACTGATCAGAGTGCGTTATTTAACGTCTGCAAGACGAGCCTGTCCATCGGACCAGACGTTTTATGTTATGTACTAGGAAAGGCGATAGCAATTTTGCCCTTTTCATTCTAAATGTCTTAGGGCATATAAATACACCAATTTCATATCTTCTCAGTCATTCGTCTGCTTAGATGGCATGGTTAGACGTCTTCATTTACCTGAGAACTAATGTACAAAGTACGGATATAGATGTTGTTTAATTAAATGCTTTCACTGCGCATGCGCGACGGCCATTTTGGATGACATCATCGTATGTAGACATTAGATAGTCGACTCATGATCGTATTACAGAGCTAGCCTAACTCGGGCAGGGGCGAGTTTGCGCTGTTCATGTACAGGTAGGTACATGAGACAGTTAACCCCTAAATTCAACTTACGTATCGACTGTTCATAGTCTAGAGTCGAATTGCGAGATGTATGGCTTATGATATACATTTATAACGATATTACTTTTAATTGACCCATCAGAAAAGACCTCTCGCTATATAGTGCAAATCGCATGCAATCGAGTCATAGCTAATCTGACAATCGAACAGCAAATTGAACAGTTTAAATGATACGATGTAGCTCAAACGTTTGGTGATTTGGAACACCACACGTTTTTTTCATAGCGTGGTTCATCTTCGCGTTATAAGACTGCGTGAAAAGCCTTGCCCAGGAAGCTGAAACATAAAAGTGTCGTTTTAAAGGGAAGGCTCGCACTTGTATTACAAGCGTTTAGATTTAAAAGGTAAGGCTTGCCAGGTTATACATAAAAGTGTCGTTTTAAAAGTAAGGCTCGCGTTTGTATTATAAAAGTTTCGATTTAAAAGGAAAGGCTTGCCCAGCAAGCTGGTATACATAAAGTTTCGTTTTAAATGGTGTTTAAAAACAGATCAAAACTATGCCTCATAGATACAAGATCCAGTGTCCAATATGCGATAGAAAGTATGTGCTAAATATAGTACATCATCTTAAGACTATACATAGCGCAAATGCTGATGACTGGTTGTTTAAAGCGAAACTGTTATGCTTAATCATTATATAATCATGGTCAACCAACAATTACCGGTGAACCTACGATGATAGAACGTTCTACAACGAGTATAATGGCCGTAAAAACAGTGATCATGATAGTTCAAATTCATAATGGAGCTAGGAGGGAGGAGGAGAGGGTGGGGAGTAGGGGGAAGGAGGATACAGTGAGGGTACAGGGAGGATACAGTGGGGATACAGTGAGAGTACATTGGGGTACAGTGATGATACAGTGAGGGTACATTGGGGCACAGTGAGGGTTCAGTCGGGGTACAGTGGGATTAGGAGGGATGAGGAGAGGGCGAGGAGGAGGATACATTGAGGGTACAGGGAGGATACAGTGGTGATACAGTGAGAGTACAGTGGGGTACAGTGAGGATACAGTGAGGGTACATTGGGGCACCGTGAGGATACAGTGAGGGTTCGGTTGGGGTACAGTGGGATACATTGAGGGTACAGGGAGGATACAGTGAGAGTACAGTGGGGTACAGTGAGGGTACATTGGGGCTCAGTGAGGGTTCAGTTGGGGTACATTGGGATTAGGAGGGAGGAGGAGAGGGTGAGGAGGAGGAGAGAAGGAGGATACATTGAGGATACAGGGAGGATACATTAGGGATACAGTGAGAGTACAGTGGGGGTACAGTGAGGGTACATTGGGGCACAGTGAGGGTTCAGTTGGGGTACAGTGGGATACAGTGAGGGTACAGGGAGGATACAGTGAGAGTACAGTGGGGTACAGTGAGGATACAGTGATAATACAGTGAGGGTTCAGTTGGGGTACAGTGGGATACAGTGAGGATGTAGTGAATGTACAGTCAGGAAACAATGGTCCACCATGTGGTGGTGGTGATGGTGGTGGTGGGGGGTAGTTGGTGGTGGTGGGTGGTGGTGGTGGGTGGTGTCGGTGGTGGTGGTGGTGGTGGGTGGTGGTGGTGGGTGGTGGTGTCTGTGGTGGTGGTGGTTGGTGTCGGTGCTGGTGGTGTTGACGGTTGTGGTGGTGGTAACAATGATCGTAAGAAGGATGGCACCCGTATGAAGGTAGACAAGCAATACTAACTGAGACAAAATGATCAGGTGTTTGATCTGCAACCAGTCCTATAGTAGGCGTGATGCATTGCAAAGACATGAACGCAATGTCCATGGCAGTGGGAAATATACCAACCAGTCACAACCATTGAAGAAAATGACATTTAGACACCCATTCTCTATGATGGTAACTGGACCCAGTGGATCGGGGAAAACGGAATGGACTAGAAAACTGTTACTTTCCTCGTTAGTACAACCGCCACCGGAACGAATCTTATGGTGTTTTGGACAATGGCAGCCCCTGTACGAAGACCTTCAAAAGAGAATTCCGTGTATAGAATTTATACGGGGTATCCCAGACTATCTCGATAATGCTCAGTTTATCGATCCCTCAAAAAGGAACCTAATCATTTTTGATGATCTGATGACCGAAGCAAAGTGTGACCAGAGAATTGCCGACCTTTTTACGAAAGGCAGTCACCACAGAAATATATCTGTCGTGTATTTGACTCAAAACGTATTTCCTAAAGGTAGAGCTTGCAGGGATATCGCTTTAAATACGCAATATTTGGTCTTGTTTAATAATCCGATCGACAGACAACAAGTTGCGACCTTGGCAAGAAGAATTTATCCGTCCACTTGCGCCACATTTATGAGGAAATTTGAAGATGCCACGGCAAGACCTTATGGTTACCTCGTCCTAGATCTTAAATCGAGTACATCCGAACAGGACAGACTACAAACTGACATATTTGTCGATCAACAGTCTCCCGATGACGGAGATATTTCTGATGATGAAGATGCTGACAGTGTGGAGTCCCTAGATTATATACGCTCTATCAGCCCTCTGGATAAAGAAAGAGATGAAAGTTATAAACCGAATATATGGAATAGGAGGGTAAGCGATTTAAGCCCTCCAGGTAAAGGAAGAAAACTAAGAGATGAGCGCTCTAAACCCGACATCTGGAACAGGAGATTTCAAAATCCGATCAGGCAGGAGAACGTAGAGCAGTTTAAAGCTAAAGTGAATGCTTATGAAGAGCGAGGTTTTAGTTCAGATAAAGCTATTCATCTCGCAGCCAATGATGATTTGCCTTCTCTCCGCAAAAAACTCAGACGAGATTACGCCCAATTTCTAATAGATTATTACGAGCTACAAGAGGATCCTGTTCAACAGCGAATACTGGAATCGGCTAAAACGTTCAAGAACCAACACGATATGAATCAGGCGGACTCTATCAGACAAGCCATCAAACTCAGAAAAGATTTATTTATGGACGTATGGCCGAATCATAATATAGAAACCGAGAAAGCCTCTAAAGACCAAGAGGACTCTACTACGTCGTGAAGGAGAATGAGGAGGAGGGAGCAGGAGTGAGGAGGTTGACCAATCGGATGACTGGATAATTGACCAATCAGAAGAGACCTCTCACTATATAAGGCGCTTTGCAGCAATCTAGTCATATCTATTCTGACAGTCAAACAGTAAACATGTCTAGATGCAGATTCAGTCTCGGAAACGATCGCTTTATCGAGGTCACAGAATGGAAAGGTGAACTGCGTGTTGACCTGAGAGAATGGAAAGATGACAAACCGACCAAAAAAGGTATCAGCTTAACCTTGATGCGATGGAAGAATTGGGTGGATTACTTAGAATACGCGGATCAAGCGAGGACAGAGAAACAAAACTATAAGAGTCATCTTGGAGGAAACGTCTATTGTACCATCACCGAGGGCAGCGCATGTATGGATATAAGGCAGTATTGGAAGCCGCAAGAAGAGGTGATACCTACGAAAAAGGGATTATACCTGAGACCCCTAGAATACATTGCCGTCAAAGAACTCTTAACAGAAATTGGAAGGACCTTACCCGAACTAGACGGGGTCGTACCCTGTTACGTACAAAGTGATCACATGAATCAGTTAGGGGCATTACGGTGTTCGGAGTGTAACCCTAATGACTATCAAAACTGGTAACTAAGAAAAGGGATTAAGTATTGAATAGGCGTAAATATGTTCGCCATTACTTTTATGTGTATAGCTTTGTTTGATGAACTGTTGTTTCGGATGAGATGTAGACAACTACGGCGCGAAGCCAGAGAGGCTGCTGAGCGATTAATTGAGGTGCTTGAGGATAGTGAACTGGACTCTTGCCCGTTCGTATGAATAGAGCATAAGAATAACTCGAGCACGAAGGAGGAAATCGATGAAAAGAGATGGGCACTAGACTCGTTTACGATTACCAACAGCAGAAGTGGATTCCGTACGTCTCGGATCCCGACAAATGGTTTCAGCACTTACTGGATGTTAGAGATGGCTACGCGGAACGCGACAGTCAGGGTCATTATATTGTGGGTAGCGGACGGAAATACAGAGAGTTGAAAGAAATGAGACAAAAGGAAAAACCCGTAGTGAACCTGGTCACCCCAGTAGCCCAAGCTTTAGAAATGGCAAAATCGGAGCTTAAGCGAAAAGGAGAGGATAGTATAACGGACAGAGGGTGTAAGACAGTAACTTGGGACTGGAATTCATTAAGATACTAAAGGACGAACAACAAATAATTGCGCAATATGCTCCTAAGTTAGCCAGACGCCATATGCATGGCGAGGAACCCGTTCTACGTTGATAGACAATCATATCCCTCTCAGCCTTAACAACCCAATTACGAAGCCGATCAGTACGCGGAAAATGACGTGAAAGGACCGTGCTGAAAAAAAAGGGTCCACCCGGGGAACGTGATAAACCGAGCGCTGCGACGCGCTACACCATTAAAGACTGGATCTCGTTCTGAACTGCGTAAAAAAACCACCCGGAAATCCTCAATATAGACTCCTCCAGATCCGTGTTCGTTCGAGAGGCCCCTCACCCTTGTATATAGAAGAACGACACCGCGCTCTAGGACGTGACGCTACCTTCTCGTGGTCTAGGGCGTTGACTCACCCTCCGAGGTGTAACCGAACGCGTCACAGGGGCCGCCATCTTGATTTCGTGGGGCCCGCCATTTTGGTGTCGTGGGGGCCGCCATCTTGGATCTGACGTCGTGGGGGCCGCCATCTTGGACCGGAAGTCGTGGGGGCCGCCATCTTGGATCTGACATCGTGACGTCATTGACGCTAAAGTGGGCCCTATACTACTTTGAATCATTATTTATAGCAGACTAATTAGTTCCTACCAGGGGTTACTAAGTATGCGACAACTTCTCTTAGATTACTTAAACAGTGTAGCACAACCCTTAGAAAGTCATGGTTGGCGGTCAAAATATGCCGCTAGTGACAAACATAATTATCAGGTTGTGACAAACTGAAAATTTCCTCTAGCTTTGCAAGCGACAGGTCCCTGGAACAATCCTCACTAAGAACCCCATTTTGTTAAATCAACCCATTTAATCCGAATGAACTCTCCCATTCTTATCAATTGGGCCTGCCCATTTCCGTTTTAAGGGTTGTTGGGTGGTATTTTTCATTTTTATTTAAACTTGAATGGAACATTCTGTAAGCAAACAGTAGGGACTTCCTTCAGACGTCGCATTTTGCGTGAAGGATACTAGCAATTAGTATATACTAGGCAGTTTTGATAATTGTGTTCTCAGTTTAGAAAATACTCGTTTTTTGGCGGACCATGCGCTCCGTCTTTTGAATCTTTCAACACTAAATAGCTTACCGAGACGGACAGGTCTCCATGTTTGCACTTACTCTTAATTTGTTTACACCCTTCATATATACAAAATTTGCTTTAAATAATTTTTTTTATCATAAATTGTTGCCATTACTGTGAAATACCCTGGAAATTGATAACCTAGAAAAGCAATACATGTCTAAAGGTTTGGATTAAACCTTTTAGGACCAATTGAATTTCCCCTAAAGCTACATACAATTTAGTGAGGATGGTCCATTGTGTACATTGAGGAATCGCAGTTTATAATTTCCTAACAAATATTGTATTTTTTCTCTGAAAATCGATTTTGTCTTTGCAAACAGTGCAGACCCTGATGATGCGGCATTTCATATGGGTATTCACTGTTTGTCCAAGTACCCGTTTTAAGGGTTTCATGTCCACAAAGGGTTAAACAATGGACTACTGTATAAACAGCAGGACTTTGCTTTCAAAAATCTTTTTTAAATAGGACAGGTAATACATTTTTATCAAATGTCGTTTTCTGTGATTAACGTCATGTCAAAAAAAAATTATCTGGATTACAGATCTGTATTAACCCTTTTAGGACCAATGGAAGTTTTCTTAATGCTACATACGATCTATTGTGTATGTAGAGGGGTCGCAGTTTATAATTTCCAAAACAAAAATTGTATTTTTTTCTCATTGTCTAAAAAGGGTTAAACGATGGACTACTGTATAAACACCAGGACTCTGCTTTCAAAATTCTTTTTTTATTCAGATAATATATTTTTATCATAGTTCGTTTTCTGTGGATAATGTCATGTCATAAAAAAGTCATATTGAAATATAACCTCTTAAGCTCATTCCATGCGTATACTTCATACCAAATGAACCCCTCTATACATGTAATACTCGTTTCTTTTCAGCAACCACCCCAACCAATGCAGCCTCCCCAGTCCTACAGTATGACGCCACAGGCTCAGTACCAAATGGAAATGGAGATGCAGAGGATGATGTATCAGGTACTATTTGCCCTATATCCATAAATCTACTGTCAAGAGCCATGTCAACAAAATGGGGTGTTCGAATGTACATTAAATAGTTGTTTATAATTCAATAAGTGCATGCACATGTATAAAACGTGTATTAACTTTCTTAAAGGAATGTTTTAGTATATTTGAGGCGCTTTGCGAGAAACCTGATATTCTTATACAAACAACAAAGGCGCAGACTATGACAGCCTGCGCATCCCCACAGTCAGATCAGCGTTTTTGTTATTCTCTTTTCACAAAGCATTATACGAGTCGTGACATGAGATATCCAACAATGTGGTATGTGCGATCAGCAAAGCCTCAGACCAGCCTGCGCATACGCGCAGACTGATCAGAGCATTTGCTAGTCGCTTAAACATTCTATGACTGTTATGCTACTGACCGAACATCATTTGGAGTTTCTGAGCTTTAAAGGAGATTGCACAGGCTCGTCGGAGTCTACACATGCCAAAACGCCACATTGTTGGAAATCACGTGTCACGGCTCATTAATTTAATTTATTATTACAATCATGTAGCTTCACTTGCTACATGCGAAATTTCATGATTCGAGCTAGATACTGTATCTGGGCAGGCTGGTTTCAGATTTAACCTCCCAAACCCCGAATACAGACTTTCTTGCATCGATGCCCACATTAGATTAATAATATATATTTAAGAATTAAAGTTGATTTTTGGAATGTAAATGTAAAAGTTAACGTAAAGCCCTACAGACTTCACTTATTTTGCTAGAGACCCGAAGTATGTATGATTCCATGAAGAGACCAAAAATCGAATTTATTGCATATATTTACATTTCATTATAAATATCTAAAATATAGAAATTATTTATAATTTAGCAAACAAAGCACTTTTCTATTGAATATATTATCGTATTATCGTTTTTGTCGGAGTATGAACAATTGAGCAAACAAGAAGTTTGTTTCGCACGTGCGACTCAGGTGTGGCTCGCTGCGGAATGAATTCGATGTTCGAAGCGTATTGCACGGACAAATGAGCTTGGCAGCTATCAATCAAATTTTGTGTCTTTAATTACGCTATGAACGGTTGCAAAAATCAAAAGATCCATTAAAGACTTGCTTCGAAAATGTAAATATACCCGTATGACACCAGCACAATGTTTTATTACACGCAATTTCAATGAAAACACAACAACAAATCAATATATCTACTAAAAGTCACAAAGTTTCGCAGTTGGATCTACCTACGCTTTGATCGTTTAAACGTGGCTCAGGCACACAATAGTGTTTTATCTTTTTCGAGCAAAATTATATTTTATATTCGAAGCTAATTACCAAGGCATTGGTTGGCCAGTAACTTTGATTCATAAAGATCTCAACGTTTGTATCTCTTGAGCAAATAAGCAAAGGAAGTTGATGCAAAGTAAATATTTAGAAGGATATCCAAAATATCACTTCTTTAGATATGTAAGTTTTGGGAATTGGTCCAGATTCTAGTTGGCTAATAAATTACCGTTGGTTTGTTTTCAGCGAATGGGATACACAGCTCCTCCTGTAAGTAAACTTTGACTATCGAAGTATCATTACTCTGTCATGATTTTTTTTATTTGTCCCTATCCCAAGAGCCCACTAGCTTTCACATTTCTTAATCAGGATATACGAAATGGCTAGTATCGTTATTCTGTCATGAATTTTTTATGTGGTCCCTATTGCAAGTGCCCAATAGTTTTCACATTTCTTATTAATCCATTTACACCTAAAAGTTTTCACATTTCTTAATCAGAATATATTCCATTTTCGCCTAAATGGCTAGTATCGTTATTCTCTCATGAAATGTTTATGTATTTTCTATTGCAAGTGCCCAATAGCGTTCACATTTATTAATTAGAGTATATTCCATTTACACCTAAATGACTAATATCGTTATTCTGTCATGAAAGTTTTATGTATTCCCTATTGCAAGTGCCTAATAGTTCTCACATTTCTTAATCAGAATATAATCTATATTTCCCTATCTTATCAATTGGCGAAGTCCAAAGGATATTGGGTTGTTTTTTTAATTTTTATTAAAATTTAATAGAACAATCTTAAAGCATAATAACTTCTTAATTTTCTGGCAGGAAATTTGCATCCAAGTACTAAGCTAAGTAACAGATCGTTGGTCGTTTGGTGAGTGTTTGACTTTAATTATACATATGCCATAAGAATTTCATTTCCAAAATAGTTCATTGATGCTTTGTGAATATGCATTCAAAAAATACTCTATGCTATTTCATGTTTTTAATTAAAACAAATCAACGTATGTACTTTGTTTCCATAGAAACCATCCGCTCCACCGGTGACCCAGCATGAAGAATATGAACCACCACAACAACAAAAACAGGCAGAAACAGAACAACATCAGGTATCTACCATAATTATCCTAAATGTCCTGACAGATTGACTATCCTTTTTAGTGCTGGCTAATCGATGTTAAAATGATAGTCGATTGTCATAGACGCCATTTTTGGGGACGGATGCTGGCATCCGGACTCAATTTTAACACTTACAGTTTTTCAGTCACGTCGATTTTTCACCCTTGCCAGGCCATACATTAAATATATGCTACACTCCTTGCAAATTTTCAGACATATAAGTTGCATGGTTTCAATATTAACAATTTAATTAGATGCATGATAAAGAGCCGTAAAGATCCTGACTAGTTTGTTCCTGAAAAGCCAACTGATCCGGATCTACAATGTTTTCCAGAACGGGGTATATCCGGATTCCGCAGGATAAAGGCTTAATGCAAACCGAACAACTTTCTGGAAAATATTACGCGTAAAAAGTAGTTCTTTTATTCGTTGTTTTTTTTATTGTTTGTTATGCTTTGCAGTTAAGAAACTTCAGTTTGGGTATCGAAGCAATGATTTATTACCAATTGCTAATTCAAATACAAATATATTTAAAAAATAATACCTTGCGCAGTAATATAATAATGATAGGCATATCGTAAAAGACATAGTGGACTTGCCATTGTAGTCTGCTTTCATTGACAACAAACAAACAAGTCGGCGTGTTTTTTACGTGGCTATGTATGTAAATAATATAACATTCATATAAATCAAGAATTATCTCAGCTGACCCCAAAAAGTCGCTTAAATATTGGGGATTAAATAATCTTACTTGTATGATTTCATTCGAAGTTTTACTTTATGCCTATCCCGCCAAAACGGTCATGTGATATACACACTACATGTCTATGTAAATTATTTATACACAGCCAATCGCAACGCGATTTAGTACGTTCTATTTATATATATACAATCGGTCAGGCATTGATCAATTTTATGTTTTCGACAACGCTTAGAAAGTTGAAAATGTAAGAACAAGTCTAAGTTTTCCCTTTTAACTCAACAAAGGAAACGATGATTAATTGTAAAATAATAAATAACAGCTCAGACACAGTAATATAACAGGCAGATAAACTGTTCCTATCGATGACGGATGTTGGTCACGATTAATAAGTATTGGCTTTTACTAAAAGAAGTTCGTATCAGTAAGCTAGGAGTACAGTAGCATAATCATTATTCGGGTTGCTATATTGACATCAAGGGACGTTTACAAACAGTTTGCAATGTTACATTGATGCCAGAAAATATGTAATTGCATTGATTAGGTAGGCTACTGCGTTTGTGTTACATGTTGTGCAATTTTCGACACAAAATGGGCCTCAACGCGACAAAAACCTGTCTTTATGGCTTCTGAAAAAGCTAGCCTAAAAGCAGTCTCCTCATCTACAGAGGCTAGCTAGAAAATTGAAATTTCACTTGTAGCAATTCTAGAAATGATACTTCCCAAAAAGCAAATGAAAAAGGCGCTGATCAGTCTACGCTAATGCGCAGGCTAGTCTGCGCATTTGTTTTTCGCACCCCCAAGACAGGCTTCCATGTTCCGAGGCCCAAATATTTTTTTTTATCTCAATGTCAGTTTATAGGGTGTCGTGTGTGCGAAAAACATAAGCATAGAGCATTTTGTTTCATACGACGAAAACAATAAATTGAAATTATCCTATTGTCTTTGATCCCTATTACCTGCTACCTGCCGCAAACAGATCAAAAAGGTCTTTTAACTATCGGTCTTTATAATAGATAAATCAAACCAAAAGTAATTACTGATCATTACTCTTTCATTCTACAATTTGACTCAGTTTCACAAAAGTTTCAGTTTATATTGTCAGAATGGTTCATATTTGTCACATTGGACCGTACATTTGAACACTTAAGTGCATTTGAAAATGCCATTGAGCAGTACCAAAACTATGCCCGGTTGTCCACTGTCGACCCGCCAACCAAATGCCATAATGGAGTTTTGGTGATGGGCCGATGGTGGCCCACTTTTATATGTTTTCTGAGAATGTAGATTACGTACTGTTGTATAGAGATCATAGAACAGTAGCCAAAGCTCCTACGCATAATGAAAAGAAAGCTGGACAAACTGTTAACGTACTACGACATCTCTTTCAGCTGAACACATGACAGCAAATATGCACCGTGTTTAGAGAACAGATCTACCTAATCAATAGGTGCAACTCATGACTTTAGATCAGTCTGCACATCGCCATAATAACATCCAGACCACCATATACTTTCAGGGGTGTTTAATAATAATAATAATAATAAAAACCTTTCTTCTAAATCCAGAAATACATAGTAGGTATTCAAAAAGAATCACCTCAATGCCATTGAGACGGTTCTTTTGAGCACCAACCCTCAACCCTAGCTGCTGCACTTGAATTACATATTGCACCATCCTCATGTATCAATCCATTAAAAAGATATCTACTGCTCTATCATAAACTCGGTAAAACCATTAATGAGCCACTTAAACCACCCCAGTATAACATGATATTTCATGCTATAGTTTTTCTTGTTGATATGGTTTTTAGCAGCGGCTACTGTTTTTTGTTGTTGATTTTTTTTTCAATTTTAAATAGTCTGATTTTTTCTCGCTCGCTCCGCTCGCAAACGTACATATAGAGGTTGCTGATCGGTTGCGCCCTGCTAAAATCCTGTCATTTTATTGTAGCCTACCATATCTTTTGGTTCCTTTTTCTGAATGACGTCTACTGGAGTCATCTGAGCACTATGTGTTAATGCTTACAAAAATTGCCGAAGTTTGGATTCAACGAAGAAATGTATATAGGGCTCACCATATTGTACCTAGCTAAAAGACCCCTTTCTTAATTGTGTATGCACATTTGTAGAACTTACAGGTAAACTGACCTTCAGAAATAGCGGAGCTGTGATTGGCTAATTGTCTGGAAAAATATGAGACAAGTTTCAGAAAATATAGCGATGTCCTATTCGATGAAACTATTTCATGAAACTCCAAAAATCTCTTGAAACATGTTTCTCGGACGTACACACGATGAAACTTTTGTCTGCAAATAATTATGTTCTTCGCATTTTCACAAAACAGATTTTTTTTCCAATCGCGCATGATATAGTCTACAAGTTCGTTTAGAAAACCATTTGAAAGTTGAAGAAATGACATCGAAGTTCATTTTACCCATTCATTTCAAAATTTTATGACTTTGCCTGTTGAGAAAATGAAGCTTTCTGATAAAGAATTAAACTGCATGAAAATGTGCCAGAAGGCAACAAAGTGCGCGGATTTTTCAATGAATCCTGGGGAAGCATGCCCCAGACCCCCTTACCCGCGCTTGGCACCTACAGAACTCGCATTTATGCATTCTGTGAATCAAAACACTCTTATTAACTCTCAAACTCGTTGCTACGACCCTGAGTATAGGTTGGAATTATTTTCGGTGTGTGAAAGTGTGCCAAGTTCGCATGAAAATATTTTATGTTTTAAATATTCCCCCCCCCAACATGGAATTCTGGATGCGCCCCTGCGGTTCTATCGCTACAGTGTCAAACATTTGGGATCCAGATCGGGCTCGACGTTTTGCTTGGTCTGATCTGGGTCCAACCTGTTAGCAAAGATTATTATTTTGCGGGCTTCACCACTGGTATCATACCGAATTCTTGGCCGCGGATATTGTTCGACTAGTCTTTTCGCGGAGAATAAATAAACTGAAATTGAAGGTAGGGGCTCTCATTTGAAATAGTTAAAACTTATTTACGAACACTTGTCAGGCGCGATTAAAGGCATATACATATTCTTGAATAGTCACCCTAACATCACTTCATGGCTAAGGCATTACAGTACTTAACCCTTAAAGCGCCAAGATAAAATGCATCTGAAAATGTCGTCTGCTGAAGTCGTCTGCTTCATAAAATTGCCTAACATTACTGACGAATCAAGTATAGAAACAAACAGCGTTGACACAGAACTGGTCTGGGTCCACACTTTCTGCCATAGATGCTTCTTAAACATTTCGGCAGACGAGATAAGCAGGCGACTTTTGTTGCGATTGGCGCTTTAAGGGTTAAATATGCGAGAAAAAAATGCAAATAGATCATGAACGAGTCCTTGAAATTGGGACACTTTGGGATTGATTGACAATTACACATTTTTACAGAAATGGTTTGTATATTTTTGCGTTTTTGGTGAAACGACATTTACTTGTTTTTACCTGTATGTTAATGATTCGGCTTAAATAAGCGTCGATTGTTTATGAGAATGGGATTTCTGCCCCTACCCCTTCAACGGTTGCTAGTCTAAACCATGGAGGTGCGTGGAAAAATACTATAGCGTCCGCAGGGTTTTGTTATCTGGCCGCGGGGCAGGGCTTTTTGGAACCGTTTTCCACACATTAATTAAAGTGGCAAGAACTAATAATGGGCTCAAAGGCACTTACATTTTGAAAGCCTGTAGTTTCTACCAGCAGGGACAGCTGATACTGGTTCTATTGCGAGTTTGATGCAAATCTGAACCACGGGTTGAGAGCATGCTCCTAATCTTACCGCGGATGTGACCATTGTTAGCGTTGTTCATGGCCGCGGGGTTCTGCAATATGCTTTCTTGTCCACGGAAATCCTAAAAATCAAAACGTCAGAATCATCTATGACAAAAGATAGGTAGCTGGTGTGCTGAAACGACTGAATCAAAACCCTGTTAGATCAGAATGTAGCCATTGGGTTTTCGCTTTTTTTATTTTTCTGTATGCTGATTTAGCACAATTATCTAGTTTCTACGGTAGTAGGATCGCCTGACCAAAGTGCTGAAGGTTGTTAGCAGCAAAATCTAGCTGTTTGTCTGTCTGTCCGTTAATCCGTCCGTCCGTCTGTCGGTCTGCATTGGTTCTTCCTTCTTTTACCTATATGCTCGTTTAGCCTGCTTACATGTGTCTAGTAGCTCAGGTGACTGGAGCGCCTGTCCAATGTTCTGAAGGCTGTGAGCAGCATAATCCATCCATTTCTCTGTCTGTCCACTTTCCAATGGCTGTCTGTCTCGCTTTTTCTGTCTGTTTCGTTCTTTGCTCTTTTGACTTTTTTGTATGCCTGTTTTGCTAGATTATCTAGTATCTCAGGTGGTAAGTGTGCCTGACCATATTTTGGATACTTTTAAGTTTTCTAAATACCTAGGTTTGGCATTGGACCCAGCATCTACTCTTTACCTCCAAAATATAAGGAATATCAGGCATACCCAAAACATATTCGAACTTTAGCGACCCCAAAAACATTTTCCAAATCTGAACATTGACCTTATAAAGCCCCAAATTGATAGAAATGACCCCCCCCAAAACGTAAAAAAAATAAATTATAATTTCATCATATCTCCAAACATATTTATTTTTCTGATCTCCTGCCCCCCCCCCAACAAAAAATGTAATTCAAAATTTTGAATCTCCAAAAATGGACAGAACCTACTTATATATGATAATATCAGTGTGCCACACCCCCCCCCTCCCGCCAAAAAGCTGACTAGTGTTTTAGAGCAGTATGCAGCAAAATATAGCTGTCTGTCTGCATGCTTTCTCAGTCAGTCAATCAATCAGTCAGTCAGCCAGCCTGCCCAATCAACCACTTCAATTTCTTAGTGTAGACAGAGCCTCTTTGTAAAAGTGTATTCTTGTCACAGAAGAGTATTTGCGTGTCCCAGAGGGCTTGGGAGGGGTAGGAAACTCTTTTTTTCTTCATACGAAGGGTCTGGCCCAGCATCTACCATTCACCCCAAGAAATATCAGGAATTTCAAGGACCTCAAAATATTTGAAATTTTAGCAACCCCCAAAAAATCCTTGACGTAAAGACCCTAAAATGCATAGAAATTAGACCTAAATATAGTCCAATTTCGCGGTGAACCCCCCCCCCCTCCAAAAAAAAATATCCATATATCTTCATATCCCCAAAAATATTCATTTCTCTGAGGCTAGAGGTCAAAATCTAGGACATCTTATTTCCTTTTTAGAATCATTTGGGTTTGAACAACAGTGGCGAGTTCAACAATGTGAGCGTTTGCGGGCACACTTTAATGATGGTACCTACGAGGGATGTTCGAAATGAATTGCTTATTGTCCTGTATCTCAATATCCACGTGGGAGACGATAAAAACCAATATATACCTATATAGGTTTATTTAAGGTCTACACAACGGTGTATAAATGTACACGTTAGACTTGATGTAAGACACAAAATTTGCCGTATTAATACACGCAGTCATTGACCACTGTAATAAAAATAGTTGTTCCATGTAGAAGAGTCAACCAGAAAGATGAAATAAGGGGTTACATCAAAGCTCGCTCAAAACTTGTCTGTTCTTTGAAGCAGCTGATGATTGAACTTTCTACTACTTACGGACCTTCTTGTGTGTCTTATGACACAGTTAGGCGCAGGAAAAATAAAATTTAATCTGGCTTAGAGTCCATCAAAAATGCACCGAAATCAGGAAGGCGAAAATTCGCAGCTTGTAAAGAAATCGTTTCAAAAATGAAGGAAATCATTGAAGGAGATGCCAGATTTACAGTTTGTGATATTACATGAAAAGTAGGCATGTCACTATCAACGGTTCACTTTATTTTGAAGAAACATTTAAAAGTCCGAAATATTTTTGCTAGATGGGTGCCACATCTGTTGACTGATGAGCAAAACAGACAACGGGTTTTAGTGGCCAAAAATCTGCTTAAAATGTTTCAAACTTATGTCAAAAAGCAGTTTGCGAATGTCGTCCCAGGTGATGAAAATCGGGTCTATAATTTGAGCTGGTCAGAAAGGTTAGCAATAAAATCTTGGCCACTTAACATAGCAGACGCCCAATAATTGTCAAACGGTCTTTAAGTGCAAGGAAGGTTTGGTATGCAATTTTCTTCTCTGGTGAAGGAGTCGCAATAAAAGTGCTGGTGGAAAAGGGCAAAACATCACTGGAAAGGACTACAAAGACATATAGTACTGGAGAAGCCTAAAACATATCAGAAACGACGCCCTGTCACTGGTTTTAAACATATCTGTCTTCTACATGGCAATGGCCCTGCTCATGCCTCTAAAATAGTTACAGTGTTTTTGAAGAAAGAAAAAGTAACTATTTTGCCTCACCTCCTGCATTCCCTAGATCTTGCCCCATGTGATTTTTTTATGTTTTCGAAATTGAAATAATTCCTTGCTGGGCGGAAATACCAGTTATTTCATAGAACCATTTGTATTTGAAGAACATGTACTATTTCATTTTCTTACTTTCTGTGACTTTAGGCCTTCAGGTTCGTGACCAGATGGTTCACTCTTTTGAACAAAATGACTGCCAGAGCTCTAGCTAAGAAACTTCTTTTAACAGAATTTCCTCCTGAACAACTGGCCCAAATGCAATTTAATTTCACAGAACTGTCCCCTATGGTGTCTTCTACCAATTTTGCACAAATGGTTCCACTCCATTGAACAATGGATCCGCAAAAGCTCCAGATAAGAAATGCCTTTGAATGATTTCTCCTCCTGAACCAATGATCCAAAATGTACAATAATTTCACAAACTTGGCCCTAATGATGCACTCTACCAAAATTATACAATTGGTTTGGCTCTGCCATTAAGAGACTTCATTCAAGCTTGCACATAATGTCTATGGTGGCGATTAAGTAAAAGTAGGAAAAACATATACAAAAGTGGACAGAACTTTTTCAAATCAGTTCTTGATTATCATTGATTTCTTTGAATAACTGGGTGGATTTGTATTAGGTAAGATACTAGGAAACACTTTCCCTCATCCTCATAAGATCTTTAACCAACAGAAACCAAATGGAAATCTGAAGGAGAAAAAAAACATGCCACGGTATTAGGAAACAAATTACAACTGTTTAGTTTTGGTTGTGCCAAACAAAGTTAAGAGAAAATTGTTTACCGCTTACCTGCCTGAAGAGCTTTCACAAACATTTATTGAGGGATCATTTTAACACTCTATAATAAAAGCGTTTGAAAATAAAGTTTGATTATTCACTTCTTAAGTTAGCAATTATCATCTGGTTTCTTGCATTGTTCAATAATGGATTACATTTGATAAACTCTCCCCAAAAAAGGCTGTTTTTGTCCAATGAACAAATACCAATGTCGTCAGAAAGATTGCTTTCCCATTTCACTTTGTGGCAATATGTTTGACCCTACATCAGAGACGGGACTTCCAGTTTCCATTTGCAGGTTATAGAAAAGATATCTTACTAACAACCTCCCTATTTGAACGCTTCAATGCAGCCGTCCCCACCAGTACTCTCAGTGCTTTGATTCAGCTTGCCAACATTGGTTTTTGGATTTAGCATACCTAAATACTCCTAATTGCTATCTCAAAACATTTTCTTCACAAAATGTCTATTAATACCTTCTTAAATAAGCGTCATTTTCTGATTTTTTCCTAACTGTAGAGTGAATCTGATTGGTTAGCTTTTAAAAAGAATGATAGTTGAGCCTCGCGATGTCAACAAGCATTCTCGAAGCCTTGCCTAGTAAACTTGATATCAAAAGACACTCATCTAGTAGCCTTGTTATGTTTTATGAACAGGTAGCCTTTAATAATAAAAAAGAGACATAATTCTTCCAACTTTTATGCACAATAATATATAGAGAATCTGACATGAGTGCTCATTATTTTTGTAATTTGCAAGTTGAAACAATATGATAAGATTTTGAGTTTTCAACAAGTTTAATATTAATGCTGAGTTTTCAACAAGTTTAATAACAATAATATTTCAGCACGAATGTTAGATTCTATCAGTGGCGCGGATCCAGGACCCCTTATGCTGGGGTTGCTTGGTAGATGGACACCGACAGTCAATATATTACAAACATTAAACATTGTCTATCTCACGGCATGTGCCTTTATCAGGTCATGATGAAGTTGCACTTTTTTTGATGATGTCGCCAATGACGCTGAATCAACACAAAAAATCGATCATGACGTCATATTCGCTAGTTTCGTTTGAAAAGTGAATTTAGCTTGGTAGCTGATAAATTAGACTGGTTCTCTCCCTTTAATAGCTTGTCAGAATATTAAGACAGGTAACTACTAGCCGCCATTGCGCCTACGTATAGCATACACACTGACGTCATGAGTGACGTGGTATGGGAAAATACACTTGACATAAAGTGCATTTTTAAACAAGCCATTTTATTAAGTTTATTTTGTTCTTGGAGTTTATATTTTTTTTTCTTTTACTTAATTATCAAATTATAGCATATAAACAACCTGAAGTTTGTGTAAAAAATCTTTTCTGGAGCATGCGCAGTCGCATGAGTAGGATTCTCTACTTGTAAATAAATAGCTGTTACCAGTCGTTATATGTGTAACGGAAGTAGAGCTTTATCAACGAGGGGAACCAATCTACTGATAAATAGAATACTAGTTCTCGGCTTCGAGAACGCATGTTGAATCGCAAGCCTCGCGATGTCAACAAGCGTTCTCGAAGCCTTGCCTGGTAAACTTGATATCAAAAGACACTAACCTACATGTAGTATTCTCTATATATCAGCCTTGTTATGTTTTATGAACAGGTAACCTTTAATAAAAAAAAGGAGACGTAAATCTTCCAACTTTTATTCACAATAATATGAGCCGCGACATGTGATTTCCAACAGTGTGGCATTTTGACAAGGGCAGACTCAGACGAGCCTCTGCAGCCTCCTTTTAAGCTACAGACTCTAAATGGTGTTCAGACAGTAGCTTCAAAAATCATAGTATACTTAAGCGACTAGCAAAGGCTCTGATCAGACTGCGCTTATGCGCAGGCTGATCTGAGGCTTTGCTGGTCGCACATACCATATTGTTGGAAATCACATGCACTGGCTCAATTATTTAAGATACTTAGTTCGATTTTGGCAAGTAAACGTTAAAATGTTGCCATAACTGAACACGAAATTGCTGTAGACACCAGTGAATAACGTAATTTAAATAATTGGTATATTTTCCAATGTCATCATTTTCTTTAAATAAATCTTAACAGGAGGTGTCAAGTGGTAAAGAAATAGATGATGATATTAAAACTAAAATGAAGAACATTTTCGTTGATGAGCTAATGCGACGGTTCCGGTGTTCAGCTACTTTTGAGATGGCTTCCGGTACTGTCATGCCCTTGATGACCTACCCAGAGACAGATCCCGTGGCTGCCTTCTACAAGAAAGATAGAGATGAAGACCTAGTGGGAGAGAAATGGAATGCAGAAGCAGACTGTGAATATCTAAGAAAAGCGATGAGGGGATTAGGTAAGGGCCCAGGGGGTACTCTCATTTTTTCTGCATACGTAGGCTCGGAACCAGCATCTGCCCTTCACCCCCCAAAAAATATCAGGAATTTCAAGCACCCCAAAAAATATTTGAAATTTTAGCAACCCAAAAAAATATCCCCAATTCTGTACCTTGACCTTAAGAAAAGACCTTAAAATGCATAGAAATGACCTCTAAATATAGTCCAATTATGTGCTGACCCCCAAAAAATACCCACAAAACTTTCATACCAAAAAAAAAATATTTATTTCTCTGAAAACCCCAAAAAATATCGAAATTAAAAATTTTGAACCCCAAAAAATGGACCGAGCCTAATTATACAGGAGCATGAATGTTAGATTCTATTTATCATATGAGAAATTTCGGAAATTTAAAGTAACCAACAAGGGTCCTTTCATGAGTGTGGACGTCCGTCCTTCTTGCTTCGTGTCCGGTTCATATCTCCTATATTCTTTGAGGTAGGAATTCCAAATTTGGTATGAGAATATCTTGGGGTGGCGGAGTGTCACATGCCATTTGACCTCTTACCTAGTTTCTAGAATAATCATGTCCTAAGCATATTTCTTGTATTATTTGAGATGGGAATCCCAATTTTGGTGTGTGGATGCATTTGTGGATTTTGGAGTGTCATGTACTATTTATGGGCCACCGTGACCTTAAACTTGACCTCTGACCTAGTTTTTAGAATAATCATGTCCGGAATATATCTCTAATATAATTAGAGGTAGGAATCCCAAATGTTGGTGTGTGAATTCATCTTGGGATGGAGAATTGTCCCATCCCACTTTCAGGTCACTGTGAGCTTGACCTCGGACCTAGTTTCTAGAATCGGCATCGAGTCTGGTCTATATTTTCTATATTTTTTGAGTAGGAATCCAAAATTTGGTGTATGGATGCATCTTTGGATGGTGATATGTTGTTGACTATTTTTGGGTCACTGTGACATTGACCTCTGATCTAGTTTTTGGATAGTGTCCGGAGAATGTCCCCTACATCATTTGAGCTAGGAATCCAAAATTAAGTGTTTGATTGCATCTTGGTATGGCAGAGTGTCATGTACCAAGTTTTGGGTCACTGTGACCTTGTCATATTTTCTAGAAAATCGTGTCAGGGGCATATCTCCTATATAATTTGAGGTAGGAGTCCCTAAGTTGGTGTATGACTGCATCCTCGGATGGTGATATATCAGGGACCATTTTAGGTTACTGTGACCTTGACCTGCGACCTTGTTTCTAGAATAATCATGTCTGGAGCATAAAGTCTATATTATATGAGATAGGAATCCCAAATTTGGTGTATTGATTCCTCTTGGGATGGTGCATACCATTTTGGGTCTCTTTGACCTTGACATTGACTTCTGACCTCATTTGTAGGTTTTTCGTATCTGGAGCATATCTTCTTTGTAACAAATGATTTTCTCAAATTTGTCTTATGCTAGACCAATTTCGTTGGGGGCATTCGTCACGTTACTCTAAAATTTCTTGTTAAAAAGGCTATATCGTTTGAATTTTGTGTAAGATCAGAACCTTTTGTCTATTTACAGGTACTGATGAATCTATTATCACACACATTGTATCAACAAGATGTAACACACAAAGACAGGAGCTAAAGAAACAGTTTAAGACGATGTATGGGAGGGTAAGATATTGACTAAAGGGGGAGTTCCACCCTATATCCTGGAATTTACATAGGGTTCTGCCCACGCACAGAATTGTATAAAAGTTTGTAGAAGGTTTGTCTATTACCTATGTGTTCTATTTCTGATATATTTACCCATTCATCTATTTCATTTGTTAAATTTAATAATTTTAAATTTTAAAATTACAAAAATGGACACCCTAATTAAAAGTGGCCCTTTGCGACAAGATGTTTGATTTTTCAACCTAATTTATTCTCAACATGATGCCTAGTAATTTGTAATTATGTATGTACCATACATTTATTTCAATGTGTAAAATAAACAATTCTACATCAAATTTTGTTTGAAGGTACCCCCAAATTTAATATTTTGAGAATACTTTCAACAAATTAAATTGTTAACTTTGCCTAGTTGCTGTTCTTGGCAACCTATGACATTTATATCAAATTTGTCCACACATGTGTTTGTTATAATCATAAAATCTCAGAAAAAATAAAGCTGGAAAAATTGAGTTTTCAGAATTTCAATCTTAAAAAAATCTTAAAAGTATTGCAGAATGTAACAATCAAGATTTTATGTAAACTGCCAACAGTATGCTCAATTTACATAGAGTTCTGTTCAGCACAGGCATAGATCTTGATGATATAATGCAAATTGACTGTTTGGTTTACAAATATTTTGTTTTCTATCGCTTTTCATTGGTTGGTTACAACATTTGGTATTATGTAGTATGTGACTATGGGGTACCCTCTCCCAAATCAGCCCAATTTACATCTATCAGAATTTATAAAATTGATAATTATTAGAATAATCTGTGAGTTCTAGTTTATGTGTGCGGTACACACATTCCCATATCTATCAAAAAAAATGGTTAAAATAATGTTTCTTTTAGAATATTTACTAAAATTCAGCTGTGCAAATTATATCAACAATGTTTGGGTTTTAATTATGGTGTGTTACAGTTCTTGCCATCCTTACCCATCTGTACATAATTTGACACTATGTATAAGAATAATATTCTCAAGCTTTGACGCCCCGAAATATGTTTTGTTTGAATGGTGAGTCAACCTTTTGTTGAATGAATAAACATTATTGAATTCGTTACAGATATTTATGCCCAGTTTTACAAAATTGTTTAGTATGTCAGCATTATAATTATGAGGTCATTTGAGAATCAAATTCGCGATTCTATTACCACGATGGAAATAACAGCACAAAGACTGTTTCACCTCGTCTAATGCCAGACGTTCAGAATATATACATTCAAAATTCGCCAAGTGTTTCTTAATATTTGAAAATCCATTTATAATCTTAAAAATAATCATTTTTATTTTCATCAACTCCATTTCTATTTATTAGAGCAGTTTTAAAGCTTTTGTTGGAATAATAAAGAGTTTAGATGGGGTTTATGATAAGTATTTTTGGATACTCTTTTGGAATGTTTCGACGGATAGAACTTAATACAGGAGAAATAACCACAATCAATACCAATTAAGATACAATATAATTCAAATACGATGTAAACCATTCATTGAAATCTACACATTGAGTGACTCAGGGACTGCAAAATAAGGATACTATTTAAATAATGTGGGAAAAATGGATCATTCCATAATAGAAATAGACTATACAGTTTTAAAACTTAAGACTCAGTTTCACTCAGTCTCTGCATGGCACTAAATGGAAAGTGCTGCAGCTTTCATGCCTTCTAGCACTGGCTTAAATGGTTATCTACTTTCTGTTGAAACTGAATATTCCAGAAGGACCAGAATATGAAAATACAACACTTTATCAATGTACAAGGGAATGTGTAACCCAATGCAAAGACAGCTGGTGTGAAATCCAAGTTCTCTGAAAAAAATAACCTACCAAAATAGTGAGAACGTACACAATTTCTTTAAGACTTGATCTGGTTTCACTTAGTTTATGAGAGTTAATAGAAGTATACACATAGTCCTGAACCAATTGACCCTCAATATTTGATTCAGAGGGACATAAGATAGAGGAAATTCTAGATGCATCAGGAACATAAAATGTAGCTGGAGATGATAAATTACCTAGCATAAATCCTAATTTATTGATTTTTTTCAATGGCTGAAAGACATTAAGAGCATAAACACCTGTTGGCTTCAGTCCAAAAATAATTTGGAAACCAGTGGGGGATCAATTCACAAATGATACCGGCTGGACATTCACCCGTACAACTAAGTTCCAGACCGAGTGCTACATATCAATTGCTGCTTACAAAAATGCCAGTTTTATGCTATTGAATTAGCTAAAACTTCGGACACCAAAAATCTTGGACCTAATTTGGATGAAGATACTAAATAGTGATAGTCAATGCGTTTTTAGAACAATACTGGTTGAAAAACTGCGGTTTGTAAGACCTAACTGGAATATTTCATTTGATATCACTTATGAATCAAAACTGACTTAACTCACTTCATGCAAATTATAACACTGTTGCCGGTGTCCACATTTTATGAAAATTTACACGCATAAGATGGATGCATTTGACCTATTTTTCTGAAACTATTACGGGTTGACAAAAACTGGAACATGGTAAATATTAGGAAAGAATCCCCTATAGACACTAACTGTACTGTTCAAAATGGGGATAATTCAAATTTTGATGGGTCAAAAAAATTATCTAGATGTATTCATATACATTAATGGTAGTAAGGTATTTCCTGGGGAGTTTTCTTTTATATTCCATTCAAAGAATGTAGCAGTCAATAATGTTAATGATTTGAGACTGATATTTAATAGGTCATCTATTAGTACAAAAAGGGTCTACATCAAGGTGCCCCTGTGGCCTAACAGCCTTCGAGGAATAAACAAATTCATTTTTAAGCTGTTATAACGTAGGTATTCAACATAAAAAATATTATCCAAATCCATGTGTGGGCAGATTTTGAACTCCCCCTTTATAAAATATCATGCTACACACTCCTTAATCTAAGGTTTTAGTCACAGTGTTTTATATCTGACTTTTACATCTCCACCCTTTATACTGTCCTCACTGATTGAAAATAATTATTGAGCCGTGACATGAGATTTCCAACAGTGTGGTATGTGTAACCAGCTAAGCCTTAGATCAGCCTCACTGGTCCTCTATCAAATAATTACCAAAATATCATGTGCTTGCTCATTAAGCTTTAAGCGGACAAACATAATGTTTCTTTCTTAGTAGTTCAATACTATAAGAATCTATCATAATTGTGAGGATGGGATAGAAAAATTTGTCCTGAGGATCACTGTTTAGCATCTCGAGACTTGTTGAGGCTTTCTCCTTAGAGAATTCTGCCTCACATACCCCATACTAACCCATGGGATAGGTAAGCAAGAAAAGAATCTATCATTTGAGTGAGGGAAAAAATCCGCCCCTCACCATCACTCAGCTCGCCTTGTGATGGCAAACCGTCTGCACAGATTTTACTTAAGAAATAGATCAACTCTAGCAGTGAATTGTTGAGTAATAATTCACTGTTTGGAGGTCAGTTGTAAAGAAGACCAAATCGTAGCGTGAGTGATTTATCTTCATACAGCTGACCGACAAACAGTGAATTATTACTCAACAGAATGTACGACAAAAAAACACATTTGAAGCCTTCAGCTTGTTCCAACTTTCCGCCATTGCCCTTAAGAACTCCTGCCAATTCTTAGACTGTGTCATATTCGTTTACCTCAATTTGTAACGTCTTTCGAGCTTAAAAACAATATTACACCGTCTAACACCATGAATGACATCATTTTCCAGTAACAAATGACGTCAGCTAGCACGCACTTTCCTCACGCTTTCAAAACTGTGAATATCACACTTCACAGTTTAGCGTTGACTCTATAGGCGAGGTGTGTTAGAATATCCAACACACACTGATGATAAATTCTTATAATCTTAATTTTCAGGACTTAATTGAGGACATTAAGAGTGAACTAAGTGGAGACTACAAGAATGCTATCTTGGCTTGCTTTGTATCACCGGCTTACTATGATGCTCTCAGTATCAAAAGAGCTATCTATGTAAGTAAATCTGAACCATTCTCTCTAAATATATCAACGTGATTGGCCACATTTTCAAATGGCTGAAGTTCATTTTGCCTACCAGATTAGGATATCTGAGATTTTACCCTGGGATAGAAAATCTTATTTTTACCTCTGCTATCTTACCCAGGATTAATTGAAGTCATCATGTGAAATTGCGTCTTAGCATATTCAGGGACTTCTAGTGATTCTGGAAGCTTATTATAAAATAAATAAATAAGTAAATAAATAAATAAATAAAATAATAAATAAATAAATGAATAAATAAAACAGTGGTGAGCAAGAAAAAAGAATCCATTATTGTGTGAGGGTAGGATAGAAAAATCCGTCCATCGGGATCATCGTTTGTCATCACTCTGCAAGCCTCGTGATGCCAAACGGCAATCCTCGGGACAGATTTTTCTATACTACCCTCACACTCATGATATATTCTTATAGTACATATCCATGAAAGTTTAACCCTTCACCTGCAAGTTACAACTTTTGTCATCTACTCTCTTGTCTGCTTATGTTCTTATGACAGACTTCTGATCAGGGTTTATAGTGTTTTTGCTTCCAGGATGGAAAAAAGTCTGAATTGAACTTGAATATATCACACTGGTAAATGCATACGTCTATTTGGTGGTATTTACTCGTATTGCCGGTATTTCATAGACCGGAAGTGGTAGATATTGGTGTTAATACTATATAAAAAAACATGCCATATGCCTAAAGGACTAAAGAATTAGATCATTTTTGAGTATTCGGCATGCACGTAATGATTTATGTAAGCATTTAGGAATAGATTCGAGTACCAATCAGATGATCGGTACTCGAATCTATTCCTGAATGCTTACATATATCGCCATGCACATATTGAATACTTAAAAACGATTGAAGTCTATAGTCTTTGTGGCATATGGCATGTTTTTCTATATAGTATTAACACCAATATCTACCACTTCCGGTCTATGAATTACTGGCAATACACGTAAATACCACCAAATCGACGTATACATTTACCAGTGTGTATTTGCAGCAGACATAAAACGCATATAAAAAGCATTGGCAGGATATGTTATAATGAAAAGCAATTTATACATTTTCAAATTTTGTGCCTTTTTAGAAATTAATAATATTGTACTTGTTTTAAAGAGATAATGCTTTTTGTAAGCATTTGTGAAAGAGTGGATTCTGATTTTATAGGGTCTAGGAACTGATGAAGAAGCTCTCATAGAGATTTTCATGACCAGAACTAACCAACAGATTCAGGAAATGAGGGCTGTCTATGGTGACGGTAAGACTGGAAATACATTAAAAACTCTTGATAGTTTGAATTACCCGCTATATTTGAGTTAAAATTGAGCTACATTGGCTGCAGGGAACAGGGCTTATTTACGGATTATTTTAATTTCATAGAGGATCTTACATGAGTGCTCATGTTTTATTGAATTTATCAAAAGAGTCGATATTTGAGAAAAAAAGATAAAATGCAAGGCTTGTCAATCATTTTACCTCTTTTTCGAAACATGTTTAATAAATTCAATGATACAATAGCACAAAGACAGCAAGGATCAGGAAGCGATACAATCAAGTACCTCACCTGATCCAGGATACCAAATGGGAAAGTAACAAAATCACAATAAACATCACAAACAGGAGCCAAGAGGTCAGCCCTTTCCCTTCAGGTGACCACAAGGCAACAATGAACAGACGCGAAAGCATGCGTACACAAGACATAAATAACATTACTGATCCAACAAAGAATTACCACCTTGGAGAGGTCAGTAAATTTATTTCACTGGAGGGTAAACCGGTTTCACAGCGTGCCAACCTCACCTTTAGTTCAGATGTGGATCAAGACACAAAGATGTTTGGTTTGCATAAAAGACCCCTTACTTATCCATGCATCATCTCCTAGAACATATAAATCAAGATATTAAAAGGAGATAAAGCAAAGATAAGGACTCAACAGTCCATGAAATTGAATACGGGAGCAAAAAAATCAAACTGGTAAACCCTGGTGGGCCTGAAATAGCCAAAGCATCAGGTCCCTACTATCTCGTCAATAGATAAATCTTTGAGTCGAAATCATCATAGAGTCTGAAGTAAGACTCATTTCTGCCGTTGAAACGTTATATTTACATTTCCACTGCAATTCTTTAAATGCACCTTTACATTTGAGATGTTGTTCAAAGCTTCAAGAATGGATCTATTCAAGCCACGCCAACACACGTTCTGTTTGGGCGGACCAACGTCAACGCCATCCAATAACGTTGTTTGTTTAATGACGTTCGTCTGACGTCAAGCGCATATCGTCATAACGTTAAACGCGGGAATTGGGCGTTTTGGCTGTTCCCAACCCTCCGTTATGTCTAGTATAATTCAAGATATCCAGAAAACCAGCCAAGTTATATGAAAAATTGGTACTTGGAAGACAATATAAAATATAAATATAAGTGATAAATTAGATTTTTGTCTATTCATGAGATCATGAACACTTCGGGTCTCTTGCAAAGTTAACAAGAAGCCCTTCTGGCTTCACTTACTCTGCATGAGACCCAAAGTGTTCATGATCTCATGAACAGACAAAAAATCTAATTTATTTCTTAAATAATTTTGTCATTATGTGCGCAACATTGTTATGGACGTCATATTGTTTCCAGTAAATCTGTAAACCACTAGTAGTTAATCGATTTTATTGATGGCGTTAGTTCACTTCCAGACCTGACGTCATATGATAATTCCTTTTAAAACTTCTGTTTGGGTGCTTAAAAGAAACGTTTCTATGATCTGTTTATTTAAGCGCCTAGAATAAATGTTTTGATCAGAAATACTTTTGGGGGTTATATATTATTCTATGACTAACTCCCTTTAATGTGGACAACTGCTTTATGGATGTTCACCTATTGAGCTATGGTGTCTAAACATACATATATTATTGGTAATCTTAAGGCTTATAATTTATACAACTTATAATTTGTCTGAGATAAAAATAACAAAACTATTTTCTCATACAGCGTCTGCTAAACTGGGATTAATTATGATTTAATGATATGTATCATACTGGTATGCTACCAATTGTTTGTCAAATATTATTACATGCGAGTTTGATACTTATTGCATAGCCCACCTGTAAAGGTTCAGAAATGACCAGACAAAACCTTCGCTGCTTACATAAGCACTAATGCTAATGAGGCGGTGTCGTACCTGCCAGGATAAAGTTAGATTTCTGTCACCAGAGCATGAAAAGTAGGTCAAGATCACTAAATAACAGTACATTTAGGAGTGTATACCATCACAATGTTTGTCAAGGTTTGACACTCATAGCTATCACTGATGCATACAAAATGCACTAATCCATTTAAAATTATGCAACATGTTGACAGGAATATTAACGAGTTATGTCAAAGTTACACATGCAAATTAAGGGGTGTACTGCCATTTCATTTCCTTACATCTAATGATTGTATTATTGTGTTCCAAGATATGCACTTTGGCTTTGTTTTCTCATAACCTTTATTTTCATGCTTATTTTTCTTAGGTATACTTTAGCGAATTCCCCTGTTGTCCTGCCTGAAAGATCCTAAATACGTGCAAAAATTTTTATTGGAGATATACATCAACTAACCTATATTATTTGTTGACGACTTGTTCTTGTAGTAATAATGAAACTCCTTTGCAAAGTATTAAGTGAGTATGATCAGGAAATGCCACAATCACACACTGCAGACCAATCCAGGGCACCATGAGGAAGATCCACAGTACACTAATAGCCGTAAAACATCCACAAGACATCCAAAGTAAAGCAGCTAGCTCTCTTGACCCCATAAAGGTGGTTGCAAAACTAGAAGGACACAATGTACTGAATAACAGAACAAGGACCAAACACAGAACCCCGAAAACAATGGGAGCATCAATAAACAATGAATCAACATAAACAGAATCACAGCCTTAGGAGGGACAGCAGCCTAAGCTACTGGGGGCGGGCAGGCTAGGGGAGCTTTAATCAATTTTACTGGTACCAAATCCTCGCCTTATATTCCATTGTTATTTAATCACAAAAATGTTTAGTTCGCATGGGGGCTTTCTATTATCACGGAGAATTAGTCTAATCAAATTAACATACTGTCATAAAACAAACAAAATGGTTCATGGCTCACAAATAGCCAGAGCTAAAGAAAACCTCAAGTTGAACCACAGTGGATGATATCTCTTTCACCCACTGTTTTTGCACAAAACACTCCTACGACTATGGTAAATAAATATATTAGATCTGATCAAGTTTTCATAGCAAACTTATGTAGTTCTACAAATAGCCCAGACCCTAGTCCCAGAGTGTACATATTGTTTATTTTTAGGCAATAACCCATTCATTCCTAAGTTTCTGAGGCAAACACTTCTATTATAGAATAGTCCATTGTGTAAAAAGGGGATGTTAGACAAGTCTTGAAACAAACATGCACCATTGAGATAGAGAAAAATGTGAAAACGAGTCAGCAAACATTGTAAAACGAGATGAGATGAATCATCTCATCTAGATCTACATTGTTTGTCTAGATATTTGCTTGCACACCGGATAAGGATAACTGAGATTTAACCCTGGGGTAGAAAATCTTATCTTACCCATCCTATCTTATACTGGACGTCAAGTAACGACATCATGTGAAATTGCATCTTAGGGTATTCAGGGAATACATAAATTAATAAATTAAAACAGTGGTGAGCAAGAAAAAGAATCCATTATTCGTGTGAGGGTAGGATAGAAAAATCTGTCCCTCAGGATCACCGTTTGTCATCACTTGGCAAGCCTTGTGATGCCAAATGGTGATCCTCGTGCCCTCGCACTCGTTATATATTCATATATTATCAGGTCTGTACGATTGAAAGGGATAATGAAGTTGTGTTTCTGGTTTATTGTTTGAATCAAACTACTGTTTCCTGTTTGTGATATGGGCTTCAATGCGAGAAAACCTGTCATAGGGGATTTCAGCAAAGTGAGATTCAAACAAGTCTGCTATTTTGCTCTAAGCAAGAATATATATTATTCTTCCTAATACTAACGAAATCAATAACAAAGATGCTGATCAGACTGCGCCGATGCGCAGGCTGGTCTGCGCCTGAGTTGTTCGTAAACTCCTAAATACAGGTTTTGTTGTGTGGAGGCTCATATCTTGTATATGTATTGTCATATGGCAAGGTTATTATAACGACCATTGCAGTTGCTCGGCCAGATAAGAAAACACGCCAAACTGTAGTAGAAGATGATATAAGAGGTGATACAAGTGGCGACTTCAAGCGTCTTCTGATCTCAGCATCTCAGGTATGAATATGAATTTGCATCTATAGCTTATAATACTCTAATAAAATCAACTCGCTTAATATATATGATTTATGCATTTAATCATCCCCCACAGTAGCTTACACTGCTGTCCGTTCTAAGGCGGTGGTTCTGTTGTTGTTGATCTATTGTTTTATGTCCCTCCAATTGGTTGTGGGCGTTCTGTGTTGCTCTATGTTTTGGTATTCATTACTGTGTGTCTTCTCTAGTTTTGCAATCATATTGGCGAGGAAGAGAGAGCTGGTTGCTTTGCTGTTGTTGTCATTCAGATGTATTGTTACTGTAAATATTTTGTGGCTCTACCTCACGGTGCCTTGGGTTGGTCTGCAGTGTGTGACTGTGGTATTTCCTGATCATACTCACTTACTTTTTGTGATTGGATGATGTCAAACTTTTGTGACTGTTATTACTGTCGGAAGTTTGAATGCTTTTCAATGAATGGTGGGTGATTTCATTTAGAGGATCTTCTAAGAAGTATATATTATTAAATTTATTTGATGAGTTTTGGGATACAAATTAAATTCAATCCTTGTCAAGCACTTTGCCACTTTTTTGAAACGAGTTTGATAAACTAAATAAAGCAGGAGTGTGAATGTCAGATTCTATTGATCACACATGTATGCCATTAAATTCACTTCAAAACATGAAAATTTTGTCATTATGTTGGCAACGCCATTACGGACAACATCTCATAACGTAACTAAATATTTTAAGCACTTGTGGTTTTTCAATTCGAAATCATGGCATTATATCACTCCCAGACGAGCGACGTCAAGTATTAAACATTTTTTTTAAAACATAATTATATTTATTTATTAACTAACTAACATATTGTAGGCCTTCCATTAGACCAATGTTCAAACTAGTTTGATGTGACTCACACATATTAATTACATACTCATAGCTTATATTTTGTTACATGTTTTTGAATATAAAATACACATTCTCATGAACATTTTGTTAGTTAGCTTTATATTGAAAGCATGTTCTATAATGAGTGTGTTAGTGCTATGAACTGGGTAAATAATCTGAAATCAGGCCAATCAGATAAAAAGAGAGCAACCGAATTTTAAAAAAAAGCAAGATAATATGATCAGGAAATACCACAAACACACACTGCAGACCAACTCACGGCACCGTGAGGAAGAGTCACAGAACAATAAAGATCACAAACAAGCTATGTTCCATAGAGCATGTTCATGAAAGTAAATGCAAAGTGCAACAACTTTCCTGTCCCCTTGCACTGAATAAGCAGTGTTTTGCTCTCTGCCGGGACACTTAATTCCGTAAGACAAGAATAAGTTATGAACGTTTGTTTGTTTGATTTGATTTTTACATCCCATCAACAATCTTTCAGTTAAAAAGGGACGGGTCTTCCTAGGTTAAATCAGTACTAAGCTAGGATTAATTTGTCTTGCTCAAGGACACAGCGCAGTGACGCCAATGAGGCTCAAACCGGAGGCCCCTCTGTCTCCAGCCAAGCACTCTACCACTGAGCCACTGGGCTCCCAAAAGTTATGAATGCTTCTTGAATGAAATATGTTGATTTTTCCAGGGAAACCGCTATGAAATTACTCGAGAACAGTTAGAGGTGGCCGTGACAGAAATATTAAACTCCTGTAATGAAGGAACTGGAATGTTTGAGGTAGATTATAGCAAGCTCTGTGACTTAAAGAAGGCCAAAACTGACGCCAGCAGACTTTACAAAGCGGGTGAAGGCAGGTGGGGAACTGATGAGGAAGCCTTTAATGTGATATTTTCAACAAGAAATTTCTACCAGCTAAGAGAAACTTATAATCAATATGTAAAGGTAAGCAAATGACAAATAACAAATGGACCTCAACGCGACAAAGCCTGGTTTCAAGGTCTTTAAAAAAGCGAGGCTCAAACCAGTCTCCTCAACTACACAGACTATCTAGAAATTCGAAATTTTGCTTGTAGCTAGCCTAGATATGATACCCTCCAAAAAGAGAATAACAAAGGCGCTGATCAGACTGCGCGGATGTGCAGGCTGGTCTGCGCCTGTGCTAGTCACAAACCACCGATGACAGGTTTTCTCGGGTCGAGGTCCAAATGATTTATTCAGCACAAACACATTTACAATAAATCGTTAAGGTCAAAACAAACAAACAAAAACAGTCCTATGAAAGTATCTATACATGTGGGAGTCATAGAAGTCAGGACACAATTTTTTGTTTTGATCTATGAATTCATTCTTATTTCCCCTAATAGTTATATATATTAATTGCAATTTTCATCATTTCTAATGCACTTGCTTTTGTAACTCTACTTCTGATTGGATAACGTCAAAAATTTGCGACAGTATATCCTGCAATATACTGTTGGAATCAGTTTGACGGCATTAATTACGTCACATTTCGTTTGATGACGTAAGGCATTATGCGGCTTGCAACGCTAAATTTGAGACAAAACTGCAGAAGTGCATTAGAATTGGGATAACCATATTCAAAATTTTCATTTGGGGAGGTAAATCGTCGCATATACGTTCGGAAATCACGTTTTACGGCTCTGCTCGCACTTCACCGTAAAACAAAATTTCCGACCGTATATCAGATGGTACACCTCCCCAAATGACATTTTTGAATACAGTTCTCCCCTACATCTACTGGATTTCTAATGAATTAATTCATATTAGATTAGAAAGTACTTCTGAGACATATATGATTTAAGAGAGGGCTGTTTCTCTTTGATTAAGCCATTTTTTCGATAAACATGGAGGTGTAAAGGTAAGCATGTCTTAGGATGAATGTTTATTCTAGTTTAGAGATTTTGGAAATGATCACATATATTGAATTTATCGAACCTTTGTATTCGGGTGGGTTTTCCCATACATGTTGATACAATAAGTATGGCAGGGCGCACAGTGGCTCAGTGGTAGAGTGCTTGACTCAAGACCGAGGGGCTACGGGTTCGAGCCTCACTGGCTTCACTGTGTTGTGTCCTTGAGCAAGAACATTAATCCTAGCTTAGTACTGGTTCTACCCAGGAAGACCCGTCCCTTTATAACTGAAAGATTGTTGATGGGACGTAAAGAATCAAATCAAACAAAACAATATTTATGGAACTGCCTATTGTGTACTTTAAGGGTCACAGGTGAAATTTTCTATGAAATTTTTTATGATGTGTTTCTGTCTCTGAAATTTATTCTTATCTTAGCAAACAGTACAGACCCTGATGAAATGCAGCATTATGCTGCATTTCATCTGGGTCTTCACTGTTTTGCAAAATACCCATTTAGGGATTTCCAGTATACAAAGGGTTAAAATACAAGGCTTAGATGAGTCTGTACATATGCACAGGCTTTACAGAGACTTTGTAGCTTGAATAAAAAAGTATGGAAATAGAAATGCGTAGACCAAATATCAAACCTCTATTTCCGTTGGATACATGTGCGTTCACATTTGAAATTCTACAGTACGTAAACATCAAAGATAAACAAAACAAAAATGTGAATTCGAAGGAGGGGTAAAGTGTATAAGATTAACGCTAGTATGGGGACATGTCATTTGCGGTATAGCTGAGAGTAATGGTTTGAAGATTCAAACAAAGGAAAACATTTCCTGCCAACATTCAAATTTCTATAATAAACTGAAATGAACTAAACTTCCACAGCAGCGGTATCATTTATAGGTAGATTTGTTTTAAAGATCAAGATGGCCACATGTTTAAAAATAACACACCTGATAACGGCAATCGAAAACGCTCTTAACAATCAATGAACGCAGATCAAAAACTTTTATAAACAGCGTTTTTGATTGCCATTTGTTGCCAGTAAGGCGACAATAGGCAATCAAAAGTTCTGTTTCTGCTGACTTTTGAGTCTTTTTCGTCGATATTATTAACATTTTCGATTGTCATTTATCCAAGCGTTGAAATGTATTCCATAGTTCTATCTTGCTGTTACACTCACCGGAAATATGCAAAATAGGTTAATTATGCAGAAAATGCACATGTTACATGTATTGCGCCTGTTCACCTATAAATGTTCACCTTTGAGTTATGACATCACACATCTGCAAATAAGTACCATAATATCAAAGTCTCGACCAATGGGTAGAGAAGATGATTACCTGTCAAAATCTGACACAAGTTTTGAATTTTATTAATACACCATTAAAAATTATGACTTGAAATTTTACAGGTGGATATTTCCGGAGAAGACATACCCCAGTCATTTTGATTATCATCATTTATCTAGAATTCGTGCCTCTGTTATACCTGAAACATTAGCAGGAATTATTTTACAGGATTATAATTGGGCATCGGCACAACAAACCCTGTCTTTGTGGTTTCCGACAAAGCGAGACCCAAAACAATCTCCACAGCTACAGATACTAACTCAAAAATTGGAATTTCTTTTGTAGCATGTTTAGAAAGATACTTTCTAAAGAGCAAAAACATTGTTGTTGTTTGCAAACCCCCAAAACAGGTTTTATTGTGTCGCAGCCCATATGTGATGCCATTGAATGAAAAAAAAACCACTTTAAATAAATGCGTTACTAGACAGATGTTGGTGTTCTAATGTACCTTGTTGCAATAGTTATACCACATTGACTATACTATTATAAATACATTTCAGCTCACACAAGCAGACATTCGTAATGCAGTGGATGGAGAAACATCCGGAAACTTTCATAGAGGTCTAAAGGCAATTGGTATGTATATATTTTCTACTAGCAACTTTATTTGAGCTGTATGGTGTTATAGTGGTGGTTGTGTCCGGCGCTAAGTAATTCTTTAACCCTTTACCTCATAGAGACGCATTTTAACATTTTTTCAAACAGAGCAGACCCAGATCAGGCTACTCTGTTTTCTTATGGAAATATGATTAGATATGATCCTACACTAATGGACCTGACAAGTAATTTCTTTGTTCTATGCACAAACGTGAATGTTTATTTATATAATTATTTATAGTGAGCGGAGCTTAGCATGACGATTCATGAAAGAAAGGGTTAATTATGCTGGATAAGCAGCCAAGCTGCTAGATGTCTTGAGTTAAGCATGCATGTGCGCCTAAATAGTGACTCTCTGCATACAAGTATGTGATAGGTACATGTAACACCTTATCAGCTTGCCCAAATAATTTCATTCGATTGGGAAGTATTGAATAGTATATACCAATGAGATTTTGTATCCTTTTACACACATTTGTAATTAACTCAAACAAAAAAGAAACGTCCGATATTCCTGGTACTGTATCTTTGGATCCAGTTAAGATGTTGCAACAAAAATAAAACCAAAATGTTTATCAAACTTAAGACACAAATCATGTTAACAAATTTGTCATGCTAATAAATGTTAAAATGCCAACAATGGTTGGCATTTTAACACTAATTGTTGGTATGTTAACATTTATGAGCATAAAAATGTCATGGTCAGTTGAGTTGAGCACGAAATTAGTTTTATAACTGGGATCCTGGTTCCTTTGCTTATTGTATGATTGTTTCTAAGGTTAGTTTGTTATTGTTCTTGTGATTCTTCTTTTGATGCAATAACCCGGCCTCAAGGTTATAAAACTTTTTTCATGCTTAACTCAACTGAGCAAGAAATTACAACTGCTCATAAAAACAAAAATATCGACAAATAAAGAAGTGTCTTGCTTTCTAGTCTCAATTGTTGTATTTATCATGCTAAAAATTGTTAAAATGCCAACAATTGTTAGCATTTTAACAATTATGAGCAGGATAAATTTCGTGCTCAGTTGAGTTGAGCATGAAGAAAGTTTTATAACCTTGGGGCCTGGTCTTTTGTTGTCATTTTTTTACCTGAATGCACATTTTGAAGATCTTTTGAGGTATCACAATGTTTAATCAAATATTCTGTGTTTATCTTTGCTCTAGTGGAATGTGTTCAGAATCGCCCCCGCTATTTTGCTAAGAAGCTGATGAAGAGTATGAAAGGCCTGGGCACTGATGAAGAGACCTTGATACGAATCATTGCCTCCAGATCAGAGGTGAGTGAGATTTATTGCATACTATTTATAAACTTGCAAGTAGTGTATGGTGCGCTACACAAAAACCTTGAAGCTAACGCCAGATTACCATAGGTGAAAAACAAAGACATATTTTTTAAAGAAAATTCACGATTTTACTGATATCCTTAAAACAATAAGTGAGTGCACAAAAAAGCAGATCACATAAATCAATCAAATTTATCAACAAAATGCATACGTTTCGTTAACCCTTAAAGCACCAATCACGACTGCAGCAGACGACACATTTTGCGACATCTTTCCTAATTTTCTAAAAAATAAGATATATATATATATATATATATATATATATATATATATCATGGCTTATTTGTTATTTTTGAAAAAAGCAGCAAAATTTGAAATTGTCGTCTGCTGCATATTATATGTGGCGCTTTATGGCCTAACTGTTGTATGATGAGCAGAGCGGAGTAAGATTTTCTACTTAAAAACAAATGGTGATTCATTGTTTGATGAGCAAAAGATAAGATATGTGGGTGTTCAAATATGAATGCAAACAGCTTCATAACTTTCTTCACATTTATGCTGCGATAAAATGTTAAACGTTTCTATCAAAGACTATACTGGCAGCAGACATAAAGAAAAATACAATATACTTATCGAGTTATAGCGGTTTGAATAAGTGTCACTCTAGAACACTAACAAACTCAATGCTTCAAACATATACAGTGATATATACGAGCGTATAATAGTTCGACAAACAGGTGATAAATCATGAATTTTTTAAATTAAATTATCCCCCTGTTCCTATAAAAAGATTCTGCGAAAGTTACGAAAATCCGACACGTTTTTGTTAAATTACATCGAACCATTTTCACTAAAGTTTTCCTTATGTTTGCAAATAAATGGTAAAAAAAACACCACCTTTCAGTTTTCAGTTAAACATATCTCTAACAAATGCACAAAACAAAATTAAAACTAGTTATAACTCAAAGACAATATTATGTTGAATGCTTACACTGAGTGGTTGCTACAAATTATTAATGGATAGTTGGTATTTTTTTTAAATGCTGAAAATCCTTTTCATTTAGTCAGAAATGCATTTAGTGAATAGGTTATTGAATTACTTCTTAATTTTGTTTTCATAACATTGCGGCTTTATTCTAAATTTGAACGTAAACTTTAAGTGTGACCACTATAGGCATTATTTAGAATAAAATGACTCACCTGGTCTTGAGGACTAGACAGATTGAACATATTTTGATGAATTTTATCTTGTCATTAAGAAACAGAAAAATGCTTGAAAAATGATATAAATGTGATAACTCTGTAAATAGAGGACATCAATTTTCGAAAACTCCCTTATGACATTTTAAGTATATTTTCAGCTCAACGCAAAGAATAAGATGCAACGATGTTTATTTTTACGTCATCAGTAGATTAGTCAAAATGATGTTTATCATAAAATTTATGACGTCACAAACGTGCCTGCCTACTGAGCTTGAAACAGGGATTATATAAACCTTTTGCTGCAAGCAACTTTGAGAATGTTATTAAAACTTGCTTCTAAAATTTGGTGCCAATTGTCTCAAACTTACAAAGGTAAAACACTATCTCCGCACATGTACTAAAACGTGTGTTGCAATTAGCTTCAGAAAACATTCATTAGGAGTGGCCTTCATATAAGTTTCTGTAACTCGAGGAATAAATTGTATGTTTTTTTATGTTTGGTGCCAGTTTAAATGCAACAAATAGTTATTTCCAGAAACATATAACATTTAGTCGTAGTATATATGTAAAGAAAGTTATGAAGCTGGTTTCATTCATATTTGAACCCCTCATAAACAGCAACTTTTATCTAAATATCTCTACATGCATTTCGGCAATTTGAGCGAGCACATCAGATTTCGATACAAAGTGCGTAGGGGAACAGCATTAGCCTTAACTTGCCTAAGGCAATTTGAGGTCTCTTCTGAGTGTGCATATACACATAGTATTGAAGTAGATAGGAGCAAGTATGTTCAAAGGATAGAATATGAGTGCAATTATTCCATGAACTGGTCCGTTGAAACTGCATCTATCAATACGTGACGTTGCATAGTCTGCAACTATGAACATTTTTCAAAAAAAATATTTTCTTTTTAAATCATTTGTAAAAGTATAATTAAGTTATTTTTTCACCGTAAATCTGTTCTTATAGCTGAAAACTGCATGGAGAAGTGAATTATCTTATAAAAACCGGTGTTTTTCCTTTGTTGGTAATTATTTGCGTCCCTCCAATAATTATCAACAGTATAATTTTAACATAAATGCTGTTGTTTTGATACTGATAATTTGTTAAGATTTACGAAATTGGTAAAATGTATACCTGAACTTTAGTCTTTTTACTGTGATCTTGAAAAATAGAAACATAGTTTCTATTATTAAAAGATCAAAAGTTACAGACTATGCAGCTTTAACAAGCGGAATTGTGTTAGAATATTGTATGAATTTCATGGCAAATGCTGATGAGAGATCCTAGCCATATAAAAACACATCTGTCTGTTCCTGCATATCAGGCTAACCATGCGGACAAAGGCTGACTTTAGCTGCTGTGCATCCTTAAGTAGTGATTTGGTTGTTGAAGGTTATTTGTATTTTTTTTTAAATAATGTGTAGGGTTTCAGTGTTGAGTCCTGGCCTTGAGGTTATCAAACATTTTCGTGCTCAAATCAACTAAGCACGAAATTTAACATGCTCATAAATGTTAAAATGCCAACAATGGCTGACTTTAGCTGCTGTGCATTCTTAAGTAGTGATTTGGTTGTTGAAGGTTATTTGTATTTCTCTCTTGAATAATGTGTAGGAATTCAGTGTTGAGTCCTGGCCTCAAGGTTATTAAACTTTTTTCGTGCTCAAATCAACTAAGCACGAAATTTATCATGCTCATAAATGTTAAAATGCCAACAATTGTTGGCATTTTAACATTTATTAGCGTGATAAATACAACATCTGATGGACTTAAAGCAATATAATTCTTTATTTGCTTGTGTTTTAGTTCTTATGAGCAGTTGAAATTCTGTGCTGAGTTGTATTGAGTATTTGAAAAGTTTTATAACCTCGGGGCCAGGCCTCAAGGTTATCAAAACTTTTTTCGTGCTCAACTCAACTGAGCACTGCTTATAAAAACTAAAATACTGACAAACGTAGAAGTTTCTTGCTTTAAGTCTCTCAGATGTTGTATTTATCATGCTAATAAAAGTTAAAATGCCAACAATTGTGGTATACCAATTTATACATGGGGTTGTATCACACCCAAACGTAAAATACCTGTAATCAAAGGTTTTGCTATAGAGTAAAACCTGCCTTAAGCGGCCACTCAAAAAGAAGAACAAAGATTGTTTTTCAAGACCGATTATCGCTTAATGCAGGTCAAAAGTATTGCAGAATGCTCCAAGAGAGCATTCTGCAATACTTTTGACCTTCATCAAGCTACCATTTGTCTTTAAGACCTTCGACTTGTCTGTTTTTGAGTGGCCGCTTAAAACAGGTTTTGTCATATATGTAATTCTAAAGTCTGCCTAAACGAATCAACGTAGGATTGGATTTCAAAATAAAAATTACTTAAATCTGTGGCAACAGGTTTTCAGGTAGTTTTTAAATGGTGTATCGCTAGTTGGCCAATAATGACCTAGCATTAAATGCTGGCTTGGTAGCTTTGTGGTGCTCTAGGGGATCCGGACCATTATGCTATGGAACCCAATGGCTTTGTGATTTTCCTCAGGGGCAGGGGGGGGGGGTCTGGACCCCCTGTGCCCCCTCTGGATACGCGCATGTTTTTATCATATCAACATGTAAATATTGGAAATGAATTTCGTCTTTTTTATAGATCATGAAAATTTGAATGCAATGGGTTCAGTTCGAAAGAATAATCATAACGGCGCCCTGTGGATGTTACTTAATACACTTATTAAATGAACCATTTAAAGTAAGTTTAGAATACATTATTAATGATCAGCACAATTAATATAATAATATTTCCATTATTACTTTCTAGATTGATATGGTCCAGATAAAGCAAGAATTTCTACAGATGACCAAGAAGACATTGTGGAGATGGCTCAAAGAGGATACTAGCTTTAACTTTAAAAAGATCTTACAAGCTCTTGTTGGTCGGGATTAACAAACTACCAGTACCTCTTAGATCTTTCCCTATCAATTAATATAGAACTTCAAGGTGTATTACATATTACGCACACAGTACGCACGTGCGTTGGAAAAATTGTACAAAATCAAGAGAGATCACCTAATGTGGAGAATAGATATAGTTTTCTGGTGGAAGAATTTGCTCCCTCTAGGAGCAAACTCTTCTTTTTCAGAGTAATTACCATTCTAAGGAGCCATTCAGAGAATTGCATCTGATTTCAGTAGTCTCAAAAAACATTCCAACGTTCAGGTTACGTGCTTAGAACCTGATTATCACCTCCACATCTCAATGTTGCTTAATATACCAACAACTGAACTTATAGAATAGAAGGAAGGAAATGATGGACCTAGTTTATTAGCAGGAAATCCGTTTTATATATTTACTGGTTCATGTACATAGCCTTTTAACACATATTGTGCCAAATATGACTGCAGCTTAAGACACAGCTGTGATGTTTATTTAAGTTTAGGCGTAAAAATGCTTCACACCCATTTTATGCTTGAATTACATGTGAAATTAAAATGACTTACAAGGCTTCGCGCTATAAAGCAGGGACAGATTTTTGGAAAATATTAATTGCTGTAGATTTTACATTATATTTGGGCCTCAACGCGAGAAAACCTGTCTTCCCTGGTTTGCAAAAAACAAAGGCGAAGACTAGCCTGCGCATTCGCGCAGTCTGATCAGCACCTTTGTTATTCACTTATTGAAAGTATCTTATCTAGACTTGCTACGAGGGAAATTTCAATTTTCTAGCTAGGCTCTGTAGCTGAGCAGACTGGTTTGAATCTCACTTTGTCGGACACCCCGTAAACAGGTTTTCTGACGTTGTGGCCAATTTTGGAAAACATTAATTGCTGTAAATTTTTTCGATTTTACATTACATTTGTTACTATGTAGTATATTAATACTGTTTAACAGTGTATTCTGGCGTATCCTCTGCATCATTTGAGAAAACCTGTCATCGCGGTTTTCGAAATAACGAGACTAGAACCAGCCTACTCAGCTACAGAGACTAGCTAGAAAATTGAAATTTCGCTTGCTTTACAATAAGCGAATAACAAAGGCGCTGATCAGACGGCGCGTATGCGCAGCCTTGTCTGCCCCTTTGGTGTTCGCAAACCACCAAAGACAGGTTTTTGATAAGAACAGATGTTATACACTTATTAGCATTCAATGACGTCAGTAAGTGATGCTTAACCTTGCTAAGAGTCTTTCAGTTGCTTGGGCGGAATATATTGGTTTTTTGAATACATTTTTTGGAGAAAACGAATATTTTGCTCTGCCCATGTAAGAAAACTCTCACGTGGTCATGTAAGATTATGTCATCCTGACACACTGGATAAGGATACCTGAGATTTTACCCTGGGATAGAAAATCTTATCTTACACATGCTATCTTACCCAGACTTCACGTGAGGGCTACATACATTGGTTGTATTGGAACTCAAGCACACGATCGTCAAGTGACGTCATTGTTATGTTAAAGCGACGTCTTCATGTTAAATTGCATCTTAGCATATTCAGGGACTTCCGGAAGCTTATTTTAAAATAAAAAAAACAGTAGTGAGCAAGAAAAAGATTCAATTATTCGTGTGAAGGTAGAAAAATCAGTCCCTCGGGATCACCGTTTGTCATCACTGTGCAAGCCTCGTGATGCCAAACGGTGATCCTCGGGACGGATTTTTCTATCCTACCCTCACACTCATGATGGATTCTTATAATCCACCATAAGTGTCAATGTAGGATAGAAATATCTAACCTGCAGCCCCATCCCTGGTTAAATTCTGACCCCGAGGGTGAGATTTCTCTATCCTACTATGGATTGTTCTTCTCCCGCTTTTCCAAGGTTTTTATTGCCAGAACATAAAAAGTAAGAAAAAGCGTGAATATTAATCTTTTTTAATCATTGGACTAACATTTTTTTTGAGTTCATTAGTGTTTTTTTGGGTACTAAAATTGGTATTAACATGTTTTGCACCTTATTATTGACTAGAACACACTATTGGAGCATTGATTAAGTTGCAAATTGCAAAATTGAATCCTGCTAGGTTCCCTGTGCCATAAGCGTCACATTGCCATTATAGTCACGTGGTGCACGTTTGGTGACGTCATTAACTTTATATGACGTCAGAAAGTGACGCTTAACCTTGTTACTTAGGTGCATTATATTGGTCCTTTGAATACCCTTTCGAAATTTTTTTTTATTTTACCCTGTCCATGTAAGAAAGCAGTCACGTAGTCATCTGAGATAAAAATTTCTTACATGCGCTGACAGCCTATCTCACATGGGCAAAGGTGAGAAAAAAGAAATTCTAACATGAGCTGACATCTTATATGGGGTAAGGTGGGAGAAAACTCTATTTCACATACCTGGTACAAACTTGTGGTGGAAGACAAGTGGTGTCGTGTTATGTTACAGTGACGTTAACATGTAAGGTAACGTCACAGCTTATTCAGAAACTTCTGGATACCGTTTTTTAAATATAAAAAATGTAGTATTAAATGATGAGCAAGAAAAAGAATCCATCAATTCAATCGTATGAGGATGGAATAGAAGCATCTGGCCCTCAGGATTACCGTTTGTCATCACTTGGACAGCCTCGTTATGCCTATCTGTGACCCTCGGGACAGAATTTTCTATCCCCCCCTCACACTCCTGATAGATTCTTATAGTATCAATGCATGCTATAATTAGTAGAGAAGAGAATAAAACACTGAACGTACTGGTGTTAATTGTTCTTTCATTAGTCATAATAAAACATAAAATAAATACGAGACTCAGTAAATATGGGCCAGCACTTAGTGTTTGCTATTTATAACATATTTTTATTAGGCAATTACCCAGCGTATCTACACAGCCTCTCAAGTACCTTCGCTACGCCTATACACAAAAAACGAAATTAGATTAAGGCTCAAACTTAAATTAAGGACGCCATCGCGACTAGATATTTATGCCTGCAGGTGTAAAGGATGACTTTATGCGTATTGTGATAAGAGCCTAAATGTAACTAGCTTATTGATGACGTTTCTCTTAAAGCAGGGTGAATCATATCTATATTATGTAAATGGAAGCTCATGTTGAACCATCTTAATATTTATAATACATATAATAAACGCGCATCAAAAACATTCTAATCCCTAAATTTGTGCCATATAAATTCCAAACTGTACACATACGAACATAGAGGATTTCTGTATCTGATGGTGAGATAGTTTGCCTTTGGTCAAATGTTCATATTCTAAATGTAATGTATTTATAATTTTATTCCTAGGTGAAGTTACAGGGATATAGTTTTGGCGTCGTCTGTGCACCCAATCGTCCATCCAGAACCATATACTAGTATCCATTGGTCAGATTTTTGCATTCTTGGACTGTAGATATTTGTACTATAAAATACGCGTACCATGACCAATAAAACAAGCATTTTTTAATTTATTCATTAGATATTCAATTCAATTTATAAGCTCCACCTTTGACCAGTCTTGTCAAAGTTAATGAACAACATAGATCAAAGGAAAGGCGGTAAAGTCATGACACAATTTATGGTACATGTAATTATGGTAATGCAAACCTTTTTCTTCTTATTTTACAAATGGACCACCTAGATGAATAAATAATGAATCACATTTTACCTAGCTGTAATAATTCACTTTAAGCATCAAAATTCTGTAGTTTTTCGCCTTACTGTTTCCCAGGATTCCGTAGTTAGTACAACAGAGTCGTCGTCCTTCTTTGCATGTATAAATTCAGAGGTCTCCATCGACACTTCTCCTCCCTCGGGATCATGAAATTCTTCCTCCATTTCCGCCACAGAATCCAATGTACCCGCTCTGTTAAGTGAATTGAGGGGCTCCAGATAGCCATCATCAGAGCCACTTTGTTCTATGAACCGGTGCAACGGTAATTTGTCATGTGTATTTTGATCCGATAGGTCATATGCAACGGCTGATCCGTTTGCTTCCGAGGATTGGTTTGTATCCAGTGGAGTATCGTAGATCACTGTTTCTGTGGTAGTTGTTGACTGTCTCCCTAGTGTGTCATCTTTCTTCACTTTACTAAAATGATATAACGATGCCCATCATTTGCATCTTTGCTATAAGCACATGCCGACTACTGTCCTGTCAGCCAAGAGTGGCAGTGGCGCCATGTTTTGTTTATAAAACTATCAGGGACTTAGAATCAATAGACCACTTCTGTATTAATCCTATCCACAGGATATGATTAATACACAAGTGATCTTTCGATTTGCATTAGCTCTAATGGAGTGTACACGTAAATGTTTCACTTTACAATCGTAAACAAAATATTATGTCACTGTCACTCTTGGCTGACAAGACAGTAGTAACTTAGTTACAAGTGACAAGTATAGCACAGATTCAAATCCGCAGAGTCTGATCGGATTTTTAGTTTTCCGCGTAAGGAAACGTTGAATCATTGGCTATCTTTAGAGCGCCTATCGAAGACTGATCAGATGCGCGGATGCGCAGGCTGGTCTGACTCTTCTATGGGCGCTCATGCCAACTTGTACCTTTTGCTGAACACCGACTTTTGCATAGCTTTTGCTAAAGTTACCTAATTATCATCTTGTCCTACCAAGGGTTGCGATCCTCTAATCTAACTTTTTTTTTAGAAAAATAATCCTGGCGTTTTGATTGGTCAATCGATCTACGCTAACAATAGATTTTGAGGTCATGATGCGAAGGGTTGTCAAAAGGTATATCATGAGTTTATTTCGGCATTTCTGCAAGATCATGTGCTTTTGGTACTTTTGGCATAATGCTTTAATCATTCTTTACACGTGTATGTTCAGCTATCAAATGTGATTACAGACCTACTTGGTCCTTACTTTCTTTGTGTATACGAGCTGCTTAGGCTCTGCTGAGTCTCATATACAAGTTTATATAAGATACCTACACTCTACTGAAATATTTAATGCATATCTCAGTAAAATGAGAATTTCAGAATATACAGGCAGCTCTCGTAAAGACAAAATAAAATCTTTTCTCAGGGTCAAAAATCAGCGCAATAGTTATTTGTCAAATCACGAGAGAGGCTCAAATCCGTTAGATTTGTAAATATGACAATTACAATAACATCCCTAGATGCAGTGATATTGTTACCTGCGCATCCTGCATCTTTTGCGCATTAGTTTTTATTTCAGTGAGTCCCAGCGAGTCCCGGGATGCAATAGTATGGCAGACTTGTCATAAAAAATAGTGTTTAGGACTCATAGGTTTGCAGTTGGGACTCATTGATATTGGAAACAGGACCCATAAGCCCAAAATTGTAAATGAATCACTGTAGATGTGCCTGCCTTGGTTTATAATTCCTTTCCCCCGATTATTACCCTCTCAAGAGTGTATTATTTACAGTGCTGTTAAGGAAAGTAATTTCACAATTTTTCACGAATCCTAAAATTCACACATTCTTTAGCGATTCGTGAGACCCGGATGCGCGGATCAAGAAAGTTTTGTCAGAGGGGGTCCAACTTTGACACCGTTTTTTTTTCTTTTTTTTTTATTGAAGAGGGGAGGATACAGATACCACTACATGTATAAGCGAGCCATCATCGGCCCGCCATCGAAACGCCATCGATGATGGTCCGATATTGAATGCTTGCTTGGTAGCTCTGTGGTTTTAGGGGATCTTGACCAGTATTGAGAAGACACCCTATCTTTTTGTGATTTTTCAGAGGGGGGGTCCGGACCCGCTGTCCGACCCCCCCCCCCCCCTTTAGATCGGCGCATGACCCGTGGTCTATGTGGAATTCGGGTATTACCAAAAACAGGCAAGAAGGTATTATTGAACTTTTTGGTTACTGTTAAGGCGGCACCTCATGAATGCGTAAATAGGACTGGTCTACTTTAGACATGGGTACATGTAAAAGCTGAAAATGAGGTGTGATTTTATTTGAATGTAACTGTATCATTGTACCATAACACCATAGTAAAGACAATTATTTAAACTTTAAAATGCCAGCAAAATAACTACATTTGAAAGTGTCTGTTTATTGTTTAATATAAGTATAGACGCAAACATTGTGGACCTAGATCAGATCTGATCTGGATCTATACTGTTTGTTAAAGAGGCTTCTAAATGTTTCAGTAGACAGCAAAAACTTACGAACTTTTGTGATATGCGCTTTAAGGGTTAATACATGTGAGGTCAGTGATATAAGGTCAGGACTTTCACGAAATGCACGCATTTTTGCGAGGCCCAAAAAGCTTATCAACTCTTTACCAAATTATAAATAAAAACCAGATTTCCCTTCCTTGGCAGATGAAATAGCCGAACCACGCCCAGATATGAATATTAAAGTTGCCGCCTTTACAGTAAGCGAAACGTCCATTAATATGCTTACCCTATAACCTCGTAGTCATCATCTTCGGGTGAATAAGACGGATTATCTAACCCAATCTGAGACGTTTTGAATTTAATTACCACATTGGCAAAGTTGGCGAAGCGGAATCGATCACGCCTGAAAGCAGAAAATAATAAATAACATTTAGCCCTCCACCCAAAAAGTAGTAAGCGAGTATGATCAGGAAATACCACAATTACTAACCGCAGACAACCCCATGGCACCGCGAGGAAGAGCCACTCAACCATCACGAGACACCAGGAAGACAAATTAAGCAAAGCAACCACCTCTCTTCCCCATCAAGATGATTGCAATGTAGCAATAAACAAAAAATTAACAGCAACAGAAGCACCGCCTTAGTACGGACAGCGGCCTAAGCCACCGGGGGGGGGGGGGGCTTAAATGCTTTTAACTGGTACCAAATCTTCGCCCTAGATTCTGCTGTTGTTGAAGTACAAGAAATGTTCAGCTCGCATGGACTGTTATTGTCTGCTCATCACGTCTACTTATGTTCTTAGGTAGCCTATATTGCAAACAATATGTACCAAGATCAGACTACTCACTGGGAGCAGTCTGATCCTGGTTCATATTGCTTGCAGCCAAAAGGAAAAAAAATCTAGTCTGAATAGCACTTGAGTATATTCAGCAAAATATACTGAACAAAAGTGAAAATGCGACACTACAATTATCTATATTTTGTGAGAAAGTATTGGACAAAAAGTATTTACTAAAGCCTAATAATGTTTCCCAGACATCCAGCAAACGATTCGTCGAAACTCCACCAATTTGTCTCGTTTGATGTCTGGGTTATGCTTCTTTAAGTGTTTAAAGCTTTATTCACTGAAGTTTGCTATTGCGCATGCAGAAATTAAAATTGTTATGCTTATCAAAATTGGTCATAATTGTATTGCATAAAAACACAAGAAAACTACTTAATCACTTGAAACAAGCTCAGAAATCAATTTCGAATTTATCAAAATTGTAAAAAAATTTATAAAATTGTCTCCCTTTGACAAAAACAAATAGGGACTATTAAATGTTTGGTAATTTTCGATTTATCACGATTTTCGATAATTTTCTTTTGCCAAATCAGGTAGACCTCTCAGCACATTGTTTCTACCATTTTTCGACTAGTAATGTCCTTCACATTTCTGGTTGTCACATGCCTAGACTCAGTATTTGAACATCAACATACACTTTCATTTGCATTCTTGGTTTGCATAGTTTTATATATAGAGGGCAAACATTTCAGGTGTAGCGTTTTCACTATTGTACAGTATATATAATGCAGAAAATATTCTCTTGACATATAATAGTGGTGGGTAAATGGTCATCTCTTTCACGGCCTATGATGTCACCTGCTGCATATATTATGCTTTTCAACATATGAATTTCAAGCAGCACAGAAACCTTGACGACTCTGATCAGAACAGTCTGATAAATTCCACACTTTTTAAAATCGTGGCTTCCAGTGTACAAATGTAACAGCAGACGACACACAGGGACATTGTCCATCTTATGTGGTGACAGTCATGATGATGCTGGTCACGGGAAAATGTACATGCTCAACTCAACAGAGCATGAAATTTTAACTGTACAGTAAAACCTGTGTAAAACGGCCACTCAAAAATAGACAAAACAAAAATCTTATTGACAAATGACAGCTTAATGCAGGTAAAAAGCATTGCAAAATGCTCCCCCTGGAGCATTCTGCAATACTTATGACCTGCATTAAGCAATACTTGGGCTTGAAAACCAATTTTGTTCTTTTTTATAGTGGTCTTTTTACACAGGTTTTATTGTATAAAAAACTAAAAGCGGGAAAATACATATGTCTTGCTTTAGATATGTTGTATTTATCCTGCTATATTTCTCCTGCTAATAAATGTTGAAATGCTAACAATTGTTTGCATTTTAGCATTTATTAGCAGGATTAAACTCCTGCTCAGTTCAGTTGAGCAAAAATACGTTATATAACCGCAAGGTTCAAGCAAATTGTGTGTACGTTGATTTCTGAGAAGTGCATACGTTGAACATCCAAGACATCTTAAGTTGTTCGAAAGAATAGAAATTTGTTTGTCACTAAAAACCATCATAGGCTCACCAGCGAAACGATGTTTAAATGGCGTTTCGCTGGCGGGCCGATAATGGCCATTGAAATGGCGTTTCGCTGGCGGGCCCATGATGGCCAAAATTTGCATGCTGGCTTGGTAGCTTTGTGATTGTTCAGGGGGATCCGGACAATTAATTATAAGGAACCCTATGACGTCGCGCATAGTATTGGCGTACAAAACGTGGTTTCGCCTTTAATCTGTTTACAGGAACCGATTTTGATGTTCTGGTCATATTTTTTGCTTTGAAACTAAGGGTGTACGTTCGCCCTTTTAAGAGTTTATTGATTCTTAGATTTTATTTATCAAAACAGTTAAGGGAGAGCTCAAGAACTCAAAATTTTGGGGTAAAACGTATGTAACTCTGTAACAATGCCGCTGTAGTAGGCATACGCAAATGCGTATTACAACGCCATTTTGACGTCAATTGTTACGAAATTTAGTCTACGTCAAAGCTGAAAGGACGCCGTTCAACGTCATTTCCAGTTTGTAGTTTATTTGTGACCCGTCACGCAAAAAGGTACGAGTTGGGTGGACGACGTCATTTCGAGAAAATGCGTCTTAAAGTTAACGTCGCGTCGCGCAAAAATAGCACACCTAAGCGTGTTTCAAAGAGAAGTTTGACTTATTATAAAACCGGATCAAAAGCGTTTTTCATGTTGTGGTTTTCTGCTACCAGACTGTCAAGCATTTTGTACGATATTAAATGTTCCCTTTTGAATGTTCGTAAGTTAAAGTTGGGTCGAGAATCGTCCACGGAGTTCAGTTTATGATTAGATTTATTTCTCATCTGGTTTACATGGTTTAGGCCTACTAATTTAAGGGCAGTTGCGGATAATACTTCCCATGTTAAAATCTTTTTAATTCTTTGCATACAGTTTGTTTTATGTATGGACTGTTAATTTATGAAATAAAAAGGATATGTCATCGCGCTCGATTTTCCGTTATCTCACATGGAAGTTTTCAGCATTTCACAAATTTTCTGAAAAAAAAAACAACATCCGACGTCCTGAATATTAAGTTAAAATAATTGTAATCTTTATTCTAATTTCAATTATTACTCACGACATCAAGCTTTTAAGGAAAAGTGAAAAAAATGGTGATTTTCTCAAGCCGTGGCAAGATACTGAATGATATATTTAAGTTTATCTGATGACGTAGTGATGATGTCATCGGGAAAGAACGAATTTTTGCTACAGTATTTCTTTAACGAATAATTAAGTGTATTATGAGTTCAGCTGAAGCATGAGAAGTGTTTTGTGAAAAATTCAAAATGGCCTTTGGGAACTTAAAGAGAATTAAAAAAAAACATATGAAAAAAAAATTCAGGATTATGCAATGTGATTTGAAATAATTATAAGCAAAGTCATTAAAATATCTGCAATGGCGTAGAGGCTACGATACCTGACTCTCACGCAAACGGCCCAAGTTCGATTCCGAGCGTCGGTATTCCAATTTAATTTTTGCTTCTTTTTAGGCTCTTTTATATAGGCCTACTTTTTTTTGCTGTAGACAAAAAATTATTGACAGACTAATAGTATCTGCATATTTAATCCCCCCCCCCTCCGTCATAAGATAAGATAAAATACCGGTTAAGCATCCTTCATTAGGAGCTACGGCACCTGTGGGACTAAGGGTAGCGGGGCTATAATTTTACAGCAGCATCTTCGCGGCATTGCCGCGTTTACATTCCATCCCAAAACTAGGCCGAGTTACATTTTACGCTTACCTGCCGGGAATTGATTGACGCTTTTAGCATTGATATGAGCGTGAAACAGTCCCGAACAGCTTCGCATATGTATATATAATGTACCATGACCCACGGCACCAAAAGGAAATCAACCGGCAATTTTAACTAAAAACAATTGTTTAATTGACAATCCTTATATGCCCAGTGTGTGTTTAAATCTACTAGGAATATTGTAAGCACTTTTGGAAAGCATATGCAAATTAATAACAAAGCATCTTTTCTCGATGTTTAACATGTGTTAACTAAAGAAATTGGAGCGTGATTTTTTGTGTACATGCAAAAAGAAAATGCCGCCGTTGTGACAAAATGTCTTAGAATTCAGCATGTGCCCTCCAATTTTAGGAATTGTGCAAGCTATTCAAAATTGCGTGATGGTTGCGTTTCTTTATGTAGTGAGTATATACGCAATACAAAATCAGCATTACACAATGCAAATTGCTTAGCGTGCATGTACCAGGATGCCAAAGTACAGTCACGGTATATTATTTTTCGCCACTTCGTGACGTCGCCGTTTAAAACAGTGCACTTCCAGATTTTTTGCAAAAAATATTATGACGAAGTGAATGGGTGCATTTATACAAAACTTACATGGATGAAAAGCAAATAGAAAATAGCAGTATACAATTAAATATTAAAATAATTATGCTTTTGGTTCTCAAGGAGAACGCGTTTAAATTGGACGTACTGTTTCAATTATCACGATCCTCATTTACGCTGACGTAAACGTCACCGAAAAAATGAAATTTTAATTTGTCTTTGTGTTTAAATGACTACCATGCGAAAACAATAGACACCAGGACGCTACAATAAATATGTTTATTGCGTAAATCAATTTGCTTTCATTAGGTACCTTTTCTATGATTGTAGCTTCTATAGTTTTGCGACAATAATTTTAGCTTAAAATCTGGAATTACGCTAATTTAAACGGCGACGTCACAATTAGGCGAATAATTTCCCAAGTAGGCTAATACTTATGTCCCGTGACTGTACATGCAAAGTTTCAAACAATCAGCAGGCTATAAACCGTATAGGTAAAGTTTTTTTCACATGCTTATAGTATGCAAATATGTTCTTAAAAGGGTATCCTTTGGAAGCAAAGACTGCATCAAGCCTCAAACTTGTGTGATCAAGTACAAAACATAAAATAGTGACAATTGAATTTGAGAATTTTATTAAAACCCATGCACATGCCAACAATCAATATCATGAGACATTGGTAGCAGTCGATGGTCACCACTAAAAAAAGTGATTGAAATCAATACGACTGAGTATTGTATATATAAACCACTTGCGCTTCTGCATGATCTATAAGCAATGACAAGTTTCAACTCTATCGGTACACTTAAACTGAATGAAGGGCTGCACACACATGTCACCCGAGCTGAACCACGCTCCACAAACAAGACACCACGGAACTATGCTTATCGCGGGCGACAATAAACAATATACTAGCAGAAATGTGGTGGAAATAGCATAACAATGTATAAATAATTCTAATATTTGCTAAATTCAACTGATAATGTAGTAAATGTACACATGTTTGAGGAAAAAAAATCTTTTACGTAATGGCTCTGCGACGTTCCCGTTGACGTCAACGAAAAAACAGTTTTTCAGTATTTTGCAGTTTTACTATATCATTTTTAGGAAGTAAGACACCTTGGCTAATGAATAAATTTTGTTTATTGCGTTTTCAATTTCCTTTCCAATAGTATCCTTTTTATCAAGTTTGATGCAGTAACAACGAGGAAAATATTTTTTAAACAACACATGAAATATGTCAGTGTGATTTTTTAAAAAGTTGACTAAGTGTTGTTGAAGGCTAGAAAAAATATCTGGTGCGACATTTGAAGAAGAAATAGAGGAGAAAGAATGGGGGGAATAATAAATAGAAGAAGACAAAGGAAAATTGATTACAACAAATACATTGTAACGTCCTTTTGCAATGTTTTATAGCTCGTGTTAATCTGTTGGATTTTATGATGTATATGTAACGTTATAATAATGTCAATAGGAAGTTTGTGACGCTTCAGGGCAGTACCCATCTTCTTTGGACATTTTGAGACCCAAAATGATCAAGAACCCATCAACATGTTAATATTTCTTGATTCGTCATAAAATTCTCTATTCAAAAAGCGGAAAAAGTGAATTTCACTATATGACACCCAACTCGTCCCTTTTCGCGTGACGGGTCACATTTCTCTACAACGGCATCTCAGAGAGTTTAGTTTTGTAAAATAAAATCTGTAACTCGTGACAAGAAACTCGCGAAAAATACAGGTATGGTGTCTTCAGTAAATGATTTTGTAATCTTGATTGCATTTTATTGACAAAATATTTCTTTGTTTGAAATGTACTTTTGCCGTTGTGAAAGATAATCGAAAAATATTTGCATTGCCGCTTTCCATTTTAAAATGTTCAAGAAAACCCCAAGTCTTAAAATTTGTTACCAAAACACAAGTTTCATTAAAATAAATACACATACTCTTGAATTTTAAGCACAGCTTTAACGTTAAAAATGAAACTCACTGGAAAATTATATCTCCACAATGTACTTTGCTTGCTTACTTATAAATGTGGTATATGAAGTTTATCCGCCAAAAATAAAGAAAATGTGAACATTTACTCTAGTCTTAAATTTTGTTACCGGCGGTAAAAATGACGTTAAACAAAGAGACGTCAAACGCGGCAATTTGGGAATAAGCTGCCGTTTTCAGTTCTCTTGTGTATGCGTGTGTACTAAAGTGGAAATTCTTGTATGAAATCGAATTTATTGATGTTTGAAAGCTAGAAAACGGTTTTCATATATTTTACCAGCGAATGAAAGTCTCTCCAGAAGCAAGGCGTCTAGCTAACTATAAGGAGAAATAAAAAAAAAACTTAGCGTCGCGACGTTACAGTTCGACGTTACGTTTTGTACGCCAATACCATGCGCGCTGTCTATATTTTCGTAATTGTTCAGGGGGTGGAGTCCGAACCCCTGTCCCCTTTTATGGATCTGCGCATGAATTATACATCTATATCACAAGAAAACATAAATACAAAGTGTATTTCGGTAATTCTGTTGCTTTCCTATATTTCCACAATGGTCGTAGGCTAACATGACAGGTCGATTTAATCACTATTATAACCAGCCCCTGAAGCTGAGCATGCTACCTCAAAGACTAAGATCTGTGTAGCTTATATAGTGTATGAGCTTACATGCGAGTTGGATGCGAAAAACAAAGATACAGCCTCGCATTGGCGCTGTGTGATCAGCGCCTTCGTTATTCGCTCTCTGCAAATTTCGATAGCTAAACTAGCGACACTATAGCCTCTGTAACTGAGCATGCTGGTTTGAACTTGACCGAAAAAAACGCTGAATGTGAGTTGTGCAAGATTAATATTATTCATTGCATTGTATCAAATAACTTAGTTAAGACCTAGTCTATTTCTATAGATAAAACGTTTGATTATAACTATACAAGACAGAAATTCCTGTATATGATTTGGGGTCGAATCGACCATGGCGGCGAAACGACTAGTGGGGGTTGGGGTGGGCGATAAGTAGGACACGTCTTGGGCGAACGACTAGGGGAGGAAACGGTTTTGGGTTATACGAGTCCGGGCTATACATAGCAAGGAAAATGGGTCTTAGCATTCTCATTTTGGTTAACCATGTTATATTTAGTAAAGGGTGGTCTTAATTGTAATACTTTCGAGGTATTTAAACCATTGTCGATTTTTTATTTCTCTTCAGCCTCTATAACCGTTTGGAATGCTGCTGCCTTGGTTGGTAAATTAGGAGCATAAAAGATGTCAGCTGTGACACCTATATTATTTGTCTTAAATATTCGGCAAAAAGTACGAAATTCGTAAATTTCAAACGTTTGATGAAACTTGAATTTTGACGTACGAACTTATTTAGAGGTCGCACCAGCTGTCGATGTGCCGCGTGGAGTTGGTAACACTTCATGCCGTGATCATGAAACGACTCAATAAAATCAAGTCTGCTGTTTTCTGATATTTTAGGTTCTCTCTTTTTCTGAAGGATCTATTTTCAAGATTATCTAGATGTCGCAACAGGCGTCAGTTGGTAAAACACCTCCCCGTACACCGATATAGTGTTTATATTTTTTTTTCGTATTCTGGTCCTTCCAAAATATTGGGTTCTGACGGAAAGCAGAATACCACACAAGCCGGTGCTAGGGGCGTGAGAACTGTTGCACTTTCCGTTTGTTCTCATGAACAGACTCAATATAACCGAGTCTGCTGTTTTCTTGTATTTTAAGACAGAATACGTCGTAAACGCTTTTGGTGAAATTGGAACCTGATAGAAAAACCCGCAGGCAGGTTTTCACGCGACACGTTACAATAAGGGATCACAGGTAGATAGATTACCTTATTTATGAAGGTGTGTAGACAATTTATGACAGGAAGTTTATTTTATTGATGTTGATTGCTGTCAAAGTCAGAAATAGACAATCAAAGAATTGTACGTATAACTTAACAATACTATGCCTTTTTAGTCAAAGAACATTTAAACAGTTCTCATTCCTCAAAAAGTGCAAACAGATACAATGGATGTATTTAAAAACGCAATTAAAATGGATGAAAAAGTTCAAACGGGTCAGTATAATATGGAAAGCTTTGTTATGGATTTATAATGGCATAAATATTTTTCTATTGCATGAAACATAGACATATGGGACAATATCAGCTGTTATCGGTTTTAGCCGTCCGATTATCTCCCTTGAATATTGACCACTCCCGCAACTTACCTGTTGAAATCTGTGGCATCAATTACACAGAAAAGTATACAAACCTTTAAATAAATTATTAATAGCTAACTTATTATTGAGTTGCCATTGTTTTATAAGTTATCACAAGAAAATTTAATATTTTATCTTTACAATGATATAAACAAATATGAAATAACTTAATATTTAGTTTTGTCAAATTGTTCATCTTTTTAACTGGTAAAATCCCATTCATTTCTATGTAAATTGAATGAAAATGCTTAGGGTTAGCATTTTGTGACCCCAAAATAATCATATTCTGATATTTTCTGGATGTTTTATAAGTTATAAATGGCATCTCTATCATGCAACAATATCAACCCTATAAGTTTCAAAAAAATAAATTTAATTTTAGTTCTGTCATTTTTAGGTTGAAAATTGAGTTTTAGCGCCTTCTTACCTACGGATAAAATGCCTAAGTCCTAATTGGATTGCGGGACTATAATGCTCCCGCACTATTCGATATGCTTAGCGAATGTCGAGAAATCTAACATCATTTTTAAAAGAAAGGGAAAGCTTAGCTGATTTAGAGACATGAATATGAAAAAAATCATAATTTTGTAACACGTAAGACATGTAAGAAGTAAAGTACCACCTCGGACCCAATGGTCCGAGGTACCACGGACCATGACAAATCGCCGAAATAAAAACCATTTTATTATAAGTTGCTTCAATTTATTTAAATTTTCTTTATTTTAAGTAAACAATTATTATTATTATTATTATTATTATTATTATTATTATTATTAACGCCTATCTATTGCAAAAGAAATTAATTTGAAGACTTCATCTGGCAGAATATCTGTACTTCATTCTCACATCGGATAGGCGGCATTCGAAAACGTTAATACTATCGGCGAACATAGATCAGAATAGTTAGAAACAGAGTTTTCGATTGCTATTTTTCGCCAGACTGGTTACAAATGGCAATCGAAAACACTGTTTCTAGCGATTTTTGATCCGCCTTCGTCGATTGTTGAGAGCGTTTTCGATTGTCGCCTGTCCAGTGTGATTCTAGTGACAAAGGATTTCGAGACGCTCATAACGGGATATGCGATAATCCTATAGGTGTCAGATAATCCCTGGGGCAAAAGGTCTTATCTTGATCGTAATGAAATACTAATTTTACGGTTTTTACTGAATACATGACTCTGAATAAACTGTCTTGTGTTGAAGACTTGCCATGCTACTAAAAAATGCGACATGGTTGTGCATCAGACACCCAGGCTAATCTCAGTCTTCGTGCACTGTACACCTATCTTACTAGTTTGGTCATACGGCTTCTCGTCAGGGTCTTTACTGTTCAGTATAATAACCTTTTTCAGCCATACTACCAAAACTGTCACTTCATGGGCAGATGCGCAGACTGCGCAAATAGTTTCGTATTGTTTAGGCTTTGCAAGTATTGTAAAAGACATGCATATATTATGCCGAAGAGTCGTAGCAACAGTGTAGATCCAGATACTTCATAACAAGAAATCTCTCCGGGCCTGTATTGATTGCAATAAATTTTAAATAAATTGTAAACTTATGATTTATTTTTTTGTGAGGCAATTTAAAAGGTCCTGGTGAGATTGAAAATCGCAGGTCTGACCTGAACCAGTGCTGTTTGCGTCCCATATGTTTCGGTTAAATATCCCCGGAATGCACAGCTTTAAACAAATCCCTTCACATCGGCCCGAGAACCAGAACTGACAAAAACAAATTTTTCAGCAGCAAACAGCAAAGGGGCTGATCAGACTGCGCAGATAAACTATTATGCGCATTTGTTGTTCGCATATGGTTAACTGAAAATTCATGCATAAAGTAGCATCTAGGCAGTGAAGACGAGGAACTGCTATGAGCATGTAATATCTGCATAGTCTGACCTGCTCCAAACTCTTCTGGCACACGTTTTACGATGTGGTCATCTTCACGTTGACACAGCGGGATCTCAGCGGGAGTTCGCTCATCTGTGTTTAAAGCTGATAAGGATCTGGCCTAAAGCACTGTTCTCGTGAATTTTGGTGCATTTTTCTGTCTGCATTATATTTCTGTTTTATAATTTTTTAAACTTGAAACGAAGACGCTGATCAGACCTTTTTGTCAAACTCAATGGCACAGTGACGTATTCTTAAATAGGTAACTGCTCGGACCCAGTCCGAGTCTTTACAGATGTCAGCTGATTTTATTTTCGAAAAAAAAATGTACCGTTTGGATCCAGATAAGAACCGAGCATATACTCAAAGAACTGTCTCAGTGAGACGGTTCTTTTGAGCGCCCAAAGTGAATGTTAAAAAGATGGATAAGAAAATATTCACAATATTATGCTGGATTTTATCCTTATTATCTAGACCCCGGAATAAAGGTATATTGGCTTCGAGTCTAGACCTATGATTCTATACCGATGGGAGCGCAGTGGCTCAGTGGTAGAGTGCTTGACTCGAGACCGAAGGGCCACGGGTTCGAGCCTCACCGGCGTCACTGCGTTGTGGTCCTTGAGCAAGACACATTTATTCTAGCTTAGAACTGGTTCAACCCAGGAAGACCCGTCCCTATATAACTGAAAGATTGTTGATGGGACGTAAAGAATCAAATCAAACAAACAAATTCTATACCGAGAGAAGACTCAAATCAGGCTTGGCATCAACATTACTGATACGGGTAAACGTGAAAAAATGTTACATAATTTAGGAATACATGTACATAATTATAATATTCTGTTCCTTCTCTTATCAAAGAGATATGCCTTATTGTTCTGTTTTGTTCTGATAAAAAAAGAACGTTCATATTAGAGTTATCGTTCTTGAGTGGGCAAGACGCACTAAATATCAGAGAGATGTTTTTACAAAAAATCATGTTTTTGGACGATATTTCTGGACTTTTTTGTGTTTAGTTGAGTTGGATAATGATTTGTTTAGATGTCGGGGCGTAAATCTGGTAAAAAAGTGAGCCCTGTAAAAAAACAACCTAAAAAGAGAAAACGTCAATGCAAGTCGCAGGAGGACAATGGAAAGAATGTGAGTACTTCTCAGTCGTGTGAACAGACATTGAACACTAATATGAACACTAACATGACTTCTCAAAATATGAATGCTTCAAATTCGACCTCGAATATGCAGGGTATGCAGGGAACTTTTATGCCAATGCAGAACAATCCTAGTAGCATGCAAGGGCAGATGTCAGCGCCAATGATGTTTTCATACTCACCCCCACCCCAGCCTAACACGAATATGGGCAGTCAGATGAATATGAACTCTAACTTTAGGCCTGATTGGGCAAATGAGATATTGCAGAGTATGTCAGATATGAAAAAAGAACTGTGCAAGCTTGGTAGTATGGAGAAAACTTTGAATAATATAAATAGAAAGGTAGAAACTCTAGAAACAAAGGTTAATCAGGTCGAACAAGTAGCCAAATCATGCGAAAAGAGCTGTGAATTTCTCAATTCTATTTACGAGGGTCAAAAGAAAGAACTAACGGAAGCTAAATCTTCTATAACTTCATTGAAAAAGCAGTGTTCAGATCTAGAGAAAAGGGCAACAGAATGCGAATCTCAGAAAGGGAGAGTTCAAGATAAACTGAATGACTTAGAGTCTCGTAGTATGCGCGAAAATTTGCTCTTTCTGGGCATCGATGAAACACAAAATGAGGACTGCGCTGAAAAAGTAAAGCAGTTTTGCGAAGATGAGCTTCAGATGGCACATGACACAGTAAGTGAAATTGAGTTTGATAGGGCTCACAGGATTGGAAAAGTCAAAGTCGGATCCGTAAGGCCGATCGTCGTGAAATTTCACCGTTATAAAGAAAGAGAAGCGGTAAGAAGCCAAGCTGCTAGCGTACGACAGCGACTAAGAGAACGTCACTTTACAGTTAAGCCTCAGCTCCCATTCGAGGTGATGGAAAAACGAAAGCCATTGTATTCTGTTTTCGAGGCTGAGCAGGCTAAGGGTAACAGGTGTAAATTCGTGCTAGATAAGTTGTATGTTAACGGACGGCCGTATGAGGCGCCAACGCCGTCTTATACTCCAAACTCAACAGGCAACCCATAGTGGGGTCACGAGGAGCATCTCTCTGTACTCTCTTGGAATGTGTGGGGACTTAAGAGAAAATTAACCGATGTTAATTTCATTAACTATATCAACAACTTTGACATTATTCTCCTTGGCGAGACATGGTTAAATAAGAATGATGAGACGAACTATGACATCAAGGGCTTTCTATGTGATCATGTTTTCGCGAGCAAATCACTTGGAGCTCGAAAGGGTAGATACAGCGGCGGTATTTCAGTGTACTATAGAACAGAACTCAAAGACTATGTATCGGTAGTAGAAAAAAACGAGTACGGTTTAATGTGGTTGAAGATAGGTAACAATATTATGAATTTGAATTCTGACATTTTTATCGGCTATTTGTATGCACGAGATAAAAATTCGAGAATTTACAGATCTGAAGATATTGACTATTTTGAACTATTGGAAGCAGATATTGCTAAATATCAAAACCTTGGAAAAGTTTTCGTATGCGGGGACATAAATGCTCGAACAGGATGCGAACCTGACTATATTTTGTTTGATCACTATATCGAGGCGGGACTAAATATCAATATTGAGTCTACTGATATTCCACCTCGGAAAAATAAGGACCACGTGATTGATTCCTATGGCAAACGGTTGATAGAATTATGTAAAACAACGAATCTGCTGATCGCTAATGGGCGCTTAGGGTCAGACAAAGGTATTGGTGAGTTTACATTCTATGGCCAGAATGGATGTAGTGCTGTTGATTATCTGTTGCTGTCACTTCTTGACTTTGAAACTATTTCACACTTTAATGTGTGTGAGACTACGGAGTTTTCCGATCATGCTGGTATCACTTTTGGCATATTCTGTAAAAAAAGGACCCAAATTGATCAAAGCACACCTAATGAAACACCCCCAAGAAAAATACTGTGGAATGAAAACAAGGCAGAGTCTTTCAAAAACGATGTTTCCAATCTGTGTGGTTTATTTGATTCGCTTTCCCAGTCGTTGGAGCAAGACAGTAGCGAAACCAACATAAATAATAATTTGAAAAAATTCTCAGATTCACTCTACAGTTGCTCAGATGCTCATTTTGGTACTAACATATGTGCAGAAAACAGTTCCAGTCCGATTAAAGAAAACAGATGGTTTGACAATGAATGCCGCTCTGCCAAGAGGGAATTCAACAGTGCAAAACGCCAGTTTTCTCATAACCGGTCTGAACAGAACAGGACAAATTTCATTAAATGTAGAACAAAGTTTAATAAAATAAAACGAAAGGCAAAAGCAAAATTCAAGCGCAATGAAGGCTTAAAAATATCAAAACTAGCCAAATCAAATCCAAAATCTTTCTGGAAAAAGATAAATAAATTTGTAAGAAAAAACAAATCAGAGTCGGACTCTCTGTCTGCTGGCAACTTTTTTGATCATTTTTCCGAAATTTTTGGAAATGATGAAAATCAACAACATGGAAATATTAATTCAGACTTTGAGTTTCAAGAAAATCAAATTTTAGATTCGATTTTCTCTGAAAACGAAGTAAAAAACACTATACAGTCTCTTGCATCAAATAAGTCGCCAGGTATAGATGGTCTTATTCCTGAACTTTTTAAAAGCTGTGCTTGTTTTCTGACGCCCTTTCTCACAAACCTATTCAATACATTATTCACGTCAGGCGTATATCCTAAGGCATGGACTGAAAGCTACATAACCCCTATTCATAAGAAGGGAAATATTGACGATGCAAACAACTACCGTGGCATAGCCTTAACAAACATTATTGCCAAAATTTACTCAAAATTGTTACATGATCGATTGACAAAATGGGCCACTGAAAACGAAAAGATTATCCATAATCAATTCGGATTTCAGAAAAATAAATCCACTGTTGATTGCATCTTCATATTACATTCATTGATAGTAAAAACCCTTAACAATAATGAAAAGCTTTTCTGCACGTTTGTTGACTACCAAAAGGCATTCGATAGTGTAGACAGAAAGTTATTGTGGTACAAACTACTACGTGATGGCTGTAGTACTACTATGGTAAACGCCTTAAAAGCTATGTACAACTCCGTGCAAATGTGTGTTAAGTATAAAAACAAATTTTCTAATTTCTTTGCTTCGCATAGCGGAGTAAAGCAAGGTGATCCTTTGTCTACGATACTTTTTATTTTCTTCATAAATGACTTGGCGTTGAGCTTAGCAGACGATAACCAGCAGATCACACAGATCAGTAATATGAATGTGTTCCTTCTTCTGTTCGCGGACGATGCTGTTCTTTTTTCTACGTCACCAGATGGATTACAGTTGATGTTAGATAAATTGCAAGAATACAGCAATCTTTGGAATCTACGTGTCAACACGGAAAAAACTAAAATAATGATTTTCGAAAGAGGAAGATCAAATAACTTTCGATTTTATTACAACGAACAACATCTTGAAATTGTTGAATCGTTTAAATATTTGGGCGTCACGTTTTATAAAAATGGTAATTGGCATAGAACACAGAAATGCATCGCTGAATATGGTACATATGCCCTACATAACTTGTACAGGACATTATCAAACATTCAACTGTCAACCAAAGAAAAACTTAAATTGTTCGACAGCTTAGTAGGTTCAGTGCTTAGTTACGCATCTGAAGTATGGGGACACAGCAAAGCAGACGACATAGAACGAGTGCATACACGTTTTTGTCGTTCACTGTTAGGAGTCAAACGCTCCACAAATCTTTCTGGTCTGTATATGGAGCTTGGCAGGATTCCATTGACTGTTTTTCGGCAGATAAGAATGTTGACTTACTGGTCTCGAATAATCAAGTCACAAGATCCACTTATCTGCTCTGTTTATGCCATGTTGCGGCATGATGCTGACCAAGGCCATACTTATAATAATCTTAACTGGGCATCACACATAAAATCTTTCTTAGATCAGCTTGGTTTTTCCAACGTTTGGCTGGACCAAGATGATTTAACCTGTATCCCCCTACCACAGATTCGACAACGTTTATTCGACCAGTGTAATCAGTCTATTATTACTGCTGCTAATGGCTCCCAGAAATTAATACTTTACAATCAATATAAAACAGAATGCAAATTGGAACCATATTTAGATTTAGTGTGTGAAAACAAATATAAGATAGCACTGTCCAGATTCAGACTAAGTTCTCACAGTCTTATGATTGAAATTGGTCGTTACAATGGAACCCCCAGGGAAGATCGCCTCTGTACGTTTTGTAATATGAGAAAAAAAGAGGACGAATATCATTTTTTACTAGTATGCCCTTATTACACTGAGCTACGTAGAAGATACTTTAAAAATTACTTTTGCAGCTGGCCAACTCTAACCAAGTTTGATCATCTTATGTCAGCTACCTCTAAGAAAACACTGAATAACTTAAGTAAATTTGTCTATTTTGCATTCAAGAAACGAAATCCTTTATAGTTACACTGTATGTATTATGAAATATATCTGCTGCTGTACCTTGATGTCAAAACTATTGCTTCTCAGAAAAAATGTTAATACTAATTTTGCTCACTCATACATGTATGTTTGATGGCTAAAAGCATTGTATTGTTTAATGCCAATAAAACACATTGTATATATTAAAGAACGTTCTGCTGCATGATCACTCCAAACGATAATTCTTTAATTATAATTGCCGTCGTTAACACAGGTGTCATTTTTATAATGACCGCCTTTGACGCACTGGGGTAAACAAGTACGCTTCACTTATTAAATAAAAAATAAGTTTTATGAAAAAAATGACCAGACCAAATAAGCATATTCGGATTAAAAAAAGCGGTTCTGCTAAAACCTTTTTCCGACTAAAAAGTGGTCTTTGCCAACCGACTGTACCGCCGCCGACGGCCTTTGGAGAAGCTGTGTTATTTCTAAACCACTGCGGATGCACAGGCTGGTCTGCGCCTTTGTTTTTTCACGGAGTGGTCCATATGTTTTATGAACATTAAGAACTGCAGTACTCAAGTGCTGTTTTAAGACTCCATACAGAACATACGAATAGTGGACTAACATGTAATACATTTTAAGATGAAAAACCTTTTTCTCCAATTTGAAACAAATTTTATGAGCACATTTTATGTTACATAAATGAAAATTCCATTGAACAATTCTGGTAAAATATTCAGATGGTATATTTGGGTACCCTATTCGGCCGCATTCGTCTGCACCAATACTGAACAGCAATATCATCAATGCGAGACGAATACCAGCGATACCTGGACTCAGATACAATCGATTTCGCGATATAATGACCACGGTGTAAGGGGGACAATTGACTTATCGATTTTTTAGGTGATCAAGAACCACAACCACCTGTTAAGTCGGGCCATAGTTCTATTTGTTTAAGTTGATGCGCCAGTTATTTTTGGACTGCCATCAATATGGGACCAGCTGCGGATCGAGTTTGGGTTGGTGACAGTCTGGTACATGCTAACGAATCTTTAAGTAAGTAATCACTAATTTAACAAATAATAACAGAGGGTAAGGTGATGGGGAGAGGTCGATTTACCAAAATCTTTTATTACATTTTACTAAGAAATTTCTATGAAAATTAAACAAAACTCGACAGCCTTTAACCCCCTCTGGACCCGGTACTGAATAAATAAATAAATAAATAAATATGTGTATAAATTGATTTTCCATCGTTTTCTATAAGTACTCATCATTGAATTAAACGTGTGTTTTACCATTGTGTGGCTACACAGCATGCCTACAACCCGGATATAAGAGCTGCCTTCTGATTGGTTCGTTCAATATTGCAATATTCGTCCACCGCTACCAGTGTACATATACACCACTCTGTGCACGCCTATTTTGATAAACACGTCCACGCCTAAATATAGACGTGCACGTCTATATATAGGCGTGGACGTCTATTTGAATATACACGTCGACGCCTAAATATAGACGTCCACCCGCAAATTAGACGTCCACGTCTAAATAGACGTGTGCGTCTGTTTTACACGTCCACGCCTAAATATAGACGTGTACGCCTATTTTATACGTCCACGCCTAAATAGACGTGCACCCGCAATATAGACGTGCACCCGCATATAGACGTCCACGTCTATTTAGACGTAGATGTCTATATTGCGGGTGGACGTCTATATTTAGGCGTCGACGTGTATATAAAATTAGACGTCCACGTCTAAATATAGACGTGCACGTCTATATTTAGACGTGGACGTGTATATAAAAATAGGCGTACACCGAGTGGTCGACCACTTCGGTGCTTTTAGACCCTTTTGGTACACCATAGCAAGGCCTGGCCCCTTGGTACTTACCGCTTGCAAGCATAGAGGGCACTTAGAATCAACACAGTGCCTACTAGTAAAACAGTCCCAAGTCCAATGGCTATAGCTTCAGTGAAATCTTCATGTCCCTTTCCTTTGGGTTGTGGGGTCGTACTAGTCTGTATTTCTGTAATATTATGTTATTAATCAAGCGATTTCGTATTGGCCGAGTTACAATTCCGAGGTCAGCTGGATTAGCCCGAGGTCAAAGGCCTAGGGTCAAAGGCAAAGGGCCTAGGACTAATACTTCTGACCTCGGTCCTGACCAAGTGACAGGTCCGAGGTCAGCTGCATACATTTAGGCCGAAGGCATTTGGCCAAACAGTTGACATTGGACCTGTAACTTGGCCAATACGACATCACATGACCAATACTGTTGATCTAAAGTCTATAATTGGTTACCTTCGATTCAATACAGAATGCATACAGTGCACTTTATTACTTATATCATATTTAAAGCAGTAATATCTATGAGCTGTATCGTAAGATACTGGTTCTTCGTGTTGAAATTAATGAGCCGCGACATGTGATTTCCAACAACGTGGTATGTTGACGACAAGTGTAGACTCAGACGAGCATGTGCAGCCTCCTTTTAAGCTTAGAAACTCCAAGTGATGTTCGGTCAGTAGCATTAGAGTCATAGAATATTCAAGCGACTAGCAAAGACTCTGATCAGACTGCGCATTTGCGCAAGCTTGTCTGTCGCACATACCAAATTGTTGGAAATCTCATGTCGCGGCTCATTTAATTCAATTGGCAAACGGAATGCAAAGCTCTATAAGAACTGATTTACGGAAGCGTTAAAGGGTCACCGTCAACGCAATAATTATCTCCTCGGTCGGCTTAAAATACTTGACAGGATGCGAAACATACGCTCTTCTTGAGACAAATATGTGAAAATAACGTATTCTTTTTGATCTTATTGATAACTATATAACTCGACATGATTAATAATTGCCATTTTATCTACAAAAATCTTTTTGAAAAACATAGAAATAACACCAAAGGTGTAAGATTATATAAATAAACGGGAAATGTTATCATTCTTGACGATTTCGTTTTGTTATAAAGGTTGTACTTTTCTATTTATTAATAAGATTGTGTGCATAAACCAGAAGAGTCATCAGTATTTGCGCTTTCTTTTAATACTAAAGAACAAAAGCTTCTCTTCACATACAAAGGTAGTTGCAAGAAACTCGAAGAGTAACATTCTTGGCGATTTCCTATGTTCTAAGAAATAAATAGTTTCTCCTTTCATGTGTTACACGACCCTTGGGTCTGTACTATAATCACTGTGTGAGTCTGTCCGTCAGTCCGATCGTGGTCAACTAATGAAGGATGCAAAAAGGTGACAATGTGCTGCCGAACATCATTTTGGCCGGTCGTATTATTTCAGTGAAAATGCTCACTGAGTAACTCTTGAACCGCACAGTATATTTTGATCATTTTTTGCATACGTATACATAAGGTAAAAGTTATGAAGAACCCAAAGATCAGGAATCCATATAATCAAATACCACACTTGGCCCAGGACACCATATGGAAAAGTTTTCCATATTGTGTCCTGGGTCAGGTGTGTTATTTGAGAATGTGGCAAAAACATCACATACAAGAGAGCCAGTAGGTCAGGTGACCACAAGGATGCAGCATGTCAACATACGTCTAACCACTGGCATGCATTAGAACTTTTTTTCATGGACGTGGCTTTGCTGAGCATCAGTCCAGCTAGTCATGGTCAGTTAGTAAAAATGCTAATAACTCTTGAACTACATGGTATATTTGGATCAAATTGCGTACGTGTTTATTTAAACACTGTCCAGTCATTGGTATGCTCAACTGTGACGAGGCAGCTGGGAAAATTTAAAACGTAGAAATATGCTGAAAATCACAATATCTATTTTAAATTACAAAATATGCAAATCATGGGCGAAATCAACAATAACAACACTATTTTAAAGACTGAACATTTCATGTACTTCAACAACAGCAGAATCTAGGGCGAAGATTTGGTACAAGTAAAATGCATTTAAGCCCCCTGGTGGCTTAGGCTGCTGTCCGTTCTAAGGCGGTGGTTCTGTTGTTGTTGACTTTTTGTTTATTGTTACTCCCATTGTGTGAGTCTGTGATTGTTCTATGTTTTGTTGTACGTTACTTTATGTCCATGCTAGTATTGCAATCATCTTGATGGGGAAGAGAGAGCTGGTTGCTTTGCTTAATTTGTCTTCCTGGTGTCTCGTGATGGTTGAGAGGCTCTTCCTCGCGGTGCCACGGGGTTGTCTGCAGTTTGTGATTGTGGTATTTCCTGATCATACTCACTTACTAATTTTGGAATCGAAATTTTGTACGACCCTCAGGGTGTGTGTATGTGTCTGTGTGTGAGCCCATTCATTTTCTTTCCACACATTTCTTCTGGCACCAGATACTGATTAATCAACGTTTTCCACGGGTCGTGCACATTGAAGTCAGTTGAGTTGATATTGTCGTCAGCAAAGAATTTTTTTTCTATTTTATCTAATAAACATATTACAATTCTATAATCTCAACAAATATTTGTCGACTAGAACGAACATTCTTCTCGGTTTTATACATAAATTATACAACTTGATAGATGTCTTTGTTTTTTTTTTATCAAAAAAAGTCGTAAAGAATGATAACTTTTCTTCTGTATCCATGTTCTATTCTTCACTTACTATTCTATCTACGTTTCCAACAAATACTATTGAATTATACGCTAAACATCTTTTGTGTCGAGATATATAGTTATCAATAAGATCAAAAAGTTTATGTTATTTTCACATATTTGTCTCGAGAAGAGCGTATGATTCGCATCTTGTCAAGTATTTTAAGCCAACACTGGAGACAATTATTGCATTGACGGTGGCCCTTTAACGCTTCCGTACTGATTCTTTTGTGACACCTTATTGTTTATTCTTAGGGTTTCGGTTCACTTCATGTTTTTTTTATAAATGAATGCACAATGTGATATATCGGATCCGTATTGTCTCCCAATACTAATACTCTTTTATATGGCATATTTCATATGCTATTTCATAAACAATATAAAAGCATAGCACGAGAAACAAATATCAAAAAGTATTATCTTACTTTTATTTTTATTGGTCAATTCAAGTTAAATGCTCTTGACATTATATTATCTTTAATTATATTAATCTTTTATCTCGACACCTGCGATTAAAATGTTTAAGGTAGAGCGGTACTTATCCGCATGTGTCCAAAAGTTATCATCGTTTGATATGTTAAAAATAGCTCAAAACTCATCTATTTTGACAAAAATAACAGGACCTTGTCGTGCTTTTTAAAAAGTGATTAAACTTTAAAAATGTGAGGTTTTCAAAATATCAATTTCTCATTTTTTAAAAAAAATTCAACGTGAGAAATGCTATTTTTTTCAGGGAATACGCTACATGCTATTGACTAATAAAAAAAATAAATAATAAAAAACGGCGAAAAATAGGCATGTACGAGCTTATTTTTTAAGCTAAAATCTATTTTGTAAAAAACATTAGGTCCAAAACATCGTTTAAATCTAGAATAAACATGTCACACAATGTAACTACAGAAACAAAAAACTTATTACTTTGAAGGGAATTTTGCATAGAAATTTATAATTAATTAAAAAGCATATGTCAGCGAGCTCGTTTTTCTTTTTGTGCCATTTTCTATTTCAACCTCTGAAATAAAAACAGGCATGGAGTGATATATCTGTTTCATTGTTTAATTAAGGCCCGTGTGCGAGGACAATCATGATATAAGATTGTATTTAGAAAGCAGCAATTTTTGTTTGAGTCGATGTTTTACGTCACAGAAAGACGAAATTAGCCATATCGGGATGTCTTGTGTGCTAGCCAGTACTAAAAAAGAAAAAAAATCCAGCTGTTAAGTTTTTAGACTTAAGTTTTCGCAAAAACTTGTTTATCTTCAATTTTAGCAAAATGTGTTCGCGATGAAAGTTGTAGAGGAGAATTTCCTCCAACTTCTCCAAAAGGTCTTCTTCTTGTGGCGCAAACAGATTTTTGTGTATATAGATGAAGATTTTGCAATAAATTGAATTCGTCCTAAATTTCTAAGTCTTTTAATGGCAGGTATAATTCGTATAGGCGTGACAGAAAGGGGTAGTTTCAAAAAAAATATTTGGAAGCGCTGCATATCCCGTTATTCAAAGGCTGTGTATAACATTAAAACTGCCGTCAACATACTCAGAATTCACCGTGCAAATGCAGAATCAACTTAAAGCAGACTCATTTGTAGGAACAAAGGCTGGGCTATAACATGACGTGCAAATTTTCTCTAATGCACGTGCTATGGAATGGACGGTTTTGAGATGACCCTACTAGCTTAACGCACGAGCGAATCAGGCGCGATTTCAATTATATTTGAACAAGCCATCCATCGCTTTAGTAATTGAATTAAGGCGGTGCAATGTAACTTTTTGACTGACATCTTGGACTTGGTTTATTTGCGCTTTGCTTTAAATGTTCAAAGAGTGCATCTAATTACAGAGGAGCCTGCAGCATCTAGGATGTTGGAACCATTTGGAGAAATTGGAGGAGATGTTCCTGAATACTTTTCATCGCGAACACATTTTGCTAAAATTGAAGATTAAAAAGTTATTGCGAAAAATTAAGTCTAAAAACTTAACAGCTGGAGTTTGTTTTTTTAAGTACCTGGCGTGTGAACACAGAACGGCAACTGAGTGCTCCAATATCGATATCCTAGGCTTCACTACTGTGTTTCCAGGGTTTATGTGACCCCCGTTTTTTGCTGATTATTCTTTAATGATGATTTCAATTGAAAAATATATTAGAGAAATGTATTTAGATATAGATCGCGTAAGTGATTTTTTTTCACTTAAATATGATGTTTATATAGGCTGGGATTAGATGGAATTTCGGCGTGTTTCTGATGACCCTTTTTTAATTAATCCCCAAGTGAACCTAACTATATAAATAAACTATGGTTCATACAGATCAGTGGTGCTTATTCTTGCATTATGCTATGATTCACCGCTTATATACTAGAAGACTTTGAAAACGCATCACCATATTTTTGCACTTTTCTTGCAGACCGTATATGCGATTGAAAAGTTACTCACAGGTTTTAATGTGCAACCCAGAATTTGTATGAATCAGTCATTAATTTGACTGCACTATCACGCGACGCTGCTGATGACGTCACATGGGTACATACAACATCCAGTACCTTTCTTCACAAATAAATGGAGCTTTTTGATATTTTTTATTTTTAAACTGTGGCGTATATGATGCCATGTTATGAAAAGAGTTTATAGACTTTTTTCGAATTAAAAGTAAGTGATAACTTCAAAACTACGAAAATAAACGTCAAATTTGAACATCAATTTATAGCTCCTTTTTAGAAACATCTCCATTAGTTACCTTTATGTACGCTTTCATTACTGATATTGATTACGTACACTGACAAGCATGTTTGGAAGACGTTTTGATGAAAACCGTTGCAAGAGATCTGCTGTCATGTGATCGAGAACGTCTTAAAAATTTACGTTAACGTCACTTGCACAATACAAAAGACACGTGATACAAGCGTAATTTATGAATAATCTGTTATTTGTGTATGCCCTTAGCCTCTCCCAATAAAACCGGACGTAAGAAATCGAAATTTTGAAAGGCCCAAGACGTTGAATTTTATTACTAGACTATAGTAATCAGGTCGGGTGGGGTATGTCGGTAATTTTAAAGGGGTGTAATTTTGAGCATACCAAACTGTCAATTCGTTTCTTATCCTTCAGTGATAAATGTTCAATCGTGAAAGAAGCAAAGGACGCAAATTCATTGAGTCAGGAATCAAAACTAACTCGTGTTAAATTGCAGCTGAATTTGTGTCCTTCAAAATCGACCACCCCTGTCTTAAAACGGATACTTTTTCAATACCTTAAAGTAAATTTACAACCATGAAATTTCTAGGACACACTACAAGATGGTCAGACTAATAATATGCAATAATAATTATCTCGCTGACATTCTCAGGGTTTGTGAAATAAAGGATTTAATTTGGGTGATGCGTTTTCAAAGTCCTTCAGTATACTAACTAAATTTTCTGTACATTGAATAACCTGCATTCAAAAGCAATTCAAGTTACAGCGTTGGCGGAACGTTATTTATCAGTCACCCCTAATATTATCTGAATTGTTTCAACATGACCTAATAAACTTTTCCTATCTCATGGCATGTTACCTTTATCAGGTCATGATGACGTTGCACTTTTTGAATGACGTCGCTTATGAAGCTGAATCAACACAAACATCAAAATTACGTCATAATCGCTTTGAAGAGTGTTCAACAATGGGTAAACTGATAAATAGAATACCAGGTTCGCGTCTTTTGATATCAAGTTTACCAGGCTCGGCTTTGAGAACGCATGTTGAATCGCTCGGCAAGCCTCGCGATGTCAACATGCGTTCTCAAAGCCTTGCCTGGTAAACTTCATATCAAAAGACACTCACCTAGTATTCTCTATGTCCTGGGTAATGTTATGTCGTTGTTGCCCTCTACTGAACTTTCTTTCGAGATAAATTGTTTTCAAAAATATATCTTTGAGGAGTATGAGTAGAGTGTCAAACAGTATGAGATTCAGATAATGGCTGGCATTTTTAGACCGACCTGGGTTCAGTCTGTTGACAAAGTTTAGCAGGCAAATATTCGATGTAGTTGGATCAAAATATGGCGTCTTTTTGCATTCAAGAATAATTCAACAACATTCAACTTAAGAATAGGTGTATCCCCCCGCCCAATTTGTAATCTTTAAGTTTAATGTGGATCCACAATTCGCTCTATCTAACCAACTCCCCAATTTACTTGGATTGTCCTCATAGACTCTTACCCTACTAGTGTCTTTTAGCAAACACTTTTGACCCAGATCAGGCCGGATAAAACATCTGATCTGATCTGGATCAAAAATGTTTGATACTCAGGTGATATTCCTGAAAGATGTCTTTTGAAAAACCCTAATTTTGAAAAAAAATCAGCAGACGACAAGCCATGGAAAACATGATAAATTACTCATTAGGCAAAGAGTCGATGATAGAAAAGCAACACATTTTGTTTCATTTAGCGATAGAGATGTACATGTAGTTCAATGAATGAAGGTGTTATTTTCGTGCAAAAAAACTATTATTTGTCTACTCCTCATTTGGCACGTTCTAGGACCCCTAAATACTTTTACAAACGCATGCGTGCGTGCACGCGCGCTTGTGTGTGTATGTGTGTGCCAAAATGAGGGCGAGTGTATGAGAGAGAGAGAGAGAGAGAGAGAGAGAGAGAGGTTACACAGTATAAAGTTTTCGCTGACTCCGCGGATATAGATATTCCTGTAGGTTAGTAAATATCGAAATGGCAAATGCAAATATATCACGTGTATCTATTGAGGTACAAATGGGTATTTTCACAAGAGAAAACAACTAAGTTATTTTTTTTTTACAGGGGATTAGAGCTTCAGGTAAAAATATTGGCCTCCCCCAAAAATAAGTTTTAGTTATGCGTTGTGCATTTAAATCCACATGTGTAAGTTTAGTTTAAAGTTGTTTAAAAAAAAAGAAAACGGGTGTCATTTTAACCTGGAATCACAAAAGCTTGTCTGATAAGGCTTTTAGCTGTAACCAAGTTTCTGTATGACCTTACCTGTTGGCTGGACGTTAAATAGAGGACCTTACATGATGGGCGCCCATGTTTTATAATTGAATAAAAAGTTGTATCGCACGTTGTTGACAGACATGTTTAATTGACGCAAACCATGTTTTAACCAGACAATTCACGTGCTGTTGATGCACAGCTTTTTGTTTTTGCTTTTTCCCCTCTTTTTTTCTTTACTCAACGTATACGTATTCTGGATTCGTTACAAAATTGACGTCATCAGCAGTAACGCGCATAGAAGTGTCGTCAGGATGACGAAAGTCTTTGATCTGGAAAAATGTTTTATTACCTTCTGCATGACATTATTGAACTTTTTGAAAACGTTGTTGCAAGTTTTTAAGCGAGAAAATGACCTTATGTAATAATGGTTTTCTGATACACTAATATCTGCTAGACCACTCAGGCGTCGTCATAACCCTCGCCTTTCAGGTTGGAGTTTCAACACCACCCTCGTGTTCTAGCAGGTGGTAATGCATAGAAAATCACGTTTGATCCCAATATTGAAGTTATTAAACGAGCTGTAAAAAGGGATGAAATGCAAGGCTTGCCCAGAATTTTGTCACTCTTTCGAGACACGCTTAACAAATTTAATAATACAGGAGCACGACTGTTAGGTTCTAATTATTGCGTGACCCTAAAACTACTTTAAAATCGCGTTTAAAAATTGCGTGGAACTACGTTTTGATGTTGCCATATAATTATATTCGAAACCATTACGGACGTCATTACAATCGCAGCTGTTATTAACAGTTTTAAACCAATTAGAATTTGAATTGATAACGTAGCTGATGAATATTTTATATCGACAGTAAAAAGAGTGACTTTTTTTTTAAAACGAGGTAACCATTACTCTGACTCCGTATGTGCAAGATCTACAAGTCATTTTGAAATTACAAATTTGCAGAGTCTCGACAAAGACTTGGTTTTGTTTTATTAAATTAAACGTTTATAAGAGTGATTTTTGATTTCTGAACAGGTGCAAAAATGTAGGATGTCCACCTTTAACTTCGTTTAAGTGTATTGTTTTCATGTTATAAGTATTTGTAAAGGAATTGAAAGTAATCTATTACAATAACTACTTTTCCAAAAACCACGCAATTGTTAACTACTGAATCTTCGGTGACCGTGTGTGATTTTGGTATTTTCTGGTCATACTCACTTACCTTTTGTAATGGGTGCGAATTTCGCAAAATATGTTTTCGTCCTACCAAAAGTGTCACCAGTATTATTACTTGACTTTTCGCTTACTGTAAAGGCGGCACCTCATGAATGCGAAATTAGGACTAGTCAACCTTAGACATAGGTAAAAGCTGAAAAGGAGGCGTGGTTTTATTCAAAATTAACTGTACCATTTTGTGCCACCACCTCAGTCATTATATAGTCCTTAATAATACAAAATAACTGCATCTGAAAAGGTCTATTTAACATAAGCAGGGAGGCAACATTGTGGACCCAGATCAGACTGCTCCTACAGGAGCAGTCTGATCTGGGTTCACACTGTTTATCTATGAGGCTTCAAATAGTTTAGTGGACGACAAAAACGTACATTTTGTGATTATGCGCTTTAACGGTTAATAAATGTGAGTTCAGTGTGTATACGGTTAGAATTTTCATGAACTGCACGCACTTTTGCGCGGCTCAAAAAGCTTATTAACTCTTTACCAAATTATAAATAAAACCTGATTTCCCTTCCTCAGCAGATGAAACAGCCGAACCACACCCAGATATGAATATTAAAGTTGCCGCCTTTACAGTAAGCGAAAAGTCAAGTAATACTATTACTCAATGCATATCATTTATCCTTCCGCTATAATTCTATATCCAGATTGTATTTCATCGAGATTGACTAGATATCTAATCATATGAGAATATTACAATTTAAAAAGCTATATCATCAACCCAATACAATTACTGCCATGCCAACCAATAGTGACAGTGACGTAATACTTTGTTTACAATCGCTTAGTACAATACTAAAGTGTACTCTTCACTTGAGCTAACGCGAATCGATAGATCACTTGTGTATTTATCCTATCCTGCGGATAGGATTAATACACAAGTGAGATATCGATTATAAGTCCCAGATAAATTTGTAAACAAACATGACGTCACTGTCACTCTTCGCTGGCAGGATAGTACTTGTACATGTATCCAGAGATAACTCAGCTAAGCCTGTGTATCCGGCCAGTTTGGTGCACACGAAGAAAACATGTGCCAATACTTGCCCATTGAGGACCAGTTCACAATATTATGATACATGCACTCCAGTTACGAGGGGCGCATTGCGGATTATTTTCTTGTCACTGCCGCTGTACACATACATACATGTAGTATTGGCTAAATCATATCCATGATGGTGTATCGATAGGGTCAAAAGTATAATTTAATGTGACACTGATATTTTTTTATTGTGACACTTATACTATTTTAGTGTGACACTAATACTATTTTAGTGTGACAATGGTATAAAACTAATATTAGTGTGGCACCAAAAAAAAATAACGTAGAATGTCAAATAATATTCGTGTCACAGTAAATTTAACTTTTGACCCTATCGGCACAATCCGGAAAGCCCGGCACATCAAGTGTCGGGTGTACATACGGCGCATTACGCGTACATGTAGTACTATGTACGAAAAAGTTCCATTTTGTTAACCAAAACTGGCGTAAGGAAAATTAGTTTTGTAGCATGTGGGTTCAGCTCTATTAAAGGGGACAAAAACCCTAATGATAAGTATGTTTTATCAGAAAGAACTCTATGAACCATGAATTATGATACAAGTATCATCAAAATCGGTTGAAAAATGGGCAAGTTATGGGCACTTAAAGAATTCAATATGGACGACATTTAGTGGCCATTTTGAATATTTAATAAGTTTTCGGAATTTTTTCAACTGCTTAATTTTTAGTTATCATATCATCTGTGTTTCTGCAGATATGCAGCTTAATACATAAGGAAAATGTTTCATTAAAGATTAATGCAAATAATCCATTGGTCTGTCTTTTATTTTGATTACGCCTATTTTATTAGGCTGAGTGACGTCACTTAGACTACAATATGGCCGCTTTCATTACAGTCCATTTGCAAATATTCAAACGCCCACAACTTCCACATTTTTCAACCGATTTAGATGAAATTGGTATCAAAATTCATGGTTAATTAAGATCTTTCATATAAAACAGAGTAATAATTAGGGTTGCGTCCCCTTTAAAATCCATTTTTCTGATTACCTGAAAGGTTTAATCAGCAGAATAAGTTTATGTATTTTTCAAAACAGCATAACCTTCAAGTATAACAGTTTGATTTGTTGCAATCACACGTGTTATTGTGTTGCAGGGTTGCTGTGTCGTCAGCGTCACGTTTTGTAACGTCACGTTATCAAAGTAGATCATCGATGTACATCCGAGGTCTAATTCCACGGAATTCCACGGAATTGGCCACGGCAGTTCCGATTTGCCTATGCTGACATATCCAGAGTGATTTGTGGTCTGAGCCTTCCCGTCATGAATGTACATTGTGTGGCGAGACTGTGTGGATGTGCAGGCTTGTCTGAGCACTCGCTGTTCACTAATATGTAATAAGTTAGGAAATCGCGTGTGCTGGCCCTATCTGTGTCATCACTACACCAGCCTGCTACACAAATATATAATTAATTATAGTGGGACAAAGTAGATGAGGACCACCTCACCTACCGGTAGGTTTGAGTATCGATCATGTCCTATATTTTTGACAAAACAAATGAACCATACGAACAAAATGATACCTCTTATAGCATAATGCTTAAGCAATTTTATAGTTCTTAAAGCATAATGCTTAAGCATTTTTCAAAACGTGCGTATGTATCTATCCAGTAAAGTTAGAAGTCATGCGATTAGTACCCATGTGCGGATCCAGAAAATTCTGTCAAGAGGGGTCCTGAAAACTTTTGTTTAGTCATTAATGTATTGCGAGGGGTCCGATTGCATTTCGAAAGGGGTCCGTAGCAGAATTTCTAAAGAAACCAATAGCCACTTGTGATTTTCCAGGGGGGTCTGGAACCCCTGGTCCCCGTTTCTGGATCCGCACATGAGTGTCCACTGTACCTTTACAAATTTGTTCAGAAGGATTCCATCCAGTGCGTGCACATACTAGTGTCACAGCAGTCGTGTTTTCCACTGTGGTGTACCCATTGCTACACGTGAAGTTACAGTTTGTGTTTTCTGTTCGAGAACAATCATCAGAAGCGTGAGCATGTCCAAATGTTCTATCACACTGAAAAACTGAAATAAAATCTGCGTTTGACAGTACAAAAAACAACAAACAAAATAACAATAAGCTAGGAATGTAGCACGGTACTGCATCAGTGTATCGCTTTTAAAGCTCTGTTTGCACATAAAAGTGAAATACATTTAGTAAATATATTCTAAAAGTGTAGTTCAAAACAGAACACTTCGGTTTTCATGCAAATTAGATGTAATTTTCCCGACATTCCATACCTCAGTGAAACGCAGAAAAATAACTTTCAATTCTTATAACTACAACTTCTTTTGTTATTCTTTCTTATTCAGTATTTATAATAATAATGTTTTCCTAAAAATTACGTTTCGAGCTAATAGCGTTTCGCGCATTTATACTATGACGTGCGTATGTAGACGTTACGACGTTCAAAAAAAAAAAAAAATGGCGGCCGTTCTCCAATTGAAAATAAACAACTTCATTTCAGCGACTAGAATCCCGTTTTTTACATAGTGACAACCGAAAATACTTTACATGGGTGTTCATTAGAATGTGTACGATAGTTACATCATCGGATATGACGTCATTCGTTTACATTGGTGACGAAAAGTATCATCTGTCAAAATGGCTTGGAAAGAAAAGGAAATGACCTCCAGAAAAAAGAAATTGTGCTATCTTTATTGAGTGATTAAAGAAGTAAAGACGAATTGCAAAAAATGTTTGATAAACCAGGCAACCATCAGAAAGTTCAAGAAACGATTTTTCTTGCGGGACTGACTGAAAACATACAACGAAGTGGCGGTAAAACAAGCAAAGGTGCAAGAGGAGATCGCATCATTTTGCGGACTGGGAAACTGAATAGATCGCAGCAGACAGTTGATCGGCATGACTACTGTTAATTTAGGCGTCGTATGTAAGTTAATCTTTGCTTTTCCACCTGAAAATATGTGTAAGTGTAAGGTAAAATGTCAGTAGTTGCAGGCTGTCCATTTCTCTTCACAGAAGCATTGCACAGTATCACATAAGTAGTTCTGTCGTGAATGGCCCCGCCCCTCATGAATACGGACCGGGTTCATTGGAAAAAGAAATACAGGTCAATGCAATCAGATGACCGTTCTTGACCAATCAGAATAACAGATCTCAATAAATGTTATGACAGTTATAATTATTACTATAAAATAACTGCTGGTTTCATCTGAGTTGGTTCACAGTAATTGTGAATTGCCTGTGAGGATTTACAATGTTTGTGAATTTGGTTTAGATAAAACACAGGTGTACTGGCCAAGTGCAGTGTTGACATCTGTGATTGACATGTTTATGTTCTTATAGAAATCTGACACCAGTTTATAATTGTTTCTTTAAGGTCATAATTATTAGCCTGTTAATTCCGATGGGATGTTTTAACACTTTCGAAAGGTCGTGGCGACAGATGTTACTTAATTTAGTAAAATTACACAAACCAAATAAATAGCTCATGTCAAATCTAACATTGATTGGCACGATTGCGCAATACATTTAGTCATATGACCTTTGGGAACTTGCGTAACTGGTGTGACTGTACGTCATTTTTTATCCTTCTTATTGGTTGATATAAATAGAAGCTTACCTATGTAGAGGGCATTTTATGGTAAATTTAAAATATGATTGGTTAATGATGATGTCATTAGGTGGCGCTGTGGTCAGCTTCTACCACGTGATTTCAATGTATATAAGATGGACCCCAGTATTCAGAGCTATAGATTTTGGAACTTTTGGTTATAGTTGGCTTCTAGAAGTATTTAAGTTGGAGTTAAGAAGATTTAATAACATTATAAAATTGTGAAAGTTATTGCTGAAATTTATAAGACTTAGAAATTCTAAAGAGACGTTGAAAACACAACGCGAACATTAAGATTAGAATCAACTACTATGGACCACTTCGAATCGAACTAAAGTTCCTACTATAGTTATTACGTAATAGGTGCGCGCGCACGTTTACACCCAAACGGCTGCAGTTGGAACTGTAGTTGGTTGCCAAGTAAACAAAGTGAATAGCCTTGCATGCCTCCTTTCAATTCTTCATTGCAGAAAAAATGATGTTCATACACTGCACAGCCAACTATAATTAACAATTACGAATAAGGTGGACCGCGAATAGAGCACAGCAAGTATTTATTTATTAAAACAAATTATTTTGAGGCTACTGACAGATCTTGAACCCATGTAGTTAGAAAGGGCTAGTGGAGGGAACCAGACGATCTACTTGAGTAGATCTCTTGTTGGACTATAGTAGCGACTGTTGATGTTCGAATCAAACTTAAGTTACTATAGTAGGAACTATAGTTCGATTCGAAGTACGCCTATGTTAGTCACACTACTCAGCATTAAAATAATTGCGCATTTAAAATTAATTGGTGTGTCCTGTTGCATGGCCTTCATTGTTAGCAATCTTAAGCCAACCAGTAAATGTCGGTTTCGTGTGTGATGACCACTACTAAGCAATGATTCAGACGATAAAATGCTATGCCAAATCACACAAAATCAAGGACTGAACTTGAGACCACTTGCTACAAGTTGAGCTCTATACCTCATATATACTGTACTCTACCGCAGATTCACTGCGCTCCACCTTTCACACACTCTTATATGGTTAAACAAAAAAGAGGAAATATATGAGGGCCCCTGTAACATTAACAGAGGGTTTTAGCTCAGTCACATTGTGGGTGATTCTTTATGAAAGGTGTCAATGGTGTTTTATGAAAGGGTTACAGGTTCGTTATGATTAATTTAATCAGTATAAGGTAGGTGATGGGAAACTGCATTCAACTTAAGATTTTCGAAGCAAGAAAGTATTTTATTTTTATTAATTCATATAATTGAAAAGCTAAAGGGTTTACTCTGTCCGTCTTTGCGATGAAGGTTTATGTGTCAGGGATAAATGAGTGGTTTTATTCAGATATTGATAAAACCAATAACAAAAATCAGTATATCAATTTAAAGTACATATTCCATCAAAGATATTTAGCAAACAACTTCAAGTTTAATCTAATTGTCTTGAAAAAAACAATTTTCTCCTCATGTAAAACTATAAAGGGCTTATTTTAAATGACTAATATTTACAAGCCAAAAACAGGTGGAAAATAATCAGTAACATATTTTGGTAACAGGTTCTTAACCAGTCCAAATGATGGATAAAAGATTCTTTATGAAAGGGTTTGGATTTTTCTTTGAAAGAATTGGCAAATATGTTAATGGATTAAGAATAAAATATCAAGGCAATTAGACCTATGGCTTGATTATTTTTTAGTTAAGGATTAAAGTCCCAGTCAATAATATTTCTGTCATGTTGGGACTCCTCCAAGGGACAGAGAGAGACTAAAAGGGCCTGACCCAATCCATATTTGTCCCAAGTGAAGCAAAGCACGCTTTTGCATTAAGATTAAGGTTAAGATTTAATTCAATTTTATATCAGTGATACTGAGACAAAGCCTCTGAATTTGTTTAATTTAACTTTTGTTTGATTTGACCGAGCTACAGAGTCCTGATTGTTAGCTTAAGCATCGCATGTGCCTGCCCCGAGGGTAGGGGACAGAGTGTTTGCACCCAACCTTGAAAATCACAAGTTGTTATATGTTTCCTTAGAAATACTGTTACTGACAACCCCCAGAAGAAGTAGGACCCCTTGGGTCTAATTGCTTCAAAAGGGAGGCCAGGTCCGCACTTCCCTCTGTGAAAAACTAAAATTAAGTTTTCAAGACACCCAACCCCCCAGAAAGAATTTTCTGGATTATCTCATGCATCGAAAACATTCAAAGTAAGTAAGGGTGCAAAGATCAGGAATCGATACAATAAAGTACCACACTTGACCCAGGAAACCCTGCTATCAGCATCCAGTACTTTAGCATTGTATCCGAGACATCAGTACGTGTTTATCGAAACTCCCAATAGGAGCATGTGGGGGATTGATGGGGGTGGGGTGGCTCAGCACATTTTGAAAGTCACAAAAGGCGGGGACATAACATAAATTATTGAGAGTTGAGCTGGACAGGGCAGAGCAGGAACATTTTGTTTGTTCGTTTGTTTGTTTTGATTTGCTTGGCTTATTTCTTAACGTCCAAGTCAACAACGTTTCAGTCATGTCGGAATGGTTCTACTTGGTTGGATCCAGTACTAAGCAGTGGGTTAAATATCTGTTTGCTTTGATGTTTTTTGTCCCAGTAAACAATTTTGAGTCGTGTTGGGACGATTTCTTGTCCTTCTGTTTTATACCATATATCAGTGTCTTGCTCTTGGACACAACACAGTGACTCTGCCGTCTGTGAGTCTCAAACTAGAAACCCTTCAAATGACTCATTCCCAGTCTAACGCTGTACCATCTAAACCAAGGCGCTCCTCACAGACAAGAAAGATTAAGGCAAACATTGTCACCATAATAACTTTTATCTTACTTGATAGTTCTTGATAAAAAAAAGACATGCAGACAACAACTACTGCACCATTTTTTGGGCCTCGTCGCAAGAAAACCTGTCTTTGGGGTCTCAGATAAAAGTGAGACTCAAACCAGTCTTAACAGCTACAGAGATTAGCTAGAAAATTGAAATTATGCTCGTATTAAGTCTAGATATTATACTTCCTGATAAGCGAATAACAAAGGCGCTAATCAGTCTGCGCGGATGCGCAGGCTGATCTGCACCGTTGTTGTTCGCAAACCCCCAAAGACAGGTTTTCTCGCATCGAGGCCCATTTGATCAAACCTCTTTATGCATATACGGACAGCATCCGTGCAGTCTGACCGTTCATTAACCATAGGTCAAGATAAGCGAATTTTTAATATGCAATATCTTTCTCTCTCCCTCTCTTAATCTCTCACACTCCTCTCTCTCTCATCCTCCTCATCACCCTGATCCAATCCACCCTCCCTCTTCTCGCCCTCATTCTCTCCCTCCTCCTCTCCCCCCCCTCTCCCTCTCACTCACTTTGACACTCAATCACTCTCTCTCTCTTCGCCTATTGATGTATCCAATACTACAAAAATCTATCAAGCCTATAAACAGCAGACTGATTCCGAAGCTAGATTTCCCATTCTTAATACCTGCAGTTGCAATTATAGGGCTCTTCGGTGGAGTTGAATTCTTATAATTTGAAAACGAAAAAAGAGAATAAAAAAGTGACTTCATAAACAAAAAGACAGACAGACAACAACTATTGCACCAGTATTTGATCAAACCTGTTTATGCATATAAGGACAGCATGCGTGCAGTCTGACCAGCTCCTATATTGTCCGCCATTTACACAATGAGACCGTTTGTTAACTATAGGCCAAGATAAGCAGATTTTAATGTGTGAAACTCTATCTCCTCCCTCCCTCCTCCCTCCCCCTCTTCATCTCAATCTGTCTCTCTCCCCCTCTGTCGCTTTCCCATTCCCCCTCTTTCCCTTCTTCCCCCTCTTCCCCTCCTTCCATCATTCCTCTCTCGGTTCCTATTCCTCTCTCCATCTCCTTCCTCTCCCTCTCCCCTCCCTCTCCCCCTCCCTCATCTGTCTCCATCACCACCCCCCTCTCTCTTCCTCTCCCTCTCATTTTCCCTCCCCGTCCCCCTATCTCCTTCCCCTTCCTCTCTCCCCCACTCTCTTTCCCACCTCATTCTCTCTCTCTCCTCTCTCTCCCTACATCTCTCACTCTCAATCCCTCCCTCTCTCTTCCTATCCCACCTGCCCTCCCCCTCCCACTTACTCGACCGTCCCTTTGTGTCTCACTTGACATTTTGCTTGCAACAACATGGAATTTCGCCAAACTTCACAGGAACTATCATTCCTATCCTTCGCTCCCTCAGCCTCCCTCTCCCTCCCTCTCTCCCCCTTCCCCCCATCTCTCTCTCTCAATCCCTCCCTCCATCTCCCTCTTCCGCCCCCCCTCCCTCTCTCTCGACACGATCCTTCCTATCCATTCCCTCTGCCTCCATCCCCCTTCCTCTCCCTTCCCATCCCTCTCAATCTCACTTTGTCAACTAAATCCCTCTCCCTCCATCTATCCCCTCCCTCTCTCACCCTCTCCCTCTTCCTCTCCCTCCATCAAACTATCCCTCTCCCTCTCACCTCTCTCTCTCTGCCTCTCTCTCTCTCTCTCCCCCCTCTCTCTCCCCTCCCTCTCTCTCACTTCCCTGGCTTCCCTCCCATAACTCTCTCCCTCCCTCTCACCCCCTCAAACTATCCCTCTACCTCTCATCCCCCTCTCTTTCTCTCCCTCTCTCTCTGCCTCTCTCTCTCCCTCCCTCCCTCTATATCCCATTCCTCCCCCATCTCTCTCTTTATTCCCTCCTTTCCCTCCCTCCCTCTCCCTCCCACTCCCTCCAACTCTTTCTCTATCCATCTCCCTCTTCCTACCCTCCCTCCCTCTCCTTCCCTCCTTCCACTCCCTCTCCCTCCCCATCAAACTCCTCCCCCCTCTCCATCTCTCTCCCTACCCCCCCCCCTCAAGCTGCATCTCCCTTTCTCTCCCTTGTCCGCCCATCTGTGTCTCAGTTGACCATTTGCTCTCAACAACATGGAATTTCGCTTTTCACTAAAACGATCTTTGAATGGTGTTCATTTAAAGTTGTTCCATGCTGAAATCTGTTAGCCAATATTTACCAAAAGATAAAGACTCTTTTCTTAAACCACAATGCCTAAAAAGTTGAAATTTGGCCTAAAGCATCATCTTGTATATTTTTATCAAGTGTATTCAAATTAAACCGCTGGACAAAAATGATCTCGCTTCAGGATTCACGTTTTGCACTGGCTTACAAAATGAAAGCAATGCATTCTGATTGCATAGAGCATTGACATTTGGTATGTTTTGTGGTGTTTGTTTGATTTGATTCTTTAGGTACCATCAACAGTCTTTCAGTTATAAAGGGACGGGTCTTCCTGGGTTGAACCAGTACTAAGCCAGATTAATGTTCTTGGTCAAGTACACAACACAGTGACGCCGGTGAGGCTCGAATCCGCAGCCCCTCTGTCTCGAGTCAAACACTCTAACACCAAGCTCTCTTTATTTGGTATGCAACGTCTCTCTATGAACCACGATTGCCCAGTGTCCTCCACAGTCCATTACTTTCCTGGAGATTGGTCATGAAAACAGATATACGTTTATTCGCCACTTTCCGTTGATTCAAGAAGGGTTCTTGTCAGTTTCAAGTGAAAGCATGTGCAAAAAGTACTGTTTTACCGCTTAGCTAAGCTTGTCCAGTAAAGTGTGGGATACTCCAACATGACGGAAGGACGCAAAGCTTCAACACAAACCAACAAAGACATTTGAGCCTAGACATGAACTTTCCAACAATATGGCATTTTGACACGAAGAGACTCAGACGAGCCTGTGCAGCCTCCATTTCAGCTTAGAAACTCCAAATGCGGATCGATCCATAGCTTTACAGTCATATAATAGTTATGCGACAAGAAAAGGTTCTGATCAGACTGTGCATATGCGCAGGCTGGTCTGACCCTTTGCTGGTCGCACATATTCCAAATGGTGATCAGCCAATAGCTTAACAGTCATATAATAGTTAAGCGATTAGAAAAGGCTCTGATCAGACTGCGCATATGCGCCGGCTGGTCTGAGCCTTTGCTTGTCGCACATACTCCAAAATGCTGGTTTGCCAATAGCTTAACAGTTATACTAGCAAAGGCTCTGATCCGACTGCACATATGCGCAGGCTGGTCGGCCAATAGCTTAACAGTTATACTAGCAAAGGCTCTGATCCGACTGCACATATGCGGAGGCTGGTCTGCGCCTTTGCTGGTGTCACATACCACATTATTGGAAATCTCATTGCGGCCCATATATTGGTGCAAAAAATGCATTACCGCTTTATATTAAGACGAAATTCGAATTGTCTCATAAAGAACCTGTAACTTCTTTCATAAAGAATATGTAACAACTTTCTAAAGCATAACAAATACATTGTGACAGGGAGAAGAACTATATAAGCTTTGCTTTCGTTCTAATCCTTTATATTGTTTACAGATGTATGTATGTATGTATATTGTAATTATTTGTGTGTTATTTCGAATAAAATGTGTTTAAACTAACTTTCTAAAAGAACCTGTAACCCTAGTTTTTGGCTCATAAAGCCTTAGTAACCTTTCATAAAGAACCAGTAACATCAAAAATTATTGAAATTGGCTAAAACGTATATCAAAGGAAGAATTTAAGCTTCAGCTACCAAATTTATAATACAATGGTTCGTTTCCAAGCATGTTTTGCTCGTTAAAACTATGAAATATATTCATATGGCATTTAGCAACTTAGCATCTCTATTGTAACTGCTGAATTATTGGGCAACTAAACTGTATGATACATGCATGGACTATCATGAAACATGCTACTTATATGTCTTTTAACAAAATTTGACTCTACAACTGTCTAATATTACCATTTTCACTCCTTATCTGTTATAATACATTAACCCAAAGTAAAGAATCTGTAACCCCTTTCATAAACCATCATTGACAACTGGGAGCGCAGTGGCTCAGTGGTAGAGTGCTTGACTCGAGACCGAAGGTTCGAGCCTCACCGGCGTCACTGCGCTGTGGTCCTTGAGCAAGACACATTTATCCTAGCTTAGTACTGGTTCAACCCAGGAAGACCCGTCCCGCATAACTGAAAGATTGTTGAGTGGACGTAAAGAATCAAATCAAACAAACAAAATCATTCACAACTTTCATAAAGAATCACCCCACACTGTGACTGAGTTAAAACCCTGTGATTTAGTACATGCGATGAGTATGAACGAAATTGATTACTGAAGCGATGGTGTACATTTACGCCGAATAGGCTTTCCTGTCATTATAAGGTGGACTAGACTCCTCTTTAAATTGTAGACACACACGCGCGCACACACTCACACACGCCCGCATCCACCCAACTGCGTTTTTTGACATCACAAATTGGCTTTAACCACTTTTCTAGAGTGTCATTTAATAACCAGTTCATACTTCTGATCAGATGAGTTTTAAAATTATCCTAAGCCTTGGTTTTCGTACCTGTGCAAACGGGCCGTGAGGCATTCCATCCTTCTTCTGAACAGTTGAGTGTCACGCTTTTACTGTTATCTGCCGCAATATACCCGGAATCACACGTAAATTCACAGGAACTGTTTGCTGTGCGAGCACAGGAATCATTTGCACGAGCATTTCCAAATGTCAAACTACACTTGAAAACTAGAAAAACAATAACTACATGTATTTCAAATCAAAGAAGAGAAAACATAAACGTTCGAGTCCTTGCTCGATAAGAGTAGGTTGACGAAACAGATTTACAGTTTGAAGTATGAAAGAAAACTCTGTAATTGTCCAATCGGGTGAACGAAGTACTATAACCCGACCAACTACGTAACTCTACTCTTATCGAGCACGGACTCTACTGAAGTATGGTCCTAGATGATGGTTGGTGCATATTTGCCATTTTATTGTATATATAAAGGTTAGGTAATCTTGCTTGTTTAGGTCTTAAAATGTTTTCAGTCAAATGACGTTTCTCTGTCTGCCTGTGTTAAACCATAAAGATTATTAAACGGTATAAAAGAGTGGGCTACAGCATGGATACCATGCGACAATCTGCATGCTTGGTTGTGAACCCAATCACATTTGATAGCTATGGTTTCCTCTTTAATTGCGTGACGGTGGGTCAGGCCTCAGACATAATGACGGCCCTGACGTAAAGCTTTAATACGTTGGTTGGTGCCTGATGCGTGTTGTTGGCTGGGCCCACTGTAGCTCAACTTGAGATTTCTTTAGCTCTGATTATCTGTGAGTCATGAGCCCTTTTCTTTGTATCAAAATAAAGTGTTAATTTGATTTGATTGTTTCTCTGTGACAATACATTGCATTAGTAAGGAAGCCTCCATGCGAGCTAAACATTTTTGTGTATTTACAAGAACGGAATCTAGGGCGAAGATTTAGCGCTAGTAAAATGCATTTAAGCCCCCGGTGGCTAAGTTTATTGTCCGTTCTAAGGCGGTGGTTCTGTTGTTGTTGTTCTAATGTTTAATGTACTTCCCATTGTTTGTGGGAGTTCTGTGTTTGTCACTGTTTTGTTATGCATTACTATGTGTCCACTCCAGTTTTGAAATTATCGCAAGAGGACGAGAAACCTTGTTGTTCTGATATTATTGTCCTGCAGATGTAGTTGTGTATGAACTCAAAGGAGGCTATAATCATATGTTTTATGTTTAATGCCTAATAAAATTATGCTATGCTATGTTATGTATTGTTACTATAAATGTTCTTAGGCTCTTCCTCGAGGTGCCTAGGGTTGGTCTGCGTAGTGTGATTGTGGTATTTCCTGATCATACATACTCACTTTTTGATCTGGCGTACAGTATCACGAATATATATAAATCATCCACACGACGTGATATAGATCAAATAACTATTATAATGTGTATGAACTATACTTGTACAAATAGGCACCGATACATTCCATCCATCCCGTGTGCATATTAGTTGCATAGTTTTCGTGTTGCCTGTTGGTTGGAAACCATGGTTACACATGAAATCACACGTGTTGTTCTCCTCACGAGAGCAGTTGTCATCAATACGATGTGCATTTTCGATTGTTTCGGCGCATCTAAAATCTGCAATCACAAACGCGAGAGAAAATTGAGTTAGAGGGTAAAAGAGTGAAAGAGTAAAACAAGCCTATGATATTTTGGTGCATACACATTATTATAATAGTAATTTGATCTGGCGTACTGTATCACGTCGAGTGGATGAGGTCATACCATCGGATCACCCAAGACGCGAAGCGTCGAGGGTGATCCGATGGTATGCACTCATCCACCAGACGTGATACTGTACGCCAGATTAAGTTACTTTTATAATGGTATGTTTACTATATACCTTTTTCTGACATTAATTTGATTTTATAAATTGTTTTGGTCTTTAATCCAGAAAAATTGCGGGAACGTTGTTTGCCTTTATGTTTCGTAACGTCATATAACGTGATATTACGTCATCATGTTTTCCGTCTCTGGTTCCATGCTTGAAATTTACTTTACGTAACGTAGCCACAATAGCAGGTAACCGGCGTTAGCCTCGTTATAAAGGATAGTGATTTGAAATCAGAAGACCTCAGTTCAATGATTCGGCTTTCTGTATCAGCTGTCCAGAAACAGACAGTTCAAAAGTCGTATCATTTATAGATATATAATAAGAATATTTTATTATATAAGGCTGAAAGGAAGATTTTGACAGAAGAGTCATATCATACACGTTACCATTTCAGTTTATCTTTTGATTAAGTCAGGGTGGAATGAAGATTGTGACAGACGAGTTATACATCCTACACTTTACCCTTTCATAATCACATGATAAGTATATCATTTTGATTATATAAGGGCAAAATGAAGATGATGTCTGATCGGCCATCTTGAATACAAACCAGATGATTACGTTTCCTCGCAATTTCTGGTTAAAGAACATAGACTTGTGCACATGATCCCTACATGTAACAATAGTTTCGACCGATTTGCAAAGCCATGAAGTTTTATACTAATTGTCATGGCTTTGCAAATTTGTTGAAACTATTCTTATTTTCTTCCTCTCTTCGATCGTCCAAAAATAAATACTGTCTTTTCATAACACTCTAAAGGTTAGATCCTGCAGACTATAATATGTTTAAAGGTTCAAATAACCTTCACCAAACTAGTATCATCTAAAAATGCTCACAAAGTTAACTCAAAGTAACAAGTTACTAGGCTTCTGTGGAGATTCTGGTGTAGCTTTCAAGGAAAACTCATATAATTATCTGTTTAGGCAGCAATTGTTCTTGATTGTTCTTAATTCTGACTGTAAGTTGATGTTCCTGCCAGGCATTGTTTCAGCTGCAATGGTTTGGAATTCTACTTCTTGAAAAATCCACGCCCTCGGTTTTACTGTTTTCAAATGCCCATAGGTGATAGCCCACCACAATTGATTTTCACTGCAGCTTATCATATAGGAAACCGTCCATATGCTCGTGAAATGCCCTGCTTTCTTCAAGTTAATGATGGCACTATCTAGTAAGTCCGATAATCGCTCCAGATCTCATAGCATTTCTGGTTATCACTTGCTTACAATTCCCCAAATCTATTAGATAGACTGCTATCTGTCGTCGTTTGCCCTCATACCTCCGTTCAAGTCTTTCTTGGCCGCTTCATACGCTGTTTCTGATTGTCACAAGTTCTTAATTGCCTGTAGGGCTTCACCAGACAAATACCACCGCAGTTGTAAACATATGGTATCAGTCTGTAGACAAGCAGGTCTAGGTCAATAATGTTAGTGTCACAATAAACAGGGGTAAGTTATCAGTTACCCGTAATATCTATAAAATAGAGTCAAGTTGAGATAATTTTCTTTTATTCTGTAGTACTAAAAAATTTTATACTGAATTATAATTGTTTTTCGTTTTCGGCTAATGACATTAAGTATGAAAAAACATGTTTGCATTATATTGTATTGTAGTATGGCTGATGCTTTTTTCTTTGATCTTTGCTGATAATTTCACAAACATCATTGCTTTCGAGCTACACAGGATCAGAAACTGATGCAGATTCAGACAGTAGATAAATAAAGAGGGATATAGTGAATCAACTGAGCCGAGCGAGCTGTGAATAATCTAATATGGCCGTTCACATATACATGCTTGTCTTAGCATTAACTAATTGCATTTATGAAAATAACTAAACTCGCGTATCATCCCTTCGTTACCCATTGCCGCAGTGGTAGACTGTTCAACTTGAGACCAAGTAGTCCCTGGTTTGAGCCCTATTGTTTATTTGTTTGTCAACTTATTTTTTTGTTCGTTTGTTTTTATCATGGGAGTGACATAACGACATGTACTACTAGTGGTTTACAAATTTTGGTAACGCTATGTAATGACGTCCATAATGGTTTTTCATATAATTATATGGCAACATCAAAGCACATTTCCACGCAATTTCTAAACGCAATTTAAAAGTAGTTTTAGGGTCATACAATAAATAGAACCTAGCAGTCGTGCTCCTGTATTATTAAATTTATTAAGCTTGTCACGAATAAGTGACAAAATTTTTGGCAAGCCCCGCATTTCATCTCTTTTTACAGCTCGGTTAATAACTTCAATATTGAGATCAAATATGATTTTCTATACATTACCACCTGCTAGAACACCAGAGTGGTGTTGAAGCCCAAACCAGAAAGGCGAGGGTAATGACTACCCCTGAGGGGTCTAGCAGATATTAGCGTATCAGAAAACCATAATTGCGTAATATAAGGTCATTTTCTCGCTTGAAAACTTGCAACAACGTTTTCGAAATAGAACGCTTTTCTAGATCAAAGACTTGCGTCATCCTGACGACACTTCTTGTAACGAATGCAAAGATGTACGTAAAGTAAAGAAAAAAAAAAGAATAAAAGCAACAACAAAAATGCTATGAATCAACAACACGTGGATTGCTCTTCCCTCCCCCCTCTCTTTTTCTCTCTCTCTCTCTCTCTCTCTCTCTCTCTCTCTCTCTCTCTCTGATACACTCACCCTCATTTTGGCACACACACAAGCGCATGCGCACGAACGCGCTTATAAAGGTCTTGAAGGGTCCTAGAACGTGCCAAATGAAAAGTAGACAAATAATAGGCTTTTCGCACACGGACCTAAATTAAACAATGAAGCAGGTATGGCACTCCATGCCTGTTTTTATTTCAGAGGATAAAAAAAAGATAGCACAAAAAAGAAAAACGAGCACATATGCTTTTTAATTAATTATAAGTTTCTATGCAAAAATTCCTTCAAAGTAATAAGTTTTTTGTTTCTGTAGTTACATTGTGTGTCATTATTTTTTATTCAAGATTTAAACGATTTTTTGGCCTTAATCTTTTTTTGCAAAAAAGATTTTAGCTTACAAATAAGCTACGTGCCTTTTTTTCGCTGTTTTGTGTTCTTTTATTAGCCAATAGCATGCAGCGTATTCCCAGGAAAAAATATGGCATTTCTCACTTTCAATTTTTTTAAAATATCAGAAATTGATATTTTGAAAAACTCATATTTTACGATTTTTAAAGTTTAATAACTTTTTAAAAAGCACGGTAAGGTCCTGTTATTTTTTTCAAAATAGATGAGTTTTGAGCTATTTGTTGACATATCAAAAGGTGGTAACTTTTTGGACATATGCTAATGAGTCCGGTACTACCTTAAGTGCATATCACTATATGTCGTAAGTTTTTGTCGTCTGCGCGAAATAGTTTTGAATCCTCTTCGACAAACAGTATAGATCCATCTTGTAGGAGTAGTCTGATCTGGATCTACACTGTTTCCCTCTATACTTATGTTAACCAATAAATTGACGGCTTCGGTTGTGGCTATTTTGCTGGCGTTTAAAGGGTTAAACTATACATTTTGTGTACTGAGGTTTTATGTCGCAAGATAATACAGTTACTTTTGAATATTTACATTTTCGAAGCAATCCTTAAACGAATTTTTATATTTTTTTTAATATTTTCATAGCCTCATGAATTACACAAAATTGATTGACAGCTGCTAAGCTCACGTGCCCGTGCAATACGCTTCAAACATCGAACTCATTCGCCATAAGTGATAGTGGTGTTGGGGTTGACAGCGAGCCACACATGAGTCGCGCTTTCAAAAGATGCCTCTTGTTTGCTTCATTAATACTTCGGGTCTCTTGCAAAGTTGACGTGAAGCCCTTCGGGGTTCACGTACTTTGCAAGAGACCCAAAGTATTCATGATTCCATGAAAATTCCAAGAATTTAATTAATTTCTTAAACAAAACCACGTGTTATTTTCAGCTTTTACCTGTGTCTAATGTAGACCAGCCCTAATAATGTATTCATGACGAGCCACCTTTACATTGACCCAATAGCCTTATAATACTTACTAGCTAGTACTTACCCGTGGCGTTCTGATCATAATCTGCTTTTGTCCACGAGAAGTGAACCAGGAAACAAATCACAACAATAATTATTCTCACGTGATAAAGTGCAGCCATTTTTTTCTCTTAAACAAATGAACTATCCTTTCTTCTGAATTAAAGGCAACACCAGCAATATCAAATATTGTGTGTTGTTTATGTTACATCTCACATTGCAAAAATTAGCAGTGTCACACTCTAGTATTATAAGACTTTTTGGTTACTGTAAAGGCGGCACCTCACGAATGCGTTATTCGGACTGGTCTATCTTAGACATAGGTAAAAATGCTGAAGATGAGACGAAATTGTATTCAAAAATAATTGTATCATCTTGCGCCATTGAAATACAAATTATTTAATCCTTAAAACGCCAGCAAAATAACTGCATCCGAACATGTCTATTTAACATAAGCATAGAGGCAAACAGTGTGGACCCAGATCAGACTGCTTGTAGGAGCAGTCTGGGCACACACTGTTTATCAATGAGGCTTCAAATATTTCAGTGGACGACAAAAACATACGACGTTTGGTGATTTTGCGCTTTAAGGGTTAAAATATGTGTTCAGTGTGTATACGGTTAGGATTTTCATAAAATGCACGCACGTTTGCGCGGCCAATACAACTTATTAACTCAATATAACCTGATTTCCATTCTTTAGCAGATAAAATAGCCGAACCATGCCCAGATTTGAATTTTAAAGTTACCGCCTTTACAGTGAGCAAAAAGTTCTATTATAATACATGTACATGTAGCTTACTGATTGAAATGCATTACACGGTTAATGACTCTTTCTTTTCCAATTCATTTTAACCTTCAGTTTGAGGTCATAGAAAATTCAAACTCATCATACTCATAATCTTACTTCAATGGCAATGTGCGCATGAACAATGTATCTTCTTGGCTTGTTCCCTGAACTGAAAATCGAGGTGTATTCCTATTGCATTTTTTACACTTTAAAGATTGTACTTTAAGCAAAACCGACGTTCGGGTAGGCGATGATGAACTATAATGTACAGTAAAACCTTTCTTAAGCGGCAACTCAAAAATAGACAAAACAACGATCTTAATGACAAATGGTAGCGTAATGAAGATTGAAAGTATTGCAGAGTGCTCCCTTGGAGCATTCTGCTATGCTTTTGACCTGCATTAAGCGATAATTAGTCTTAGAATCCAATTTTTACGTCTTTTTGAGAGTGGTCGTTTAACACAGGTTTTACTGTAGTATTGCACAGGTTGGGTGAACTTCACTGTCTGTGCCTGTTATAAGGCTATTTTATCGTGTTAAAGCTATAAGTGCGAATGATACTTATGTATCGTGTGACAGAAGAATCATGTTACAACTTTTTGAAATTCCCCTAACCCATTTAAGCCGAATGGAATCTCCTATCCCAGCCCATTTCTGTTTTATGGGTTGTTGGATGGTATTTTTTCATTTGTACGTCAAATTCAAATGGGACATTCTGTAAGCAAACAGTGGAGACTCTGATCAGACATCGCGATATAAGGGACTACATGTCGATTTGTTCAAGTTCATAGTTTACTATAGTCCTACCGGAATATTAAGAAACGCAAAAATCTGGAATATTAATTTATTTCTTGCATTTTTATAAAAAGATCAACCTCTAATATGGATTTAAAATACCCTGCAGTGTTAGAATACAATTATTAAAAATAGTCAAGTACCGCTGGTGCACCGCCTGATCTCGTGAAAATTTCGGCATTTAGGTCGTCTGAAAGGTGGGAGGAATTTTAAAGATGTTACAGCCACGTGGTGGTCTATATATTTTATATTCATATTTGTACAGGTTTATACCAGAAGCATTGAACATTCTAAGCATTCTTTGACCCTCTTTATATGAATGAAATTTGCCTTGCTTTTGCTGATGTAGTTTCGACCGCAACGTGATAAATCCTGTCTGTGGTGTTTCCGACCAGGTCGTACCAAAACCAGTCTCCTCAACTACAGAGACTAGCTAGAATATGCTTGGTTTTATATAATATTGTCCAACAAGTTAAACGCAAATGTGCTGATCAGACTTAACAAGAGCAGTATCACTATTTACTTATGAGCAGTCTGATCAGGGTTCATAGCGAATAAATTGTTTTAGGACATGTAAACATGTATATTTGCATCCCAATCCAAGAAAACGTCTGTATCTAGTGCGGCGAGGAATATATTTTGGGAATTTTATGCCACAACCTATACTGTGTTCAGTGACCTGAAATAGTATCGACTGAGGCCCACTTCGAATCGAACTAAAGTCCCTACTATAGTTCTTACGTAATAGTTGCACGCACACGTTAACATCCGAACGGCTGCAGTTGGAACTTTAGCTGGTTGCCAAGTAAACAAAGTGAATAGCCGTGCATGCCCCCTTTAAATTCTTCATTGCAGACAAAAATGAGGTTCATATACTGCACAGCCAACTCTTATTAACAATTACTAATAAGTAGGACCGCAAATAGAGCACAGCGAGTATTTATTTTCTATAACAAATAATTTTGAGGCTACTTACATATCTTGAACCCATCTTGTAAGATAGGGCTAGAGGAGGAAACCAGACAATCTTTTAGAGTAACGGTGCTCTGACCCACAGTTGATTTCTAGTAGAACTATATTAGCGACTATCGATGTTAGTTATTATAGTAGGAACTATAGTTCGATTCGAAGTGGGCCTGAGTCATTCAACCATTCATTTCATCTATCTATAAACATGATTATTACGTAGGTATCTGAAACTGTTTATAGCCACTGTTTTAAACGATTTCACTCCCATGTTCAAAACCAGAGAAGTATACGAAAATTCCATATTAGAGATGTCCGGGATAAGCGGCATAAGCATACAATACGGATATGGAAGGTGAAAACCGCCATAAGTCTGTGTGTCTAAGTTAGTTTTTGTATGCTGGCAATTTCATTTTATTTTCTAAATTGTGCCATTATATCATGTAAATTGTATTATGATAACAGCTTCGGTTGTATGCTGACTAATTATGAATAATACAAAAGTAAACTAGAAATAGAGAATAGCACCAACAGCATTATAAAGTGACACTCCATTCATTCAAAACAAAAAATTGACGTATTGAATATTGGTTGTAATTCCCCGCTTCTTTCAATGCTAAATATTTTGACGCCAGAGGGCGCGCTTTCATTTATAATTTACAGAGTATCCCTTACTCGAAGCTCGTCGATTAATTACGGAAAACGGTGTAGAGCGATATTTTAAGTTCAATGGTTTATACATAATGTGAAAGACGATTAATAAACCGTCAAAAAATCAAGATTTGTGGTTTTCTTTTCTTTTCTGTAAAACGTTTGTTATAGGATACAATATGCAATCTCTTCTAGAAAATCCATGTAGAATCTCATAAATATAAGCGCATTAAAATTTTAACGAAAGAAATAGAATGAACAGTAAAAAATCATTTCAAAGGTAAAACTGTATGCATGTATTACGTTTAAAGTGAAATAATTCAGGGAATACATGTACAAGCTTGGCATTTGAAAAAAGATTAGAGCATTATAGTTGCTTGACAACAGTTTTGATAGTTTTAATGTTGCATTATCTAAAGCTTGAGATGTAAAGCCCCTCTTTTTTCAATTTTATCAAGCATTTCAAGCTCAGTAGTATGGCAGTTGTATACTATGTTCTGAATACAGTAGGTGATCTTTTGGAAGCAAAAAGCCTCGGGAAGGGGTTTGGGGTAACTTTGAAGTCATATTGGTGCAGATGAGCGGCCCAGAATTTCAAAACCAACCCTATTCATATATATAGATGTCGAAAATAGGACCTATTTATATACAGACATCATTAAATATGGACCTATCATATACTGCCCTTCGAATTTCCATACATACTAATAAGGCAAATCTTCTCAAACTTTTGTTGAAAGAGAACTCATATTTTAAACAAACACAAATGATTGAAAGAGTATTTAAATACAGGAACATAGAATTTTCCATATTTAGATAAGGAAAGTTATAAAAGCTGGAGACGCGAAACTTGAGGGTCATTGATATATTAACCAAGTAAAAATGGGGCTATTCATATATACAGTCAAACATAAGTTAAGCATCACCCAAACATTATTTCAGAGACGTTTTTCGTGTACAAAATTCTTCAGAAGAACAACTAGGTTGCAATATTTTGTTACCCTAGTCTGTCGTTGGTCTGATGAACATATCAGAATGCCATTTGGTCATTTTGCTGAATTTCTAACGGTGTCCTGTATACACCAACCACTATTTTTGGGTGTACCTTTTAAAAGTTTCACAGCTTAACCCAAAGTGCGTACTTTGAATTCAAATAAACGCAGAAATAATCTAGACATACTTTTTAAACTAGTGCCAAACTTATTCTGTCAAACTCAAGGTTTCATGTAAGTTATAGAGGATCATAGATATACATGTAGTTAATCGCGTGTTTTTAATTTTTGCATTATCACCATATAACATGCCATTCTTTACACATCCATAACTTTTATTGTTTTAGAGATATGAATCTGAAATTTTGATATTGTTACAATATGACACTAACACTTAACATGTCTAAGTGTTTGGAAAATACCATAATGGGTTTGAGAATAGGGACAATTTTAGGGGTAAGTGTGCATCTACCATGCCTGGTTGTTTGCCTTTGTGATATTCAAATCGAAATTTGCTGTAAATTGTCACCACTTTATCTATTTTCATAAATAAAACAAGAAAATATTCATGACAGGAAAGCTTCCTTCGGTTTCTAAGAAACTATTGAGGCGATGCTTAACTTATGTATGACTGTATATATAATGATCAAAACTGAGGACTATTCAAATATCCAAGTGGCAGAGCTGAAAGGGGCTATTCGGGTCGCATATCCATACTTTCCCATTTATAGGAGTTTATCCCCCCTCCCAACAAAAATAAAGTGCAGGAAATGCAAATTAACCAGGTTTGGTTATTGACTATTCATTACAATATTCGCCCCTGTACATGCTGAATAGTGCTCGAGTGTAATGCACCAGTCATTTGTAGGCTACCCCCCGCCCCCTCACGGCAGCAGAATAGCAGGGCTTTCAACTTTTCAATTTTCAAAGCCCTGCTAAAAGCACTGCACTGTGGGGCCAAATTTGTGTTAAAGTGCCTGCTAAATGCCCCCGCCTCCGGGGGTTGACAATAATTAACAACAACAAATGACCTTAATTATTTGAATACCGGTTCCATATTTTCGCCTATCCCATGGTCACACCGGGTAGCTGGCAACATCGAACGTTGAATACAAGCAAGGAACTGCGATCAAATTAGACAGCCGCGTCGCGACTTTGGGTAAGTCAGTTTATCTGGGTTTTTTTTTCTATTTTATTCTTTCTCAAATGAATTGTGGTTTGTTCTATGCAATTCCAATTATAAATGTCCTGATATTAACTGATCATTTATTTTACAATGTTTACAAGAAAAAAAATCAGTTAAGTGATGTTTATTCTCTTTTTTGAAAAGAGATAATAAACAACTGGCTGATCGGTGAAACATTTGAATGGCTTCCCTAAACACTAGCCAAATTTGACCGCGCAATGTGGTATTTTTATTGAGCTACGTACGATTTAAAAACGGAGAGGTAAATCAAAATGGCAATCGAAAACGCCTTTTTAAAAATACAAATGCAATCGATGAACGCTGCTCATAGCAATCGATGAACAAAGCATTAAAGAAAGCAAAAATGCCCTAAAATAAGCTTTAAATGCATTATTTTGGACCCAACAACAGTAATTTGAGTCTCAGACCCAGTGGACCCCATTGAATGTAGCGACATGCGCATAGTTCATATGATTTTAACTTTAAAGGGAAAATTCACACTTTTTTAAATGCATTTATTATAGAGCTTACAGTAAAGTAGGAAAAAATCATTCATTTAATGTCTGTGAAATCCCTTCAATTAGCCTGTAATTAATTACTTTCAGTCAGCACTGGGGGTCTGGCCATTTGCAGGTCAATGAGCTCCTAACAAGTGGACTGGAATCACTATGACCTGCTTTCACACTACCAGACCAAGTCTTAAATCCTTGACAATGGCAAAAATTAACAATGTTTCAAAGTAATATTTTAAGCAGTGTGTACATTGGTGACTATATTTTGATACATGGGCCAAGGTTTGATAATTATTTTTGAAATTGAACCCTTAAAGCACTAATTATTACTATAACAGACGACAGATTTTGTAATACCTTTCTTCATTTTGGGTACAATAAGACATAGCAAAATCAACTGAAACTTATTGAAAAACTAAATACTTTTCTTTTAATTGTCGCAACATTCTAATTTGCATTATTCTGATTGATAGTTGTTATTGAAAACAGAATATCAATTATCCATATATTGAAATGAAGCAATGTATGGAATAGTAGCAAGGTGATTCCATGAGTCATTTAGCTGACCTGAAATAGAGGTTAATGTCCATCTTTTAATGTTCATTACTGTAATATGGCAGCCCACAGATGTTTAGATTAAGGCAATGAACACTGTCATAATTAACTTAGCAGATGAAAGGGGATGTTCTATAAAAATATATATCAGTACATTATGAAATATTTATTTTTGATTTAAGTAAAATGTTTAAAAATATGAACATACACTTTAAGTTAACCATATGAATGGGGCGTGCAACAGCAACAAAAATTTGGCACCGGCCCCTGGGGCCCGGCAGAGGGGTCGAACATCATTAAATTTAAATAACAAAAACAATTGACTTTTCATTTTATCGCCTGGGTTGCCCCAGTGGTTGGACTTGGGAGTACTTGGGGTCAAAAACTCGAACGTGGGGATTTGCGATGGCGCCACATCGATTGCGTGTTCTACTTACTTTATATAGTCAGCTTTTTTTTCTTTTTACTTAATCAGGGTAATGAACAGTTCCAGATCAGGCAAGGCATTTTGTAAAGCTCTGAGCCTGATCAGGGCCTATGCTGTTTGAAAAGGCTATAATAATAATAGACAAAATAATAATAATAATAATAGACATAATAGTAATAATAATGATAATAATAGACATAATATTAATAATAATAGACATAATAAAAATAATAATAATAATAATAAAAATAATAATAATAATAATAATAGACATAATAGTAATAATAATGATAATAATAGACATAATAATAATGATAATAATAGACATAATAATAGACATAATAATAATTATAATAATAATAATAATAATAATAATAATAATAATAATAATAATAATAATAATAATAATAATAATAGTAATAATAATGATAATAATAGACATAATAATAATAATAATAGACATAATAATAATAGACATAATAATAATAATAATAATAATAATAGACATAATAATAATAAAAATAATAATAATAATAATAATAGACATAATAGTAATAATAATGATAATAATAGACATAATAATAATGATAATAATAGACATAATAATAGACATAATAATAATAATAATAATAATAATAATAATAATAATAATAATAATAATAGTAATAATAATGATAATAATAGACATAATAATAATAATAATAGACATAATAATAATAGACATAATAATAATAATAATGATAATAATAGACATAATATTAATAATAATAGACATAATAAAAATAATAATAATAATAATAAAAATAATAATAATAATAATAATAATAATAGTAATAATAATGATAATAATAGACATAATAATAATAATAATAGACATAATAATAATAGACATAATAATAATAATAATGATAATAATAGACATAATATTAATAATAATAGACATAATAAAAATAATAATAATAATAATAAAAATAATAATAATAATAATAATAGACATAATAGTAATAATAATGATAATAATAGACATAATAATAATGATAATAATAGACATAATAATAGACATAATAATAATAATAATAATAATAATAATAATAATAATAATAATAATAATAATAATAATAATAATAGTAATAATAATGATAATAATAGACATAATAATAATAATAATAGACATAATAATAATAGACATAATAGACATAATAATAATAATAATAGACATAATAATAATAAAAATAATAATAGACATAATAATAATAATAATAATAGACATAATAATAATAATAATAATAATAATAATAATAATAATAATAATAATAATAATAATAATAATAATAATAGACACGCAATTGAAGAGGATTACACAAAAAATAGGGTGACAAGGTATATATATAAGATACGCATTCACTAATTACACAGTGTGGCTCCAGGTCAGGCACAGCGCTTTGTAGAGCCTGGTCAGGATCCAAATTGCTTAAAAAGGCTATGGCAATAAGGAATTCACATGCAACAAAAGCAGGCATTCTTGTTATTAGGATACAGACTAGGCAAGGCATTTTTGTCAAAAATAGTGAGTATAATAAGGTAAAACCACAATCACAAACGGCAGACAAACACATGACACCGCGAGGAAGAGCCACATAACAATCATGAGACACTAGGAAGACAAACTAAGCAAAGCAACCAACTCTCTCTTCCCCATCAAAATGCTAGAATGGACATACAGTAACGTACAACAAAACATAGAACAATTAGAGACTCCCACAATGGGAGTAACAATAAACAGCCAATCAACAACAACAGAGCTATCGGCTGAGAACGGATAGCAGCCTAAGCCATCAGGGGGCTTAAATGCATGTTACTTGTACCATATCTTCGCCCTAGATTCTGCTGTTGTTGAAGTATAAAACATGTTCAGCTCGCATGGCGACCTTCTAACTATTGCAATGTATCATCATGGAGAAACAGTAATCAAACATGATGATGACCCATAGAAAAGGACTCACGACTCACAGATAGTCTGAGCTAAAGAGACAGAATGAAGTTTTAGTCTCTCTCATAACACAACAAAAACAAATCTGCAACAAGATGAGCACAATTAGTACCCAAGCCTGGTCAGGGTACAACCTTTTTTCACTTAAAAGATTTTGCTTTGTGGTTTCATAAGTGTTTTGTCGAGCGATACGACGTAAGGGGTTATGGTTAGTTACCCATTTTTGCGTTTATTGTAGTTAATAGCTTTTGTTTCGTTTTGGTCTTTTGTGACCTAATTCATGATGTGTGTGTGTGTGTGTGTGTGTGTGTGTGTGTGTGTGTGTGTGTGGAGAGGGGGGGGGGGTGTGCATGCTGAAAGGTACTGCTAACAGCATACAGAAATCTTTTGATTATGAATGATGCCCATGAAACTGCGATTTTGCCATTTCACAGGTATCACTCGGTCAGTATCACTTTGACACCGGCTAAAAATCACCAGTGATTTTAAAAATTTGCTATTTCACCTTTTCTCTCTTAATTTACGAGCTTTTTGTGACAATTTAATGAAAGCCTAAATCACACTCTTCCTCTTAATGCTTATCTGTGATTCAAATTTAGAACCGATTCAAGAAACTTCCGGTTTAAAGAATAGCATTTTCCAAGGCAATAGAATTGACATCAAAGCGATTGTTTTTCAATTTGATAATATACACATTTTCTTCCGTTCATGACATTTATTATGCATGGATTTCAATTCTTAATTCTAAGAACTGTAAATTTTTGAAGCCCTTTAAATTTTGACCATTAACCTAAAATTTATGGCAAGTTACTTTTTATGGACAGTATACAATTGAGTTTTTGGACATTAGTATTCTCCTATATAAATTTGTAACCATAAGCGTATGTGACTTTCGCTCGTTAACTCGTACTCGATAAAGTGCTAGATTGGCCATTCTTTGGCTACTCCTTCTTGCCTATCTTCTTTACAATGTTTTTGGCGATGACTCCAACAGTGCCCATTTGTCTGAATGACATGATATCAGACAGACATATGAAAAATGATAAACAATCGTTAAAAAAATGTGAAAGGGCAAACGGCGTCTGTAAATTAAAGGATATGAGGACTGGTCATCACATATTGTGTGTGTGACTTTTTGTTATATGTGTACCCTTGCATGACGAAAGAAAACATGCTGTTAAAATGCCGGAAACATAAAGGAATTCGATTTACCAACAATAGACATAACAATCTAAGTATCTTGCAAGATAAAAATGATTATCTTTAAAGGGGCTGTAGTTATCAAAGAGTATGCATAGTTTGCGTTTCTTTTTGTACAGACTGTACATATAGAAGAAGCTTTACTCATTTTACTCCTCTAAAACCAGAAGTCAGAATTGAAATTGATACATCAGAAATGGTTATTAGGTGACCCTTTCACAATATTAGCTAAATGAAATTTGATTCGTAAAAAACAGAGGCGTGCCAGGGGCGTAGCCTATCGCGATAATGAAGACTTTAAAATACTCAATGATTACGTTGGTCAGAATTCAAAATAATTTGGTTGAAATGATTACTGAATGACCTTCTACCAAAATAGTTTAAACAAATTTGATCCGTCAAAATCATGGCCACCAGAGGGCGTGGCCAGTTTCCCTTATTTCTCATCTCAAGTGAACGATTAGGGGTCTTCTTGACCCTTTTGTATATTCAGTGTTCAATCTAGGAAATTTTAAATGGGACCATTTTCATTTGATTTCAGATGAAAATTAAACACTGTCCAATATTTCCCCATTCACATAATGGTAAAGATGGCCCAGTCTAGCTTTAACAAGGGGCCATTTGATCCAAAAGGGGGTCAATGGCCCCATGGCACCCTCTAGATTGAACACTGAATATTGTGTTGGGTTCTTGTTTTGAACCTTGGTTCTTGTTGTCTTTTCCAGCTTAGCATTCATTTAGCTGAGGAATAGAGCGCTGGCTGCTTTACTTTAATGATGTTGTGGCTTTATATGTTTTGTACGCACGTGTCTCTTTCTCACGGTGCCGTTGGGTGGTCTGCAGCTTGTGATTGTGAACTTCCTGTTCATACACACTTACTTTTTTTACTTTGTTAAGATTGTTAAAGTACAAGTAATCGAACCATTCTCTCGCGGCCATGCTTATTGACAGTTCAGAGTAATGTAAGAGTCGTGGTAGAGGACCACCTAAAGACGTTTTTTTGTAAAATTTGATTCCATATTCTAAATAGAGGACTTACATGAGCGCTCATGTTTTATTGAATTTATTAAACGAGTTGGGGAACAGAGATAAAATGCGAGGCTTGCCGAGCATTTTATCTCTTTTTCGCAACGAGTTTAATAAATTCAATAATACAAGAGCACGAATGGCAGATTCTATTTATCACATGACATTAAAATTACTTTAAACTCGCATTTTGGACGTGAAAAAGGAAGGTTTTGCCGTCTTATAGGTAGCATTATACTAAATATTCATGAAGTATGGCCACGCCTTTTTTGGGAAGGAAGTAGTCATCAGAAAAAAAACACTGTGGATCATTTCATTGGACATATCTCTTTTGCTTCATTGGAATGTGATAAGAGGCCAGATAAAATAAATCAAAAATCAAGAGAGTTTGAACATTTTATGCCCCAAGCAGGAGAATAATGTTTCGATTTTTAGAGTACCCTTTCTGATAAAAATCATCTCTATATTTGCTGCCGACTAGGGGGTTCCCCAACTTATTTACACATGACTAATTTTTTAGATGGGAATCTTCCATGTTTTTCATCATAAATCAAATAAGCTATGGCATGATTTTCAAATAAAAGACTTTTGTCAAAATTGTATGTGTGAATAGATTTTGAGAATGGATTACTTTACTGCTATTTTGCACTGTCGGCAATGGAGAAATATTTAGTGGATAGCCTCCTAAAGCAAAATCGGAGATTTCCAGTTGAAAACAGAGGACCTTCGGAGAAATAGATTTTCAGGTATGTACTTGTAGGTAGGAGGTAGATTTAACTCAAATGGATGCTTTTTTGGGGTAACTGTGTGAAATTGTCACAAAACAGGCCATTTTTAATCAGGAGCAGCAGCATATTTGTCATTTATAGACCAATGTCGAACTTATGTGACATACGGAAAACCGGACTGTCACTCGGTCTCATTGTTCAATCAGTTCTGTTGAAACAGCCCACAGTTCCTATTTGTCATTAAATCAGAATTTAACAAATGATATGCCTAATGTGGATGCTCCTTGGAGAAACCTAGAAGTTTCTCACTTGTTGTATAGCCCATCTGGCTCCGATCTAGCTTATGAAACATTTAAGATGCTCAACTCAACAGAGCATGAGATTGGAACTGCTCTTAAAATTAAAATGGGGACCAGTAAAGACTTTTTCCTGTTTTCAAACTCTAAGATATTGTTTTTATCATACTCATAAATGTTAAAATGCCAATAATTATTGACATTTTACCTTTTTGAGTATGACACATTTCATGCTCAGTTGAGTTGAGCATGAACACGTTTTTAAAAACCGGGGCCTATATCGTATATTGTAGCGACACACACAAGCATATCGGGGAATAGAGCCATTGCACCTGACATCATCAACCATCATTGTTTAAGGCTAAATGCTGTCACTTAGTTTCTAGAATGTTTATTTATTCTGAGCCCATCACTGGTGTAATTGTGGTCCTGATGAAAATTATTCAGCTGTACAAGTAGCAAACTTTTTTTTAACTTTTTGATATTTCACTCTTTAACGGTGCTTTGTGTACAATTTCTAAATGCCCTTCTGCCTGTCCTTAAATTGCTCAGTGACTGCTTTCTATTTATTGTGTTCATTTAGATTTTATTCTAGATTTATGGCTCTAGAAACCCTTGCTCCTAAATACATGTAAATTGGAGAGCCAAACCCTTAGACAATTCAGCATGACTGTGCCAGGACAATAGATTGAGTTATGAGCTATACCATGTGGTCTGCTGGTGAAATTTCTCAAACAAGTAAGGGATCTTGGTATGAATCTTTTCAATGGAGAATTGGTTACACCCTCCAATTTCGGCACTTTTTTGTTAATTTTTGCTTCTTCGGTGATCGTGAAGATCCGTCGAGGATTTATACATTTGCGTATCAAGTTGTGGAGAAGATCAATTGAAAAATTGTGCCACATTTTCTGTTTCTTATTTGAAACTGTCCAAGACTGTGAACTAGCTGTGAGGTCTCTCATGTTTTAGATAAATTTTCTAAGATTATAAGAAACATGAGGTGTGTGAAGAAAAGGCTGCATGGGGCTCAACAGTAGTTTCACTGTCGGCTTAAATGCTCGTTGCGGCTTTTACGATGAAAATACAATCTGGGTCAGAAGTACTTCTTCCAGCCAAACTTGCCCATTCAAAACATGTCTGTTTGACCCATCTGGAGTATAACCAATATTGCTAGTGAATAGTCTTATCAATAATGGCGAAGCCCTCCCCAGAGTGCTGGCATTCAATGGCTGAAAAGTGCTTTTGCTTTGAACAGAGCTTCGATTAAGTCCATATGGTGCTCTTAGCTGGTTTCATTTTGGGTAACCCAACATAAGGCTTTAGCACTATGCTGAATGGATAAGCCTAAACATTGTCTGGCTTGTATAAATGTCTCCAAAATATGTTTTCTGAATGTTTAATAGTACCACTGTCATGATATAATTGCAGTTGTTGCTTTTTGGCGTTTTTTTCAATTAAAATGTATGAGTCAATCTTTTTGTAGAGTTTTTGGAAAACTATTACTTGTTATTGTTGTTTGCATTAGAAAATAGGGGTTGCTGTTCTTAAATCATCTCATTTGATCTATCTCTAAAGGTTATTTGATGCCATGATTGCAGCATCTTTCATCTACTTGTTTGGGTCATTTTTGGTTAAAATAGTGAATACTTTTGGAAAGCAGGAATGGAGGCTCGATCCTTGATTTTCCAGGAATCGCATATTACATTTGTGAGATGCTCCATTCCTCATCACCTGACCCCAATAGTTTGTTCAAACCTGTTTTTTTCTACAAATATGCAAGATCTTTTAGGTCTTGATATATAACTACAAGGAAAAGGGAAGTAAAACATATTGTAGAACTAAATGGTATCAAAAATATTTACCTCCCTGCCTATTTAGCCCGTCTATTAAATATAAAGAAATTCCACTTTAATAATTATTCCCCTATGTTTATTGTGTTTTTATGACTAGAGACCTAACTTGTATTGAATCAAATGACAAGAAAATTCCTTTAGTGTTAGCAGTTGGAGTGTTGCAAGGTGATCACCTGGTACAAATTTTCTAATATACAATTCACGGCCTCCAGCTACAGGAATGGGGGTGTAGTTGATGTTGAGGTAGAAATTTACAAATTCCTAGGCCAAATATAAAATCTAATGCTAGGTCATTGTTAGTGAGGCAGAACCACATGATATAAAGACCAAATAAGATCAATAGAAGACAGAAAGAATTTCAGTATAGGTAGCATTCTACTAAATATTCATGAAGTATGGCCACGCCTTTTTTGGGGAGGAAGTAGTCATCAGAAAAAAACACTGTGGATCATTTCATTGGTCATATTCCTTTTGCTTCATTGGAATATGATAAGAGGCCAGATAAAATAAATCAAAAATCAAGAGAGTTTGAACATTTTATGCCCCAAGCAGGAGAATAATGTTTCGATTTTTAGAGTACCCCCTCTGATAAAAATCATTTCTTTATTTGCTGCCGACTAGGGGGTTCCCCAACTTATTTACACATGACTAATTTTTGAGATGGGAAACCTCCATGTTTTTCATCATAAATCAAATAAGCTATGGCAGGATTTTCAAATAAAAGACTTTTGTCAAAATTGTATGTGTGAATAGATTTTGAGAATGGATTACTTTACTGTTATTTTGCACTGTCGGCAATGGAGAAATATTTAGTGGATAGCCTCCTTTACGCAATGTTAAAATAGACGTCATAATGTAACGTTGTTATGGACGTCATAACGTTTCCCGAAAATCTGTAAACAACTAGTGGTTTGTCGATTTTATTGCATGGCGTTATATCACTCCCAGGGGCGACGTCATGTGATAAAAATATTTTTGTATGCTGTTTCTTTATATACACAGGGAAACTAACCCTATCCAAGGTTGCCAAGATATTTGGCGGATCAGAATAATTTGAATGTTCATGGTAGAGGGTCGTCCAATGACCATTTGTATCAAGTTATATTTTAATCGAACTAGCATTTTGGTGCTAGATTACAACAACTTAGAGAGAGGGTCACCTAAAGCTCATTCTCGACATGCGACAGACAACAGACGATCACAAAAGCCCACTTTCTATAGTTCTCCCAAGATCTAATGGCTATGTGTACATTTGCTTGTTCGTAAACATTGAAATCAAAGCATTTTACGGGTGGCATAATCAGAAGTCAGGTGTGTTGGTGTCAGCATAGCTCAGTAGGTTGAGTCGCCGCCAACAGAAACTCCATGTTTTTTTCCCATAATGCGCAGGCTCGAATCCCATCGATGCTTTTTCCGCCTACAAGAGGGAATATTTATATTATCACGAGTATTTGAACAATAAAATACTTGTAGCATGACCATTAAAACAATAACCTTTGACTTTTTTCATCAGATATTCAAGTCAAGTATAAGCTTTTACACGGTCTGGTCGAAATTAATGAAAAACATAATCAAAGGAAAGGCGACACAGGCATGATACAAAATCGGTGCATTGTTCTAAAAAGTGTGGGTTATTGGTATAAAAAAAACATTATTGAAAATACAGAATGTCAGCAAAGCCAGGATTACATACAGCATCTACCATGTTTGTTCAGGAGAATAAAAGCAATAATTACAATACATAACTCTTATTCTAGAAATAAATTCGATTTTTGAAGATTCATGGAATCATGAATACTTCGGGTCTCTTGCACTTTAAGTGAAAACCGAAGGGCTTCATATTAACTTTGCAAGAGACACGACGTATTCATGATTCAATGAACCTTCCAAAAATTGAATTTATTGCTTATATCTACATGTTATTATAAATAATTATTACATTGTATATAGAAATATTTATAATTTAGGAGATATAACAATTTTGTATTTAATATTGCATCGTATTAACGGTTTTGTTGTAGTGTAAAACGGAAAAGCTGAACAGCCAGTGTGACCCGGACAGCCAGTGGAGCAAACGAGAAGCTTGTTTTGCACGTGCAACTCAAGTGTGGCTCGCTGTCAATCACAACACCAGTGTCACATCTGGCGATTGAATTTGATGTTTGAAGAGAATTGCACGGGCAAGTGAGATTGGCAGCTGTCAACCAAATTTTTTGTGGCCCGTTCATGAGGCTTTAAACGGTTGCAAAAATCTAAAGATTCATTAAAGGCTTGTTTTGAAAACGTAAATATTTCTGTGTATATTTGAGTTTTGACGATTAATGTAGAAAACTAATATAGGAGAATTTGTTGTTTCCATTGTATTACTTGACTTTTCGCTTACTGTAAATGCGGCAACTTTAATATTCATATATGGGCGTGGTTCGGCTATTTCATCTGCTAAGTAAGGGAAATCAGGTTTTATTTATAATTTAGTAAAGAGTTAATAAGCTTTTTGTGCAGAGCAAAGTTGCGTGCATTTCATGAAATCCCTAACCGTATACAAACTGAACTCACATTTATTAAACCTTAAAGCGCATAATCACAAACTGTATGTTTTTGTCGTCCACTAAAATATTTAAAACCTCATAGACAAACAGTATGGACCCAGATTAGACTGCTCCAGTAGGAGCAGTCTGATCTGGGTCCACAATGTTTGCCTATTTGCTTATGTTACATAGACATTTTCAGATGCAGTTATTTTGCTGGCGTTTTAAGGACTAAATCATGTATTTTGCGTCTATATTGAGGTAATGGCACAAGATTATGCAGTTTGTTTTGAATAAAACCACGCCTCATTTTCAGCGTTCACCTATGTCTAAGCTTGACCAGTCCTAATTACGCATTCATGAGGCGCCGACTTTACAGTAAGCGAAAAGTCAAGTAATATGTGGGCCGCGACGTGAGAAAACCTGTCTTCGGGGTTTCCGACAGAGCGAGTTTCAAACCAGTCTCCTCGTCTACAGAGACTAGCTAGAAAAATGAAATTTCACTTGTAGAAAGTATACATATAGTGCCTTGCAAAAGGAGAATAAGAATGTCGCTGATCAGACTGCGCGGATGCGCAGGCTGGTCTGCGCCTGTGTTGTTCGTAAACCCCTAAAGACAGGTTTTCTCGCGTCGGGGTCCATGTATGGGCTCTGTCTGTTTGGTCATTGTTTTGTTATTCAGTACCATATGTCATTCTAGTTTTGCAATTATCTTGATGAGTGGGAGCTGGTTGCTTTACTTTAATTGTCTTCCTGGTGTCTTGTGACTGTTAGTGTTCTGTGACTCATCCTCACGGTGCCGTGCGTGGGTCTGCAGTGTGTGATTGTGGTGTCTCTGACCACAATCACTTACTCTTTGCTGCCGATGAGAAGCATAGGCCTTTGAAAGGTTAGAAAGAAAGAAAGGCTACATGTAGCATGAGCAATCGCTGCTAACCAAACGGACAATTACCAACCCTTATGTTATTGACAATTAGTTTTACATAAATGTAAGTTAGGAATGTTTTTATAAATAAAGAACAACAAACTTTTTAACCAATTTTTATTTCCCGAAAAACATAAAACACATATATGTATATACATATATATTCACCAAACTAAGAATACTACCACAATTGCTTTGAAGGTTATATGTTTGAAATGAGAAAACGTTTCATAAATTATCGGCATGCAATAACAAACGTGTCGACTGTTTGCCTGTTTGCTTTTACTTTTCTGGAAGTGTTCCTGTCTTCCTAGACCGAACCACTACGTATAGGTCATTCAATGTTTTGTGTTGGTAATGGAATATATACGAGGGAGTTCCGCTCCCAACTGTATGTTTCAAACGAACACAAAACATTGTATAAACTATTTAGCCCTGACCAAGCTGTTTCTTGTGCTGTTGACATACAGGCCTCATATCGTGAAATATACATATTATGACTGAGCCAGTGCATGAGATATCCAATAATGTGGCATTTTGACATGTGTAGACTCGAGCGAGCCTCTGCAGTCTCCTTTTAAACTTAGACACTCCAAATGGTGTTCAGTCAGTAGCTTAACAATCATAGAATACTCTAGCGACTAGCAAAGTCTCTGATCAGACTGCGCGTATGCGCAGGCTGATCTGAGGCTTTGCTTGTCGCACATACCACATTGTTGGAAATCTCATGCACTGGCTCATTGTAGTATTTTGCTGCGTATGTCATTTCGTTTTAGTCATGGACGCGTTCAAATGGGGCAATTAATTTTATTAGCAGCGTTCGTTTTTAATTTTTGCAAATGTATTTGCTGATCAGTCCCACTTGTTTGTGCTCTCTTCTCTTGATAGACAAACAGTGGAGACTCGCTCAGATCAGCGAATATACCCATGTGCCGTTTGATCACGATGTCGTCATCAATTAGCATTTAGGCGCAATCAGTGTAATTTCTGACAAGGCTTCACTGTACAGTCGGGTCTTTTTTGCAGTTGAAAGTTTTCCCGTGAAACAGCTAAAATTGGAAATGTACATCATTTTTGTCGATATCACAGGGTTCTAAAAATAAAAATAAATTTGGTGAAATTGACATTTTCAGACTGCAATTCCCTCTAATCAAGTTATGGGAGGTAATCTTAAATGGGACTCGACGCGAGATACCTGTCTTCGGGGGTTTTCGAACAACACAGGCACAGACCAGCATGCGCATCCGCGCAGTCTGGTCAGCGCCTTTGTTATTCGCATTTTGGAAAGTATCGTATGAAAACTTGCCACAGATGAAATCAAAATTTTCTAGCTAGTCTCTGTAGCTGAGTAGGCGGGTCGAAACTCGCTTTATCGGAGACCCCGAAGACAGGTTTTCTAGCGACGAGGCCCAAATAGTGTGAGTTACCGAAAATATGATCTTTCTCTTGCATCTTAGTGGCTGAAAACTAAAGAAGATGGTGGCTCATGGGATAAGCAGTAAAACCCACGTTTAATCATTAAAATGTACTAAATTGCATGACGTCAGTCTGCTCAACAACGTTATCCTGCTCCATGTACATGTAGAATAAATATGTCTGAAGCAAATTAAGTAGCTCTACAATAGCAAATGCCCTGATCAGACTTTACAGATACGCAGGCCGGTCAGGGCTAATTTATCTGCATACAACAAATAATGGTTTCCTCGCACTGATACAATGTTGATATTGCAGTTCGCAGTAAAAACATGTTAGCTGACACCAAAAAGATAATTTTGGCATTAACTTACATATATCTTACTGCGATACAATGTCAGGTCAGTACTATTAAACATAAGATCTGTTATTGCTGCAGTTATTCTCCGGATCGATACACCCGAAAAGAACAGAACGGAACATATAGCCTTTAAAGGCTACGCCAAGGCTCATCTGCACAAATTCGGTGTAAAGTTACACATTGCTACAGCACAAATATAATACTAGCCAGCCAAAGAGATACTAAATAACACACCGGATAGGCGGCAATCGAAAACACTGTTCTAGCGATTTTTGATCCGCGTTCATCATTTGTTCTGAGCGTTTTCGCTTGCCGCCTATTTGGTGTCAAGAATCTATCATTTGTGTGAGGGTGGGATAATAATAATCCATCATGAGTGTGAGGGTGGGATAGAAAAATCCGTCCAGAGGATCAGTTTGGGATCATGAGGCTTGCCGAGTGCTGACAAATAGTGATCGTAAGGGACAGACCTTTCTATCCCCACATCACACAAATAATGGATCTTTTTTCTTGCTGACAATAAAATCCCACGTTTTTATATTTTAAAAAAAGGCTTCCGGAACTATCTGAATACGCTGAGATGTAATATGACCTCAAGACGTCACCAAAACATAGTAATTACGTCACTTGTCTTTCGACGTGCGGCTGTTCGAATTTTATCTTTCTCACAGGTTGGTAATAAGGGGTATGTGAAATAGATTTTTCGCGCATATGCAAAACAGCAGAAATTCGAATGTGGTGTGCAAGAAAGAATGTTCTCATATGGGTAAACACAGCGGGAATCCCGACCTGGTGTGCAATAATATGATTTCTTGCCGACCAGTTCGGGATTTCCGTTGTTTTTATCCATGTGAGATAATCCACACCCGAATCAGCCCGTAGAAAAGATATAAAAAAAAAACGAACAACCGCACGTCGAACCTTGACGTCATTGTAATGTAATGTCGCATCTCAGCGAATTCAGCATTTTCTGGAAGTATTTTTTTATGTTTTTTTTTCACATATCGTATAAATGGCTACTTAGTGGTAAACAAAAAAATAATCCATTATTCGTGTGAGGATGGAATAGAAAAATCCGTCCCTCGCGATCACCGTTTGTCATCACTCGACGAGCCTCGTGATGCCGATCGATGATCCTTGGGCGGATTTTTCTATCCTAGCCTCACACTCATGATGGATTCTTATACTTTCGCATAAGCGAGCAGCCATCTGCGCTAGCAGCGCATTATCGCCAGAGCATTCGCTGCTCACATATATACCATGTACATGGATGCTCAAACGAAACAATTGACACCTATCTCATTGGCTGTTCTAGATATTCTTACGGACTTTAATAACGCAACACTTTTGTTTGTGGGGTGGGAGACTTTAATTTACGTCAAGGAGTCAAAATCTTATATGTGAATGATTCCCTGCATCTTTAAATCAAGTAACTCGACAAACATCAAATATATGCACGGACTATTCATCAAAGAATTACTCTAATTTTGATCGGCATGTCTGTGATACAGTTTGTTTGCTTATTTGATGTTTATCCGTTTGATAACTAAAAATCCCCTTTACTTAGAAAATGTTTCAATGACTAAATTCACCAGAAGCAGAAACGACGCCACGTTTACTGTAATTGTTCCATTAAAACTAAAGTGTGACTGAATTATCATAGAAACCGACTCTAGATGAGATCATCGGGCAAAAGGAAGTTTACATTCGACTGTCTTTTGAAATATATATAGGGAAGTTAGTGTTGCGTTTCTAAAGTCATTCAGTATACATTGTACATGTAGATATTAATGGACCAGTACACATGATTTTGGTATTTATCGGATAAACGACCAACGAAGGCTCTGGAGAATTTGCACAAAAATGTATGCACATACACACAAGAGCCGTCGCTGCTGTCATGCAGGACGTTTAAATGTAGATACAGACTGAGACCAAATTTTAGACCTTTAGTTTTTCTGTACACCCAGCATGGGCGTTTATTGGGGGCATTTGTGCAGTACCAATATCTTATCTGCTGGCCTATTTACAAGTAAGGCATTTGGCAATATATATGTATGACAAATCCAGCAAAATCATCTGTGAGCCGCGACATGTGCTTTCCAACAATGTGGCATTATGACAAGGGTAGATTCAGACAAGCCTGTGCAGCTTCCTTTTAAGCTTAGAAGCTCCAAATGATGTTCTGTAAGTAGCTTAACTCTCATAGAATATTCAAGCTACTAACACGGGCTCTGACCAGACTGCGCGTATGCACAGACTGATCTGAGGCTTTGCTTGTTACACATACCACATTGTTAGAAATCTCATGTCGCGGCTCCTGGACCCTTACCAATAATCCTATGAAAATCAGGCCTGGGTATGGCGTTTTGCAGACGGGTCAATGATGGCCCAACATTGAATGTTGACTGGCAGTAAATTTTGTGTTGCAGGGCAAGTGCCTATTTTAAGATATTTCGAGGCCTGTGGGCCCATACCAGTATTCATACAGAAACCTATAGGGTAAAGTCAGGCAACTTCGGACATCAGGTTAATTCGGACAGCGACCTTGTTTGATTCATATTATAATTATTGGAATAAAAAAATAACCAACTAAGCAAACAGTGAAAACCCTGATAAGACGGCTCATAAGTAGCCATTTCATCTGGAATTCTACTGTTTGCAAATGTGTGTCCGAACTTACCTGGTGTCCGAAGTTTCATGACTTTACCCTATATTTGTGATTTTCGAAGTAGGGAAGGATCCGGATCCCCAGTTCCCCCTCTGAATCTGCGCATGGTTGACGTCCAGGCTGCTCTGAGTCTTACCTGGGCGCCAATTCATTCAGGGGATACAGACAACTATACTGACTCAAAAAAGAAAAGATACATACATGTATAGATTATTCTACAAGTATAATCTATACAATTGTATAAGAATCCATCATGAATGTGAGTATGGGTTAGAAAAGTGAGGCCCGATGATCACCGAATGGCATCACGAGGCTTGCCGGTGATCACGAGGGACGGATATTTCTATCCCAATCTCACAAGAATAATGGGTTCTTTTTGTTGCTCACAATTAACGACCAAATTAAACCAAAAAAAAAAAAGAATCCAGAAGTTCCTGGATACGTTGTGATGCGACATGGCATTATGGCGTCACCTGTGTCACTTGTGATTCATTTTCTTCCAACGTGCTGCTGTTTGATTTTTATCTTTCTCATGGGTTGGTATGTCCTGGTATGTGAGATAGATTTTTTTTCAAATTAATAAAAACAATCCAAATCTGATGTGCGGCAAAATATGTGTTTGCCAATTTTGTTTGGCAAATTAAAATATGGATTTTCACTTGTTTTCAAACGGGTATAGGTTATAGAATTTTGAAAAAAAAGTATATTTATTTCTTTTTCTTTTTTGAGGCAGTATGCTTTGAAGCTAAGAACAAAATGAGCCTCATCGTAAGAAAACCGGACCTTGTTGCACGCGCATGACAAAGGCGGAGACCAGCCTGTGCATATCTACAGTTTGGTCAGAGCATTTGCTATACACCTTTTGAATAAATAGAGGATCTTACATGAGTGCTCATGTTTTATTAAATTTATTAAACGAGTTGGGGAAAAGAGATAAAATGCGAGTCTTGTCGAGCATTTTATCTCTTTTTCGCAACGAGTTTAATAAATTCAATAATACAAGAGCATGAATGTTAGATTCTATTTCTCATATGACAAATACTTTGAAATCTGATTTCAGGCGTAAAAACGTTATAATTTTGTCATTATATACGTAACGTTGTTATGGACGTCATAACGTTTCCCATAAATCTATAAACCACTAGTGGTTTATCGATTTTATTGTATGGCGTTATTTCAATCCGAGACGCGACGTCATATGATAAATCATGCCAAACATTACTTTCGTGGACAATACAAACATAGCTAGTTTCAGAAACACGCATAAAACAAAGAAGGATCGGACCAACCTGATCATGCAGCTCGTACAAGAGCTGCCCGATCTGGGTCTGCTTTGTTTTCAAAGGTGTTAAGGCGTGTATATGAGGTAAAGGGTTAAGTTCCTTTATTATTTGATTTATGGAAAGAACACCAGTTTAACTAACTGCGTTTGAAATAAGCCTATGTAAGCTTGTGTCTGTAGCTGAGCAGTCTGGTTTGACTCTTACCTGGGTGCAAATCATGGAGACAGGTTTTCTAAACGAGGCTCATATTTGACTTCTATAAATATATATGTGTTAAATATCATATGTACTCTATGTGACCACTAGTTCTAAAATGTACTACCTAATATGATATATGAATGTTATATTCCAATAACCAGTTCATATGGTACATGTATGTTCGTACTGCAGTCCAAAATACTGTAAATTCGGATATATTCGCGAGGGTTTTTTTTCGCGAAACTTCGCATATGTGATAATAAAATACTCGTGAAATGGGGAAATCCTTCTGTCATTTACTGATAAAGGTAAATCGTGTCATAGTCGCGATTAGTAGCCAATATGTCTTTAACGTTATTTGACGAAAATAAATTCTCGCGAAAATCCGAATTTACAGTAAACTTTGATGTTGCAGGGATAATGCTGGGATGGTCAGGAACAATTTCTGAGAAAGCTATAAGTGCTAAGCCAAAATGGACTTTATTTTTGGCTGGGTCCCATTATATAAGCTGTTCAACTATATCATTAGTTTTGCTCTCAGATGTATATTAAAGAGACTAGGTCTGTAACTATGAACATTTTTCGAAAAAAAAAATCTGTTCTTTTTAAATCACTTGTAAAAATAGAATTAAGTTATGTTTTCACAATAAATATTTCAGTACAGCTGAAAAGGTGCATGGAAAAGTGATATATCTTATAAAACAGGTGATTTTTCTCTTGTTAGGATTTATTTACGTCCCTCCAATAATCCTAGACAGATGATTTTTAACATAAATGCTGTTGTTTCGATAGTGATAATTTGTTAAGAGTAAGACTTATGAAAATGGTAAAATGTTTACCTGAATTTGAGTATTTTTACTGTATTCTTGAAAAATAACTACTTTATTTCCAAAATTAGAAGATTAAAAGTTACAGACTATGCAGCTTTAAGGATTGTCTTGCCCATCAAATGTTCTAAAATGCAACATCAAAATTTCAAGTGTTCCATTAAAATTGTGATTTTGGGCCAGCAATATCCCTGATTGCATGATTAAAGTTCCAATAAAATACAACAAGTGTATGGGAAGTGGCTGTTTGTTTGTTTAAATGCCATGTCAGGAGCACATGTTACATTTTGTACATGTATGTGCACAATACAGTCACATTATACACATGATAAAGACTGTTGTAGTCGGGGAAAAATACCACATAGTTTGTGGGTGTAGTCATCATCGCTTGTAATAGAAATGTGACTACGTGTTTTCCTAGCAACGAAGACCTCGTCCCAAGATAAGCTGGCTTTGATGCATGCAAACAACAAAAGCGCAGGCCAGCCTGCGAGTCCGCGCAGTCTGATCAGCGCCTTATTATTCGCTAATAAGAAGGTATTGTAACTAAATATTGTAAAAAAAATCAATAGTCTGGCTTGTCTATGTAGCTCAGCAGACTGGTTGGAGGTTTACATGATTGAAACCCTAAGGAAATATTGTCTTGCTTCGCGATCCATATGGTATGTGGCTTATTTTAATTTCATTTACTGGCTAAATGATATGTGAGCAATGCAACCCAAATAACCAACTATATATAAAATATGTTCATTTAATACTAACTACATATACCGAAGGACTTTGTAAACGCACCAAATATATAGTCACTGTCTCTTCCACATGGTTGATTTGAGGATGATTTCTTTATCACTTTTTATCCGCTTACACAATGGACCATGATTTATCATAGTTTCGATTTCCTTATGGCACTGACATTAGTGTTTTTCAACATTTGTCGTCTGACAATTGTGAGATTAGTTCAATTTAAAAGCAAACACTATGAGCTGGTAGCCAGATGTCTTAACCAACGGAAAACAAGAAATCTTTCGGAAATGATTGGAAATAATCGTTTAATTACACTTTCAGTCGCAGCGTTTCTTTGCTGACGTCAGTCTTAATTTTCAAATAGCAATAACAGGCGGATGACGTTCGCACATGTCGAGATGCTTTTGTCTTCTACACAACAGGTTGCGGAGTATCGGGTGGCACTAAAATATTTTGATTATTCCTGTTCCTTAGGATATAGACAGCCAATAACGTCAAATATATAATGACGTCACCTTGACGAAAAGAACTTTACCAGATTTGATTTTGTCTTTCCTTGTTCTTTCGACAACAAACATCGGTTCGAAAACTGTTTTGCGCTCATCATGGAAGGTATTAACATTGCTTTTACTTATAAGGCATTGTTACACTATCATGATCTGCGCAAGCCCACCAATACACCACGCTCTCTCCACAGGCTTACAGAACAGTTATTGATTACGTTAGAATAGCATCACCCTTGTGTTCATTATATCTCATTCGAGAATTCCAACATAACATTCTATAACATAAAATATCAAAACAGATACTCTGTGACTTTTTAAATTTGGGATGTCTCCGAATAATCGAGACGTCACGGCAACCATAAGCCTCAGTGTTTCGATTTTCATATTGAATGCAAGCTATACGAATGGACTTGCCAATTGTATTTTTCACATAATTAAAATATTACATTTTTACAATAAATTAGCATTTTAGCAGGTGGTGCGTTTCTAAAGTCCTTCAGTATAATATATGATTTGTCTATATTTACCTTAGATGATTAGCGACGCTCAGACGATACTTATTATTATATAAAAGCGTTTAGAACAGAATGTTCTAAAATTTTGAAAAACTTTCACTTTTTCTTCTCAAACAAAATGTAGGTTATCAGGGCTAAAATTCACAAAATACATGTTGGAGTAGCAAAAAGTCAAGACCCTGACCAGACTGCTTCAGAAGCAGCCTGATCCAGGTTTGCGCTGCGTGTCTAGCCCTTTTTGGCAGGAAACAGTGTTATTTTTAGAACATCTACCCCCATCACCATTCCCTCGCTATAAGAATAAGTTAAAGGGAATTTGTTTATTTTTTTTTTTTTATCTCAAACGCACAATCATTCGCTGTTTGGTGTAAAAAGGCCACTCAAAATAAACAAAACGAAGGTTTTAATGGTAGCTTAATGAAGGTCGAAAGAATTGATAAGTGCTCCCCTTGAAGCATTCTGCAGTACTTTTGACATGCATTAAGCGATAATTGGTCTTGAACACCATTTTGTGGCCGTTTTACACTAGTTTTACAGTACGCTATTCAAACCGAGGCGTAGTGAAAGGCGTTGGCAAGGCAATTAGTCCCAAATAGAAAGACGTGAAAAATGTTTAAAAATGAATTCACTCATATACATGCATGATAACCATTTCTATCATTAGTATGCTTTACATACACAATACGGTTGCTCAATAATCTAGGGTAAATATGGTATATATGGTATATAATCCCTCTATAGCCAGAACAGCGTTATTGCCGACGCTAAGAGTCCTACCTGTTACGATAGTAAAACAAAAAACGATGAATAGGTACTTCCTTAATATGGATATAGAGCTATTGGGTTTCTGTTGAAAGGTAGAAACCCATGTACAATGTATAATCATAATGCAACTTGTAAGTGTTGCATTACTTTTACGCCACGTGTGTGATTATTTAATGACATCATTGTACTGTTAAAGAGACGTCAGTACGTCTCACCTGCAGTTGCATCAGCAAATTATATTTTGTGACTTGCTAACGGCGACATAAACCATGATTCGTTGATGAGCTGGACTGCAAGGTTATAATTTTTCTTATCACATAAAGCAATGGACTATTTTGAAGGCTGACAGATTTTCGACTTTTCTGAACGAACTGTTCTGGCTACTCATAACCTACTAAATTATATGACTTATGTATTCCCAAAACACCCTTGTTATAATGTGTAATGAAAGTATTCCCCATGATATTAAACCTAGTATCTAAATGTAGTTTTATGATAAAATATGTGTGTATTACTAATTGTTAAGCGTTGAATGTCTAAACGTAGCTACATATGATAAATGAATTATGAAGTCCCAACAATACTTTACTAATTATTCAGCGATGGTTTTCTAAATGTAGCTATATACCGTTTATGTAGTCTAATACTCCCTTTACCTTTTACATGAATATTGCGATAGTCTAAATGTAGCTATATATGACCTAATTTTATGACGACTGTTCTCCCAATAACCCACGTTATACATGTAATGTGTAATAACTTTAATATTCCCAATAATCTTTTATCTATAAAGTGTATATACAAGGGGGCGGAACACGTGATTTGCGACGCCATCGTTGTATGAACATTGTGGCCGCGTCCATTTTGAGGCTTGTATTCAATTAGATGATACAATTTTCTTGAGTTCTGTTTTTTTAAGAGGTAAGCCAAATATGATTAGTGCAGGAGTCATACTTTTTTGCAGTTGTGTTGGTAACAAATGCACTGCACTAAAAGTATGTTCTGTAATCAGGCCCCGAGGTTATAAAACGTTTTCATGTTCAACTCTACTGAGCATGAAATTCCAACTGCTCATAATAACTTAAATACCGATAAATGAAGAAGTTTCTTGCTTTAAGCCTCTCAAATGGTGTATGTATCATGCTTATAAATGTTAAAATGCCAACAGTTGTTGGCATTTTAACATTTATGAACAGGATAAATTTCGTGCTAGCTGAGTTGAGCATGGAAAAAGTTTTATAACTTCGGGACCAGGTATAAACAAAAAGTTCGACAGACAAATGCCTTTTTGACAGTTGATACAATGACCCAATTAAAAAAAAATACTCGTGTCTAAGTAAAAAAAAGGTCAACGAGTTGCGTGTGGTACCAAAAGGTAAAATATTTAAATTATATTAGCCGTGAGCTAGCTTACGAAATGGTTGCTTGCTTTAACAACTTTAGTCTTAAAGAGAAATAAGCAAAAAAGCTAACAACATAAGGGTACAATAAGCAATATGGCTGTGTCCTTACTATAACAAATATGACATGACAAGTCATGTGTTTCATTACCTTGATATAGTGAAGGCGCTATATATGATATATGACGAATGTAGTCCCTATAGCCCACGTTATAATGTGTAATGACTGCTGTCTCAATTATTTTTTACCAATTGCATGTACGAGGGTCATTTTTTATGTTCGTAGAATCGGGCTGTATCTCTACAGATATAGAATATACGGTACCATAACTATACTTAAGGAATCTTCTAACGCATACAGTGAACAATTTGCTATGAAAGCTTAATTATGGTAAAAGTATTATTTTGTTCTGCCTTTAAACAAATATTCAGTATTATTCCAATCATGTGTGAAAATTTCAGAACAATATATTGAGTAACTTGCAAACTACAGCTTATTTAATTTGAAAGGGTCAAAACCCAAAGTCGCAAAAATTGAATTTGCGCTCAAGTCTGCATTAAACGAAGATGGACGCCAGCTTGTTTACCGAAGACAGAATGAGCGCTACCTTGATAACTATGTCATTAAAAGCAATCGTCAAGGAGGTGGCTCAGTAATGATATGGGGAGGTATATCCTTTCATACCAAAACTTCGTGGAAATCTAAACGCTGCATGGTATCAGGATGAAATTCTTAATACTGTCTGCATTTCGCATCTCCGTTACAATAGGAGTATGACTCTGATGCATGACGGAGCACCCGCTCACACGTGCTCGTGCTACCAGGGTTCTGTTGCAGGCTAGCAGAATCAATATTTTACCGTTGCCATCTTGCTCTCCAGATCTAAACCCAATCGAGCATATACGGGATGTGATTGGTAGAAAAGTGAGAGCGAGAGATCCCAGTAATGTCAGGGAGCTAGAGAGGGCCGTTTTGGAGGAATGGAACATACTTCAGCAACATGTCTGCCAAGAGTACGTGCTATCAATGCGCAGTAGGTGCAGGACCGTCATCAACACAAACGGTGGACACACTCGCTTTTAAATGGACATTTTTTCTTTGAGGACTCGGTCATGGATGAAACAAGATTTCAAAACAAAGAGTAAATTTTACATTTTTTAAAATACGTTAACGTGGTTAACTTGACTAAACCTTTTGGGATGGATCTGAATAACTTGCGTGCGTATTATCTGGCGTACAATTTCATAGAGGACGAACATATTCTTTTTTTATTATTTCATATTTTACATGAATGATATAATACATATTAACTTTCTTTTGAAACTGAATTAGTGTTTGATTATTTAATATGATGAGTAATACAGTGGCCTTTTTAGTTTCTGTATTGATTTGTTTGAAAAATTGAAAATTTGCGACTTTCGTTTTTTGAAGTTTTCAACTCAAATCTCAATATTTTAAAAGTCATGAGTCCGTTTTTTCTGAAAATGGTCATGCATTACCAGAAAACACTCTTCTAAGTTATTCCAAAGTATTTTACAATTCGAAATTCAATTTTTTGAGAAAATGCCAAAACAAAAGTGTATGCGTTAGAAGATTCCTTAGGTGTATATATATTATGAAAGGTCTAGCTCCTGTGTATCACTTGATATAAATTTTACATCATTAGCGCTTAGTTCGGTCAATATATATAGCTTTGAATAGGGCATAAAAAGGACACTGGCCAAACAATTTTAAAACACCATCAATATAACAAAATAATCACAGTCAAGTGCTAGGTATTATATCTGTTAAAATTACAATTATGAACTAATTTTAAAATTTCTTCTGGTTTTGCATAGCATATGATATACTCAACCATTCGTCAGCAGTTATATTGATGTATCGATTTAAGCGTGTAGCTGGCAACTTCCGGTACTGGCATACCCCCATGTTATAAAAAGTGGGTGGGGCAAATCAACCCCGCGTAGAGAAAACAATAACAATCGGATCTGCCTAATTTCCTTATTGCAGTTATTTGAAAACCTGTTAAGAGGCACAAAAACAGGTTTAATGTATTTTCTAAATATACGAGTAGTAACGCTCCATGACGCCATTTATATACAAAATAAGGGATTTTTGCACCCCTAGGCTATTTATTTTGCAGTTCGTTTCTAATAAAACGAAAGTATTAGCCTTGTTTTGGAATGAAAGTTATCATAACACTTCCATCTACCATATAAACAAGAAAAAATATAATACTACTTTACAGCTAACATATTAAGTCACATTCAAAAGCCCGTGTCCAACTTCTACTTGTGTCAACTTTTTACAATAAAGTTTATATGCCTACTGTTCAATTTGCTAAGGTTCAAAACAAATCTTCCATATCCAATAATTGCTGCGCATTTGCTATAATGTTTATATAATATTGTAGCACGTTGTATCCTTGATCTGCAGCCATATTTTCAGAAGCTGTGCATGGCTATGGACCCCTTTTCATGCAATTGTTTCTAACGTTCTGTCAGATATTAAGTCATTAAATGTCACATTTCTACCATATTTCCAGTGTGCGATATATAGGTATGTCTTTGCCTCTTAGAAGTCATTAAAGTAATGCATTTTGAAATAATTTTAGGTTGCATTTTAGGTTGCATGTATAGATAAAAGCTTGATTATGTTTTCATTAAATCTACCTTTCAACGAACATAAAAAACGTTCCTCGTATATAGTGATGGCAGTCTAAATGTACATGTATACCTGACAAAAAAGAAACGCATACAGTATCATTTTTCCGTTCAATTTACCTTTAAGTATATGTAATTTAATCAATAAAATTGTAACTAAAGGTCGGTTTCTAACAAAACTTCAGTATGACATGAATCAATATCCATACTGATATATTGCATGAAGAAGTTGGACAACATGGATCGTTAAGTAACTTTTGTCCCTATCGTTCACATGACATTTCGACTGTGCAGTGTGCAGTGTATTGTTTCTGTGTTTTCTGACATCTGTTAATCATTCGGGAAAGTCCGCCACAATTTGAAAATCAAATCATGGCTCAGGTGTATGTAAGGAGCATTACGCGTACTACTATGTACCAAAAAACTCCATTATGTTAGCTGGAACTGGCGTTTGAAAAATTAGTTCTGTACCATGTGGGCTCAGCTCTAATAAAATCGATTATTCTGATTATCCAAAGAGTTTAATCAGCAAAATAAATGAAGTTAATGTTTTTTTTTCAATAAACCCTGGCATCCAATTTAGGTTACCTTGCAACCCCCAGGACAATTTATAATCAGTGCCAAATTGTTCATTGGGACCCCCTGGATGCGAAATGAAGATGTCCTCAAAACATTGGTACGGGCTATGTGAAAATGCATGATTTAAGCACAAAACTACAGATGTCAAATGTACATTGGGCAGATAAAATAGGAAACTGTTAGTCCAAGGCGGCCCTTTAAAAGTTTATACCCAGACCAAATCCAGACTGCTACTCGAAAACACACCATATTACCATTCTTACCCGCCAACGGACTTTCGTGAAATTGATGATTTGAGCTGTAATATCGTCAGCTTTGTCGTCTGCTGAAACAAGCAGTCGGATCTAGATCCATATTGTTTGACACTAAACTTGCATTTTATCAATTATTTTGGCAAATATATGCAACAAAGGACAAAGCAGACGACATTTCGATATTCATATTTTAACAGGCGCATTTAGGGGTATTGGGGAAATTTTCTGCATTCTTTCTTCACATGATATAAAGCAATCATGCCGTTAAAAGCATGCTCGCCAAAGTGGCAATGCATTGCCCAGGTTCCCGCATTAAATGCAAACATTTCGGCAGTAACTGTTGTCATTGGGATAACCTCAAATACATCCAACATTACCGTTTTGGTTAAAGTGTATCTGGCTGCATGGGCGTGAAAGTGAATTGTATGTATATCCAGCTCATTACCTGCTGCAAAAATGTACCAGGCAATATTCTCACACCTATACATAATAAAGCCGGGACCATTACCGTAGACATATCCATTAAAACAGTCAAACTCATTCGAAGCTTCGAAATCTGCATCATGTATGTTTGTACTATTTTCTGGAAAATAAGGACTTAATCTTTCATTTGACACAAGCATATAAATAAAGAACTCCCTGTATCCATCCCTTCTGCTATTATCTTTGCGGCGTATACCACTTCTACAAACGACTATTGGGCCGATTAGACCGGCTTGATAGTCATAGGGGCCGTGTGCAGATGTGTATATTCTGTTGACACAATTGGGCTCATCTTTGGCTGGTCCATGTTCTGTTTCACATCTCCAGATATATGTAAACATACCTCCAGGGGGAATACTGTGTCCCGTCCTTTCCACACCATCGTTGTAGTTCAATCCCTCATATGTTTTATCGTAGCCCACTCCAGCTGAATACAGAGAATAATTGTACGTAGCATTATTCTTTACAATTATTTTCATTGATTCACCCACGTTGCAATATAATGGTGGCCCTAAGAAGCCTAAATGCTCATGTTTGGGTATTTCCTCCTCGAACGTGGCATCAGCATACTGGAAGAACAGTGCTTTCTTGTACTTTGATCCCAGGAAATACCCATCACTGCGAACTTGATTATAACCATGCCTGCAATTAAAGAATAATTGAACGGCCTCACAAAAAGATAAGGACGTCACGTCATGGAGTGTTATAACGCCATGCAATAAATTCGATAAATCACCGATGGTTTACAGTTTGATTAACATTATACAATTGATGCATTCTTTTGAGGTCAACATCAGGATTTGTCAACCCGAGAACAGCGATGTTCACCGAGGCGACGGTTGACTAATTCTGATGTTAACCGAAAAAGAATGCATCAATTGTTTTGATATATGACACTGTCTCTCTTTTCCTAGTTTTATTTCAAGTATTTTCATATTTATAAATTAACTCAAGTCAGATGTTCCTAGTGCACTTTCACTAGGAAGATTATTTCAACAATCTGCTTCCCAAATTTCTGGAACTCTGGAATTCTGAGAAAGCAAAATAATTGCATTTTTAACCCATATATGCCTAGTGTCCTTTTTGTGGGACATAGGCAAACAGTGCACACCCAGATCAGACGCCACAGAATGCGGCGTCTGATCAGGGTCTCCACTGTTTGCTTGCATAATTTTCTATTAAAACTTTAATGATTATGTAAATACCAACTAACTTCCCTTAAAACAGAAATGGATTGTTCCAATTGATAATTGTGGGAAATTCCTTTCGACATAAATGGGTTAAATGCTGTTCTCATATAATGAACAAACATTTTACCTGTGAAATATACATAAGAAACCAGTCAGTGTTTTAATGTCTATTTTAAGCTGTCAGGTAGCAGTGAAAAAAAGTAATGTCACATGGGCTAGATTTAGGAAAATCTATTTCTAACTGTCTGCCAGCACTGGTGTTAAGTCCTGAGCCCATCACTTTTTGACATCAAGTTTTGTCACAACCAGTGCAAGCTAGTTTCAGCCAATCATGGGGATGGTCTTTTATAGGAGTCATATAACAATATGCGTTGTTGCATAAAAAGCCGTGTCCCACGCAATTAAATGCCATGTTTTAGGATGTTTTTGATTAATTCATTCCTTCAACAAAATCAACATCGAATACTGTGAAAAGTTTCAGCCTTTTAATCTACATCTTGAATGTCTTTTGATAGTCTTTGCGATCATCAAACTGTTTAGGCACTGAAAAACGGTGGGTATCACAAAAACGAAGTGGATATTTTCCACAAGCATGCATATTATACATCCAGGGGAATAGGTACCGCGACGTCAAATATTAACTTACTTTATTATTGTCAGCAAACTTTAAACTGTTTGCAAAGTTTCAGTGACCATGCAAACAGCAAGCGTGGAGCATTTAATTATCAGTATATTGATATACTGCATAGTCAGTTGTTGTTTCTTTTCTCACACATATATGTGACATTCTCTGGGATTTTAGATCTTATGGAGGTATACGGTCGATTGTTTTATTTTTGGATTTTCTGAGACTATGGTACCTGTGAAAACGTTTGGTGTAATAAGAGTACTGGTTGAACCTTAACTATAGAGTTATATCCCTTTTAATAACAGAACTGGGCCCGGAATTACAATGCTTCCTTAAAGTTAAGCAAGACTTAAGTTAAGTATTGATATTTTAACATGCTATATTAAATGCTAAATAAATTGCCTGGATCGATGTGGTATTTATGGTCAAAGACATCATTGTGATCTTCAGAAAAATGAAAACTATTTTGATTTTAATCAGTTTTAAACGTTAGATTTCGCATCCTAAAAACACAATACTTAACTTAAGTCTTCCTTAACTCAAAGGAGGCATTGTAATTCCGGGCCCTGATCAAACAAATCTGCTCAGAATACATGGATATGAGCAGGAATATCATCTGGGAGGTGTTTCGTCCATGTTGGAAATTCAAGGACAGATTGCCTACCTTGAAAATTAGTAGAGGGAGGTTATGTCTACCTTACAAAAACAAACATTTTCATCAGTGTATTCAGCAACGAAAGATAGTACTATAACATTAAAATCGCTATATATGCTTTGAAAAGCTGATATGATGTCATTAGCGATACAACACCTTTTTTGTCAGGAGAAACTGATATTTTTACTGCAAAATCAGCGGGTGAAATACCAGCATGAATAAAATTCTCGCTAAATCGCCTCCTGCCACAGAGTTCACATTTGGGCCTCGCCGCGAGAAAACCTGTCTTCGGGGTGTCCGGCAATGCGAATTTCAAATCAGTCTCCTCAGCTACTGAGACCAGCTAGAAAATTGAAATTTCAACTGAATAATGTGTACATATGATACTTTTGAAAAAAACGAAAAACAAAGGCGCTGATCAGACTGCGCAGGCTGGTCTGCGCCTGTGTTGTTCGCAAACCCCGAAGACAGGTTTTCTCGCGTTGCGGCCCTTTTAAGTTTGATTTATACTAGAGGAAAATTTTAATCACTAAATTTACCTGTTCACCAAGTAACTATTGGGGAATTTCGACCTCAGACGGATAAAAGATCAGACGATCCATATTTACAGCACGTGAAAGGGAATACAGGTAAAACCCGTTTTAAAGCGGTACATGTATCATAGGCGTTACATAATACATTATCATGATTATATAGGTAACTTTCAACATTTTACTCAACTTTCTCTGCAGCTCAGTGGGTAAGCAACAGTAGATAAACGTTTACTTAGTCTTATAAGGTATGAGTATTCCTTTTCCTTAATGCGAGTTCCAATCTTGGTCAGTTCTTTTTTTACTTTGAATATGTGTGTGTGCTTGCGCTCGCGCGCGCGTGCGTCCATGCTCTTTTTCTATTGTATTTTTTCATCATGGTATATATTTTATTACATAATTTATTAAATTTCAGATACAATTGATTTCACATGCCCCCTGCCTCGCTGGCAGTGTCAGTATCAAAGCTGCAGTCGGAGCCCGACGCAATATCAATCACCACTGGCTCATGATCTTCTTCTGCCGCAGTCTCCTTTAACTAGTATGTACCCGCTCTACTGACAGAAATGCTCGAAGTACTTCGCCCAGTCACCAGGCGTGATGCCTCTTCAATCAGTTCCTTGATAGCAGTTAAGCCCCATTCTCACTGTGCCAATGTAGCCACGGCACATCCCGATGCAGGACAGCCGGTATACCGTGATGCACCGGGACACATTATATAAAAAATAAATTGCGTTCTCACTTTACCGACGTAACCCCAGTATAGCCCCGGTCCTGGAGAAAGCAAGACGCTGGTTGTTCCCGGTTCACCACGGAGCACTTAAGGTGCAGCACGGTTCATGCCGGTATACCCAGTGTAACCCAGGTTGTTTATGGCGATGTTCCGGTGACAGCCGATTGCGCCACAGCTACATGCAGGTAGCGCCACGGTTGCGTCCCGGTGTTAATCTACACTATAAAACCAGGATAAAAACGTGGAGTAACATAAGTTTTCTTCTGTCTCTATCGCATAATAGTTATGTCTTCAAAGATAAAAAACTTCGGACACAAATTGGACTGAACAGTCACATACGGTAGATTGAGACTTGAAAATTCAGATTAGGTTACTAGAGAAATCATGATCTTTGTAGCGAAAACAAATGCTTAGTAACCTCACATCTCATTTGCATGGATGTCGTCGTATAAGCAGAAGCAGACCTGGCCCCGGGGTTATACAAATTTTTTCATGCTCAACTCAACTGAGCATGAAATTTCAACTGGCAATTTATTAAGCATGTTGAAATATCAAAAAAAAAAAAAAAAAAAAAAAAAAAAGGCGCAGGCTGATCTGAGGTTTTGCTGTTAGCACATACCACATTGTTGAAAAATCAGGCATACCGGGGTCTTCATCACGCACGGTTTATCACGATGGAGACAAGGAAGTTCCCGGAATGCGCCGGTATCGCCCCGACGCCGTCCCAGTTGAGACAAAGTTGCTTCCGGCGTCGTCCGGGTTTCCCACAGTATTTGACAGCCTTCCGGGCTTACGCCAGGTGAGTCCCGGTTGTTTTGAACATTTTAAAACAACTGGGAACATGAGCCGATTCAACACAGTTCATCCAGGATCTCCTAGGTTGTCTACGGTGCCGCCACGATTGTGGCGCACTTCGAATCGAACTTAAGTTTCTACTATAGTTCTCACGTAATAGATGCGCACGCACGTTTACACATGAACGACTAAAGTTAGAACTTTATAATTCGTTTCATGTTTACTGTCGTGAGTTGGCTCCCGGTACGGTTAGTTAAACAGGCGACCGGGCCCAGGGCGACGACAGTAAACATTATTCGCACTATAGTTGGTTGGCAAGTAAACAAAAATAATAGGCATGTATGCTCCACTTCAATTTTAAATAGTAGACAAAAAGTATGTTATTAACTGCACAGCGCTTTCTAATAATCAATTACGAATAAGTGGGACCAAAAATTATGCTCAGCTAGGTTTATTTTACAAAAACATTTCATTTTGAGGCTACTGACCGATCTTGAACCCATCGTGCTAGATCTTGAACCCATCGTGCTAGATAGGTCTAGAGTAAGGAACCAGCCTATCTACTTGAGTAACGGTGCTCCGACCATCTCTAATAGGTTCGTGACGTCACCCTAGTAGCGACTATAGGTGTTTGAATCAAACTTTAGTTACTATAGTAGGGACTATAGTTCGATTCGAAGTGCGCCTGTGACACGGTTCATCACGGATCATCAAACCGGGATGAACCTGCACCTTAAACCGGGACAGTGAGAATGGGGCTGTTGAATGCGAAATTATTCCTCGCAATGAAAAATCATAAAAAGGCATTGGGTGATACAATTTGCCGCAGGGTAGACAAATATAATTTATCGTATTTTTGAAGATAGCAGATAACATAATATAGTAAGTTCCAGATTTTGAAGATAGAAGATAACATTATATAGAAAGTTCCGAACCGCGGGCTGCAATTCCCGCCGAACGTGCTATTTTTCTACAATAAAATGACAATGTACGAAATTGTCATATCACTGGTACCCAAAGGTTGTATTTATCATTCCTTCCTCCCCCCAACCCCCCCCCCCCAAAAAAAAAAACAAAAACAAAATATGTTGATAAAAAGAAAGATCTTTGGGACTCGAACTCTGGTATTAGAACTCTGCAACCTTAGAGGGAATATTTACAATTGGAGATGTTGACCGCTCGACTAAGCCTGTAGGTGTTGTATAGGTAATGTCGTTACATATTTATTAGGAATTTTGTTACGTCGATAGCACGAGCAGTAAGTTTTAGGCGAGAAATTACCGTTGCAATCTTATTTACCTTTCTCCTGCTCCTAAGTACAAGAGGTGTTTCATGTTTATTTGAACAAATTTGAAATGCCGTTACTCATTTTTTTCTCGTTATATTTGGTAATAAATGATTTGCATGTGTTAGTCTGATCTCCAGAAATACGCAGTCATCAAGAATATAGTTCGTAATTTTTATTTTCTGGTTTGAAAAAGTCTCTGAAGATGAGTAGTCAAATTTTAAGCGTTTAAAAATGCTGTCTGAAACGAAATGTACTAAATCTTTCTCGAACAATTTCTCAAAAAGATGTGAAGTTTTTCACTTGGAACCTCTTTTATATTCTACATAGATAATTAAAGTATGGTCTGTTAGAAAATAAAGCATTCCAGTTGGATATTTACCTTTTGGAAGCGACTTGAACATCAAATTTTAGGGTTTACAGTTTCCATAGCAACACTAAATTGTATGAAAAATGCTTAAATGCAATATTTGGTGATCAGTTTTATCGGTAATAGATACTTAAAATATCTAAGAAATTATGTGGGCTGTGAGTTTTGAGAACTTGCTTTTCAAACTTCCTCCAAGACACATTTTATACATGAGATACCCATTTGGGCACTTGTATGGAAGAACTCATTAAGCCCAGTTTTCAAGCAAAAACAGGCACACATAGGCTGTTTCTCATTTTAATAATAGGCTGCGTATGCCTCTAAACTTAAAAGAAAATTTCACACTTAAATACGTATTTTCTTAGAAGATACACCCGTTTTAGCTCTTAAAATCAGTTAAAAGGGGATGGGGTGTATTTAAGCCCACAGTGTTATGGCTATGCTTTAAATTGCCATCTTGTCTATTTGGTAATACCAGGGACAGGTTCGTTATGTATGAAAAAACAAAATTTGTTTGTTTTAATTATATGCAACCATTAAAAGTCAAATTCAGATCTGTTCAAATAAACATGAAACATGTCTAGTAGACTCGTCTGATCTTTGATCCGTCTGAGGTCAAAATTGACCTATACGCAAAAGCTTTTTGCCCGACTATATCATAAAATGAATCTTGAGAAATGCATTGACGAGATCCGACGTAAGATTAAAATCACGCTGTCCAAAAAAATCAAAATGTCATTTACGTGCATTCAGCAATGAACTATTGTTTTCATTGATATAAATTAAGATCTTGTCCTATTTTCACATTCAATACAGTTGTTTTGATCATGGTCTTCAAAGATGCGTGTGAAACGAGCTCTACTTAAAATGTTTTCCATATCTTTGCGAAACCTCTCCGGCATATGCTGCACGATTTTGCCATGGAAGTTGGCTGTGATGTCAATTGCATCATTTGTTCATCAAAACATTATGTAGATACACATCAGCCTATTTACGCAGCGTGCGTTGCTTTAATCAAAGTACGAAATGATATCCCTTTGTTAATATCTATAGACTCTTATACTGTTCTTCAAAAAACAGTCTGATCAGAGGATGAGCTCCATTTGAAATTCTGGCCAGAAGCTATGCCTTGCAATCTGCCGATGATTTCATTTAATGTGCATAAAACATTCATGAGTTTGAAAAGCAAAGGTTCAAGTTAATTAATGCAATCGAATCTTATTTACTGAATTACCCAAACATGTCTCCCGCCTGTTATATGCTACATAAATTAAAACTATACCAAAAAAGAGCGCAGTGGCTCAGTGGTAGAGTGCTTGACTCTAGTCGGAGGGGCCGCGGGTTTAAGCCTCACCGGCGTCACTGCGTTGTGTCCTTGAAAAAGACACACTTATCCTAGCTTAGTACTGGTTCAACCAAGGAAGACCCGTCCCTTTATAACTGACAGATTGTTGATGGGACGTAAAGAATCAAATCAAACAAAAACTATACCTAAACGACTGTCATCATCGTATATTTACATTTTCGAAGCAAGTAATTCTTTAATGAATCTTTAGATTTGTTTCAACCGTTTATAGCCTCATGAAATACAAAAAATGATTGACAGCTGCCACGTTCACTTGCCCATGCATTAAGTTTCGAACATCAAACTCATTCGTCAGAGGTGACACTGCAGTTGTGATTGCCAGCGAATCACACCGAATCGCACATGCAAAACAAGCCTCTTGTTTGTTCCATTGGCTGCCCCTGTTCACACTGGATGTTCCAATTTTCCGTTTTACACTCCAACAAAACCGTTAATATGATTACAAATTAAATAAATAAACTGTTTTGTTTCCTAAATTATAATTATTTTTTTTATATTTTAGATATCTATAATAAAATGTTAATACATTCAAACAATAAATCTAATTTTTTGTCTGTACATGAAATCATGAATATTTTGGGTCTCTTGTAAAGTTACACATACTTTCCAAGAGTCTGAAGTATTCATGATTCCATGAACATTCCAAAAATTGAATTCATTTCTTTATTATCGACAAGCTTGTACATACATGCTGGTTGTACCAGTTTTCGTGGTATTAGCATGTCAAAGTAAATTTAGCCATGCTATAACTATTAATTTTTGAATCGAAAATTTGGTTATACATATCTTCTCTACATTAGATAATTAATATTCACCAACAATGTGCTGACAGGATAAATCCAAATTGATTCCGGGCTACGTCACTTTCGAAACGAGCACCAGTTTTCGTGGTAACCGTCGCAAATCCAGGTTTATATAAACAGTTGCCGATTTTTTTTGTCAATACAATGCCACCAAATTATAGTTTTATACTAATCTAATGGGTAGTCAGTCATATTTAGCGAAACAACCATTCAATTTATTCATGTGACGATCAATTCAAGCTGCTGTCATCGTTAGCTTTCTGACATTTGTAAAATGGCGGCTGTCACTTTCAAAGATAAGTATGTCATAAATGACGTCATTTGTGACGTCATGTCGCTGAATTGATATAAAACGACGAGAAAATTTAATTAATTCGGTAATGGACGAAATTTTATTGCTCAATTTCTAGGAGTAGATGTATGATGGCCTTTTTTTCTGCCATGCCACGAATTTTGGAGCTACCACGACATCTTTTTATTATATATCAAACAAACAAAAAAAAAGGCATATGGTACAGTAAGTAAAACTATTGCCACATAGTTTATCCAATAAAATGTTCGTTAACAAATTAAATTGATTGTAATTTTGGTAAGTTGTAGGCAAATACTTGAGCTTACATAATGCATGATTCTTTGATGATCTTTCAACTTATACATGTATTCACCTTTCAAATCTCTATCCTAAATGCCATATTTGCTGAAATAATTTGTGACACACGTGTATCAGTATGTGTCTTTCCTTGTTGGATTTACATGTGAAATGTAAAAATTTAATGCCTTTGAAACATTCTGAGACATTAAAGTGCCCATTGCAATGTGACCATCTAAACACATTGTGCCACTATACTGCGAGTAATGTATTTATTCTCAGTCTCTGATAAAAGTTTGAACAACAAGTTCTATTATGTGTGCTTATTTCAGACATTCTATATGATAAGGATTGCATTTAGACACTGATTTTGACAATTAAAAGTTAATACAGTCGTTAAATTCTGTTGACATTTCATAAGGATTTTCTCCAGTATGAAATCAACTGTTTTGGATATTCCAAAAAGTTTCCTATATGCTTGTATGATTCAATTTGAGATTAAACAAACTCAAAACGTGATTATTTTACTAGCTATTGATTTATTGAGCTTTGTCTCAATTTTTTCTTTCAATACTGAAAGGAATTGGTATTGCAGACATTATGGTTTTGAGATTTTGCAAATGGACACCATTTACTTTGAAGTCATTTTTATAGAGGTCTATCACTTAAAAAGAAATTTTTAGAATGAAATTTCCAATAGCATGCTTACCAAAATGATGCAAATAAAGTTTGCTTTACATTTACAACTTTCAGGAAAATTGTTAAGTTTTACTGTATGCGTTTTTTTTTGTCTGGAACATATATATATCATAAGACATCATCTTGAAGCAAGCACTTTGTTACATAGTTTTCAGCCAGATCCTTTGCAGTTTACAAATGCATTTGTCACACAACTTTTAAGGCGATGTTTGCTAAAAAGGTAGGATGACTATGAAGCTATAAGTTACAGTTAGCGTGCGTTGAAATGTGACGCATGCATTTATTAGGTACTATTACCAACGCAACTAGAAAAAAACTTTAAATTTGACCTTAACTAAGAAAACAGGTTCTATGTTATCTGTACTTTTTAACCCTATTCTGTTCAATGCCGATTGCGTTGATGCACTGAATTGAATAATGGTAAACTGTACAGATAAAATGGGTTAACGCGATTACCAAAGCTGCTAGTACAAATGTAGCGAGTGACCAGAAAGCTCACAATGCAAGAATGTGTTCAAATTAGAACAAAATACAAGTGCACACAATAAGCTTCGCAGCCATTCCGCTCTTATTCATTGAAATAATTATCACTAGAATACAGTGTGTGTCAAAATGAAATGAGCCATCGCACGAGAGCTCGGTTCTTATAGCATTATGAAGCAAAATAAAATCCGCAGTTGAGCCCGTGCATAAATCAACCTCATGCGCGATTCCAGAGGGGTCCAACTTTGAAAACGTTTTTTTTTCTTTTAGTTTGATGAGGGGAGAAAGGATCAAAATACCACTACTAGCGGGCCATCATCGGCCCGCCAGCAAAACGCCATTTAAATGGCGTTTCGTTGGCGTGCCGATATTGGCCCTACATTGATGCCGACTTGGTAGCATTGTGGTTTTTACGTATTGCAAAGAAACCTATATTTTTGTGATTTTTCAGGGGGGGGGGTCCGGACCCTGGTCCCACTCTCTGGACCCGCACATGATTAACTCATGTCATCGTTGCTCCTAAACATTAAGTATAGATTTAGGTGAAGACTCAAACCAATTTTCAGAACACTACATTCGCTAGATATGTCAGAAGCAAGAACGCTTAAAGAGGTACCAATATATCATGTATTGATCAAATATACACTTACGTCCCTGGCTGGCTATAATCATGTCCTGTAAATCCGTTTATTGTGGCTGGTGAGTAATCCCATTCTACCTCATTTATACACAGGAAATATTCTCTAAGAGGAGGATTTGCTTTGAAATCAAATGGTTTATTTGGACATTCCCCACAACACTCAACTGTATATATGGCAGTTACACCAGCGTTAAGATGGTCTACATTTCCGCTGTTGATCGACCAGTTACCTGTAGGGAAGAAAAATGATAACACTAGAATGAGGTCAATGGATGCGGAGCATTTGTTTGACCTTGACATTTGTCTTTAAGGTTATTGCAGCAATGCAAAACCTTTGCTGTCATCTACCATCCATAGACAATATCAGTATCCCAAACATGCATAGTATAAACAGCTTCTTATATTTTAAATCACACTTAACTATTTTTTCTTGACAAGTGCAGTGTCAAATTACATTGTGGTAACTAGAGATTCAAAATGTCTAGAATGCAGCTTATAAACGCATCATGCCAAATACGTATCATGCCAATAATGAAGACTTTGTCACGTCCCACTGTGTGGGTCAAAAACGCCCGCGCTGATCCTTGCCTCACGATGCAAAACGAATTTGATAAATGAGCCGTGACATGCGATTTTCAACAATGTGGCGTTTTGACAAGTGTAGACTCAGACGATCCTGTGCAGCCTCCTTTTAAGCATAGAAGCTCCAAATGATGTTCAGTCAGTAGCTTAACACTCATAGAATATCCAAACGACTAGCGAAGGCTCTGATCAGACTGCATTGGTCGCACTTACCACATTGTTGGAAATCTCATGCCACGGCTCAAATTCGGATTAGACATTTAACATGTACGTTTGTGCTTGTGCTATGAGTTTTCAATTCGAGAACAACAACCTTACAGGACTCCGTTAGATGTGACAAATTTATATGTGGCATATTTGGGATTGACGTCTTATTCGAAAAAAATGACTTTCTTACGCTCTAATTAGGCCTAGGGAATAACGGTTTCAAGTAATGATAGTGAAGACTATTTCATGTCTCGAGACTATTCATTTTTCTATTTGTGGACCACACAGTCCTCCTAGAAGATTTGCAGTTTCGCTACTATCCTGCCAGCCAAGAGTGACAGTGACGTCGTGTTTTGTTTACAATATTAAGTAAAACATTAACGTGTACACTCCACTTGAGCTAACGCGAATCGATAGATCACTTGTGTATTAATCCTATCCTGTGGATAGGATTAATATACAAGTGATCTATCGATTCTAAGCCCTGTTAACCTTGTAAATAAAACATGACGCCACTGTCACTCTTGGCTGGCAGGACAGTAAATATGTTTGATAAGTACTGTCAAGATAGACGCTGCAGGTAAATGAGTACAAATGCCTATGAAATGAGTCCCGGTGCATCACGGTATACCGGCTGTCCTGCATCGGGATGTACCGTGGCTATAGTGCCTTCAATGTTTACCGTCGTGAGTTGGCTCCCGGTACCATTAGTTTAACAGGTGACAGGGCCCAGGGCGACGACAGAAAACATTGGGCTAACAGTACATCGGCACAGTGAGAACATGTTTATTGCATGTTTATTATGGCTTACTTGGTTATTAAGTGGAGCTTAAGGGGCATAACCCACTTATATCTTTAAATAAGAGCTATCCATTCTTTTTAAAATATATGAATATTTAATGTAAGCAATGTGGTATCAGAATTTGTTAATTTGGATTTCGTATTCTCAATATACAAAACAAAAAGTGAAATATTTTGAGATCAGGGGCAGATAACAAATTGTTTACTGTAGACTTACACAGCATTTATTTTCTATCCAAGAAGTGACATTTGAAATGGGAAATTTACATTGATATAGGTATCATAAAATCTCATGGGGGACCTAGGGTACAGTGGGCCTTTATGCTTTAAGGTTTTAAGTGCCAGATTGAAAAGTTAATCAATGAGTAAACAAATAAATAGAACACATGGTGCGCGTCTTTTATTATCATGTTAACCAGGATTGGCTTAAAACGCATGTTGAATGGTTTTGCAAAGCCTGGCAATTCAACTAGTGTTTTTGAAGTCTTGCCTGGTTAGCTTGATATCAGAAGACATCCACCTAGTATTCTTTTCATATATGGATGAACAGGCGACTTAACCTTTATGTCCTTAGTACCATCGTCTATTGGGCTTGGGTAAACCTCAAGAGATAATCTGACTTTGTTGCATGCAATCATTAAAGACACATACATGTTTGCATTCATTCCATCTAATTAGTGATTGTTTTAAAAAGGGATATAGCCATACCTTAATTGTCAAATTTGTCAATGTTCTATCTATATTTGTGACTTAGCAAGCTGGTTAGAGCCCAACCTGGTCGTGAAATACAAACGAAAATATGCTAAGAACACATTCGAACTATACATACCAGGTTCGTGAGGTTTCATCATATATGTGTCAGACATTCCTGTAATTAGTATGTTTGACTCTCGATTATTTCCGTCAGATGTATATGAGTTGCCAGCAAACATTGGGCTAAATAGTGCTTCATTTGCGCCAAAAGAAAACACATACCAAGCTACAGTTTGACCCATGCACATTTTAAGTCCCTGAAGATTTGCATAGGATAATCCATTTATACCTAAAACAAAACAAAATATAATAAGAATGATGTAAATAAAATCTCACATGCTTTTGGCAATAACTATATAATTTAATTGACAAAAAGGACCTCTGACGGTGGTAATGAGAATCACAGTGTATCGCTGCCTATAATTTTGATAAAAAATTAAAGTTGATCAAATGCTTCCATCTTGATATATAGCCTCGCTGTTGGTCTCTATTTTATGATTTTGCATTTGATTTCCTATTTTCATAAATGTACAGCTTTATTTTGGGGCTAAAATGGTCAATTGTTGTATTACATATATACGGAATAGAAAAATATTTTTTAAAACATCATTCCCCCCAGTCCAACGTATCCTTTTGCACGTAAGTGTTTTTCTCATATTTTACATAATATATGTGTGAAAAGCTAGTTGGGACTAGGGGGAATGATATCCCACAGCCATAAATGTGACGTCTGGGCGAGCCCGAACATTAGCATTTGGATTTTTGGTGAGCTTCCTTGAAAATCTTTTTTTCCAGTATAATGAAATAATTAGTACAAATAAGCTTCCTTTTCACAACCCATTAGTCATGAAATATTACAGTTTTAGCATATTTTACTTTAGATTATGAAAATTGTCCTTTTACGAAACTCAGTTGGAAGATTATTTTGCACAATACACATAAACTACATGACCATTGACTAGGTGTACTTTACGCATGGATGAATGGTTATAGTACATTGCTGCATAATATTGCACCAGGTAAATACATTGTCATCAGGTTGAATATTGACTACAGTTGCACTTCAAAATTTTTCTTAACAAATCAGATGGAAAAAAACAACAATAAAAAAATAAACATTAAAATGCTCATTATTGTGGACAGTAAAATACTTTCACTGTGATTTGCAATCGAGTATTGATGATATAATACCCCTATACCTGAAAATAATTGATTTTTAGATGTTTTGATGAAGTCAACTTTTGCAACCCCTATCCCCTTTGGTAGCGTCTCCTGTTTTGTAGTAGGGATCTGCCTGTCTAACTATGACCTTAATTCGTTCCTAATACATCAAACGTCCAATTCAAAAGGATATCAGTGATATCCTACATATAGGGAAGTTTTTGAAAACATCTGAAAAATAGGCAGATACCCTATCAAAGTGTCAGAGGTCCTTGTAGGTAAGACAGACCAGCGGACCTTACATGCTTTTTATGCTTTATTGCATCGATTGAACGAGTTGTGGAAAATAGATAAAATGCAAGGCTTATTGGCTGTTTATATTATTTCACAAAGAGTTAAATAAATTCAATAAGACAGAAATATGAATGTAAGACTCAGTTCATCACTCGAACTTTATAAAAAGTCAAAGTCGCATTTCTGGTGTGATAACAAGATTCTGACATCTTTTAGGGAACATTAAAGTAGGCGGCATTACGTAATACTTCTAAATCCGTAAATCACTAGCCATTTATCAATTTTATAGGGTAGGATTATTTTACTCCAAGTCGCAACGTCATGCGATAAATGTGGTTCTTAAAGTGAGTATGATCAGTAAATACCACAATCACACAGGTACACTGTAGGCCAACATTTCGTACATCAATTGCATTATTGTTAACTACTGTAGAGAAATCATAAGTAGACAAACTGATTGCTAGAAAGCATTTAGATAGGCGTTGGGAAAGAAGTGAAATTATTTCAACTGTATCATTATCATTTGATCTATCAGGCTCCAATCTCCAAGCAAAGAGCAGGTTTCCTGCTCAATTACCAGTTTTGCCTTTTTTACTGCAAATCAACGCAGACAACAGGGGCTAAAATTTCATAAATTATAGATATATTTCTATCAAAACAAACATGAATTTATTGCTTCAAATTTATCCTGCGATTTCCAATGAAATCTAAATTCATCTGAAAATTAATTTAATCCAATATATTGCCTCCTGTATCGCACAGATTCATCTCTTTTGACCTTCCGACTATTGCCAAAAAACTTGAAATTGTTTTGATCGACTAGCATCTATTTTCTTATAAGTTTTTTGTTAAAACATGCCTTTTTTATTTATGTAATCTTTATTGAAATACACGATAAAGATGAGTTAGAACTTCTACCAGACAGTGATTGTTTTCAAATGTACAGCAAGCTTTTTTATAGATCTATACAAATGCAAACAAATACACAGAACAAGATGAAGACTGATGGAACAGGCAAAACAGCAACCAAAATACATGGAACAAAATTCAAAACAGATTGAACAGGCAAAACGGCGGCCAAAGTTCACATAGCAAAATGTGGAAACGATTGAACAGGCAGAATGACAGCTGATTTACGCAGAACAAGATGCGGAACAGATGGAAGGAAATTTTGAACTAACGAAACATATAAATGAACAACAGCAGTCAAATTATGCAGAACATGATGCTGCACATGCAGAATAGTTAAAAAGGCAGTCGAAACTTATAACAAGACTTAGATTAGGAAAAGCTAGTATGGCAGCCAAAATACGCATAACAATATGCGGACTAACAGAACAGACAAAACGGCAGCCAAAACACAAAAAGAAAGAAGGGTCACAGACAGAACAGGCAGAATGGCAGCCAAAATTCGCAGAACAAGATGACAGACGGACCAGGCAAAACGGCAGCAAGATGTGTAATGGAAGCCCATCTATGCATACCACGATGCGGACTGACAGAACAGACAAAAAAGCAGTCAACACACAAATAGCAAGATGGGTAGCCGAAGGAACAGGCAGAATGGCAGCCAAATAAAGTACGAAGACAAAATGCGAATAGACTGACTGGGATTGGCACCATATCATGCAATAAAATCGATAACCCACTAGAGGTTTTACATATTTCGTTGTATTACGTAATGACGTACATTATGATATTGCGTTAAAGATGGCAAAATCTTGACTTTTTGTACAGACAATGACAATAATACCTTTTTCCTAAAACAAAAGGGGCACGGTGGCCTAAAATCTGCACTGCATAATAAGTGGTATCAGTTTAGCAATATAAGAAGCAATGAATATCCTAAATAAGTTTTACAATATTTAGCTCTGATGGCCAATATGTTAGGCGAACCAAAATCATTTTGGGCAACTGTGGTAGAAGGCCTCACAAGGAAAATCTGTGTGTAATTATACTGAACAAAAGGGAAAACGCTACACCTGAATTGTTTCCCATTTATATACAAAATAATGCAAGCCAGTAAAGCAAATGAAAGTGTATCTGAATATTCAACGACTGAGTTATGCATAACAGTAAAAGTTTTGCGCATGTTTTCAGGAGGAAACACATGGAAGTAATTTAAATGTGACAGGGGTCCAATTTTTCAGGTTGCAAATTTGAACAGAAATCTGACACTGTTATGGCCTTCTGATTTCCACTACCAACCAGAATTGACTGCGTGAAATGATAGTCTAAACATGTGAGAACCCGAAACGAGAAGGACATATCACAAGTGTGCTTTGATCGTTTAGAAAAGCAATCTTAAAAAGCCTGTTTCTCTTCAAATTGACAAGCTTGAACTTTTAACACTGAAATCGCCATAGGAAAATCAATGTGTTGTGGCATCTTAGTCTGAGGACATTACTAGTCAAGAAATATGAGAAACAATGTCCTGATAGGTTTCCCTGATTTGGCAAAAGAAAACTACGGAAAATCGTGATAAATCAATTATTATCAATATTACCAAACATTTTATATTCCCTATTTGTTATTGTCAAAGGGAGGCAGTTAACGATTTTTTTACAGATTTGATAAATTCGAAATTGACTTCTGAGCTTGTTTCAAGTGATTTGTCAGTGTTCTTGTGTCTTTATACAACACAATTATGACCAGTTCTGATAAGTATAGCAATCCTTTTTTGCGCGTGCGCAATTGCAAAATTCAATGAAAAAGCTTAAAACACAAAAAGGAACATAACTCAGACATCAAAAGAGAAAAATTGGTGGAGTTTCAAAGAATCGCTTGCTGGATGAATGGGACACATTATTAAGCTTTATTAAATACATTTTCCAGTACTTTCTTACAAAACATCAACAGTTGTAGTGTAGCGTTTTCACTTTTGTTCAGTATATTTTTTATTTGAACCTTTGATCAAGGAGAAAATGTCATGTAAAATGTTTCTTTTCTACACTTTTAGTGGCCATCTTTTAGACAGAGCTAAATCATTTAGGTAATTTATTTGGAAAGTATTATGAGGAACATGTCTGTGAATTTATATTTGATTTGGATCACTAGTAAAGTAGAACATGTTGTTTAGAATATGTCTTATCTATAACTCTGGTTGTCATCTGTTCACCGGAGCAAACCCATTTGAGTATCCTTAGGACAAGACTTCATGTGAAATAATTTGAAAATACCTTGGTTGTTAAGGAGGAGATGTTGCTAAAAGAAAAAAAAGTAAACTGATGCAGACGATGGACAAAAACCTATCTGCAAAGATAACCTTGTAACTATGGCTCGTATGAGCTAAAATGGAATAACGTAAGACTATGACCGGCAATTGCTTAAATCACAGATTATGGACCAGACCATGACGCCACGAAACATTTAATCCCTAACAAAGGCGTACACAAACAGCTCTACATTCCTCTGCAAGGTATTTGTAATCTTAAAGCTAAAAGAGTGTTTAATTAAATATCTTATTTATTCAGATTGGATAAACAGATTTCTTGGTGAAAAGTAATGATCTGAATGAAAATGGGCCGTATGCCATATTCCATGTGGGTCTACACTGTTTGCCCTGATGAATATACTATCATACTCGACAAAAAAATCTGCTTCTCGTTTTTCCCAAAACATTGTTGGCCCTGATTGGGCGCCGTACCTGCTGTGTGTGATTTGGGCCCACATTGTTTGTTTATGTACAATGTATGGAACAAAAAAGTGGAGAAAAACCCTTCTCATTTTGGACAAAGGTAGGGGTGATGACCCAGGTGGGATGCAGCCGTGTGTGGCATTACATCCAGGTCTGCACTGTTTGCCCCGATGAAAAAGAAGCAATCAGGGATAAAGTTGCTGCATGTGTGGCCATTGGCATGCCACTTGCATTAAATATACTAATGTATCAACGTCTTGATGGTTCCAGTTATTTAATTCGATAGCTACTTAACAGCCCTCATAAGCCCTGTAGGCCCTGGTCAGGCGCCGCATCTGTTGAGTGTGATCTGGGATGTATTGTTTTGCTTAAGTTTCTCTATAAGGTTTTAACTGTGAGTAAAGTTTTTACATTGTATGTTCACGTTAAACCGGTACTTGGAACATCATCTGGGACCCCAATGGAGTGCAACCGTGTGCTGCATTCCATCCGGGTTTGCCCTGACGCTTAGATAAAACAGCTCCCACGGACAGAGGCTCGCGGCCAGATGGACATTAAGTCGAAACACAATTGAAAACCCTGTTTTGTTGTATTGTCGTCTGATGCACGATCAACAAAAATGCGGGGGTAAGACAGCCAAGCGTTGATATGACGTCTTCAATCTAGATCAGTAATCTTCTAGTGTTACAATTATCGAAATATTTACTGTCATGCCAACCAAAAGTGACAGTGAGGTAGTACTAAGTCTTTTTAACAATTGCCGAGTGAGGCACTGGCGTGTACGTGTCACTTTAACTGGCGTGAATCGATGGATCACTTGTTTATTCGTCCTATATTGAGGATAGGATAATTACGCAGGTGACCTATCGATTATAGAACCCTGATAACTTCGTAAACAGAATATGAAGTCATTGTCACTTTTGGCTGAGAGGACAGTACCAATACACGGTTTCTATCGTTGTACAGGTAAACATTCCTCACGACTTCCACGTGAATTCCCTATTGAAAAGTCTTGCCTAATATGGGCAGCTTTAGCACCCTTTTTACACTATCAATTCTTCTCTTTCAACACTCCTTTCACACTTTCAATATATATTTTTTATGAGTAAACCTTCTAGTGCGCAACTTCATTGTGATGGAAATCTCTGATATTTGTACCAGCTCGTTTAGGATCATCTTGATAAATGGCCGATACAAATACAAGTTTTTCATGTTGTAAACATTAACACTCGTAGTATTTTAGCGTATAACACCGAATCAAAGAGCAATCAAGAAAAAAATGAATGAAATAAGACACACCTTGTGTAACCAACACGATTATAATGTGATCGGAGTGACTGAAACATGGCTTAAGTCGGCAACACCGAGCGATGATGCTGGCTTACATATTGACAACTATACGTTCTACCGCAAGGACCGCGAGTACGTTAATGGCCGTGGTGGGGGTGTAGGGATTTTCGTGTCCAATAACTTGCTTTGTGTTCCTACTATGGACCTCCCTTCAAGAGAAGCTGAGTTTTTATGGGTTGAAGTTTGAACGCACCAAACACGTATAATTGTCGGAGTCTGCTACAGACCGACAGGTCAAAATAGAGATGAGCAAAATGCATTTTTAATGTCACTAGAGAACTCGATTGAAAGCGTTAAACGTGTATGCCAGGATCTTATTGTTCTTCTAGGGGACTTCAATGATAAGTGTATAAATTGGAACTTACCCCATACACAGATTGATGAAAAGAAACTTTCAAATATCTTTACACACACTATTTTATATCAGATTATTAATGAGCCGACTAGGTACTTCAGTAACGAACCGGCGTTACTAGACTTAATTATAACAGACTGTCCCCATCTTGTTCTTAGATCAGGAGTATGTCCCACTCTTGTAAACTTGGACCATTGCACTATTCACTGCAAATTTAATGTTAAAACATACCAGACGAAGTCATATAAGCGTACAGTTTGGGACTATAAGTCTGCCAATGTCAACGACCAAATTTTGCTCTAGACACTGCTCCCTGGGGGGTTCCATATACACTTTATGATAATCTAGATGACGTAGTTGACTTCAAGAACTCGATTATTACATCAACTTGCAAAGAACATATAATTAGTAAAAAATGTTACTATACATACAAAAGACCAACCATGGATGTGTAACAAGGTTTGGTATTTTATACGTAAAAGGGACCGCTGTTTCAAATGCTTTAAAAGAACTTAATCCGCTCAGGACCGATTAAATTTTTCTTTTGCCAGTAGAGAAGCAAACACAGCAAGACGGAATACCAAAAATCATTTCCAGGCAGAGGTTGTTGACTCTCTTAGTTACCCTAATTTAGATGTAAGAATTTTTTGGAAAATCTCAAACCGCATTCTTGACGGCAAATCAGATCGCAAAATCCCACCACTGGTGGAAAATGATAATCTTGTGCCCGATGACACACAAAAAGCTGATATATTTAATAATCACTTTGCTTCTATAGCCTCGCTTGACCACGATATGCATTTACAGCGTCTGCCTGATTTCCAATTTGATACAAATGCACGAATTGATAATATTGAAGCTACAGAACTCGAAGTAAAACGTTTATTGATCCAGTTAAGTGCACACTAAGCAACTGGACCAGATGTTATTGGAAACTGGGTCTTAAAGCATAGCTCCAATACACTTTGACCATTTTGTTTAATAAATCCCTTGCTGATGGGGTATTTCCTAGAAAATGGAAACTTGCAATGTTTCTCCATTTTATAAGAAGGAAAGTAAATCTGACAAGGTAAATTATCGACCAATATCGTTGTTGTCGAACATGTCCAAAGTTCTTGAGAACATAGTCTTTAAACCTTTGTATGTATATTTGACTGAAAACAGACTACTCACAGAAAAGAATTCTGGATTCAAGAAAAAGGATTCCACATCTAACCAGTTGCTTGAAATAGTTCACCAAATCTATCAAGATATAAATGATGGGAAGGATGCGTGCATGGTTTTCTTAGTTGTGTCAAAAGCGACACAAAGGGCTATTCTTTAAATTACGAAAAATGAGTATACTTGGTAATCTTCTAAACTGGCTTAACGACTATAAGTCTGGACGTCACCAAAAAGTTTTTCTTAACGGTGTGGAGTCCAATGTATGTTACTTAGAAGCTGGGGTCACTTAGGGGTCTATCTTGGGACCTCTTTTGTTCTTAATATATATAAATTATATTGTTGAAGACATGGAATGCAACATAAATAGTTTCGCGGACGAAACCTCCGATCAACAATCTATAATTGATATTACCTCTTTTGAAAAAGTAAATAGAGACCTTCAAAGATTAACAGTATTTGGAAAACAGTGGCTCATACATTTTAATGCATTGAAAACGGAGAATATGATAATATCGAGACAGCGAAACCGCCCAATACACCCTGACATTTTCTTGAATGGAGAACCAATATTGGAAGTTGATCAGCATACACATCTAGAGGTAACGATCTGCAATACATTGTCCTGGTCAGTGCATATGCAAACCTTGAGTCAAAAGTGAATAGAAGTAGAAGTGATCATTTGAAGATAAATAGTCTGATTGTGTAAATATTTGATCATGCTCTTTGACTCAAAAATCATGTTTGCGAAATATGAAACGCCTATATTATAAATAAACTATGTGTTTATGTTACAAGCCTTAAGGCATACTTCAAGTAAAGTTGACCTTGGCCCTGATACCATAGTAATGATCTGTTACCTACATTATGATATAGATGTAGATACAATATACAATACAGTGAGCCATTTTAGTTACGCACCACTGATAAACTAGAAGATTTCTTGGAAAATAGTTATGTGACATTTAATTTTGATACTGTCAGCGCAACGAGCACAAATGTTTTACAAAATATTTAAATCATAATAAATTGTGATCAGACTAAATGTCACGTCCCTTTTTCTATCCTTTTTTAATGAACTGGCGTTTTGCATTATATTTATTTGTACATGGAAAGCGTTGGGCTTGTTTGATTGAGTACTTATGTACTTCGATTTTTGCTCCGTTTATTTGGGTTGACGAGTTTCATCTTTGGATAATTTTCTTATCTGACCTCTGTCAGAGTTGAGAAAAGGGGTGCCGTTATGAGCATATTGCAAGCAATCATTGTATCATATTTTACTCTTGATATTTGGGAGTTTTATTTTTGATAGGGCTGTATCCAACACTAAAATTGTAAAGTATAATAGAATCCATCTTTAGAAATTGACAGAATTTCTGCTTCTGCACGCGAGATCAGTGAATACACGTGCAAGAGCGGGAACTCTGTCAATATAAAGTGCTTGAATGGGTTCGACAATTGGCAGTCAATATTATATTCATGGTGGGGTAGCCCAGCGGTTGCTTGTTTGTTCTGGATCTCCGTTTCTCTCTAGGAAGTATTGTCATGGTAAATATGCTCTATGTCACTTTTAAAATGTTTTCGACCAAGCCTAATTTTAATGTACATTTGAAATTTATGTGTCTATTAGCTTCTTTGTTCAGTGAATTTTAGATGCTTTGCGATAGCATGTATTGAAAAGTGATTTACGCGACGTTATTCGTATGTCGTCTGCTTAGGGCGTCTGCTGCATACTTTGATGCGATATTTGTGATTGCCGTCTGCTGCCGAGCATAAGTGTTGAATGGCGCGTTGTATTAGATTATGTGGGCCAGCGCGAGGGCCTATTAGTTACTTTTGGCTGTATTACCTGTTGTCTGCTTAGGTCGTCTGTTGATATAAAACATTCATATTTGAATGTTGTCTGTTGGTATGTCCGCCAATTACCCGATTGTCTGGTAGGCATTGCTGTTAGTATATATCAGTAGCATTGCAGACATTGCCGGTACTGTGCTGATGTATTTAGAGATAACATTTGCTCATTCTTATAGGTATTGACTAGCATTCGCGCATTGTAATTAACGTGTACACACATACTACTGAGGTTCAGGGAATTGACACATCAATTGAATTTAATTGAAGTTGAAGCTATATAAGTAATAAAGATGCGGTTCTAGATAAGTACATATGTATACTGTTCAGATTAAGTAAGTTATGTATACTGTTCATATTAAGTAAGCACATTTTGTTCATTATGCATTACTTGAGAACACATTTGTATGTGCCAGGGTACACAATCACGTTTGCTAGCATTATTTTATCATAAGGGATGCGCATTATCACCGTCTGGTCTGAGCATATATGAGGAGATGTATACTGTTCAACTTTAGTAAGACACCACACTTACTAGTTCTATTTACACTTATGAATCTATTGTAATTATGTCATACTTGTAATACCGTATTACATCACTACATCATCACAATAATATGTTACTGATACTATCTACTTATGCGCGCATGCGTATCCTGTGAGACTTATTATACAATGTTCAATTCAGTATTCTTGATTATATTAATAGCAAAATGGCTTCAACAGCAAGGAGTCATGTTGAAGGCGTAGTAATGGTATTCTGCAGTACCTAGTGGTTAATTAGAGTTTGTGGAGAAATCTATGGTGGTATTTTGGCAGCCTTTTGGGTTAAAGCATTGAGTGCTAAAAGGTGATTTTGTACTTCAAGAAAATGAATTCTTGTTAGTTTTGGCCAATATTGAGTAGATTGAGGTCCTCTGATGTGGTGCATCATAATTGATGTTTTTGGGGTCATGTATTGACTGTGTGCTACCTATGGTGTTGTAACGTACTCGCATTGCCATTATAGCATCACTATTGTTTTGTGTCTGATTTCGTCTTACTATGGTCGATTCTTACTGACTTGCATCAAATGACATGGAGCATGCGCATTCAGTATATATATATGAGCCAAGATCTGACAGAAGGGACCTTCTGGCAATAAAAGTCAAAAGTTAGATATTTACAGAGAAAGTAAGACCTAGCTGTTGTGAACAATTACAGAAAATTTGAAGAGATTATCTTTACAAATAACAAAGATATGAGCGTTTGAACTAGTATTGATGATGCGTTTCAAACACGACGTCACTTAACGTGGTTAATTACGTTCTGGCGTCAACACTATTGTGTTAACATATGACGCTAAAACAAAGACGTTAGGAGCAATATTTCAAGAAGGCTCCATGTTTTTGTAAATTTTATCTGTATGCAATTGCATAGACAGCAGGTTTAGCCCATATACGCTCATCCCGTGTTTACAAAAGCATTTGAAATGAGGTACCCTGTTTTAAAGGTAATGTATAGTCCATATGCACAGCTGTTGCCATGGCAACATACATTACATGTATCACTTAATTTGATCAGAACTATTTGCGCCTTTGATTGTATTGCATGTTAGAAGCAATTTGACTCTATTGTAAGACCATGCAAAATATTGAAAATTTAGACGTTTTTGAAATTTTGATAACGCAAATACCGCTAAAATGCCCGAAGGACCCTTTTGTCAGATCGGCGCTCATATATATATATATATATATATATATATATATATATATATATATATATATATATATATATATATATATATATATATATATATATATATATATATATATATATATATATATCAGGCAACAGGATAAAATTGTAGCCTGTGATGTTAAATATCGAGGTACCCAAAGCATGATACTTAATTTCAGGTTCCGCCTGAAGTAAAGCCTGAAGTATATCCTGAAGTACGGTCTGTAGTACTGTATGTCTGAAAGTTCCGCCTGAAAGTAGGCCTGAAATCATTTCTGAAGGGTTGACATGAAACGTACCTCAACGTAAAACACACGAATTTGGCCTGATGTGATGGGCGAAGTTGTTTTGACATACAAGATGTATATGTGGTTACAGAAAAGTTGATCAGCTGATGTAAACAGACAATGTATCAACCTTAAGGCTGACACATTATGTTTCAAGTGCAAGAATAGTTTAGCATTTCTAAAAATTAAGATTTCTTTTTTTTCTATTTTATATTAGTTACCAAAAAACTTTGCACCATCTCTATGACAGTTACCTAGATGTACCAGAAGAAGAAGCCATTGAAATTACCACTGAAATCATTCTCAATTATTTTTTTGTTTGACGATGTTTTTTTTTTAAATTATATGATTATTTTTCAGTTAAACATCGTTTTGTACTTATTTCCACAATTGTTTGTGATCAGTCTTCCTCTGTTGTGGTTTGCGCTTACCTGAGGCTCGTCCGTCCTTGACACTAGAAACGAATGAGAAAATTGATCCTAAAGGACACTACCCTTCTAACACTAACTCGCATTCACTATTTTGAATTGCGTTTGGATCACATTGTATTATTTTTTATTGTCAAGTGTCTGCCATTCCATTAGTAAGGGCTGATTTATTGTTAGCAAAAATAAAAAAAATGGGCATATCTGTTACTTTTACCATTCTTTCAAACATTCAACTATTTTGGTGGTTTGAAAAAGGCCAATTTAAGTCTTATTAAAGGTAGATAAAATTCCAATGTTTCTGAGTAAATATATTGTCAAAACACTCCATCTTGATTCCATTTTACCAGATATTTATCCGCAGCTTATTTCGTAATGTATTTCACGTAAGTAACGACGCAATTGTCTCCAATGGTAAACCATGCGCTGAAGGTTTACTATTTTTGTGTTTTGATATTTCTTTCAAATTGTCAACAAAGTAAGTAAGGTTGCAAAGATCAGGAATCGATACAATCAAGTACCACACCTGACCCAGGATACCAATGGGAAAGTGACAAACTCACATAAGACACCAATAGTCACTTGTATCAAAAGGATTTGCACAGAAGGTCAATGTTAATTATTGTAGCTAATCAATATGACGTCAGACCGAGCATTGCGCGTCAAACAGTTATGGTGTTCATGAATTATATGGCAGTTGAAGGAGATAAAACTGCAATAAAATAATTGTTTTAGCGATTTTCTATATGGATAGTAACAAGTGCAAAATATAATAAGAAATACAAACGCACCGTTTGCACGTGCATTGGTGTCAAAATGTGTTTTAACGAAACAGATCTATTTGCATGAGTGGTTCAGAATTGTTTTGGTTTCATCAAATAGATAAAATGTCGATAAGCAAAAATAATACAGATGTTTGGTTCCAGCATTTTTTGTCAAAAAATGGGGGCTCTTGACAAGCGGTGCGTTACTTAACTGGCTCAATGTAATTTTGACAAATATGAACATCGTCTGTCACAAAAATGAAATACTAGAACTCATTGCAATCTATAAAACTAAGTTCAAGTATATGTATATTTGATCATGACCTAAAACTCGAAGATCATATCGGTAATCGAAAATCCATATTCACGCTGGTCATTGTAAAAGCACCGATGGTTGTTACATCGAACTGGTTGTGGCTAATTTCCGCACAGGCGCTGCATAAAAATTAAAACAATCTTTACCTGTTGACTTTATGATTTATTTATAAGCTTGCATTTATTTTATTTGTGATTACACCTGGCGCATAGACCATCGATAAGATTGCAGTTTATGGCTCTGCCAAGCAATTGGTGATTTAATTCATGGTTTCGACGGCAAATCCAACACAGTTCTGGAGTTTTGCCGTGACAGGTGCTTTTTTCAAGTGTAACTATGTAAATTGAGGGAAATCTGCATGTCTAAGCGCAGCTGTTGTCAAATTCCCATTAAATAGCATCCAAAAAACGATTACCACTTTATATTTTATTTTCGTGGTAAACTAGCAAATATTTTATTGAGGAATTGTATTACAACGCACTGAGAGCATTTATTAAGCATTGATACAACACACTGATGATTGCACAGAAATGCCGTGGCTGCTGGTGCAGACTCACAACAGTATTCGCTGTTCACATAAACGTTGCGCAAATCGGCATCTCAGCCAGCACATGATATTTCGATACTTTGTCGAAGGCTCAGGCCAGCCTGTGCAAACGTGCAGACTCCAAAGAGCCTTCGCTGCCAGCACAAGAGATCTTGATACTTAAAGCATTGTCCAGTGACGACTTTGCCTGCGCAAATGTGCAGACTCACCAGAGTATATGGGCATTTTAGGCAGCACAAGATAGTTTGTACAGTGACAAATGCTAAGGTAAGCCTGTGCAAATATGCAGTCTCGCCAGAGCCTTCGCTGCTCGCACAAAATTGCATTCATCCCCCATTTGAGCCCCACATTCTTTTGAACTGTGGCAAATTCTCACATCAGACTCACCATAGCCATCCTACTATTCTCGCATAAATAGGATAACAGTAAGTGAGTATGATCAGAAAATACCACAATCACAAACTGCAGACAAACCCATGGCACCACGAGGAAGAGCCACACAACAATCACAAGACACCAGGAAGACAAACTTAGCAAAGCAACCAGCTCTCTCTTCCCAATTAAGATGATTGCAAAACTAGAAGGAACATAAAGTAACGTACAGCAAAACAAAGAACAATTACAGACCACAACAATGGGAGTAACAATAAACAACAAGGCAACAACATAAGAACCACCGCCTTTGAACGGACAGCAGCCTAAGCCACCTGGGAGGGGGGGGGGCTTAAATGTATTTTACTGGTACCTAATCTTCGCCCTAGGTTCTGCTGTTGTTGAAGTACAAGAAATGTTCAGCTCGCATGAAATCCTTCTAGTTATTGCAGTGTATCATCATGAAAAAACACTCTAATAAAATTAACACATTATGATGAAACAAGTAAAGGGCTCACGACTCACAGATAGTCAGACCTAAAGAAAACCTCAAGTTGAGCCACGGTGGTTCCAGCTTCACATAAGCATCAAGCACCAACCCACCGATTAAAGCTTTAAGTCAGAGCCGTCATAGAGTCTAAGGCTGACCCACATGCATTTGAACCAGCACGCGTGGTTTTGGTTCATTGACTAAGGCTCAAGCAAGATTCAAATTTGCAGACACAACAGAGCCATCACTGTTTGCATGATTGACACCCAAAATAGGAAGTGAGGATGATCAGGAAATATATCAATCACAAACTGCAGACAAAGCCATTGCACCACAAGGAAGTGGCACACAACAATCACGAGACACCAGGAAGACAAACTTAACAAAGCAATCAGTTCTGTCTCGCCCTTCCCCATCAAGATGATTGCAAACAAGAATGTACATAAAGTAACGCAAAACAAAATATAGAACAATGACAGAATCCCATAATGGGAGTAACAATCAACAACGAATCAACAACAACAGAACCACTGCCTTCGAACAGACAGCAGCCTAAGCCATAGGGATGCTTAACTGCATTTTAATGGTACCAAAAATAGTAAGTGAGTATGATCAGGAAATACCACAATCACAAACCGCAGACAACCCCATGGCACCGCGAGGAAGAGCTGCCTAACCATCACGAGACACCAGGAAGACAAATTAAGCAAAGCAGCCAGCTCTCTCTTCCCCATCAAGATGATTGCAATACTAGAATGGACATAAAGTAACGTACAACAAAACATAGAACAATTACAGACTCCCTCAATGGGAGTAACAATGAAACAAAAAGTCAACAACAACAGAACCACCACCTTAGAACGGACAGCAGCCTAAGCAACGGGGGGGGGGGGGGGGGGGGGGGCTTAAATGAATTTTACTGGTACCAACTCTTCGCCCTAAATACTGCTGTTGTTGAAGTACGAAAATGTTCAGCTCGCATGGAGGCCATCTAACTGATGCATTGTATCATCATGGAGGAACACTCTAATCAAATTAACACACCATGATGAAACAAAGAAAAGGGCTCATGACTCACAGATAGTCGGAGCTAAGGCCAGCTCTCTCTTCCCCATCAAGATGATTGCAATACTAGAATGGACATAAAGTAACGTACAACAAAACATAGAACAATTACAGACTCCCTCAATGGGAGTAACAATGAAACAAAAAGTCAACAACAACAGAACCACCACCTTAGAACGGACAGCAGCCTAAGCAACGGGGGGGGGGGGGGGCTTAAATGAATTTTACTGGTACCAACTCTTCGCCCTAAATACTGCTGTTGTTGAAGTACGAAAATGTTCAGCTCGCATGGAGGCCATCTAACTGATGCATTGTATCATCATGGAGGAACACTCTAATCAAATTAACACACCATGATGAAACAAAGAAAAGGGCTCATGACTCACAGATAGTCGGAGCTAAGGCCAGAATTTTTTTATTACTTGATTTACGGGAATTTTTTTTCAGATTTAGGGTCGGGGGGACGAAAAAAAAAAAAAAAAAGCTCTGAAAATGATCAGTCGATAATAAAAAAATAAAAAAAGAGATTTTTTTTCTTTATTTTTTTTTTTTCAATATCTCGAGAACAAACAGTAAAACTAGTAAGGTGTAAAACCAACAGTCAGTTATCAATTTTAACAGTGTCACTCTATAAAAAACACAGACAAAATGGCAAGCCTTGTAGATCCTAACCATAATGCTCCTCTAGGAGAAGTCTGAACGGGATTTACAGTGTTTGCAGATGACCGTCTGAAAACTTCATCACCATGACAGACTGACTAGATAAGACTGACTAGAAGTTGTAATATAAACCACAGAGTTCGCACAGGCTTAAAAAGTACATGAATTTAGAGGGCTTTCTTGAAAAGTCCTTGGAAATTAAATCTGCCTTGAAAAGTGCTGGAAAAAACTCAAAGCCTCATACTAGGGCTCTGAAAAGTGAAAAGTCATTATCCCCGCCCATCCCCGTAGGTGGGGGAACAGTGGATACAAATGACTGGTGCATAACTAACGAGACAGGGCCAAATGCACTAGAGAACGAGTTGACCTAGGAGATGAGCTGACTTGGAGACGACTTGACCGGCTTCCATTGAAATGAATGGCAGGCTAGACTTTAGAATCTGTCCGCCCAATAAATGTCCTTTTTTAAACACTAAATTGAGTGGCGGACAGATTCTATAAAGGCGCTCCTATTTATGTTTAAATCCATGGATAACTGACTAAACGGTGTCTCCAGCTCTGCAGAACAGTTCACTTGGTTCTCCCTCTCTCGGAGTCTCCGGTGAATACTGATAAAACAGACACTTGGTCATCTTCGAGTATTTTGGATACTTCATTTCCGATGGTTGATTTCAAACTGACTTGCCGTAATGCTTTTTATAAAGTACCTTAATAGTAAGCACTCGAACGTCAGAACGAAAAATTGTTGTCGTTAACGGCCATATTGAAAATAGGAAGAAATACTGGTTGCCCGCTTCATGTAAAATAACCAGCGCCGGTTTCAAAACACTAGATTTCCTTCTTATAACGGCAGGGCTTTAGATAATCTTTATTTTTAAAAGAGTACAGTACTCATCCATTTTTTTAAAAAAAAGGTCTTAGGAGTAACAAGAAATTTTTTGGAGTACTGACTTTTTGTCTTAAAAAAACATACACCAAGATACGATAAAGATATTTCAACAGGCCGTTAAATTGCGCCCGAGCTAACTTCTTGTTTTCCTAGTCTACTAACAAGAGAGCAAACGGCAAGATAACACTTTTTATTTGGCAAAATAGGTGTTGGGCTTAGCAGGACAAAGCCGCAAGGAAGACAAGGGGGGTGCAGGAGGAGACTATTTTTTGTAAAAATATAGTGCAAATAGGAGCAATACGAGTGCCCTTTTAGTGGCTATTGTCTGCTTTGGGAGGGGTAGGTGGGTGAGGGGTTTTCCATTGGTATCCTGGGTCAGGTGTGGTACTTGATTGTATCGATTCCTGATCTTTGCACCATTACTTACTTTTGTTGAAACCAAAATATTTGATCATAACTTGACGCTACTTAAAATGATCTGAAAGATTTTTTGTAGTCATTAGACAGACCGAAATACCTTGTATTTAAGCCAGTACTTGTTTGGATTTTGTGTATTCGATTCTCGCAAACACAGGTCTCCTGATACTTTTTTCAAGCCGCCGGATTTCAGAGATATTTGCAGAAAATACTGTACACTATTACAAGAAGGCAAACACGCTTGGATGGCTTTATTTCTATAACTTTCCTCCGTAGCATTTTGCAGAAAGGGTGTTGTGAACCCGAAAGTAAAACTGTGTATTACACAGCAACCTCGTGGTTCTCGATGGTTTCCGCAAGCTGCACTATTGATCCGACGGAGACTTAGACGTGTTTTCATTTGATGACAAATGCGTTTACGAAGATTTGCGGTGCCTCCGTAATAAAACGAACATGCCCAAAGAGAATCAAATTCGGATTTCCTCTAACTTTTTCCTACCGCGTAAACAACAAAGCGAAATATGAGAATCTATCTCGCAATCCAATTTTATTTTTACCGAAACGAATAATATTTAGAGTCGGCGGATAGAATAAAATTAAAAAAAAGTTTTACTAATTATATTTTTTTTGCACTTTCGGGAAAATTACAGTCGTCGGGTTTGTAAATCAACTAATAAAAAAATTCTGGCCTAAAGAAAACCTCAAGTTGAGCAACGGTGGGTCCAGCTACAGATAAGCATTAGGCACCAACCCACCCGATTAAAGCTTTACGTCAGAGCCGTCATAGAGACTGAAGCCTGACCCACCGTCATGCAATTAAAGAGGAAACCATAGCTATAAACTGTGATTAGGTTTAAAACTAGGCATGCAGACTGTCGCATGATATCCAAGTTATATCCAACCCTTATATAACGCTTTACTATCTTTTTGAATTGATCACTAAGATTAGGTTTTCCAACAATTCGTTTGAATTTATAAACTAAAACACCATAAAATATAGGTTCTGATATTCCTTGTTGCAGTAGAGTTTCAACCCAATGTTGTATTTAACAATTAACACTGAGTGTCTGTGGTAGAATTTAGAAAATGCTTTTCGAATTTTATGATATCTATAACCTTGTTTTAATAACTTAGCAGTTAAAAATAATTTGTTGTTGTTGAAATCATCAACATAAGACCACACTCTAGCAAAACGAATAAGCTGAGAAATATATGCACCATACGAAGGAGAGAGGAGAACATCTCCATCAATAAATGGGAAATTTACTATTTCAAAATTAAAATCATCCCGTTTATCATTAATTTTAGAAGAAACTATGCCATTTGTTATTGACAAGTTCAAGTCCTAAAATGGAGCTTCAGTATCAGAAGAATTCGCCTTATTTAATTGAAGTTCGGTAGGATATATCTGACATACCGTTCGTTTAAAATAAGGATTATCAATATTAAGTTAGTCATCTAAATACCTGGAGGTTGAGTTAATAGCTTCAATAATATCATTTTGATTATTGTCTGACAGAGACAACATAAAGTCTCTCTTATAAGATTTGATAAATGAGTGTGCAGAAACCCATTTATTTCCCAGCCAAAAGATATAACTACTCAATTTATTCAATATTTTCTACCCTTTTGACATCAATGTTGAGTTTAACCATACGTATTATTTAGTTTGCGCATGCCTAATTATGGAAGACATTTTGAATTATATTTGTTTATGTCTTTAAGAACATCTAAAGATATAATGGATCAATTTACCATGTTAAACGCAAATACTGGTCTGTGCAGTAAAGTAAGACCTATTTTTCTTATAGTGGAAATGATTTTTGCCTTGCGCATGCGCAGTGGAAATTTGTCGAAGTGGTTCTATATCTAAAAATCATCAGCTTACCTCAAGGTGGCATTTGGCATGAACAAATTTCTCTCGTCATGCTGGGGACACACATGGTTTACCCATCGTGCTGTTGAATGACTACATACCGTCATGTAACTTTGACTATAACTCGTGTTATGGAGATTAGCCTGTCTTTTGAATCTATGTCCATGTTGCGCCATGTTTTTTATTTTGGTTATTTTGCGCCTGGGCCAAGACGAAAAGATCACGTTGTTCTTATATACAAGCATAAGTGACATTTAACCAGCAAAGCTTGCAATATATGCAATATTCTGCAGGTATGCTGATTTGCCACAGCCCTCTCGATGGATTTTCAGTCAGTCCTTTAACATTACCTATTTGAAAAACAATCATATTGACTTGCAGGCATTTAGTGTTAACAGTTACCATCACATGCACAAAGGGTCGTAAACTGAAGAGCTGTATTGTCTACTTCTGCAACCTTGAAGACAGCCATATCCCACAAGATCAAGAGAAGATATTGATGCTTGTGATATGGTGGTTCACAGTGGACTGTATATTCCAGTCCATCCCAGTCAGCTGGACTTGGTAATTATTGTAGGAGCCTTGATTTACTGCCTTTAAAATCTGCCGGTACAAAGCTACCTTTCGTAAGAGCAGTCTTTCCATTGAACGAGCCTTTGTGGTAAACAAATGTTTTCTAGCCATGTCTATGTTTGTGCAGGTGCTGCTTTCTTGCTCTGCCATACAGTATTATGATGAATCCTTCGGCGGTGCAAAGGTTAACTGTAGATGGCCTTTCAGCTCATTTTATACAAATTCTCAGGTAGTGCTGGAAAGCTTACCCACAGTTTTCCACGACCAAGGAGAGAAGATGTTGTATCGCACACTGTGAGTGAATGAAAAAAGCAAGACACTTTGACTTCATACTACCAATAGCCAGCAATTTTGCCGACCACACAATTTATCCTATCTAAGCTGTTGCGCCACAGGTATGGCGAGAACTCCAACATCGGTATCAATAGTGTGGCTGCTTATTTTCTTGAAATCCTTTTAGCTGCTTCCGCGGAGCAACCATTATTGTATCTGCCTCCTCATGCAAACAAGGAGCAAATGAAGACACATCACAAGCAGGATACACTAAGACCGCTTCGTCTCCTGTAAAGTGCAGGGCGTTTCTCTGGAGTATTGCCATAATGTGATTGTGCGACATCTCATCTTTATCTGCGGAAACTGGTTCTTAGTTGACATCTTGTATGCAAGAAAGACAGCAGTTTGAAAATTAATGAAATAGTTCTCGTTTATTGGCCTCTACTCCCAAGAAATCTTGCCAGTTTTCGGTATGGCAATTGATGGACTGACCCGATGGTGGCTGTCTTTTCCTCGTTTAACCCTTGTTGAAGCTTTTAAACTGTCTGCCTTATACGTGTCCCACACTAAATCCACTCGATCAACTGAACAAAAAGTGGATATTACGTGTGGCTAAAGAACATCAGGCCTATAATGCTCACTGATCAGTGATAACCCCTACAACTTTAAGTATCTCCATCCAAAATGACAACACTGACTCCAAGTGTGAAATCTTTCACATGGGGAACGAATGCCTCAAAGCCAGTCAGTAGCTTTACAACCAAAATATTTGGCATAACCCCCACCCACTAAAATAAATACTTGAAATTTTATAATACCCACAGAACATACATGTGGCCTAGACTAACTAATGTTTGGCCATGGATCGCTTACTGGAAATAATCAGATGCAATAAGACAGTTAACTGACATAGAATTTGAAGGCAGTTCACGGACAAATTTGAGGACAGCCCATCGACAGACAGTTTGAGCTGGAGCAGCAAAATATGTGTCTGTATGTCTGTCTGTATGTCTGTATGTCTGTCACAAACAAACAAATTATTGTCCTTTGCTTAAACATTTCTTTTTCAGACTTAGGCGTCCCCAAGTCAAAACAACCCAAATTGGTCATCACAAAGAAAGTATATGGTGGTGATTTTGGACCACCCTGGTACCTCAGGTGATAAGCGTGTCTGACCAGTGTTCCAAGGTCCATGAGCTTGAACAGCAAAATCTGCTTGCCTGTCTGACTACCTGTCTGTCTGTCTGCCTGCCACAAGCATAATATTCTCCTTGCTTAAAACCTGACTTGTTCAGAATAACAATTATATATATGCTTACATGTAGCATAGACAAGCTTTTGTGTGTAAGCTTATACTTGTAATAAAATTGTGCTTTATCGCCTAAACAACATCCAGTTAAAGGAGCCAACTGCGCATGCGCATTTAAACCCGTCTGTAGGTCCCCGTTCCATAGACATGTTTGACTCTTTGATAGGAGCATTGGGTTTGACGCCGTTTACAATAAAAAAGAAACACAATATAATCTTTGTATTGTTTCAGAAATCAGTATTTAAGGCCTCCTCACACATAAGCGAATCCGTTCGACGAAGCCTTGCGAATAGAGTAAATTTGTGAATTCAAGCGAATTCTGAACGAACTTTTCGAAAATTTGTTACATAATCTTAAAATTTGACGATCAAGAACTATTTGTTGCGAATGGTTTACGAACACTAACTGTAATTCGCTAGAATGCGTTTGCTCACGTAAACAATACTTTTTGCGCCCATTAACGATAAGGAGCGATTAGATACGATTTGGTGCGCAGAGATACGAACGTAAACGCATCTTCGCGAATCCTCGCGAATGTCTCCGAATATTTCAGGAACGGCAATACCACATCCATTCAATACTAGACGAGCAACGCCTTGATTGCGCCCCTCCCCCGCACACACCACCACAGTACAGGGTATAGGTAAGTTTTTACAATATATATCTCCAGGTGAAGACAGCATAAAAACATTTTTTTATGAATTAAAAAAAGATCAACAAAATCTGCACAGCCTTGGAACTGTCAGCAAAAGAAATACATGTACTGGAAAGCTTCAACAAGTCTCACTCGTAATTCTGATATGGTGACTTGGTGTATTTGAAGAAGATTGTTGGCTCTAATAATTTTTCAGCGCGGTTCATTAAAATAATTCCCATTATAAAAAGATTGGCTATAACATTAATGTATTGCAACAGACTGCATGCTTGGTGGTCAACCCAATCACGGTTGACAGCTTTCCCCTTTTATTGCACGCCGGTGGGTCGGACCTCGGACTCTATGACGGTTCCGACTTAAAGACTTATCTATTGATGAGATGGTAAGGACCTGATGCTTCGGCTGTTGGTCGGGCCCATCCGGGTTTAACTGTTGGATTTCTTTTGCTCCAGTATCTATCAGTTTTATTTTCTGTTGAGTACTTATCTTTGCTTTATCTCCTTTTTATATTTTGATTTATATGTTCTAGGAGATGATGCATTGATAAGTTAGGGGTCTTTCATGCAAACCAAACATCTATGTGTCTTGATCCTCATTTGAACTAAGGGTGAGGTTGGCTCACCGTTAAACAAGGTTTAAACCCTCCTTTCATGCAAACCAAACATCTATGTGTCTTGATCCTCATTTGAACTAAGGGTGAGGTTGGCTCAACGTTAAACAAGGTTTAAACCCTCCAGTAAAATATTTTACTGACCGTTCCAGCTAAGGTTTATCTAGAACGGGATTTAATGCGCATGGCCTCAATGCGAGCTGAACGTTTCTTGTACTTCAACAACGGCTGAGTCTAGGGCGAGGGTTTGGTGCCATAGGGGTGGTTTTAGGCCCCCCCGGTGGCTTAGGCTGCTGTCCGTTTTAAGGCCGTGGTTCTGTTGTTGTTGACTTTTTGTTTATTGCTACTCCCATTGTGGGAGTCTGTAATTGTTCTGTTTTGTTGTACGTTACTTTATGTCCATTCTTGTATTGCAATCATCTTGATGGGGAAGAGAGAGCTGATTGCTTTGCTTAATTTGTCTTCCTGGTGTCTCGTGATGGTTGAGCGGCTCTTCCTCGCGGTGCCTCGGGGTTGTCTGCAGTTTGTGATTGTGGTATTTCCTGATCATACTCACTTACTATTTTAGAGTCCCAGCAAAATACTTGAAATGCCCGGTATTGAACCCGTGAACCCTAGTCTGCTGGGACTACACCACATATGTTGAGAGAGAGAGAGGGAGAGACAGACAGACATACAGACAAATACATGTATAGACTTAGACAGACAGACAGACAGACACACACACAGACAGACACACAGAGAAATACAATAGACACACACGAAGGCATTGTTCTCATCTGAGGGTGTTTAACATGAGCGGATCCAGTTCCCCACACCCTGTAAGGGAGCGCAGTGGCCTAGTGGTAGAGTGCTTGACTCGAGACCGAGGGGCCGCGGGTTCGAGCCTCAACGGCGTCACTGCGTTGTGGTCATTGAGCAAGACACATTTATCCTAGCTTAGTACTGGTTCAACCCAGGAAGACCCGTCCCCGTTTAACTGAAAGATTGCTGATGGGACGTAAAGAATCAAATCAAACCAAAAAACACACCTTGTAAAATCACAACGCTATACGGTAACCCGGATCCCCTAAAATTCACAAGACTACCAAGCGAGCATTCAATGCTGCGCCATTAAATGGCATTTCGCTGTCAGGCCGATGATGGCCCGCTTATAGCTCTCTCCCCTCATCAACTATACATGTAAGTTGGATTTGGATCAAAAACGTCGTAGGAACGCTTCGATTCGCATCAATTCGCTTTTTGTAGTTACAATACGTATTGATTGGTATGTAAGCGTATACCGTTCGTTTTCCGAACGTTATAATTCGCTTTCAAGCGTCGGATTCAAAACGCCTCAATGTGCAGATATACGCTTCATTTCGCAAATAATCGCAGAGATGCGTTTCTTGATCGTCATCTTTCGCTAGATATGCAAATTAGCTGACCACGATATGCAAATTTGTTCACATCTGCGATCTCTAACGTATGTTGACGAAGACTTACGATTGATAAACGCATTAAAGCGAATCGTTACGAATAACTGTGACGAACATTTATTCGTCAGAAATTTTTAAACATGCTTAAAATTTTCCGACGAACAACGCTAATTGTGCGATCACAAACGAATGCAGACGCATCCATGCGAACATCACCAACGATTTAAAACGTACATTTACGAACGATAACGAATTGGGCTTTAGTCCTATTCGTCAGTATGCGCATGATGACGTTGGATCGTTTTCGTCTATGTGTGAGGAGGCCTTTAAATGCGCATGCACAGCAAATAAAGAATGAAGAAGACCTGCATTAAAACGTAACTACAAATAATTAACATCAGTTATGTCACATTTTATCATTCTACATTCAACTTGACCCCTTATTTAAAGTCAAGCTATATAAAAGGTCTATGATATAAGCTTAAAATAAGGAAAATGCTTTGCGCATGCGCAGTAGGCATCTTCCAATGTGGTTCTATATCTTATTCTGCTTAGTCAGTCATGGTCTATAACTATGCCAACTTTCATGCTTGTATCCGGAATAGCACAATCAGGCCAAAATTTGGCTCTTAGCGGCCTAGCTATGTGGTGAGACTGCACCATCAACCACAGCACAGCTAGGCAACCATCAGTGGGTTGTACAAATGCGTCAAAAAATGCGTTGTAATAAAATTCCTCAATAAAACATTAGCTAGTTTTCCAAGAATAAAAAGCTAAGTGGTAATAGTTTTTGGATGTTTTTTACATGTAAATATGATAACAGTTGTTCCCCTCAATTTAGGCAGTTATACTAGAAACAGAACCTGCCATGGCAAAACTCCTAAACCGTGTTGGAGTTGCCATCCAAACCATGAATAAAAGCACCAATTGCTTGGTAGAGCCATAAACTGCAATGTTACCGATGTTTTGTGCGCCAGGTGTCATCACAAAAAAAATGCAAACTTATAAATAAATCATAAAGTCAACAGGTATAGTTTTTTCTACCTTTTCTGCTATTTTACGTCAGCTATAGTGCAGAAATTAGCCACAACCAGTTCGTTGTAGCAACAACCAGTGCTTTTACATTGACCAGTGTGATATTGTAATGCACTCGCCATAGGCAATAATTGTGCCAAACATGAATACCTTTTATCATATAAAAGAAAGAAAGTTCAAGTTGCATCCCGTATTACAGAATTTGACTAAATTTGACCTTGTCCTTTGGCTTCAAGGTCATATTGGTGATTTAATAATATACATTTAATCAACACACCATAGGCATTTTTTACCAAATTTGAAAACCTTTGGCAGAAATCGCGTTGTAAGCCATAATACAGATCAAAAAGAATATGACATGTTCACCTTGACCTATGCCTTGAATGTTATAATGGAGATCTGAAACATTTGTTGTCATCTACAAGCCAAAATCAATAATCACCTGTCACTGAATGACTACTTAAATTATAAAACTTACCATACATGCGATTCGAATTGATAAAATCTTCGTCATCTTTATTTGCTATGTTGTTTGTGAAGACTTCAATGTTCTTATCGAGGAAGGGAGAAAGGTTTTCATCATAGAGAGCAAAGTAGAGAAAAAAACTTTCATCGATTCCTTTCTGAAAAAGAAATGGCATCGTTGTTTACAGCGTATACTACAAAGCCATGTAGTAAAGTTGAGCACGATGTTTTTGGTATGTTTTGATAGACAAACTTTAATTTCAACAAACTTGCAATGTTTCTGATTGATAGAATTAAGGACGACTTTATGACAACTAGCATTACTGAACACGTATTAATTGACATACTAATCAATAGAATTAAATATTTTGCCAGTAGCGACTGAATTCCATATCAAGATGATCTATTTGAAGGTTTATGTGTTATTGAATTTATGAAGCGAGTTGGGAAATCGGTAAAATGTGAGGCTTGTCGAACATCTTATCGGTTTCCTGCAACGAATCTAATCAATTCAATAATACAGGAGCACGAATGTTAGATTCTATTAATCACATGACATCAAGATTACTTTTTTCTCTCATTTCTGGCCCAAAAATATTAAGTTTTTGTAACTATTTACGTAACGTTGTTATTGACGTTATTATCATACTGTTTCTTAAATCTGTTAACCACAAGTAGTGTATAGAATGTAACGCTTGACATTTCTTCTCTCAAAAGACGCGACGTCATATGGGTCTCGACGCGAGAAAACCTGTCTCAGGGGTTTTGCGAACAACACAGGCGCAGACCAGCCTGAGCATCCCGGCTGTCTGATTACCCCCTTTGTTATTCGCTTTCTAGAAAGTGTTATACGTAAATTTCTTACAAGTGAAATTTTAATTTTCTAGCTTGTCTCTGTAGCTGAGGAGACTGGTTTGAAACTCCCTTCGTCAGACACACCAAAGACAGGTTTTCTCGTTACAAGGCCCATAAGATAAAAGATCTTTAGATCTAGTTAGTGATATGTATTTCTTCCTCGCGATGTACTTGGTGTTATTATGGTAAATCCTGGTCATATACACATATTTTGGCTCAGCAAGGGCTGTTATAAGTTTAACAATAATAACATGTGCAAAGTTATTTATAGTTTCAACAATAAAGGCTACAATAACATGAGAGTTGTAACAGCATTGAATGCTGTATCACAGGTTTTAACAAGTTTGCTGTAAAGGTTGCAGCAATACTATTGTTGGGGAAGAGAAATCGCGTATCATGCAACAACACAAAAGTTTTGCATTGGAGAGGTGCACAGCTGGATTTTTGTATACCGATAGTCAAAATAGAGCTTGATATGAAACCACTGTAAAGCAATGCGACCAGAATTGCATTTTGCGCGGAAAATGCATTTTTGTTTGTTTTATAGATTAAGTCAAGTAAACTTTCTTAGCATAGAAAGTATGATATTTCCCTTATCATTAATTTTAAGGCTCTGTTTTGATCTTCAAACGGACCGTCTCATTTAAAAGATACATTTCAATACCAACAATTTATGTTATAGTTGAGAAATAACAAAAAATATTTTCCATTACGCATCCATATCTGGAAAACGGGTATAAAAAGCCATTTGACTGGCCGATAATACAATAATACACTATCAAATGCATTTAGAGTATGGACAGCTATTTGTGCACATAAAATAGTCTTCATAGGGACATAAGAAAATATACTGTGCAATTACATTTCTACATCTCAAACGGGAACAGACAGGATTTTAATGGTGATATGATAATAGTAATACGAGTGTTTCCATTCTTTTTTTACCACTTTTAAACGAAATTAATGTTTTCAGTAGCAAAAATCCCCTTTGTCCTGATAATGACCCTCTGTATCACAGCTGTTGTAAATATGGAAGACAAACACCCTTTAATCATCGATATATTTCATTTATGTGTTAAATTGTTCGTCTGTTGTCCATATTATTGACGAGCTAGCTGTCATGGCATAAATAACTAACTATCAAATTATGGTGGTTTTATTTTTTTACCTTTTATTTTTACGTCCTAGTTTGTCTTTGATAATTTAATAAATTGTCTTAAATACTGCCCAAATTTCTGTCTAACTTTATTCAGTGTTTAAACTCATTCGTTTTTAAAGAAATGTTTATTTATTTTCAGATACACCACAGAATTACCTTTGCAACCATATAAAATCCTGCTCTATTCGCGTACTTTTCAGGTGCAAGGGTTAGCAATTGTCATACCTTGGTTCACCAACTACAAGGTATAGTTAATGTTATAATTAAAACATGTGCAGCTATAAGAGTTTCTAAATCAGACCATCGGTTATGAAAAAAGGGTGCAGACAAGGTGTTTAATTTATTTTATGAGCCAGTTGACCTTACAAATAAGCTCAAAGTAACTTTAATCTAAACATTTCTTAAGAAAAAGAGGCTGTACAAGTTCGTCAGAGTCTACACTTGTCAAAATGCCACATTGTTTGAAATCAAGTGTCACGCTCATCTATTGTGGGGCCTCTTAACAAAAGAATACTTGTCTAATCGATACATTGAGAAAAGTGGATGTTAAATTGTATGGGTCAATTAAAGTAAGGGACAGATTCATAAAAGTTAGAAAGACAGCTAGGGACCAGAATCGATACACTCAAGTACCACACCTGTCCCTGGATACCAAATGGTTAAGTATAAAAATCACAAACATCACAAACAAGAGCCAAGAGGTTAGCCCTTTCCCTTCAGGTGACCATAAGCTGCTCCAATAAGTTTTCATATTCTATCAACATATCAAAATTCATTATCATACCTTATCTTCCTTTTAATATATCACAGAATTGACCCTTGTGCTGCTAGATGGACAAACAGACGGAAGGATAGTAACTTTATAGTATGTTATGGTGAAACCGCTCAAGGACTGAAAAGCATCTAGTTAGGAACTTATCCTAAGGATTATCTTAGGCGTTAGCTTTCGCACCTAGGGTTTAAAACGATGGCTGGTTCATGACGTGCTGTAACTGCATTGACTTTCCTTGTGAGGAGAAAAGTTTTACCTTTTTTCTGCTATTCCATGATTTTTTCTCTCTGTTTCTGATAATGGTCAGTCAAGATTGAAAAAATGCTCACTGGACCTTTCTTATAACAAAACGGACAACTTGGGCATTGCTCTATAGTAAAATTGTAAAGTGTCCGTTACGATTCAAGCTTAACATGTACGATGGGTAGTTAAAGTCACATGTCTTGAGCATTGAAATAACCATCTGAAATAGATTTATGTCTATGTACTACGTTCATGGAGGGCTTTTCACAATTGTAAAATTGTCTTAGTCTGCTGGCGCATTTATCAATATCTCAAGTTTTCCCAAGATATAAGGGCTTTGCCAGACGCCAACTGAGGCACAGAGCCTAAAATGACGTATAGAAGTAGGAACTGCAAACAAAAGATGCCACCAAAATTGCGAAGGAGTTTGAGTGTAATTCGACAATTAGCCATGGGTAGTGCTGATTTAATAAAGTCGTTACTCACTTACTAACTTACCTTCAAGTAATTACCTCATTTACAACTCCAGTATGGGCTTGCACCAAACATTTGCAAGCTGACTGGCTTATTGATAAGACCAATGAAGAGTTCGGAGGAACATCAGAGTTTCAAATACAGACAAAGAGGAAGCCATATTTGAAAGGCAGTTATGGAGAAATGCATATGGAAGTCGTATCTTATGTCTCAAATAATAATTGAGAGAAGATGCTCCTCTTCATCTAAATAATTAAAATGAGGATTTCAGGCAAGAAAGATGTACTTAACTATACAAGTCTAGCGTTTTTTGTGGGACATAGGCAAACAGCGAGGACCCAGGTCAGACGCCGCAGAACGTGACATCTGATCAGGGTCTCCACTGTTTGCTCATATAATGTTCTATTATAATTTGAATAAGAATAAAAGTTACCACATAACACCCCTACAATTTAAAATAGACTCGTCCTGTCAATAGAGAGTTCAATAGTAAAGTTCACTTGGCTTAAATGGGTTAATAATCAATCAAAAAAGTGGAGAAACACCTCTTAAATGTGACAGAAGATGTCACTGTATCAATTTGAGGGCTAACCGAATATTTCCTATTAACTTACTTGTTTTCGAAAAAAGATCGAAATAGCTATAATGAAACATTGCAACCCCTCTCATATATTAAAAAATAGTATGAGCTCAACCAAAGGCACTGGCTAATTAAATAAGCCAGTATGGGACCTTTTGTGCGTTGCACGTGGTTCGCATTATCTTTCAGACCGGATTCATAGCATTGTCAATAGCGAGTCCGACTGCAGATCCAGGGGTCGCGAGATCGTTCTGACCTGGTCACATACTTTCGTGGAGATTAGTGTCATTCTCCTCATGCTGCTATTCCAAGATGGGTCTTTGTCAGTTAAATTTGAAAGAAAGTGCACGAAATACAGGTTAATCGCGTAGTCATGCTTGCCCAGGAAAAGTGTGGTAAGGCAAAGGCCGTGTCGATTTAATCAAAGCTGCTAACTGGGACGTAATACCTCAAACAAAACAATCCCTTAGAAACAAGTAAAAGCGTTCCCAAACGGCATTTCTCAAATGAAATAACAAATAACAATTTTCTAAATATAAATAAGAAAAGCAAAATTCTTTCAAAGTGAAACAATTCTCAGAAGAAAGTGGTATGATGATAATTGTTACAAGAATAACTTAATGGAAGGAAATGACTTTTCAGATACTATCTATGGCTAATGATGATAAATTGAAATTAAGAGCAAAAAAAGAAACTGATATTCGCCGTATGAGGCGTTGGCATTAAATTACACATATGCATTTTTGAAGCCAGCCTTTAATGAATCTTTAGATTTTTGCAACAGGTCATAACCTCATGATTGACACGAATTTAATTGATAGCTGCCAAGCTTACTTGCCTGTGCAATACGCTTCGAATACCGAACTCATTCGCCAGAAGTGACACTGATGTTATTATTGACAGCAAGCCACACCCAAGTCGCACGTACAAAACAAGCCTCTTTTATGCTCTAGTGGCTGCCCGTGATCACGCTGGCTGTTTTGCGTTTCAGTTTACACTCGGACAAAAACGCTAATGCGATTACATATTAAATAAGAAAAAATTTAATTGTTTCCTAAATCATAAATACTTTCTATATTTCAGATATTTATAATAAAACGTAGATATACGAGGGTCATCCAATAAAGAATGAGACTTTCTTAATAGTCTGAAAATCTGTATGTGCATTTACCTAAGATTCACCATAATAATAGTATAACATCTTAGCAATTCAGGAATATAAACAATATGTTTTTGATTGATCAGTTGCCATAGTAACGGGATGTTTTGTGGAAGGACTTGGAGATGCATGGCCACGTTTACACTAATTTTTGCATACCCACGGTCATTCAAAGTATTTTATTTTCGCTCATAGATAGCATTTAACCTCTTTATATCATTTCTATTAATGAACAATCTTAGTGTTGCACAAAATGCTACAAAAGAAAACATAAATATGCATATCCTTTATTTTGGATGCCTAGCAACCAATTTACTCCATTTTTTTATAAACACACTACTTTGCGTTGCTATGGTAACTATGTTAGGGAAGGATACCCTACAAAATGTATCCCTATGTGTAGGTGACTATAATTAGGTATAGATGAACAGGACCCTGTTTACTTAAATTGCATTTGACTATTTGAGATAAACTTAATAAGTCAAGAGGTCAGTGAAAAATATCAGTTATTTCTTAAAAGCCTGATTTTTAAAGCTTTGTTTCCATGGTAATAGCTCAAGACTCTGAAACATTACTTTCCCTATTGGTTAAAGATAGATTGCATGGGAGTATATAAGTATTCATAGGAAAATAAACTATACAGCTTAATCTGTTGCCATGGTGATCACCTATACTGAGCCGGCTACGGATGTTTGCCTAGTCTTCTAATGTTGCCTAGCAACAAAAATTGGATCTTTGTAGCTCATCGAGTATGGTACATGAGAATAGCTAAAAAAACGCTAACTTTAGATGAGATTTCATAAGTCTAGCATGTAAACTCACTGCACTATTGAAAAAGTCTCATTCTTTATTGGATGACCCTCGTAAGCAATAAATTCAATTTTGGTCTGTTCATGGAATCATGGATGCTTTGAGTCTCTTGCAAAATTAACGTGCAGCATCACTTACTTTGCAAGAGACCCGAAGTATTCATGATTCCATGAAAATTCCAAAAATTCAATTTAATTTTTAAGTAGACACAATTTCATGTTAGCTTTTAACTTAACACCAGTGTAAGTTAATAAATAAAGTGCATACCTGTCGGTCTGTCACGCAATCTAATTCCCCAGATCTGCAAGACAAGGCTGGTCCAACTAGTCCTGCTGCAGTGTGAGCTTCGGTATCAAGAGACGACCAGTATAAAAATGGTACACATGCGTGGTCCTCATCTCCAGGACTAACAGCCTTTGGTACTGTATAAGTGTACATATTTGTTTCACCCGGTTCTGCGTATTTCACAGGTTCTGTAATCAACAATGTTGCATGTATATTCAACTGATAATTGCTTATGGGATTCTAATATGCATTGCAGTTTTGAGCGACGCTGCCTGTGCGATTGCGCAGACTTTACCCTGCAGCATACACTGCTCACTTACACAATACGTGTGTAGAGATGAAGTCGCAAACCAAATTTTAGTCTGCGGTTTCAGCTGAGTAGGTCAGCTTGAATGCCTATACTAGAGCTATATGCGAGAAGTACTAGAAGTTGAAACTCAATTAGATAACGACCATTTGATTTTTATGGAGGGGCAGGAAGATTACATTGTTCCTTAGTTTTTTCTGCAGCCCGTAGCCTTGGCATTTTATCTCTGCGTGGTATGATCCTTGGTTTTCCCCACCGATGATAATATGTATTATAACAAAAGAAAAAACGTGTATTATATTTTTTTTGATAGTGACCTGGAGATGGATACGACACTTATCAAACACCTTGTTATGCAATAAGGAGGTACAATAATTGATTTAGGTCTAACCTGCCATTTAAATAATTTTCATTAGGTACAACATTAATTCTAGCTTCAAGGAATCTTTATTGACTGGAATTACTCTTTGATTATCTGTTTGCCGTTTGGATTGTCCAAATTTATTCATAGATTGAGCATGACAAGGTCACATGAGCTGAGCTTTAGTAGCGCGATTTGGTACCAGTAAAATGCATTTTAACCCCAAGTGGCTTTGGCTGTTTTCCGTTCTAAGGCGGTGGTTCTGTTGTTGTTGATTCGTTGTTGATTGCTACTCCCTTTGTGGGATTCTGTAATTCTATGTTTTGTTGTGCGTTACTATGTTTCCATTCTTTTTTTGCAATCATCTCGATGGGGAAGAGAGAGCTGGTTGCTTTGATTTGTTTGTCTTGCTGGTGTCTCGTAAATATTGTGTGCCTTTTCCTCACGCCATCATGCCACGGATTTGTCTGCAGTTTGTGATTGTGGTATTTCCTGATCTTACTCACTTACTATTTTTGGTCTAGTGATTATCTTATGCTTGTGTGCAGTTGATTGCCTGATTGGATGTGCTCTTGCGGTGGCGAGTGTATTTGTTGTATTATTGTGTCGTGATTTAACAACAAAATATTCTAGGGTGAAGGTTTGGCGCCTGTAAAATGTATTTAAGCCCCCAATGGTTTGGGCTGCTGTCTGTTCGAAGGAGGTGGTTCTATTGTTGTTGATTTATTGTTTAATGTACCTGCCATACTTTGTAGAAGTCCTGTGTATGTCTTTGTTATGCATTACTTTGTGTCCATTCCAGTTTTGCAATCGTCTTTAAGAGGTAGAGAAAGCTGGTTGCTTTGCTATTACTGTCTTACAGATGTATTGTTCCTATACCTGTTCTGTGGCTCTTCCTCGAGGTGCGAGGGGTTGGTCTGCAGTGTGTGAATGTGGTATTTCATGATCATACTCACTTACCTTTTTTAATTCAAGTTGAAAAAACCCTGCTAAATGCTGGTGTAAAATCTAACCACACATACTTTTTGCGTATGTACACATTGAGGCTGTGTTTGACACCGGCGTTTTGCAGACTGCCCAAAATGTACCTTAATATTGTTAATATCTATCACTTCTCTAATACTCTGTTTCTCTTTTACTCTATTTCCCTTGTTCTTGCAATTTTTCAACCAATTTTTCTTTCTCTTTCATTGCTTAAGCAGGCGGTACAATGACTATTTTCTTATCTTGTGGTCCGCCCAAGATTTATCCCAGTCCTGACTATTTTCTCCCAAAAAACTCTCCCCCTCCCCAATCAAAATCAAATGGTCGCTCCTAATATTTCAATACATGTACTGTCAAGAAAGAACGAAAAGTTGTGGAAATAGAAAATAACTGGTGAATGTCATTTGGTATCAAGTTCATCAGGCAAATTCAGGGAACTTTTTTTAAATTTGAATCGCAAGGATTGTCAAGCGATTTAACATGCAGTCTTGAAGCTGAGCCTGCTAAACTTGATTTCAAGAGATGCGAATTTTGGTATTTTTGTCCGTTTTCAACGTGTTTCAGGAAGCGCAGTGGCTCAGTGGTAGAGTGCTTGACTCAAGACCGAGGGACCGCGGGTTCGAGCCTCACCGGCGTCACTGCGTTGTGGTCCTTGAGCCAGACACATTTATCCTAGCTTAGTACTGGTATAACCCAGGAAGACCCATGCCTGTTTAACTGAAAGATTGTTGATGGGACGTAAAGAAACAAATCAAACAAAATCAACAAACTAGCGAGCGTGACGTAATTATCGATTTTTCTGTCGATTCAGCGTCATTGACGACGTCATTCAAAACTGCAACGTCATGATGATATGATAAAGGCACAAGTCATGAGATAGGTTGTCTATCAAGTCGTGCATCAATGCAGTCAATGTGATAAGTAACTGATGATTTTCAGTGGATAAATTATGCTTTGCTGTTGTCTGCTGTCTATGCAATATTCTTTACGGAACACAATCATAGTGTCAAATATGTTTGATCGATATCATGATTGGCAGTCCTGATCTTGGTTCATACTGTTTGCAGATGAAAACTTGTCGCCACTAGTAAGTAAAAACCTTTACTTAAAATGCTTGTGTAAAATTGCATGAAATTTTAAATCCGTGTAAATTGTACTCGTTTCATTTTTTAGGATCTAGTTAAAGTTATACTGTCATAAGCAAGCGTATCATGTACCTTAAAACATATGTCATAATATGTCATAATATTTTTTGATATCAGTAGATCTTACCATTATCGAAACTGATATAGATTTTTGGCTATTCATAACGCCACGGGCAAAAACGTCTTATGGGATAGTGCATTCTTTAACTGATTAACACACAGACACCCAGTGCTTAGTACAACTGTTTAAAGGCATTGTTTCTTGCTCAGGAATACCATGGAAGAACATCGCTGGTGAAATTAAAACCTACAATCAGTGCTCCATAAGGTTCTGTTATAAAGAGTTTAAATACCTTAAGAATTAACATGAGTGTGAGGATGGGGTAAAAAGAACTTCCTGAGAATCACCAATTTTATTACGAGGATGGCAAGTAATGACAATTTTTGGACCTAGAGTATCCCATCCCCACACTTATGATAGAGTCTTTTTTGCTGCTCACCGTAAATACCGCATTAAATGCTTGAAAAAGGTTCACAAAAGTTCTTTTTTACGCTATAATGTGCCATGACATGGTGACGTCACCTTAACGTGTCAATGAGGTCACTTGTCTTTCGACATGGGGCTGTTAATTTTCATTCTTCCCACGGGTTGGTTTGGGGTATGCGAGATAGAGTTTTCTTGCACACCTTATTAGAATTTCTGGTTTTTGGGCACATGAGAAAATTATATCTCAAATGATCCATATCAACCAGCATAAAAAATATACTGTAAAATCGGAAATTTTCGCGAGAATTTTACTTTCGCGAATAGCGATAAAAGACATATTTGTGGCGTTGAAAATTCGTGACAAGGGCGTGATATACCTAAATCAGTAAACGACAGAGTGGTTTCGCCAATTCATGAGGATTTTATTTTCACGAAACTTCGCATATGCGAAGTTTCGCGAAAATAAAACCCTCGCGAAAATTTCCGAATTTATAGTAAATGAACGGCTGCACGCTGACCGCACATCGATCTGTGATGCCGTTTAAATGTTAAAACGACGTCACCATGTCGCATGTATGTCCCATCTAATAAGGGTATATTGGGGTTTGTGATGTTTTTATATCTGTTTTTTTTTCAATATAAAATGAGGTATTATGGTGAGCAAGAATAAGAATCTTTTGTTTGTGTGAGAATGAGATAGAAATATTAGATCCTTGCTATCACCGTTTGTTATCACCGTGTAAGGCTCATGACACCAAACAATAGTGCTCAGGACAGATTTTTCTATCCCAACCTCACACTCATCATATTATACAATTGATGCATTCTTTTGAGGTTAACATCAGGATTTGTCAACCGGAGAACAGTGGTGTTCACGAGGCGAAGCCAAGGTGAACATCACTTTCGAGGGTTGAATAATCCTGATGTTTACCTCAAAAGAATGCACCAATCGTTTTGTTATATGACACTGCCTCTTTTCCTAGTTTTATTTAAATATATTCATATTAAAAAAAATGCTTGTGGCCATGTTCCTTGGCTATAACCAGTACTGGCCGGGTGGGTTTATGTTTTTTGTAAGTTTATGTCCAGGAGCACCCGAAGGCTCAACCAGCAGTGGTAATTGTTTTAAAGCGTCCCAGAAGATGGGGCCACAGCTTAAAGTAAGTAAGGGTGCAAAGATCAGGAGTCGATACAATCAAGTACCACAACGACCCAGGATACCAATGGAAAAATTCCAAACTCACAGTTAGACACCACAAACGAGAGCCAAGAGGTCAGCCCTTTCCCAGCAGGTGACCACAAAGCACATATAAATAGACGCGCACAAAGACATAGCAAACATAAGACAGAACAAAAACATCAAAGATCCACAAAAGAAGTACCACCTTGGAACGGTCAGTAAAATATTTTACTGGAGGGCTTAAACCGGTTTAACAGCGCGCCAAACTCACCCTTAATTCAGATGTGGTCAAGATACATAGATATTTGGTTTCCATGAAAGACCCCTAACTTATCAATGCATCATCTCCAAAACATATAAATCAAGATATAACAAGGAGATAAAGCAAAGATAAGGACTCAACAGTAAATAAAACTGAATACCGGAGCAAAAGAAATCCAACAGGTAAACCCCCATGGGCCCGACAAACAGCCAAAGCATCAGGCCCCTACCATCTTATCAATAGATAAGTCTTTAAGTCGGAACCATCATAGAGTCTGAAGTCCGACCCACCGGCGTGCAATTAAAGAGGAAAGCAAAGTTGCCAACCGTGACTGTGTTGACCACCAAGCATGCAGTCTGTTGCAATACATTAATGTTATAGCCAATCTTATTTTAATGGGAAATAATTTTAACGAACTGCGCTCAAAAAGTATTAGAGCCAACAATCTTCTTCAATTTATACACCAAGTCACCATAGAAATCAGGTTCCGAAAGTCCCTTGCGCAAAAGAGATTCAAGTCCAACTTGGAATTTAGATATCAAATCAAAGTATCGTCTATAAAATTTTGAAAATGTTTTGTGAAGTTTATGATACCGATAGCCTTGTTTAAGAAGTTTCTGAGTTAACAATTTATTGTGAGTGTTGAACTCAGCAACAATGCTAGATGCTCTAGCAAAACGAATGAGTTGAGAAATATAGACTCCATAGGATGTAGAACGAGGAACATCACCATCTAAAAATGGGAAATTGACAATTTCAAAATCAAAGTCGTCACGTTTATCATATATTTTGGTAGAAACAATATAAAAACCCTATTTTGGTACATTTAAAATTCAGGTGAAATTTGAATAAACATAAAGCTCGAAATTTTAATGCGACCAGTTTGTCTACTTATTATTTTTCTACTCTTTACACTACTTTACCTCATAATTTAATTAAAGATAAACTTATTGATCTTATTGAAAGAATCTTCCAGAGAGAATGCTCTCCTAGCTCTGCATGTAATGACAGAAATGTATTTTATACTTCGGAAAAACCTATAAAATATCATGCATGATCATGTTAAAATGTATTTGATGCGCTGGCCTTTTTGTTGGACAACATTTTTATTCCAATTTGACACCAAGCTGTAAAGACAAGTATTTGGGATCCCTATGGACACTCCCCTGGTTGCTGATTTATTCCTGTTTTGTTATGAGAGGGACTAAATGATGTCTCTTTGCGATGATAAGCAGGCTGGTGTTATTGATGCGTTTAACACTACTTCTAGATATTAAGACGATATTTTAAATATTAAAAATGTTTATTTTTACAATATGGTAAGTCAAATATACCCTTCAGAGCTCCAACTTAATAAAGCGAATACCTCTGATACCGAAGCAGCATTTTTAGATTCAAATTTGTAAGTTTCTAATGATATTGTTTCTGCCTAAATTTATGATAAACGTGACATTGTCAATTTCCCGTTCTTAGATTGTGATGTTCCTCGCTCTACATCCTTTGGAGTCTATATATATCAACTCACTTGTGTTACTAGAGCATCTAGCCATGTTGCTGCCCTCAACACTCGCAATAAACTGTTAACTCAGAAACATTTTAAACATGGCTATCGGTATCATAAACTTTGAAAACCTTTTCTTAATTTTATAGATCAAACCATGATTTGATATCTAGATTCCAAATAAGACTTAAATCTCTCTTGTACCAAGGACTTTTGAAACCTGATTTCTATGGTGACTTGGTATATAAATTGAAGAAGATTGTTGGCTCTAATAATTTCTCAGCGCAGTTTATTAAAATTATTACCCATTATAAAAAGATTGGTTATAACATTAATGTATTGCAACAGACTGCATGCTTGGTGGTCAACACAATCACGGTTGGCAACTTTGCTTTCCTCTTTAATTGCACTCTGATGGGTTCGACTTCAGACTCTATGATGGTTCCAACTTAAAGACTTATCTATTGATGAGATGGTAGGGGCCTGATACTTTGGTTGTTTGCAGAGCCCACTGGGGTTTACCTGTTGGATTTCTTTTGCTCCTGTAATTAGTTTTATTTACTGCTCAGTCCTGTTCTTTGCTTCATCTCCTTGTTATATCTTGATTTTTGTGTTCTGGGAGATGATGCATTGATACGTTAGGGGTCTTTCATGCAAACCAAAAATTTATTTGTCTTGATCCACATCTGAATTAAGGGTGAGGTTGGCTTAAGCCCTCCAGTAAATATTTTACTGACTGTTCCAAGCCGGTACTTCTTTTGTGGATCTTATATGTTTTTTTCTGGCCTGTGTTTGCTATGCATTTGTGAGCGTCTGTTAATATGTGGCTTGTGGTCATCTGCTGGGAAAGGGCTGACCTCTTGGCTCTCGTTTGTGGTGTCCTACCATGAGTTTGTCACTTTTCCATTGGTCTCCTGGGTCAGGTATGGTACTTGATTCTATCGATTCCTGATCTTTGCACCTTTACTTACTTTAAATAAAACTCAGGTGAGCGAGTTAGGGCCACTTGACCCTCTTTTTTTTATCTAGAGTTCTGGCAGCCCTTTTGTTACTTAGAACAAGACCAATTGTGCAATAATGTAGGAAGGCATAATATCCAACATTTCCGCGAAATTATATTGCAGTCTGACTCATGTTTCAGGGCAGATATATCGTGTTAAGGTATTTTTTATCTAGTGCTCTACTTTCCATTTTATTCCCCGCAGCAGAGTCACATGTGCAATTGACAGAGGGAATCATCAGAAATATTTCTGTGAAACTATTTTGAACTTTGATCAGTGATTTTTGGGGGAAATGTCGTTAAAAGATAGTTTTTAACTAGAGCTCTGGCTCCTGCGTATATTTCAAATAATTTGTCCATTTATGAAGTTATTAAAAGTAGCGAGTAGTCTCTAATATAACCTGAGTCTGGGGTGTCGTAAAGCTGTGTTTTTAAGCTTAAGTACAAAGCTGAGAATACTCTCAACACTTTCTAGTATATTTATACATATATTCTAGACACCATTGTGTTACCTATGTTGCCTTATTTATAAATCAACCGCGATAATATGTATTCATTGTAGTTATAAATTAATTACATTATGCGAAAAATAAAGAAACTGATGCCCATTCCAATGCAATGTAAATGGTTGAGTAGAAATTGTGTAAGCAAGTACAAGTAACATGCTGCTAAGCATATCTGAATATTTGTTTCACTAAACTCTATCGCCAGTTACAAGTTTAAAGATACCTTCAATATTTAAAATTGGAAGTTTACCACTAGAATATAGAGCGTCATTATATATTTAGGGTTGAGGAGAATTGTTTTTTCGTATATGCAATCTATAAAATCATTACATACTGTTTCGTTTAAAATATAAAAAGTAAGAAAGATGGCAAAGATTAGAAATCAATACAATCAAGTACCACACTTGACCCATGATACCACATTGGTTAGTGACAAAAAACACAATTAGATATCACAAAAAAAGAGCCAAGAGGTCAGCCCTTCTCCAACGAGTGACCACAAGGCAGCCATGAACAGACGCGAAAGCATGACAAACACAAGACTAGATAACACATATGATCTACAAAAGAAGTACCGCCTTGGAACTGTCAGTAAAAATAGTTTACTGGAGGACTTAAACCGGTTTCACGGTGCCAACCTCACCCTCAGTTTAGATGAGAATCGAGACACATAGATGTTTGGTTTGCACAAACAACCCTGATTTATCCAGGTATCATCTCCTAGAACATATAAATCATAGTATAAAAAGGAGATAAAGCTAGAATTCAACAGTACATAAAACCGTATAACGAACCAAAAGAATCCAACAGGTAAACCCAAGTGGGCCTGACAACAGCCAAAGCACCAGGCCCTTTTATCTCATCAATAGGTAAGTCTTTAAGTCGAAACCATCCTAGAATCTGAAGTCATGAAACCGCTCACAAGCGAAAGTACATCTCACATATGTTTGCAATTGGTGTTTATGTCTAGCTCAAATATTTAAAGCTCAAATGATTTCATTGATACTTTTGAAAAATACCCTATCAGTCTTGTATTTTGTGTTCTGCTATTTCAAACGTAAGAGGGTAACATTAAAACAAGCCGTATACAGAACATTGACAACAAAAAACACAGTAAAATGGATTTCTAAAGCCTCCAAGACATGCCTCTGACTGCAAATAGTCCTGGTAGCAATATAACTTAAAATTTGAGATTTTGTGGTTACTTATAAATGATTCAGAAGTAATAAAAACAGAACAACAACCTTAGAATGGACATCAGCTAAGTAATATATATATTTTTTTTTTTGGGGGGGGGGGGGGCTTAAATGTATTTTACTTGCGCCATATTTTGCTCTGAATCATGTTATTGCTAAAACACAAAAAAGTTTAGCTCGCATAGAGCCTTCCTAGCTTACGCATTTCAACATCACAACATAACAGAGAGTAAACACACTATAATAAAGCAAAAAAAATGTCTCACTAATAACAGCAAATTGTGCATAAAAATGTAAAAGACTCATCAACAACCCTTAAAAGGGAAACAGACTAGTCTCTTTGATAAGAGTTGGAGATTCCATTTGACCTAAATTAGCTTTATCTATTTACAGGCAAAATCTTCACACTTGATTTTTTTTTTTTGAAATTGGCACACTGAACACAATGTTTTGCTCGAGTCAAGGTTTCAACTGTCATTTGTTACATGTAAACAATAGCGGTTATATTCAAAGATTTGTAATCTGGTGGAATTTCCTAGATATCTTGAAATAATATGGACTATTCCATATGCGTTTTAAAGAATTACAGGTCGATATTCTAAATTATGATGATTTTTCCCTAATGTGTGTTTACATTTTAGTAGACAGTTAATGACATAAAGAAATGCAGCATTAACTAGTATTTCATCTGGATCTTTACTGTTAGCCCCAGTACATGAATACAGTGATCAATTGAAATAAGTAATATTTTCTAAAGGATAAATTTGAAATATGAGATTGTCTATTCAAGTTAAATGTGTTCTAATATTTTGCTAAAGTGTGATTTATGCCTAAATAACGACTAAAAGAAACTTCACTTCTTTAGCAAGATGCATATATAACACCTCATATATCCTAAATATTGAGACTGAGAAGTCCAGAACAAAATCTAAATGCAAACTTAGATGTTCATAACTGCCAACCAGCTTTACAAAATGATTGATCTCACCTCCTTTCATGAATGTTCCATCTTCCTCTTTAGCCATTATAACCCCTTCCAGTTGAAATGAAATGGGAAAGTGTAAACTGTTCTTCAAATGCACGAATACGGTATCTCCCTCTTCAAAAGAAATGACTGGGCCTAGTAAACCAAAATGTGCAGGACGCACTGTTTCTTCAGTCATATCTTTGTCCTTGTAGCCTACAAACTGGGCCTTGAAGTAACAACCGCCAATAATGCCTTCTTTTTTACTGAAATATTGCGCTGAATATCTGAAAATAAATGAAAATAAAACTATTCAATTTTATGTTATTTTATTCATTAACATTGTTATTCTGATGAAATTTCCTTTGAATGTTGAAAGAACGAGTATGGAAATGACCATTGCGCACTTTAAGGGATCACATATAGAAATGTCCAAAGTCTGTCCCTTCAGAAAAAAATCTTTGCAAATAGTGCAAATAACCTGATGAAATGCCACCCTAGCAGTGCAGCACCACATAGAATGACACTTTTTGCCAAGGTACATGTGAATGAAAAGGGTTAACATTTAATTCGATACTGAGCACTGTAAGGGTGTAAAAACAAAATGTGCTGGTGTTTTTGGCATTTAACATACATTAACTAGGAGTTATTCTTTTTTGCATTATTTGTTGTTAACAATGATATCAAACCTTTTTCACTTTTGCTGAGCACATAAAGTTTAATCTAATTAGAATTTGCCAAACTTGATATTACATTATGATAATAGGGCTTTGCCCGGTGTGATAATAGTGTTTGCTTTATAACTGGAGAGAATTCTGTCTCCGGACTGGCCTAATGTGTCTTCATAAATTTCTATGTCTACCTGAAAACTGGTCTAAACTACAGGGTGATACAGGATGAAAAACCAGCTGAAACTAGTTACCAGAAGTAAATATTTTGACACTTCTCCAAAATCGTCCTCTAAAGAGCTAAAACTAGTATGATGAGTATGAAACTAGCATGTGCTGCATGAAATTGACATGGTTTGCCGTTTTACCTCCGACCTCCCAACTGGTAAATTAAACACTTCAATGAATTGAATAACAGTTTCGTTTTGTTTTCATTTTTCTTTGTTTTATTTTATTTTTTCAGTCAACATACAAATAATTCATATACATTTGAAAATATAAAATACTACATTTAAAATATTTTAATAACAGTTGCTTAAACTTGTGAGACTTGTCAGAGAGTCCATAGGTTGAACTAGAGTTCAACAACAAAACTGAAAGTAGAACATTTTCATTTATAGTTAAATAGTCATATCATAAAACAGATATTGACCTAAATTTTGGTAGACATAAGGATTTATCTAATGTTAAATATGATATTCAACTTGGAGTTGGCCTTGGTTAATATCACTATTTGGGGTAGATAATACTCATGCGTACCTCGTGGAAGTCAACAATTGATTATAATTATGTAAATAAACATCTTCTGTATGGCAAAGATGTTTATCCACTGCGGCTAATATAAATACATGTTGCACAGCCTTCCCATAAAATGAAATTACAAACCACTAGACATGAAGAAATATTGCATGCAATTCAGAAAATTACATCAGAACTTCCAAGTATTTTTACGTGATTGAGCCATAAATTCAATGGTTTCAATGAACTAAAGTGGCAGGAATTACCAATGATATATTTTATATAATTAAACAATTGATGATGTATGTTTTGGTAGACATGAAACATTATTTTACACTAAAATTCATCATATTGCGGGTCAATATGTAATTTACTGTTCAATAGCTCTTAATATCAAACCTCAACATAAGCCAATAATTGTAAATGTATAATGTCATATAGTTTATCTAGAATAAATTTCATATTGTCCGCAGTATATTACAGAGTGAAATCGTTCACAAGTGAGATACGCTTTTTGTAAGAGCTACTTTGCTGTTGTAGATTCTTGATAAGTGACATATTTAGTAGCATTGGGAGCTGCCCTATCAACTGAGATTAATATGCAAGACCCACGTCTAATATTTGCTAACTAGAATGAACTCTAGGTATTTAAATTGAAAACAATGTTTGGGTGGCAAAACTGAGTGTTTCAAAATATCTATCAATGTGGTAATTAAAACAAGAGACATAAATAGCTTTCTTAAAAAGAAATAAGATGCTAACATACTTGTAAGTTCTCTGTCAAACAAAGCCAAACTTTACATATTTCACTGTAAATAATGACTAACGCGGATCAAATCTATTAATTCTAACCTGAGACTACTACACAACAAAGTAGCATATTACCTTGCAACAAGGGAGCTAATTCACTTACGTTGTGCAAGGGTCTTGGGATTTATGAAAACGATCTTGGCGAAGCCTAGTCACCGTTGTGCACACCTGTGTCTCAATAATATTAAATTGTATTAGTATCTAAAATTTTATTAAAATGTAACATATCGTTCAAGAGTTTTGAGCATTTTTACTATTTGACCACAACCAGCCAAAATGTTGCTTGACAAAACTTGTCACCATTTTGCATACCAGTCTCTGGAAAATATTGATATAAATAAGTATGCAAATGTGATCCCAATATACTAAGAGGTTCAAGAGTTATGAAGATGTTCACTTACTCACCACAACTGCCTGGACTGATGCTCAGCAAACCCTGGTCCATTTAGAAAGGTGGTTTTGCATGCCAGTGGTTAGGAACTATTGACATGCATATGTTTGTATTTTTTTAACAAACTATACCATGTGGTTCAAGATCTAAAGTTATGCACATTTTCACTAACTGCTTACAGACTGATGGAATGACTGACTCGCATCGTGATTATAGTGCAGACATAAGAGCTGTGCAATACCAGCACACCCTTACTAATAGTTATTTTTACCCACAAAGCGAACTGCTGATAGCGGATAACTGATTGCGGATTAAATTTTAGGGAACATATCAACATTCATTTTGATGCCAAAATTACTAAAACACCGACTCAGGATGTATTGTATATACTCACTGCGTTTGCGGCAATCATGAGCTCAACTTTTTAACAGAACTGTTTTATATGCCCCCAAAGGACTTTTGGGAGGCATATAGTAATCACACTGTCCATGCGTCCACAGGTCCGTCCGTCTGTCAGTTTTTCCAACCCAATTCCTGTCCAGTGCATAGCTCCTATATTCTTTGAGGTAGGAATTCCAAATTTCTGGTGTGGATGCATATTGAGATAGCAAAGTGTCTCCCAACAGTTTTTAGAATGATCATTTCTAAAGCATATATCTCCTATATTATTTAAGGTAGGAAATCCAATTTTAGTATGTGGATGCATCCTGGGATGAAAAAATGTCACGCACCATCCTTGGGTCTCTGCGGTATTGACCTTGACCTCTGACCTAGTTTCTAGAAACTGCTTTGAGTCTGGTGCATATCTCCTATATTCTTTGAGGTAATTATTCCAAATTTGGTGTGTAAATGCATCTTGGGATGGCAGAGTGTCACATACCATATTCAAGTCACTGTGACCTTGACTTCTGAGCTAGTTTTAAGCATTATTGATAAATGGAGCACATCTCTGATATTCTTTGGGGTAGGAATTTCAAATTTGGTGTATAAATGCATCTTGGATGGCAATTTGGTGTGTGAATGCATCTTGGAATTGCGGATTGTCCCATTCCATTTTCTGGTCACTGTGACCTTAACCTCTGACCTAGTTTCTAGAATTGGCATCAAAAATAGTAAGTGAGTATGATCAGGAAATACCACAATCACAAACCACAGACAACCCAATGGCACCGCGAGGAAGAGCCGCTCAACCATCACCAGACACCAGGAAGACAAATTAAGCAAAGCAACCAGCTCTCTCTTCCCCATCAAGATGATTGCATTACTACAGTGAACATAAAGTAACGTACAACAAAACATAGAACAATAACAGACTCCCACAGTGGGAGTTACAATAAACAAAAAGTCAACAACAACAGAACCACCGCCTTAGAACGGACAGCAGCCTAAGCCACCAGTGGGCTTAAATGCATTTTACTGGTACCAAATCTTCGCCCTAGATTCTGTCGTTGTTGAAGTACAAGAAATGTTCAGCTCGCATGGAGGCCATCTAACTTATGCAATGTATCATCATGGAGATATACCCTAATCAAATTAACACACCATGATGAAACACAGAAAAGGGTCGGTCCAGCTACAGATAAGCATCAGGCCCCAACCCACCGATTAAAGCTTTACGTCAGAGCCGTCATAGAGTCTGAGGCCTTACCCACCGTCGTGCAATTAAAGAGGAAACCATAGCTATAAACCGTGATTGGGTTTAAAGCTAGGCATGCAGACTGTCGCATGATATCCCAGTTATAACCAACCCTTATATAACATTTCACTATCTTTTTGAATTGATCACTAAAATTAGGTTTTCCAACAATTCGTTTGAGTCTGATGCAAAACTTATATATTCTTTGAGGTAGGAATTCCAAATAAGGTGTGTTGATGCATCTTGGGATGGCAGAGTGCCGTGTACCATTTTTTCGTTCACTGTGATTTTGACCTCTGACCTAGTTTTTAGAATAATTATGTCCGGAGCATTTAACCTTTATTATTTGAGCTTGTGATCCCTAATTTGGTGTGTGGCTGCATCTTGGGATGGCACAGTGTCATGTTGTAAATGTGTTTTAGGTGCGTACTTCTTTTGTTATCACAAGTCAATCACCATCAAGGTAAGCAGGGCTGACCAGGACCTTGTTTGTTCTCCAGAAAGTGAAAGGTAGTCTATTTATTGAAACTGTATTGCCACTGTATTGGAGGTCAGTAATTAAATACGTTGCGACAGCCAGTATGCCTGGTAGCAACCAAATCACGGTTTAGCTATGGGCCCCACTTTAATTGCATCACTATAGAGGAGACCTCAGTCTCAGACGCTTTCGTCTCTATGCTGGCCCTGATGCTTGTTTTCAGCTGGGCCCGCCTTGGCTCAGCTTGAGGTACTCTTTAGTTCTAACTCTATGTGAGCCATTTTCTTTGTTTCATGAAACCATTGATAATTTGTTTCTCTGTGATAATGTTTTGCATAAGTTAGAATTCTTATTTTCGAGCTTAATACGTTTGTGTTTTGAAAGAAACCCAGCAGAATCCAGAGCAAAGATGTGGCGTCATTACACAATTAGGCAACCAGTAGCGTCCGCTGCTGTCCGTTCTTTGGCGGTGATTCTGTCGTTGTTGAATTCTCATAACTTTATAACCAGATGGTAAAGTTTGATAAAATTTTGCAAACGTATACATGTCAACATTTTCCAAGCCCACGCACGCGTAACAGTTATGTTTGGTGGACAAAGTTTTGCCGAGCATCAGTCAGGCGGGTAATGGTCAGTTAGTATAAATGCTCATAAATCTTAAACCGCATGGTATATTTCGATCAAATTTTGCATTCTTATTACTTATTCATTTTAACATTGTTTGGACACTGGTATGCAAAATGGTGACGACGCTTTGCCAAGCATCATTTTTTTTTACAGTCGAGGTATTTTAGTGAAAATGCTCAACAATGTTTAACGGCCTGTAAAACATGTATTTTGATCAATTTTTTCAAACCTATCCTTGACACTGGTATAATCAATTTTAATCGTAAACAAAAGCTGAGAAGCTGATGTTGTGTAGAGTGGTGTTCTTGTTTTAACTCTGGTAGTCATGTTGTTCAGCTGATGAGAACCGATTAAGAAATTTTACCATATGACCTTATAATAAACCTTTGTGTGATTTGTTTTTGAATTGGGACCAGTGGCTCGAGAGAATATGCCATTTAAAGATATTTCTTATCTACAACTCTGGCAGCCAGCTTGTTAGGCGGAGCAAAATTATTTAGCAATTTAGTTAGAGAGCATTATGAGGAACATTTCTGCGAAATTATTTTGCATTTGTACCAGTGCTGTTCGAGTTAACCTTAGTTTCGAAATATTCATTTCAAATTGAAGAGGTACCCACCCTACAATTCTCTTTAGCTGAAATTTACTCATATATCATGATTTTAAACTCAAATATGATATTTTGGACCCCTATACTAGAATATCGTAAAATAATTTCACTCCCAAATTCAACCAGTCATAGCAAGGAATAAAACTAATACGAATCTCAGGCATAATGTCTGTGAAAAGCAATATATCCCAAATGATGATCTCGCTATCTTCAGTCTCGGCGCAGTCAGAGCAGTAAGAATTGATTTAACTTTCAAATGCTATCTCGTAGATATACGTTCACCACGGGTCGTGCACATTACAGTCAGTTGATTTTATAGTGTAGTGTTGCTCTCATTATGTGTGGGAATTTTGTGTTTTGTTATGCAGTACTTTGTATCAATTCTAGTTTTTGCATTATTCCGCTAGGGAAGAGAGAGCTGATTGCTTTATCTTAATTGTATTCTTGCTGTCATTTGACTGTAAGTGTTCCGTGTCTCTTCCTCATGGAGTGGTTGGTTGATCTGTATGTGAATGTGGTATTTTATGGACTCTTAGTTTTAAGAATTGCGCACAGTATCGCCACCTGCCCGATTTTATAACTCACAATAGCCTTTAGATTAAAGAAAGATGGACCAAATATTGCTTTTAAATCTGGAACTGCGCTTACAAATATCTTCATTCTAAAAAAATAGTTGACGCCACATTTATGTGCATGCTAATTTATGAGCACCACAAATCATTACATATATGACTGTAAATGTTTTCACATGCCGTGAAACAGTCTGATAACTTCAAAAAGACCGTAATTGAATTTCACAACCGACTATTGACACAAAATCACATTAAACCACATTGTCCACCATGTTAAAAACGGGATACCTCTAATTCAGTTAACGTCTTTGCATAGCATGCTGGATAATATTGCATGCTTTTTTGAAGTCTACTCAGTTCAAAACATAATCCAGAATACCACCAGAATGTCAAATATTTCAAAGTTCATCTTATCGGTCTGATCTGGCTCTAAACTGTAGCCTAAGACACAACTCGCCGCCAGCACGGAAAGAGTTAATCTCGTCAGATACATTGGCAAGATAGAAGCATGTGTAAAATGGTACAAAATCTAGAGATCACGAGAAAAAAGGCATTCGAGGTCGCCATTTCTAAACAAGTGAATTCAGCATCCAAATTATGTACAGCTGCTCGGTACATGTACATATAGGTTATTCTACATATTCTATATACATCCGCAGAGGTAGGATACATGTACATGTAGGATATTCCACGTAAGAGGGAAATCATCGGTGCATCAGTCAATATTTAACATTAATGGAAGAATCGCATGTTTTAATCTGTCCTAGACAGTATGGGTGAAATTTATAAGCAAAACGTAATCGACTTTCTTTCCGCCATAAATTGGAGGATACAGTCATAACTGTAAAGCATGTGAAATGAGGAGCACAGGTTATTGTATCGACACGCGTAGACAACAGATAGACTCTGCAATACAGTGTCCGACAATTTTAAACTGCAGACGCATAGACCGTACCGATGTACATGTACATGTTGTATGTAAAGCTATCCTGCACATTCTGAGAAAATCCCCCAATATCTTAACCAGTGCATGAAATGTAGCGACTTTGTTTTTGTGGTCAATAATTCCTATTACTCCAAGATGTCTTGTTTACTCAGAGGTTGTTATATGTAACCCAGGGCAGAATGTGGGTCTTATATATGAAGTTTTCTAATCGCTTAAAGCACATAAAAATGATGCCTGAAATAAATGTTATTCCTAGAAACATGGCATTTGCAGTTTTGCGGTCATCATTCTTAATTCACATTAGGTTTAGTTACTATATATACAGCAGAACATTCTATAAACACAGCCTTGTCATAATGCACTAAAGCATATAAAACAACATATCTGCATATAAGTTTGCTTGGTAAAATTTTAAAAAAAGTTGACCGCAAATGCACAATACACTGCACCCATAAGGTCAGTGTAAGGTGTAAGCGTAAGGTGTCAATCTCAAATAAGGTCTCTTTCAGTCTAAGAATACATCAGAATCCTAAGTTCATAAGCAGTACTCAGAGACCATTTATATACTGTAACAGTAGCTTGCTATGAATCTCCAATAACTTGCTACTACTACACAACAAAGTAAGTAAGGGTGCAAAGATCAGGAATCGATACAATCAAGTACCACACCTGACCCAGGATACCAATGGGAAAGTGACTAACTCACATTTAGACACCACAAACGAGAGCCAAGAGGTCAGCCCTATCCCAGCAGGTGACCACAAAGCACATATAAACAGACACGCACAAAGACAGAAAAAACATAAAAGATCCACAAAAGAAGTACCGCCTTGGAACGGTCAGTAAAATATTTTACTGGAGGGTTTAAATTAGTTTTACCGCGCCAACCCCACCCTTAATTCAGATATAGCATATATCCATGCATCAATGAAGCTAAGCTACGTACGTAGTACAAGGTATGCGAGGGTCTTAGTGTTGGTTAACCAAGAGGGCCCTAAAGGCCTGGATCGCTCATCTTAGTCCAACCACATGAATATATGATGTATTGACCTGTGGCTAAGGAGATATGATATGATTTATTTAGATGTTTCTATATTTAGCTCTGGTAGCCATGTTGTTCAGCCAAGCTGTAACGTATGATCAATTTTCTGCCAACTCCTTTTTTGGCGGAGCAAAACCATTTGTGCAATTTCAGTAGAGGGCATCATGAGGAACATTTCTGTGAAATTATTTTTAATTTAGACCAGTGGATTAGTGGATGTCATTTAAAGATATTTTTCATCTAGAGCTCTGGCGACCCCTATATTAAGCTGAGCAAATTTGGTTGTGCAATTTGGGTAGAAGCCACCATAAGGAACAATTCCATGAAATTGTTTTTAATTTGAACGAGTGGTTCAGGAGGAAATGTCATTAGAAATAGTGAAACAATTTGTGCAATTTTGGTAGAAGGCATCATGAGGAACAATTCTGTGAGATTATTTTGACTTGGACCAGTGGTTCAGCAGAAGATGCCGTTTAAAGTTATTTTTAATCTGGAACTCTGGTGGCCCTTTTGCTTAGCAGAGCTGAACCATTTGTGTGAATTTGGTAAAGGGAATTATGAGGAACAATTATGTGAAATTATTTTGTATTTGGACCAGTGGTTCAGGAGGGAATGTCAATAACAGATAGTTCTTATCAAGAGCTATTGCATCCCCTTTGGTCAGTGGAGCAAAACCATTTGTGTAATTTTGGTAGAATGCATTATAAGGAACAATGCTGTGAAATTATTTTTAATTTGGACCATCGGTTCAGCAGGAGATGTCGTATGAATATATTTCTTATCTGGGATTCTGGCAACCCTTTTGTTCAGCAGAGCAGAACCATTTTTGCAATTTTGGTTGGTAGAGGGTATTATGAGAAACAATTCTGAGAAATTATTTTGAATTTGAACCAGAGGTTCAGGAGATGTCTTTTGAAGATATTTCTTATCGGAACTCTGGTGGCCATTTTGTTCGGCAGAGCAGAACCTTTTGTGCAAGTTTGGTAGAGGGTATCAGGAAGAAAAATTCAGTGAATTTTTTTGAATTTGAACCAGTGGTTCAGGAGGAGATGTCATTTAAAATATTTCTTCTCTGGAGCTCTGGCAGCCCTTCTGTTTGGAGCGGAACCATCTGTGCACTTTTGAAAGAGGACATCATTGGGGAACATTCATGTGAAGTTATGTGAAGTTTGGACCAGTGATTTAGGAAAGGATATGTCTATTAAAGATAAAGTTTAAGCATGGACGACGGACGATGGACGGAGACCAGTCACAATAGCTCACCTTGAGCCTGCGGCTCTGGTGAGCTAACATAATGGCAACGCCTAGTTACCATGCTGCATATCTGTGTCTTAATAATGATATGGTGTATTAGTATGCAAAATTTGATTAAAATACACCCTGTGGTTCAACAGTTATAAGAATTTCACTCTAAAACCTTGATTGATTAAAATATTGCTTGGCAAACCCTTGTCAATGTTTTTGCATACCAGTGGTTGTACAATATTGAAATAAAGAATTGCGCAAAATTTGTACCAAATATCCCATAAGGTTCAAGAGCTATGATGTTTTTTACTTACTGACCAAAACAAGCTAGACTGATTGGATATGAGATTCTTCTCCTGTACAAACTGAATAGGATGTAAGGTTCATCATCTATTGTATCAATTAACGTGCTTAACAGAACGTTAAAGTTATGCAATTAGAGTAATTCCTTAACGTTAGCATGGCGTAGATTTTTGACGTTAGTTACTAAGCAGATTGAAGTAGTGCCGTCGCCATATTCGTTTTGGGCGACCGTATTGTTTATTAACGAAGAATTGTGAAACTTATAATCGAAGTTTCGTGGTTATTTTGTTTGCCAAAAGCACGAAATACAAATTGGTAGCAGAGCGAGGTTGAATATAGGACAACTAAACAACAATAGAACGAACGTACAAACTCATTGGACACCAAAGACGGAGAGAGCATCTCAATCAACCTTTGAAATTACGGGCTGAATTTAAGAAGGACAAGTCTTGAGCTAAGGATAATTTCACGCGTTTCAGGAACAAACTTATTTTATGCTTGAAAAGCATGAGTAACCCAGCCGTTTCGAAGTTCTGTGTGTGGAGGCCTGCGATAAAATGGACAATTCGCTTGGACTAGTAGTGGACATTTTCACAAATTTCTCAGACATGTACATCAAAATTAATGAGATGCGAAAAGCATGCGCGGTGAGATTTAAAGATAGAAAATGAGCACCATTCAGCAAATCCTAAAGCAACCAAGTATCTTGAATCATGGCAAGACGGCCTGTCAAGTACAGCTTCAGAAATTCTGTCAATTGACTTACTCGAGCGAATGAACATTTTGGAATCTCCAGAAGCCACTTGAAAAGAGGGGATGGATTCGCAGAACAAGTAGCCCATTGGGCAACGATCGCTCACCTGGGAGCCAGCATAATGTTTGGAGATATCATAATTGATGATGCTCAAAGGCAGGTTACTCTGAACTTGAAACAGTGACCAGGAACTAATTAAAAAACGTAAGATATTATACAAGTCCTGGTTATCTGCAAGTTTTAAAAAGATCTGAATAAAAATGGTGAAAGTGTATTTTCAGACGCTCAAGGGCAGCTAACTCAGTAGTCAGTGATGGGTTCTGACCAATCCAATCTTTAATGTATGCCCTGATAACCTACAAGGATGAAAAAAATCAAATGAAAAATGAAGGCGCTAGAGTGGTCACAACATTATACAGCTATATTTTAGTCGCTCAAGTGCAGCTAACACTGCAATTGGTGGTTGGGTGTGGCTGATAATCTAACTCATTGAAGCTTTTACGGGTGTCATTGTTACCTGCAAGACTGAGGAAGATCCATCAAAAATGAGGGTGCTAGGGTGGTCACAAAAGATCTCCAATTGTAAGTCCATGCAGATTTTTTTTTATTTATTACTCAAGGGCAGTTAACTCAACAGTCTGAGGTTAGTTCTATTAAAAGTTCAAACTCAACCAAGTTTTATGGCTGTCATTGTTGCCTGAAAGAACGAAGAAGATCCAATCAAAAATGAAGGCGCTAGAATGGTCACTACATTATCCATTAATTTTTAAGATGATCAAGGGAAGATAACTCAATAATAGGTGGTAGGATCTTGACGAAATTTACTCATTTAAGTTTTTATAGTTGTCCTTCTTATCTGCAAGAATAGAGAAGATCCTTTTGAAACTGAAAGCACTAGAGTGGTCACAACATTACTCCCATTATATGTCGATGGGGATTTTTTCCAAATGCTCAAGGGCAGCTAACTCATAAGTCCTAGGTCAGATCCTGCAGAATTTCAAATTCATCCAAGCTTTTATGTTTGTCCTTGTTAGATGAAAGAATGAAGAAGATCCAATAAAATCTGTAGACGCTAGAGCGGTCAAAACGTTATCCACCAATTTTTAAGATGCTCAAGGGGAGCTAACTCCAAAGTAAGTGATGGGATCTTAACGAAATTCAAAATCATCCAAGCTTTAATAGTTGTCCTTATTGTATGCAAGAATGAAGAAGATACATCAAAAATCGAAAACACTAGAGTGGTCACAACATTATTCCCATTGTAAGTCTATAGGGATTTTTCCAAACGCTCAAGGGCAGGTCACTCATGAGTCCCTGGTCGGATCCTGCAAAATTCCGAACCCATCCGCGATATTATGGGTTTACTTGTTGCCTGCAAGAATGAAGAAGATCCAATCAAAAATGAAGGAGCTAGAGTGGTCACAACATTATTCATTAATTTTTAAGATGCTCAAGGGGAGCTAACTCCAAAATATGTGAAAGGATCGTGACGAAATTCAATCTCATCCAAGCTTTATTAGTTGTCCTTATTGTATGCAATAATAAAGAAGATCCATTTTAAATTGAAAGCACTAGAGCGTTCACAACATTTCTCCCATTATAAGTCTATGGGGATTTTTCCAATCACTCAAGGGCAGGTAAATAGTAAGTCCCTGGTCGGATCCTGCTGAATTTCGAACGCATCCGAGATATTATGGGTTTCCTTGTTGCCTGCAAGAATTAAGAAGATCCAATCAAAAATGAAGGAACTAAAGTGGTCACAACTCTATTCATTAATTTTTCTGACGCTCAAGGGCAGCTAACTCCGAAGTCAGTAATAGAATCGTGCCGAAATTCAAACTCATCCGCGCTTTTATGGTTGGTTTTGTTATCTGCAAGACTGAAGAAGATCCATATAAAAATGAAGGTACTAGAGTGGTCTCAACATTTCTCCCATTATAAGTCTGTGGGGATTTATACAGACGCTCAAGTACAACTAACTTATAAGTCCTTGGTCAAATCTCGCCGAATTTTCAACCCATTCGAGATTTTATGGTTGTTCTCTTTACCTGCAAGAATTGAGAAGAACCAATCAAAAATGAAGGAGCTAGAGTGGTCACAAGATTTTCGCCATTATAACCCAATTGGAGCTATCTGTTGCCATGGAAACCAGAGGTCTGACCCGATCTGGCCCAAAACCAATGCAGTCAATCCCCCACCCCAATGATGCTCCAGATGAAATTTAATTATGATGGGCCAGCTGAGCTAAAACGCAGAGATAGCAACGTTATACTCACCCGGTGAATATTGTGACACACTGCCAATTTAGGGGCCTTCACCAGCATACCAAGCCCAAACATGTGTTGAAAACGGACTTAAGGACATATGCTACTAAATACTTCCCATATTGAAATATTTTCAATACTTTGCATACAGTTTGTTTTATGCATGGGCTATCCATTTATGAAATAAAAAGGATATGTCACCGTGCTTATTTTTTCAGAATCTCATATTGAAGTTTACAGCATTTGACCAAATTTTCTAGAAATATAAAATAATAACACTAGTCCTAATTATCGAGCTAAAACGGTTGTAATCTTCAGCCAGCTTCTTTCTTTTAACTTAAATTACTGCCCATGACCTCAAACTTTTAAGAAAATGTGCATGTTTACTTGTTATCCCATGCTACGACAAGAAACTGCATGATATATTTTGGCAATTCGTCAAAAAATGGAATTTGTTTTTAGAATAAATCATGTATTAAAAAATCTGATATTGAAAATCTTGAAAATTTATTTTTAATTCATGGACTATTATCATACCTTTCAGAAAAAAGAATAAAAATCTGGGGTCACCGAACTAATTCTCTTTCTAGAGGGCCAAATTTAACCCCACCCCCATAGGTTTCATGCGTAATTCAATATAAAAAGTTCGGGGATGACCATTTCGTTCGTTTTGATGATGCCATTTTACTAGTATATGAAGTAATTTAGCATTAAAATGTTAAAAAAGAAAGAAAAAACACACTGAAAATATGTGCGCATCCGGGAATCGATCTTTGTCCTCTGGCTTTGTAGCCAGACACGCTAACCACTAGGCCACAAGGTCAGGTCGTGCGCCGCTCTAAATAACCATACAAATAGTATAGACTCGGCCACTATCGTATTCGTAACCAGGGTTATTGTGTACGTCGTTTGATTTCGACTGAGCTACATTGATCTGTCTTTAGTGCTGAGACGATCAGTTCTGAAAAGATGTCAATAGATATTTCGAACACACTTTAATTAGTTATTTTGTGAAGAAAATGTCGGAACACCGATATGACATAAGAATATCGGAAGCTGTGTTGATCCGAATCCGTTAAGGGTCGAAAGACAGGACCCAGACAACTTTCCCCGTTTGCAGACGCGGGAAAGGTGCGCATTGGAAATAGCAGCATATGTCTTTAATATTGAAAGGTACCATGATGCGCATATTAAGGAGAGATAAGAGCAATTTCCAATAGGTGAGCGCTAAAAAAATCAGCTCAGACCTGGAATATCAAGTGCAGACGGTCTTGTGAGGTCGATATGCCGCAGGTCTGGCTAAAATCTACGTGCAAAACTGTTCCGAGCATCACCAAAATATAAATCTCAATCTATCGTGCAAGATCTTTCATGCAAAATCTGTGGCGTCAGCTTACAGCTTAGAAATAGATATTTAATTTTTCAGTGAATACTAAATATATATCTCATCGAGTGTGTTAAAAACATCAGATTTTTCACAAATGCATAGCATGAGTGACAATTTCGATGTTTTCAACTCACGAGATGACATGTAATGGTTTTTACTGAAAAAAAGTAGATTTTCTTTTTATTTTATACTTTTTAGAAGATTGACTATTTATCATTTAACCATACTTCAAGCCAGATCACAATAGACTAATATAAAAGAAGACAAAGGAGTATTGTGACAGAATGCATGGATCAATCTATGGTCATTTGGACTTGCATATAAAAGAAATTTATCAGCGTCGAAGTGTGACACAAGTGACGTCATAACTGACGTCATAAATGTTTGATGACGTTACATGCGTTGCGTCATTCACTGAAGCCGAAGGTGCTGAAAAAGCAAAATAAAAAAAAATCAGCAAATCTGAATTGTTTTGGTGCCAAAATGTTCCTCATGTTCTTACTAAGAAAATGCCTACCCTTACTTGATGTTTTTGTTCACAAATTAGAAAGTTATTGGCGTTTGAACTTTTGAAGTAAGCTGCATTAAGTGAATGGAAAAGTCAGAGGTAATCTATAAATGTCATATCGTTTCACTCTGTCAAAAAACTATATTTAATTGCTTCAGATATGCATTGATTTCACTTCATTGCTTGTATTGACAACGTCGGCTATTGCAGATTACAATTTTGTTTACAACTGCGGTGGTATTTGTCTGGTGAAGCCCTACAGGCAATTAAGAACTTGTGACACTCAGAAACAGCGTATGAAGCGGCCAAGAAAGACTTGAACGGAGGTATGAGGGCAAACGACGACAGATAGCAGTCTATCTAATAGATTTGGAGAATTGTAAGCAAGTGATAACCAGTAATGCTATGAGATCTGGAGCGATTATCGGACTTACTAGATAGTGCCATCATTAACTTGAAGAAAGCAGGGCATTTCATGAGCTTAGGGACGGTTTCCTATATGATAAGCTGCAATGAAAATCAATTGTGGTGGGCTATCACCTATGGGCGTTTGAAAACAGTAAAACCGAGGGCGTGGCTTTTTCAAGAAGTAGAATTCCAAACCATTGCAGCTGAAACCATGCATGGCCTAGCAGGAACATCAACTTACAGTCAGAATTAAGAACAATCAAGAACAATCGCTGCCTAAACATATATAACAGAAAATTCTTCGGAGAATCACAGAAAGATCAGGCTAAAGACAAAACGCCATGACATGCGTGTTAAGGACGACATGCAATCTGGAAATGTTGTACATTTACAAAGAATAGTCGAAGTAAGCGATGGAGAATAGTAAAACAGATCATACAACACAAGAGCTTTTGTCTCCATTGGCACAGGTAGCTACTTCTGTCACGGAGGGGAAGGCACAGGAACACCCACAGCAGATCACCCTGATTATGCAGAACTACTCCAAAGAAATGACATTGCACTGCGTGCTGTGCCAACTATTTTGAAAAATGGTGACAGATCATCACATGTAAATGCATTACTAGACGAGGTCAGCACTAATAGCTACGTCAATTCAGATGGCGCTGCAGTACAGGGCTAAAAGGGAAGACAAAAAAGGTAACCATTAATGTACTTAATGGTCAAATTGAAACTATTGAGACAAAACCTGTCGATGGAAAAGTAAGCTTTACAGTAAATGCACATACGGCAAACAGAGTTACAGGGGTAATGATTTTTTTTGACTGGAATGAATACCATATGAAAAGGTCAAATCTGCTGAGTATTAAATTCCCACTTAACACAAAGAGGCTAATAGTAGTTCTTCTTATAGTCAACATTTTTCCTGGCGTAGCTGCCTCAATTCGTCTGTATAATATTTCCTGGCGTAGCCTCATCAATTCCTATGCATAATATAAACCGTTTATCATGCGATCTTGTTCAAGATAATCAATTATGACCACCCTTTGACTATTACAAAAGATTGAGGCCATCACTTTCCCTGCTGAATGAGCCCCCTTCAATTTCTTATGATTTCTTATGATTTTTGCTCCACTTCAACCCACAGAGTCGAATGTTAAATCTGGCTATTTGAGCCACCACATGTGATTTCCTGCAATGTGGCATTTTGACAAGTGTAGACTCAGACGAGCCTTGGCATCCTCCTTTTAGCTTAGAAACTACAAATGTTGTTCAGTCATTAGCTTAACTGTCATAGAATATACTATCTTCTTTATTCCAGGGTTTACCAATTCCGTTACACTGCATTCATCACGAAAGGAGTGAAAAGGAATGCTTTACCCCTAGGTAAACGAGGATAAGAATAATAAAAGGACTAACCAAGGTTCTGATCAGACTACGCGTATGTGCAAGCAGGTCTGAGCCTTCGCTGTTTGCTGAAAATCTTATGAGGCGGCTCATTTGTTTTTTGTGACATTCATTCTGTCTTATCTGTAGCTGGACCCACCGTGGCTCAACTTGAGGTTTTCTTTAGCTCTGACTATCTGTGAGTCATGAGCCCTTTTCTTTGTTTCATCATGGAGTGTTAATTTGATTAGAGTGTTTTCCATGATGATACATTGCATTAGTTAGATGGCCTCCATGCGAGCTGAACATTTCTTGTACTTCAACAGCAGCAGAATCTAGGGCGAAGATTTGGTACCAGTAAAATGCATTTAAGCCCCCCGGTGGCTTAGGCTGCTGTCCGTTCTAAGGCGGTGGTTCTGTTGTTGTTGACTTTTTGTTTATTGTTACTCCCATTGTGGGAGTCTGTAATTGTTCTATGTATTGTTGTACGTTACTTTATGTCCATTCTAGTATTGCAATCATCTTGATGGGGAAGAGAGAGCTGATTGCTTTGCTTAATTTGTCTTCCTGGTGTCTCGTGATGGTTGAGCGGCTCTTCCTCGCGGTGCCACGGGGTTGTCTGCAGTTTGTGATTGTGGTATTTCCTGATCATACTCACTTACTATTTTTGTCTGTTCCTTTCAGTATTGTGGTCACCGACTGGGAAACTCCTGGCCTCTTGGCTATCTTGCATGTGAAGTTTTCTTGTATTTTGTCACTTTCCCAGGTTGTGTCTTGGGTCAGGTGTGGCAATCAATTGCATCAATTCCTGATCTTTGCCATCTTTACTTTGCAATTGGTGTATTATGTTTGTATATTTTCTCAGATTGAGGCAGGTAAATAGAAATGGACCTCGGTCTTTGAAGTTTTAACAATGTAAGACGCAAGCCAGTTTGCTCAGCTATATAGACTTGGCAAGAATATTTAAATTCTGCACAACGCAATCCTTACTACCACTATTGCATAAACTGCCATTAAAATCCCATTATTGCTCCCAATTAAAAATTCTATTAAAATGGTCCTGTTAATGGTCAGTTTTTATAGGAAAATGCTCTTTCTCAGCTAAATTCTATCAAAATTGCATTAAATCAAACCATTAATAACAAAAATATGAGCATCAATTAAGCATGAGTTGAACATGTATGTGCGGAAAGTAATGGTCATTTAAACCTCTGATTAAATTATTGCTGGCTTATTATTTAAATGCCCATGATATGATCTATTTTTATGGCCATTATTAATGACTTTTTTTTATTTTAATTGCCATTAGAACAAAAAATGGAACAAAATTATGGGTATCTCCTTCCAATTAATATACTGGAGAAAAAAATAATTGGCATTATATTTTTAATAAACGGCATATTAATGGGCATTAAATATGGAAATAATCATAAATTTAATGGCCATTCGGTAAGCAGGACAACTTTTAAACAATGGTATATTAATGACTATTTATTTTCTCTTTGGCTCACTGTACTGTTTTCAAGATTCTATTTCTTGTCCTTCTTCCTGTTTTGAATTTAGAAGCAGGAAAGGCAAGCAATAATCTTTGGTTTAAGTCCCCTGTTTCTTAAGGGATAAACAGGCCAAATAACAATATAATGTTACCTTTTTCAATTCTCAATCCTTTTATATATTGGTGAAAATAAAAATTGAAATTGGTGAATGCAACTCATAGATATTTTGCTACATTTAGTGCATAAACATGATTTATGTCAATTTTACAGTTCAGATATTATGATAAATTGATAGATACAATAATTCAGAAAAATATGTCTTAAATTATTTTTGTATATGAATTCAATTCCATTAGAAAAATATAATTTTGAGGGAAGCTACTCTAATTTTGACCCCTGTTAAAGTTATTTAGATGGCCATTTAAATGTGTTTTTTAGAATTATTGCACGATTTGATTAAGATTCACAGCCAGAAAATAATATAAATCTTTGTCAAAGTATTGTAAAAATAAGGTATGGTAGTTTGATGATTAAATTTTTTATGTCTCATCAGAATTGCCTAATTCTATCTATTGCATCTTGATGTCTGGTATTGTTACATTAAAATATAGTTTGTAACCATATGAAATGGGTTAAAGGGGGTGATTTTGGCTCAGTTTATATTCAATATGTCAAGTCGTGGACACGATCCCTTGGCTTTACAAATTAGGCACACCGACATTCTTCAGCCTCATCATAACATTTAGAAAATAATGGGGTTTTTTTCTGATTCTTTCAAGAAATATTGCTTTATTTTACCTGGAAATAAGTTATAGTATATAAATGATATTGGTCAAAACCATTTAAGGACACAGATACTTTTACAGAAATTGAGGAAGCAATATACCAATAGTAAACATTATTTTTTACATATCTTTAATATTGCAATTCGTTCGAAACTTATGCTCATTAATAAAAAGTTCGGACAAATAAATGTCTTCTATGGAATGATATGCCCATAAGATGCAACTTTAATGACCATTAAATCTTGCTCAAGACTCATTTTTAAGGGTAAAAATGGATTTGGATTTTGAATTGCCTTTATTTTTTAGACTGATAGGCGTGATGGTCAAACCTAGCTAAAATCAGTGCTTAAATTTATCAAAACCTGATTGAACTTTTAAAAATCAATCGCCATGCTACCTGTCAGTAACCCATGAATACCCACTTCCATGAGGATTGTTCTTTTAAACAAAAGCAGTAATTCACCTGTTGTTGGTGGACAAGTAGGGTTTTTGTAGCACAAAGCAAAACTTTAGAGATAAAGAACTGTCTGGCATTTTGAATTGTGCACAAAATTTCTACAATTAACTGAATACATGCGTTTTGCCCACAGTTGGCGCATCTTTCCCCTTTTGTGTATTTTTTTAATATTTTTGGGTAACAGGTACTAAAATTTTACCCAGGTTATTGCACCAGCCAACTGGAACCTTGAATAGCAGAGTATGTGTCCTAGCCTTAATGTTTATAATTGAAGTCCTTAATGTTTAAACTCAGCCAAACTGCAGAAATTAGCTTAAATTTGAACTGAGAGTCAGACTCCTAAGGGATGTGACCAGCATTTTATGTTCAAAGTATGCAGATAAAAAGACGACCAAATGTAGAATAAGATAAGAATGTTCCATTAGGTGTATGCCAGTCTGGGTGAGTTGGCATAGAACTGTTAGTCTGAAGACTTACAATTGCTACAGTAGCAGAGAGATTCGTTAATGCATTCTAGGTTATTTTGAAAAGTAAAGCTATATTGAAAATGAGAAATATACCTAAGAAACATTCTGTCCCACGCTAAAGGGGAAAGAAACACTTGTATTATTTCTGGTTCACATTTCATTGCTGCTGTGGCACTTTGAATCAACAAGCAGATTCTTACTAAACTCAATGCAATATCACTATCATGGAGATAAAAGTCGTTAAAATGTATCTTATGATGGGTGTAAATACTCTGAATATGTTATTTATGACTATTATTGACATGTTAATGAGTTTACGTAATTCAGAGCACAAAATTTAGTGTTCTTTTTACATGTCAATGAATTCATGAATTATATATTTAATGGCTATTATACATATTTAATGGTCACTAAGGTATTGGTCCCTTATTTCAGTAAATTTAATAGTAATTCATAGAAGTTTCATGGTCATTAATATACATGGAACAGGATTTGATTGTGATTACTGTTAATAAAAGCCAATACAATTAAATTCATGGGCATTAAACCATCGTAAAAAGGATAGGCTATTAAGGTTTGGCGGTTATTATGTTATACAGAGGGTATACAATAACTGTGATTTAATGATCAAACTTGCTCTCTAATTTAATTAATATCCATTACCACAGCATTTATGACCAGATCTTGGATAAATATATTTGTCCCTGAAATTTTACAGCTTTTTGATTCCCATGAATTACATATATATGTATTTAATGGACATTAGAATATTAAATATGAAAATGCATTGGTTTTAATGCCATAAATTGACACAAAAGTTTTTTATGGCCATTAGTTTTTGTAATGGTAATTAAGGAATACTGACTCATGGGCAATAAAAAAAATCACAAAACGAAAAATAATGGACAATTATTTCTTTTATATGGTCCTTAATTATATAGAAGGTGAATATTAATTGAAAAAAAATGATTTCACTTGCTCTTTAATGGCCATTACTGCTGAATACATAGTCATCAAAATATGAAAATTAATGGCTTAACACACAAAATCATTAATTTTAAGAAATGAAAAGTAATGGATGACATGCGTCTGTAAACCTTCTATAAATAAACTGAAGGACTTTAGAAACGCACCACCTGCTTAAATGCTAATTTATTTCTAAAATGTAACATTTTATTTATGTGAAAAATAAAATTGCCAAGTTCCATCATTTTCCTTGCATTTAATAAGAGAATCAAAACGCTGTGGCTTATGATTGCCGTGACGTCGCAATACTTCTGAGATAACTCGCAGAGTACCAATACCTTCCATAATGAACGAAACACTGTTTTTGAGTCGATGTTTGTTCTCGAAAGCGAAGTTTTAGCCCTATGGCAACGTCTGATTCGTCTACATGACGTCCTTACGTTTTGAAGCAATTGCCCATTTATATTCTAAGGATCCAGAATCATAAATAACATTTTTAACAGATACTCCTCAATCAGTTGCATAAAAGATAAAAGTATCGCGACATGCGCGAAGTCATCTACCTGTTAATTGCTGTTTGAAAATTTAACCCCGGCGCTAGCAAAGAGACGCTGTGAGTGGAAATGTAAAAAACAACTACAACTGAAACTTTTTGTGTTTTTTTTCCATTTAGTTAAGACACTGGCTACCACCACAAAATGTTTGTGTTCAAGTTGAATCCAATTGACATTTGTCAGACGACACTTGTTGAAAGACTCTAACGTCTGTATTACGTCAGAATGAACAGCATGTGTAAATCAAAATTTTGCCATATCATGGTCCACTGTGCAAGAGGATAAAAATGATACGGAAAACATCCTCGAATCAACCATTTGCAAGAGATGGTGGATATAAAACGCAGCGTTTCTCAAGTTTTTCAGTATATGTACAAAACGAGGATACTTACGACTCATTAGCTGTTAAAGGCGTTCCATGGAAGGCGTCCTGACCAGTTCCATTATCAAAACACCATTCAACCATCTTGGCTTCAATGTAGTAAGTCCTGTTGATTCCACTTAAATGATCATCGAGTGTTTTATTGCAATCGACAACATGCACAATGGCGTTCATACCCTCTGCAAATATGACAGAAATAACATTCACAATGGCGTTCATACCTTCTGAATATATGATAGAAATCGCCGTAAGAGACAGACTAATCAATAGAATGGAAATATTAGGATTTTAACCACTACTTTGCCGAATTTGAACAATTTTTCATTTTTTAATACATGTTTTGTAAACACTGGAGATTGATGTTAAGGGGTTCAATTCAGTCATGACTATAGATCAAGTACATGTAGTATCAAACAATCAAAATGTTATCTGTTCGAAAACTAAGCCAAATTATTTAACAAAACACACACACACACACACACACACACACACACACACACACACACACACACACAAATTTCACCAATGACATAACAAACCGACGATTGGTCATCTGCCATTAGAAAAGAGCGTTTGTTGATTTTACATTCAGACATGCATTTGTAATTACTTATTCTACCCAATTCTACTGAATTTCATGCACTAGCATACTAGTAGATACAATTCGCCTCCTAACAGCATTCTTCCAGTGTATAAGAAGCATGCCGTTTTTCAAAATTATAGCACTGTTAGTTACACTTGCCAACATCTCCGCTCAGATATAAAATAGTTCTTTCTCTTGAATATCTATAATTGCTACATTTCACCTAATCCGAATCGCTTCAACAGCCTCTATCTTTGCCTTTTCCGTCAATTACAAGTTATGCAAGTAACTTACGTTTTCCCTGCAACACACTTCATTCCGTATTGCACCGACGATGCATAGATTATATAATTTTGGGGATTCAAAATGTATTCATCTTTTTCATTCATTTCGACATAAAAATGGATTCAAACACTTGGACTCTGATATATTTTAGCCTACATACGCGGGTCAAGAGGGGAGGTAGGGGTCCATCCCCGGCCCCTCGAAATTCACAAAGCTGTACGTTTCCTTAGGAATACTGGTATAGACCACATCCCTCTGGAAAGCCATAAAGCTACTCAGTCAGTATTTTATGCCGGGTCTTCAATTGCTAGCCAACAAAATGTCAATCAAATGGCATTTTGCTTGGGGCCGATGGTTGCCCGCTTTGTTTACAGGGTAAAGGTAAATTAGTTGCTGATTAAAAAAAGAAAGACCTGAACCACCCTGACTAATAATGGGCCTGGACCACGCCTTTCCGAATCCACATTAGCCTCACCTAATCTTTTTATTTTTTTGCTCGAACAGCTAGAACGCAAAATCATTCCGCGTTTCAATACTTCAATTTTTGGCGAAACCCAGAGCAGCCAAGAGAAGATCTTTCTGGATTAAGTTGGTCACTTAAATATTTTTTCAACTTAGAACCTGTGACATAGGATAAGTTAGGAAGAAGGAGTTAAACAAATGTTGTATTTTAACACCAGGAGAATATAGGGCAGTGATTTTCTAAATAAATTCAAGCTCCCGTTGGCTGTTTGTGGGGGTTTCTGCTTGGTCCATGTTTTCGTGTGTAGTATTTAGTGCCCTCCCTAGTTTTGCAATCGTCTTTCTTGAGAAGAGGTAGCTAGTTACATGATACTAAGTGTTCTGTGTCACTTTCTTGTAATGCCGTTGGTAGATTGCGTCATTTCCTGATCATATTCACTTACATTTTGGCATGAAGCCCGAGAAAAAAATATTTTCTTAAGATACATTGTTGCAACAAAAAATATGTTGAAGGAGGCTATTCAAATGAGATCGTCTGTCTACCTGTCGGTCCATCCTCCGTATATGCAATGAGGGGGATCATTGCGAGCGCTACTTTTCTTACAGTTTCAGTTCGATCTGCTTTTGAAACTTTGCAGATGGTTTTGTCTATGGTCTGAAGATGTGCATATGATTCGAAATTGTCGTCAAGTTAATTTTCCTCTTTTATTAACTTGTCAACTAAGTCATTATACCATCACATATGCGATGACGGGTACTATTTGAGCGCAACTCTTCGGAAAATTTGGTTCCGATTTTTTTTTTAAAACTTTGCATATGTTTTGCTCATGGGCTAAAGATGTGTATGATGTATGGGCATTATCGTCAAATTATTATTTTTATCATTTTTTAATCTTATATCAATAACTTACGAGGCGTGTTCTGAAATTTACCTCGTAGCTTTGTTCAAAAATAGTTTTGAGAAGCATATTATGGACCATTCATAAGAACAATTTTAAACCTTGACACTGATTAAGAAAATAAAAATGTCATTATCTGTTACAGTATTTGTTCGACTAGTAATTGCAAAATATCCCATAACGTGTCATAGAATTCATCACATTTGAAGATGAACCTTTCCAAGTAGGTATTTTATAACCAAAAATAAACTTGCGTTTTAATTGTATATAAAGCCCCATTCTCACTGTGCCGGTGTAGCCACGGTTCATCCCGATGCAAGACAGCCGGTATACCGTGATGCACCGGGACACAATTCATAAAAAATAAATTGCGTTCTCACTGTGCCGACGTTACCCCGGTGTAGCCCCGGTTCTCGAGAAAGCAAGACGCCGGTTGAGCCCCGGTTCACCACGGAGCACTTACGGTGCAGCACGGTGGAGCCACGGTTCGTGCCGGTATACCCCGATGTTACCCAGGTTGTTTACGGTGATGTCCCGGTAACTGCCGGTTGCGCCACGGTTACATGCCGGTAGGGCCACGGTTTCGTCCCGGTGCGACTCTACACTATAAAACCAGGATAAAAACGTGGAGTAACATCAGTTTTCTTCTGTCTCTATCGTATAACAGTTATGACACAAATTGGACTGCACATCCGTATACGAGTAACTAGAGGAATCATGATCTGTGTAGCGAAAGCAAAATTGCCTAGTAACCTCGCAGCTCATTTGCATGAGCAGACCTGTTTTTTTACGACGAGGTTTAAATGTTGTTGATCTGGGCCCAGAATTACAATGCCTCCTTAAAGTTAAGGAAGACTTAATTTAAGTCTTGATACTTCAACATGTACATTAAATGCTTAATAAATTGCCAAGACCGATGCAGTACTCATGGTCAAAGATATCATTGTGATCTACAGAAAAAATGAAACTATTTTGGTTTAATCAGTTTGGAAACGTTATTTTTCGCATCCTGGAAATTCAATACTTAACTTAAGTACTCCTTAACTTTAAGGATACATTGTAATTCTAGGCCCGGATTGTCTTGCTTTTTCGTAAAAATATATAAACACTTTGAGCGGGGCATGTGATTTCCAACAATGTGATATTTTGAGAAGTGTAGACTCAGACAAGCCAGTGCAGTCCCCAATTAAGCTGTAAAGTTGTTTGGTTAGTAGCTTAACAGTCATAGAATAATCAAGCGACAAGCAAATGCTCTGATCAGACTGCGCCTAGGCACAGGCTGATCTGAGGCTTTGCTAATGGCAACTACCACATAGTTGGAGATCTCATGTCGTGGCTCATATATGCTTGACTCTTCAGTAACTATAAGTGCATTTATTCATAAGCTTTGTAAATGAGCACATTCATACTGCTGACAATCTAACCAACTTGTGACGAATGGACTTTCCCATCCTTATCATTTGGATGAATCCACTTTCATTTTAGGTGCAGCAGGAGTGATTTTTCATTTTTATTTTGCATTTTATTACATATACATAGGCAGTGGAACCGCACGGTTTATCACGGTGGAGACACGGATGTGCCCGGATTACGCCGGTATCACCCCGACGCCGTCCCGGTGGAGACACGGTTGCTCCCGGCGTCTTCCCGGTTTATCACGGTATTTGACAGCCTTCCCGGTTACTCCCGGTGAGTCCCGGTTGTTTTAAACATTTTAAAACAACCGGGGACATGAGCCGGTTTAACACGGTTCAACACGGTTCATCCCGGATCTCCAAGGTTGTCGACGGTGCCGCCACGGTTGTGACACGGTTCATCACGGTTCATCCCGGATCATCAAACCGGGGTGAACCGGCACCTTAAACCGGGACAGTGAGAACGGGGCTTAAGGTTACTTATAATGTTTATCCAAATGTTTGAATGGGTTTAGTTGTTTCAATTTAATATGTAGAGCAAAATGCATAATTATTACGACCTCATAGAAATTGACAACTACGCCATTTTATTACATTTCAGAATTTTCACTTCCAAAAATATTTTGTTTACACATGTTGTTCGCTTTTCCGTTTGGCACTCCAACAGAACCGTTAGCCTAAGAACGATTACATATTAAATACAAAACTGTTGTGTTTCTTAAATTTATAAATAGTTTCAATATATTAGATATTTATTATTAAATGTAAATATAAGTAAAAACTCATTTTTAAATGTTCATAGAATCATGAATATTTCGGGTCTCTTGAAACATTTATACGAAGCCCTCCCGAAGTATTCATAATCGCATGAACATTCTAAAAATCGAATATAATTCTTCCATTTGAGCCAGTGCATGAGATTTCCAACAATTTGGTATGTGCGACCAGCAAAGCCTCAGATCAGCCTGCGCATATGCGCAGTCTGATCAGAGCCTTTGCTGGTTCCTTGAGCATTTTATGATTGTTAAGCTACTGACTGAACACCATTTGGAGTTTCTAAGCTTTAAAGGAGGTTGCAGAGGCTCGTCTGAGTCTACACATGTCAAATGCCACATTGTTGGAAATCACATGTTGCGGCTCATTTAAGTGAACGACTGCGCTCTATCCGACACGCACAATGTCGATAACAGCTTTTAATTTGCACTGGGGAAGACATATGCCAAATAATCTACCTCGTACCTCGCATAGCATGCCTTCATTGACCTTGCAAGGAGGTTTCTTGCTTGTTCGAAACTTAGCCACATCATGCGTAATTAACTTACGTTTGTAGTGCTCGGTGTTTAAACATGAAACCAGCCAGTGGCCTGTCTCTTGTGGTTCCCATAGCCCTGTCATAAATGTAGCAGGAAACAATGGCACGCCTGCCCGTCTAAAAACATAAACGAATCAAACTGTCAGAATACGTTAAGAGGATAAAACATTCTTTTCCGTATATTAACGTTTGACAAGCCTTAGTGTGACAATGTGTTGCAGCCCACTAAACCGCGAAGCGGTGATGGTTGCAACACATTATCACACGAGGGCTTGGCAAACGTTAATATACGGAAAAGAATGTTATATACCTTCCTTTCAAGCACAAGCAGTTCCAAATAATTTAGCGTACAACGAAGCCATATCGGATAGGATACAATCGAAAATTTCAATACTATCGACGAACGTAGATCAAAAGTAGTCAGAAACGGCAGAGTTTTCGATTTCCATTAGTTGTCCGACTGGCGACAAATAGCAATCGAAAACACATGTTGTAGCGATTTCTGATCCGCGTTCGTCAATTGTTAAGAGCGTTTTTCGATTGCCGCCTATCCGGTGTGGAAACAATATTTTTTCAACAGAAACACGAAAAAAGTAAATTATTCCTAGTAACCCTTGTATCGGAATGATTTGGCTACATGTACGTATTCAGTATAATAATTCCATAAACACACCAGATAGACGGCAATCGAAAACGTCAATATTATCGACGAACGTAGATCTAAAATCGTTAGAAACAGGTTTTTTTTATTGCCGTTGTCGCCCGACTGGCGACAAATGACAATCGAAAACACTGTTTCTTTCATGTTGTGATCTGAGTTCATTGATTGTTCAGAGCGTTTTCGATTGCCGCCTAGTCGGTTTGATAAAGGAGCGTATTTTGGTAATTGAAATAGTTTGGTCATTTCTCCATAAAACATTAGCGACGATATATGAACTTGCAGAAGATGTCCTTGAGCGGGCTTAAATGACATTGAAGCCCTCTGCTGCCATGTATTAATGAGAATGAAGCCCGCGGCCAGTGATTTGTACAACTGTCAGCAACTGAAACACATCATGTTTCTATAGTAAGCACTTATAAGGTATATAGCAATGTAAGATGTGATTTGCATCGGTTTGAGATAGTAAACTTAAAATGTATTGATCAAAATCGAAATGCTATATTGATGCTATAATTAAGAGACCAAATCAATTCGAACTGTCACTGATTTAATTGTTGATAAAATGTTTGTTTTGTCAGAAATACAAAACTCAACTGGCATTGAAACCGAAAGCAGATTTTGTCACCTATACTCTGTTTGCAGTTTACATATAGGATGCACTTATTACATATAGCATACACTTATATATACTTAACGCCAGTAAAAACGCAACTATTACAGTATTAACCTTACGCGAGATTTAATGCTATTTTATCATTCTAATAAAATAAAAGCATAAACCTATGGTCGCGATATCAAGCCAATACTCTTTTGGTGCAGATAAAGTAGTCTAGATAAGCCAGGCTGTTTTTTTTATAAAGGGACACAACCCGAACTTCCACACAAAAACTGCAAAATCACCTTTTTAATCTGGATATCAGATCTTCATTATGAATGGCTCTTTTGGATTCAAATTAATAATTGCTCTACTTACTATGCGCACGCAGCAGATTTTTTTTTGTCTTGAATTTTTGACCTTCAAAATGGTCATCAAAGTTTCAGCATGAAAACCGGAAGTTAACGAAAATGCGACACTTTCGACGGTAAATATTGCGATAAATGATAACCATAGGTTACAAGTATGACCTTACAACTTACGTATGCCGATTTTTAAATGATTCAGTTTAATTGAAGCTTAAGTGATTTCTCAAATTTTGGGGAAATTTCACGAAAAATGAAATTTAAAACATAAATTTTAGGTCCTTCCAGCAAAGTGAACTTTGTGTTGTTTTTGTTTGTTTGAGTGAAACGCAGTATTTGCACGCTGAAATTGAATAAAATTTCAAGATGTAATATGGTTACCAAAAAATTTGACAAATTTGTCATTTTTCACCAAAATTTTTGGCAGAAGTGCGCAATTGAGCTCAAGTTTTGGATGAACATTCTCCTACGTTAGGGGCGCTTGTTATTACAAAGTCAAAGTGCATCAAGCTGATATGTATAGGTAAAATGACACTTGTACCAGTTGCGTTTTTAATGGCTTTAAGTACGAGCGTATAATAGAGGATCTTACATGCGTGCTCATGTCTTAATGAATTAAAAGTCGTTTAATAAATTAAAAAAAAACGGGAAGCAATGCTCGGCTAGCCTCGCATTTTATCTCTTTTCCCCAACCGTTTAATTGTTGGGGAAAAGAGATAAAATGCGAGGCTAGCCGAGCATTGTATCCCTTTTTCGCAACGAGTTCAATATATTCATAAATACAGGGGCACGAATGTTAGATTCTATTTATCGTATGACACTTAGATTACTTTGAAATCTCGTTTCTGCCGTAAAAAAGTTATAATTTTGTCATTATGTATGGAATGCTGTTGTGGACGTGATAACGTTTCCCGTAAATCTGTAAACCACTAGAGGGATCAAACATGTTTTTCTATGCATTAACATCTGCTGGACCCCGAGGGTGGTGTTGAAACCCGAGCCTGAAAGGGGGGTTTAAGGACCCTGATGGGTCTAGCAGATGTAAGTGTTCAAAAACCATGTTTGATAGTTATTACTGCTTAAAAAGTAAGAAAGAGGGCTAAGATCAGGAATCTATACAATCAAGCACCACTAGCATAAAGACATTTTGTCACTTGAAAACTTTGTAAAAACGCTTCGAAAAGTTCATTTTTATACTACTATAATGGCGCGCAAAAGCATGAAGGATTCGTAGGTTTTGAAAAAGTCCATTCCAGAGCAGAGACTTACGTCATCCTAATGTCACTAAATTACGTTAATTTCTACGCACGCTACTGTTGATGAAGTCAATTTTTGTGACGGCCAATAATGCGTATATGTAAAGTACAAAAGTCGTGCAGCAACAACACGTGAATTGCCTGATTTAAAAATGGGTTTTTGCCGGTTAAAACATGGCTGTTAATAGCGTGGACACGGCTTTTTATGCAATAAGAGTGGTTTATCGACTTTATTGCATAGCGTTATTTCACTCCCAGACGCGACGTCATATTTTGATAATGCTTGTTTTGGTTGCATTTGTTGTTGTTTTTAACTGACTCAAGTATGAAAAGAAGGCTTCCCAACTATAAACCAAATCACCATAACATACTACATGTACATGTAGCTCTGAAATGCCTTGTGCTCCTGCGGGAAAAACAGCTTTGCCTGTCCATATTGTCTGCTCTAAAAGTACATTTTCAGATCCAGAAGCTGGCTGTAGTTGTCTAGAATGACAAGAATGCGATCATTATCTGTGTTGCTGTTGCTCTTACTACATGTATGAAATTTATGAAAAAGGTAGAATGTTACGTAAAACTTGTACGGTGACATATCACCAAAACTAACGAACTAATAATATCCAGAAAAAAGCCAAACACCCATTTATCGCGTTTGCGAGTAGCGAAGGCTGCGGGTTTACGCTTGTCAGAACCGGGGATATTCATCGGTGAAATAATTAAAATCCCATATTCGGGCCCTGTTTTACCAAGACACTATCCGCTGCTTAGTACTGTTTCAACCAGGCAACCCCGTGCCGATGTGTCAGAATACTTTGGCTGGGCTATAAATAATCAACACAACCAACGTTTATCCTATTCAGATTTTTTTTGTGTTTTTTGGTTTGTTGCTTAACGTCCCAGTCAACAGCTGTGGTCTTCTTGGGACTGTCACATTTTACCTTGATAAGCTTAATAAAGCAGTTAACCAGTACATCGTGCACTTTCACAATCATTCATGAGAAGAATGACCGTAGAAATTATTTCATGATCAATCTCCACAAAAGTGCGGGGCAGAGATCAAACTCGCCACCCCTGAATCTGCAGTCAGACATGCATCTGCAGTCAGACACGTACATGTAACAGACTGCGCTAAGCGGCCCGATTTCAGAATGAAGTGAATAATTATACTGTAAATCTGGGATTTTTTTGCGAGGGTTTTATATTCGCGAAAGTCGCATATGTAAATAATATTGATGAAAATAAAATCCTCGTGAAATGGACAAACTATTATGTCGTTTAGTGATATTGGTAAATCATGCATTAGTCACGAATTTTAAACGTCGCAAATATGGCTTTAAGCGCTGTTCGCCAAAATAAAACTTTCGCGAAATTTTCCGAATTTTACAGTATTTTGTGTGCATAGAAAAAGGATCTCAGCGAGACGTTTCTTTCAGCACCGAGAACAATGTTTTGATTGAAATGCCGAAAAAGTGTATGGTACCCGCCATCAAAACGTCATTCTAATGGCGTTTTGTTGGCAAAATAAATATTACTTATGTTTAAAATATCGTCCACATATCTGGATTTAGTGTTAAACGCATCAATAACATCAGCCTGCTTATCATCAGAAAGAGACATCATAAAGTCCCTCTCATAACAAAACAGGAATAAATCTGCAACCAGGGGAGCACAACTAGTGCCCATAGGAATCCCACCTACTAAATTGAAGAAGATTGACTCTAAGTATTTTTCAGCCCAGTTCATTAAAATAATTTCCCATTATAAAAAGAGTTGCTATAACATTAACGTATTGCAACAGACAATATGATGGATTGGCCCTCGATGTCAACTGACTTATTCCCCATTGAGCATGTGTGGGACGTGTAAGATAGGCGAGTACGTCAGTGTCCAGCGCAGCCTCAAACGTTATCGCAACTGTAACAGGCACTCATCTAGAAGTGGAATAATCTGCCGTTTAATGTTACATTATATTCTTGCATAGATGTCTATTCGTATAGCTGTTTATTAATAGACTTTTCGCTTACTGTAAAGCATAGATGCATAGATGTCTATTCGTATAGCTGTTTATTAATAGACTTTTCGCTTACTGTAAAGGCGGCAACTTTAATATTCATATCTGGGCGTGGTTCGGCTATTTCATCTGCTAAGGAAGGGAAATCAGGTTCTATTTATAATTAGGTAAAGAGTTAATAAGCTTTTTGAGCCGCGCAAACGTGCGTGCATTTCATGAAAATCCTAACCGTATACACACTGAACTCACATTTATAAACCCTTAAAGTGCATAATCACAAACTGTATGTTTTTGTCGTCTACTAAACTAGTTGAAGCCGCATAGATAAACAGTGCGGACCCAGATCAGACTGCTCCTGTAGGAGCAGTCTGATCTGGGTCCACAATGTTTGCCTCTATGCTTATGTTAAATAGACATTTTCAGATGCAGTTATCTTGCTGGCGTTCTAAGGGCTAAATAATGACTGAAGTAATGGCGCAAGATGATACAGTTACTTTTGAATAAAGCCACGCCTCATTTTCCGCTTTTACCTATGTCTAAGGTTGACTAGTTCTCATTACGCATTCATGAGACGCCGCCTTTACAGTAAGTGAAAAGTCAAAGAATACACCCATTGTCAAATGAACGAAAATCCATGTTCAAATCAGGAGATTCACGTGCTGTTTGAACATGGGTATGAACTTGAAAATACTTAAAATGAGCCCTGCATTATTTGCATGAAGTTATATACGGAAAGCAATGCGGACCAGACTGATCATTTCGCCGATGTTTTTGTTCGCGAAAACGTTGCGTACGGTTATGACGTTATGACGTTCGAAAGTACACAGCCGACGCCATTTTGTTTAAGAAATCCAGTGTTAGAAAATGGACAATTTAATGCTTTAGCAGCGTTTTCAGTGCGAATTGGGCTGGAATAAGGTAAAATATGCAAGAATAACGATCACACATGCTTGTTTCATTGCATTAACACTTGCCGGGTCCCTCGGATGATGTTGAACACTCGGCCTATCGGCCTCGTGTTCAAACAGCATCCTCGGGAGCCGGCAAATGTTAATGCATGAAAATACATGTGTGATCCCTATATTCGACGCTACGTTATGTCAATGGGTCGTCGATGCGCTGCAGTTATCAATTCTGCTGGTGGCCATACCAGATACTGAGTTTTTGTAATCTGAGCTTTTTTTTTTTGGAATTGACCCCTCGTCTCTGTTTACGTTTTTTGCTATGCAATATGAAACTTATCAACACTTTTACCATTGCCATGAGTTGTGTTAAGAATTATTCTCTGCTTATGCAAAATTGTGTTGCGTTTTATGCAAAAATAAATAAAATATAAAAACATGAATTTCGCTTTGCGTTCGAATTTTCTTTCAATATATTAAGTACCAGTTTTTGCAACACTGTTACATGTAATGCGTTATAAAATCGTGTAAAATTATTAAGTTTCTATAATGACATTATTTTATTTTACCTGCGATGACGGAACAGAGGGGTTTGTCCTCGGATCTCGAAGTAGTGAAGTTCAGCCATCAATGAAAGGAGGTAAAGAGCGACCCTGGATCCGGCACATACAGTCGCAGGTGGACCGTTCGCACCCCTATATCCATTTATTTCATCGGCTGCCAATTGGTCCTGTAACGAAAAGAATAATATAATTAACGACAAAAGAAATCTGACATTCTAACACCTGCATGCAAGTTTCAAATCATTCTAACACCTACATATAAGTTTCAAATCACGCTTATTCACTCCTTTGACTAGGGTCTGTGCTGTATATAGAACTCCAATAGACTACCGTGTAAACCTGGGCAGGGCCTCTTTCACGAAAAACTTTAAAGCATCTTCTACGTTATACACGAGGGTCAGTCAAAAATAATTGAGAGTTAGTTAATATTTTTTTACTGGGTCGGCAGTTTTGGCTGAAACTTTATACACATATAGAATGAACCTTCGGGCTTCATTACATATAGAAAATGACGTCTTATCATCTTCAATGCACTGTTGCTAGGCAACCGAAGACCGTCTCTCAGCGATGTGCGTTCGCGCTGACGACACTTCTGACTAAGCAACCATGAATTTAAAATCATTTCAAATCTAAAACATTATAATAACGGACCTTTTATCTCTCCAATTGTATCAAACAATGTGTTAGCAATGTTTTGAAGAAGTGTAACAGATAGTAAATACAATACATGCAATGTTCGTTGCCTAGCAACCAAAATCGATGGAAATTCCAATTTTAACTAAAATACCAGATTTTGTTGCTATGGCAACCGTTTATTCCTGGGAATATTCAAAATATGCATTCAGATGTCAAAACAAATTACTAAATACAATGAAATGGTCATATGATATTATACTTAGATGATAATTTTGCTCTAAAATGAACCTTAATTGGTGGGTGGGGTATATTTTGGGGTGAAATTTTCAGAAAATTTAGTTAATTTTCCTCTTATTTATGCGATAAAATTCCAACGCCTCAATCTCAGTTGTTGCATTTAACAAAATACATTCACATACTGTATTTGCAACAAATGCACAAGTTGATGTAACTTAAATTTTGAATAGTGTTTCCATGGCAACGCTATATTTCAGCGTGAATGCATGCCGTTATTTTACATTCTTCAGTTGCTAAGCAACACCAATCTTATTTTTGTATGGTCTTGTGTATTGCATATTCTGACGCAGGACAATTCATTGCATGCATGTGCCAAATTTCACTAGTGTACGTTAGCCTACGTAAGAGATATGAATCAACTCTCAGTTATTTTTGACTGACCCTCGTAATAAGATGTTTAATGTCCAAACTAACGACAATCATAAGGCATTACACCAATCTCTATTATGACTATCATATCTCATAACTAAGGAAACGGTCAAAAACATCTCTTAAATATATATGAGGGGTGTTTAAATATGAATTCAACAAGCTTTATGGTAAGTAAGAAGGCAAAGACCATGAATCGATACAATCAAGTTCCACACCTGACACAGAACACCACATTGGAAAGTGACAAAAACGCCAAATTTCAGACAATTGGTTTTCCCTCGAGTTCTCGTCTTAATTGTTAATATAGTTCAATAACCGGTATGTCCCTCTCTGACGGTCATCGAGTGTGTGCAGAAGCCAAAATAAACCGCGTTAGTTTAGTAAGCCCTGATCTCATTCTGATAGAGTAGCTGTGGGATGAGCTCTGGCGACGCATCTGAGATCGTTCAGCTTCGACAGCTTCAGGTTGCTCTCCATTAAAAATGTGCGCGGATTTCCAAAAAACTTTGCGACGTTACATGCTTTCGGTTTGACCTCGTTATGGTGCAGTTATTGCAGCAGGAGATGGTCATGTCCGTTTTTGACGAATTTAACTCATTCATTATTCGGTGAAAACTTGTAATTTTTGAAAATGACCCCTTGTCTAAACACTGGCGAACAGCATGAATGGATTTAAGCAAAACTTTTACATTATTAAATGAATTGATGCAGATCTGATTGTTAAGGAATATGGTATAAATATATTTTCATTTCTTAATTCGGGTTTCCATAACTGTCCCAAGAAGTAACTGATGGGTTTCTTTTGAAGTTGAGTATACATAAACACGTACAAATATGGTGATTGAGATCACAAAAAACTTTGCACCTAGCATCACATAGGTACGAATGGACTTTGTTATAATGGGCGTAAAGACTGAACATACCATGAGTCTAACTTAATTCAAAAAAGGACCTCGGACAGTTTCCTATTCAATCTGCCCAGATTTTGAGAGTCTGTGGCTAGGATAATGTACAATTAACAACTGTACGTTTGTGCTTAAATTAAAACCTCACATCTAGTGCACGTAGCAAAATCAAGAAAATATGGGGAAAATAATATTAAAGCCAGGATCTTAGGCCTCATTCACATGCACACATTTACTTACGTAAGTAAAGATACTTACGTAAGCAAATTTACTTATGGTGTCACGTGAACGCATTTACTTACGTGAGTATTAATACTTCTGGAGTAAACTGGGGCTAGTAAAAGGATATTTGCACCACCTCTGGGGGTCACGCAAATAAGTAATTATACTCCATGAGCAAAGTATGTCATGTGAACAGACCTCAGATTTACATATATAAGCAAATGGATATTTCTTGAAAACTTGTGCACCCCTGAAAAATGGACTGGAACTAGTCTAGAATAGTTCTACAATTTTATATTACTGCTCTAGAACCACTCTGAAACTGTTCTAGGAATGTTCTAGAATGTTTATAGGACAGTTGTAGAACATTATATGGAACATTATTTTGTTCTACAATTGTTCTAGCGAATGTCATAAGGTTTATTGTAGAAAAGTTCTAGAACTAGAAAAGTTCTAGAAGATACCTTTGGAACTATTCCTAAGCAGTTCCAGAAGATAATCTAAAGAATTGTTCTAGGATAATTCTAAAACAAACCTTAATAATTTTTCTGGACCTATTTTAGAATATCTCTTATCAAAATGTCCCATATTACATTCAATAAATGTTGATGAATTATTCTCGAACATTTTAGAATGATTTAAGAATAGTTCCAGAAATGCTTAAAAGGTTTTTAAGAGCTGTTCTAGAACAAACATTTTAATTTTTCTAGAACATTTGTAGAACACCTCTCCTAAATTTGTCCCATATAACGTTCTATATATGTCCCTGAATTATACTAGAATATTTTAGAACAGTTTCAGAATAATTCCAGAAATGTTCTAGTGGTTTGTTCTACTCATTTCTAAAAAAACATGGACTGTTCTGGAACAATTGTACAGCACCGCCCATATCCCACTCCGCAAACAAAATGTCCCATATAACATTGTATTGGTATCCCAGATTTTTAGAATTGGGTTAAAATAATTTCAAAAATATTATAATAGTTTGTTCTAGAACTATTCTAGGGCAAGAATCAACATTTTTTTCTAGAACTGTTCTATAAAAAAATTGTTCAATAACAGTTATAGAACAAACCATTTCAACATTTCTGATATTGTTCTGATACCATTCTAAAAATCCAACAAGGTGCCCCAGAATTGATTCCCATTGCTATGGTTATAGCCATGGTCAGGAGGCACATTTTCCTTAGCCCTAGTAGATCACATGGGAAGTATAATTCCATGATATGTCACTTTTATACATCTGAAATACAGTTTACATGGCATTAAACCCGAAAAGGTTATCCCAAAGTGTCTTCCATGTTCATGCTGGTGACACAATAAATAAACAGATGTTAACTACAGAAGAATTATAATTGAAGCCTTAGTTGGCCTGAATGCTGTCAGTTAAATTCCATCCTCTTACCGCACCCATTGAAAAATATTGTCTTACATTTGCTCGAAAACACAGCAACCAAAACTGTGCCTCAAGTCAACTCACTGTTTTAGACAATAATACTATCATATTTGCCATCTAGTAATTGCCACATAAATGTTTTTGAAGAGCCTTCATAACCCCTCCAATTCTGGTAGCCATGTTTTCCCCCATCATCCATCTGGTTATGGTATGCTTGTTCTTGAAACGTTCTAAAAATCATCATGAATGATTTTTGACCATTTGTAGAACTTGGCAAAGTACTCAATACGTTCAAGAACATTATTTGAGAGTAAACGTAAAAAAAGGCTTTTGCCCTTGAAAAGTTCCAAAAATGTTCTAGAAAAGTATAAGCAGTTTTGAAGGATTCACTAGTTCTAACATAGTAAAAGAAATGTTCTGGAACCTTTCTTGAATCAATTTTTAGAAAATTTCTTTCAACTTATTTTGTACTTTCGAACATGTGTAGAGCCTACTGGTTCTTTACTTGTTGTAGAATGTTCGACAATTTAAGGAACACTTTCAGAGTAACAACAAATCAATTTAGAAATGTGTTGGATAAAAATTCTACAACAAACATATGTAACGGATTCATAACAGTTCTTGGATTTTAGCTCTTTATTCCACTTTCCTTGATTCTGTACCATTGTTCGTAAGTAAATGCCAGTCCATCGCTCATGAGATTGTTCTTTCGTCCCAATAGTTTTTCATGAGATAACCAATGCGCAAGACCAGTGCATATACAATTTGGAAGCTGTCAGCAACAGTCTGTACATGTCTACTGTACAACAAGTGTGTATACCTTTTAAAATACTTTTGTGGACACTATTAGCATGTGAACGCAGAGTAAATATACTTTTACTTACGTGTGTATAATTGCTCCATATAGCAAAATAGTTACAAGTGTAAATTTTGCGCATGTGAATGGGGCCTTAGGCCTCATTCACATGCACAAAATTTACACCTGTAAATATTTTACTAGATAGAGTAGATTTACACACGTAAGTGAAAGTATGTTTACGTATGTTTACTCTGCGTTCACATGCTTATAGTGTTCACATAAGTAACTTAAAAGGCACACGCACTTGTTATGGGTCAGCTTCACTTTGATAGCAGACACATACAGAATGTTGATTGAAAAACAGGGGCGACAGCTGCCATAATACCTGTGTACTGGTCCTGCACTTGGGTTGTCTCGTGAAAAAAACTATTTTCGCGAAAGAGCGATCTCGTGAGTGGTGGACTGAAATTGTAAAAGTGACATTTACTTACGACCGATGGTACAGAATAAAGGAAATTGGGTTAAAAAACTTATTATTCTTGAACTGTTCTGAATCAGTTACATGGTGTTCTGGCACTATTGTCCATCACATTTATAGAACTTGTTTTTATTCTGAACGTTTTCTTGAAATAGTCTAGAACATTTTTAAAACAATTCATGAACCAGTGATTTCTACAAATGTTCGAATAATAGCAACCAACCAACGAGTGTTGCCCTGCGTTGGGGAGCAACACGAGAATTGGTTGCTTTACAACTAGAGAGGCACTGTTCTGTTCTATTCACGCCCATTCATCTTCAAATACGAATAGAAAATAGTTTCGAAATCGCCTAGTTCCGGTATCTATACGGAGTCGATACAGGGAACCAATCTAGATCGAACTAAGAACCTAATTCTACTGTTGAAAAATATGTTGTGATCATCGTTGACATTGAAACAAAATACAAAAATGTAAAAGTGAATCGCGAGTATGCCAGTTGTGTTGATATAAAAGTCATAGTTTAGCCAAAAGACTGAGGGATTTTTTCGATCACCAGGAGCTTGAACGGTAATGATAGCTCTTTCAAGCAAGCGGCTGTGTGATCTCTATGACGTGACGTCACAATTTTACAACGTTACGTCACGACGTGATAACGCCAACTGCCACGGGCATCGTCGCGCCTTTGAAAGAGGAAGCCACAAATGAGCCGCGACATTTGCTAATATTTTTTACAATGCGACCAGCAAAGCCTCAGATCAGCCTACATATACACAAGTCTGATCAGAGCCTTTGCTAGTCGCTTGAATTTTCTATGCTTGCTATGCAACTGACTAAACATCATTTGGAGCTTCTAAGCTTTAAAGAAGGCTGCACAGGCTCGTCTGAGTCTACACTTGTCAAAATGCCACATTGTTGGAAATTACAAGTCGCTGCTCAAATTACATGTCCTCATGGTATCCAATAGGAACTTCCCTTCAAAGGTCCCGGCGGCTTTAAAATAGCTTGCAGGATTATTTTATTTCCTAATATTCAGAGCTTTTAAGCTAGTGATACTAGTTTTTCCCTCCAGTAATTTTCTTACTGACCGTTCCAAGGCGGTACTTCCTTATTTGTGTTCGTCTCTGACATATTGCCTTGTATGTGTCCTGCAGCCTTGTGGTCACCTGTTGGGAAAGGGGCTAAGGCCGACGTCGCCGGTCCGGCAGGTCCAGCTTTTGCTGGACCCACTTTTTTGGCCGAGAATGCTTTCCAACGTGTCCCTTTTACTCATTTCGGCTCATTTTTTTTGGAACTTACCTCTGATTTTATTCACGAAACGTTGCGCATGTCAATAATGCACCTTGCCAAGGTGTTAAAACAAGCAGTCACAGAGATATCGGCTATGGGTCGTGTCGCGAGAAAACCTAAGGTAGTTGCATTTCAACAACAAAGGCACAGACCAGCCTGCACATACGCGCAGTCTAATCAGCGACTTTATTGTTCAATCTCTGGAAAGTATAAGTAAAAGTGCTAAAAGTACTTTGACAAAAACCTGCGGAGACAGAATTGAGCTGCGACATGAGATTTCCAACAATGAGGAATCTGCGACCAGCAAAGCCTCAGATCTGCCTGCACATATGCGCAGTCTGATCAGAGCCTTCGCTAGTCGCTTGAATATTCTATGACTGTTAAGCTACTGACTGAACATCATTTGGAGCTTCTAAGCTTAAAAGGAAGCTGCACAGGCTCTTCTGCGTCTACACATGTCAAAATGCCACATTGTTGGAAATCACATGTCACGGCTCATATGTCAAAGTAACATGCTGAAGAAAAAAGTGAAAATCGTATCTGTCTAAAAAGGATTTTGCTCAGCATTCGGTTTTTCATCCCCACAAGGAATATCTTTTCTAGCAGAAAAAAAAACATGATCCAAAGCGACTGCAATCTATTCCCAAACGCATTAAAGTCCATTAAAAACGAACATAGGAGCGCTCAAAATTAAAAAAAAAATCTCGGGGGAGACCCCCCTAACGATAGGGTAGAATGATACCCATCTCGTGCTTTCCACCCTTGGGTGCCTTCGGAACTCGATTGTTTCCTCCGTCGGACCACTTTGAAATGCACTGCGAGGGCCCTGAGTCTGAGCTAAGCTCAATGCGCTTCTGTATTTGACGTTTTCTTGTTCTTTTGTCACTTTTCCATAAGGTGTTCTGGGTCAGGTGTGGTACTAATTGTATCGATTCCTGACATTTGCCTTCTTCCTAACTTTTTATACTCACACAAGTAACGACTCACAAGAAATACCGTATACTGTGCTATCCTCTCAGATCAAATGGTGGTTGGTTGCCCATTAGGTGTGCCTATTTCATATTATTCTAGTACATTTTTTCAGACCTTTCAAGATAAAAGATATTTTCTAAAAACATATTGAAAGTAAGTTATAGAAAATTTATCTTACTATTTTAGAACTAATCTATTCTATAAAGACGCTTATAGTATTCTAGAACATTTCAAAGGCAAAATAAGTAAATATTTATTTACATTCACTATTCAATTCATGTTCTAGAACGTATTTAGTACTAAAGCAAGTTCTACAAATGTTGAAAAAGTTATTCTGGAAAATTTTTGAACATTTTAAAAACAAGCATGTCATTATACAATTGATGCATTCTTTTGAGGTTAACATCAGGATTTGTCAACCCGAGAACAGTGATGTTCACCGAGGCGAAGCCGAGGTGAACATCACTTTCGAGGGTTGACTAATCCTGATGTTAACCGAAAAGGAATGCACCAATTGTTTTGTTATATGACACTGTCTCTCTTTTATTTTCATATTTATAAATCTACTCAAGTCAGATGTTCCTAGGAAGATTATTTCAACAATATACTTCCCAAATTTCTGCAACTCTTATGAGATAAGCAAAATAATTGCATTTTAAACAAATATGCCTAGCGTCCTTTTTGTGGGACATAGGCAAATAGTGCAGACCCAGATCAGACACCACAGAATGCGGCGTCTGATCAGGGTCTCCACTGTTTGCTTGCAAATTTTTCTATTAAAACTTGAATTAAAATGAAAAAAACCACCTAACACCCCTTAAAACAGAAATGTACTGTTCCAATTAATAACGGTGTGAAATTCCATTCGGCATAAATGGGTTAAATGCTGTACAAATTCTGAATTGAAACATTTTACCTGTGAAATATACATAAGAAATCAGTCAGTGTTGCAATATCTATTTTTAGCTCTCAGGTAGCAGTGACAAATCTTAATGTCACCTGGGCTAGATTTAGTCCAATCTATTTTTAGCTGTCTGTCAGTAATGTTATCTGTCTTTGGCTCATCACTGTTTGACATCAAGATTTGTCACAACCAGTGCAAGCTAGTTTCAGCCAATCAGAGGAGGTCTTTTATAGGAGTCATATAACAATATACAATTGATGCATTCTTTTGAGGTTAACATCAGGATTTGTCAACCCGAAAACAGTGATGTTTACCGAGGCAAAGCCGAGGTGAACATCACTTTCGAGGGTTGACTAATCCTGATGTTAACCAAAAAAGAATGCACCAATTGTTTTGTTATATGACACTGTCTCTTTTTTCCTAGTTTTATTTAAAGTGTTTTCATAAATTTACCCCAGTCTGATGTTCCTTGTGCACTTTCACCAGGAAGATTATTTCAACAATCTACTTCCCAAATTTCTGCAACTCTTATGAGATAGGCAAATATTGCATTTTTAACCCATATATGCCTAGTGTCCTTTATGTGGGACATAGGCAAATAGCGCAGACCCAGATCAGATGCCACAGAATGCAGCGTCTGATCAGGGTCTCCACTGTTTGCTTGCATAATTTTCTATTAAAACTTGAATAAAAATGAAAAATACCACCCAACATCCCTTAAAACAGAAATGGATTGTTCCAATTGATAACGATGGGAAATTCCATTCGGCATAAATGGGTTAAATGCTGTTCTCATAAAATGAACAAACATTTTACCTGTGAAATATACATAAGAAACCAGTCAGTGTTTCAATGTCTATTTTTAGCTCTCTGTTAGGACTGACAAAAAGCAATGTTACTAGTTCAATCTATTTTTAGCTCTCTGTCAAGACTGACAACACTTGTTAAGCTGTCTTCAGCTCATCACTGTTTGACATCATGATCTGTCACAACCAGTGCAAGCTAGTTTCAGCCAATCAGAGGAGGTCTTTTATAGGAGTCATATAACAAAGCTAGATGGTGATGGAAGAATATGGCTGGCAAAATTGGAGGGCACGTCAGAACATTTGCGTGGCAATTTCTTGATGGAAATATGATAGTACTATTATCTGTACGAACGGCAGGCGTGTTTCTTTAAATCGGCACTTGTCCAATGAGAAAAACATTTCTGCGGATCATTCGAGGGCTTACCCTACTACATGTATCCTTTCCATAGTAGCTGATGCAGATTCACAGAATGGATAAATACAGAGAGATATAGCGAATCAACTGAGCCGATAGATGTTGTAAATGCTTCGTTCCAAATGATATTCGAACCCACTACAACAGACATCGACGGTACCAACTGCGCCACTGAGACATCCCCCAAAAAGGATGTTCAAGTAGCATTGATATTGAAGACGTCCAATGCAGTACACGTCGTACATTGGTTCCTTTTCAATTCATGGCATCTATTTCCTTCGCAAATGATCCGACATCTTGTATACCCGTGTCAATGGCAAGACCAATTGAATTTTAAAGGTCCGCTAGAATGAGAGGGTTGGAATTTGGCGGTCTATAGACATACTGTATATTTTTGTTTCTTCTGCTCATACATGTACTAATAAATGCAAATAAGCATTTAGACATGAAGGGCATCGGTGTAAATTAATGACCGTATGATGAGTGAGTAGTCAAACCAAATTAACAGTACATGTTTCTCAACTCGATAACATACAAGCACCCATGGAATCTTATCTAGTTGTGTCACAAGGTTTGTTTGAACAAAATGGCATCAATATAACATATAGACTTCGAGCTAAAAAAGGTCCTGCTCCCCCCCCCCCTAGGGAATTTTGCAGACATATCCTATCTTAAAGAGAATTTCAAGCCGCATCTTTTAAGAGATGTTTGCACTCTGTGCTCCGGGGCGTTAGTCTCTGACAGCCTTTTACATATGTTACTGTAACAAACTAAGGAAAAAATCAAAATGAAAGTTTGAGCTACAGAAAGAAGACATTTAACCATCTAATTATTCAAATTTCTTATGTAGTTTGCAAGCTGGATGCCTAAACTACATAAAAGCTGCATTTTAAACAAAATTACAGCCTTCAATGGTGTTATATGCGTTACATAGATTAAATTTCCCTTTGAAAGTTGAAATCGTGACTAACATCATTCATTTTACTGACGATTTGTGCATTTTTACAAGTGTTTTTAATCTTAGTTTACTAAAGTACTCATTTGACTAATAGAAAAAAAAGTTTGCTTTTCTATCTCAAATACATTGTTTTATATGAGCTATTAAACAACCCTACCCCCAATTTTAAGTATCCAATTTTGGTATCTATTATTGAAGAAAAATATATGAAAATATTTGACGCTCATGGATATCTTACATTTTTGGCACTGTCTTGCTAATGCAATAAAGAATCATACATTTGCAAGTTTGACATCAGGATCAGCGCACTTATTAAAGTATGTAACGTATGTTACATGGCATAATGAATGAGCTAGGAAAATTTCTTGGAAGTAAGAGATGATATTTCAGAAAAAATACTGTTTTTTACATGTTTTCCTATTAATCTCTAGCCTCTGGTGCCTTTGTCTTAGTAATTACAGTCATTGCTGATAACAAGCCCTTGGAATTGTGTTACCTATGTTATATATAACCTTTGTAATCACATATTTCCTAATGCCTATAATATTGAAATATATAGACATATAGATAGAAAATAATAGTTCTCGTTTAAATGACACAATTTAATAAACATTCCTATTAAATAAAATTATTCAAAAACAACCTTTATTCAAGTCACCCTCACAATGTCTATCATTGTGTCTGCTTCTATTGCAAAATGATCACCCATTTCATCACAACCAGCAGAATCATGGCATTGTTTTAGGACAGCAAACTGAGTACAACCCTGTTCCTCTCCACCCCTTTGGGAATTGTGCAGACATATCCTACCTTAAAGAACAATTCAAGCTGCATCAAATAAGAGATGTTTGCAATCTATTAACTAGGGGGTTAGCCTGTAATGGTATGATACGTATGTTACCATATCAATTTAAGAATAAATGAATTGAACGTCTGAGAAACAGAAAGAAGACATAAAACTATTTATTTATTTGAATTATTCATGTAGTTTGCATGCTGAATACCTTTGATACATAAGAAAAGATTTTTTAACAAATATAGAGCTTCCCATGGTGTTATATGTGTTACATTAATTAAGATTACTTTTTAAAATTGGTAATTGTGACAAACATCACTTATAAGCATTTCGTGTGATCCTCCTCTTTAGCCATCAAAAGTCTTAATTTTCTTTGTATGTGTGGCCAGTGCCAGCGTCAAACAACTTGACTCAGCCAAACTTGAATCTTTAGCATTCTTCAAAAGCAGAAACAGCATGTCAGTGTCATGGGATCAAACACCTGATTAAATATGGATTTAATGCCATTTCACCTATATGCATACAATGGAGTATGACTCTGGTATATATCTCTTCCTGTGAAGTGGCAAGAGCAATCTAACTGCGGCTGCCTCTGCATCCGTGCTAGTCAAATGCTCACTTTGCTCTGATTTTGCAAAATCTATGTCTCTACCGTGTACCTCTAAGAATACTTTAAGATTTCTGATATTGGTCAAACAGAAATTTGGTAGGCTGCTTTTTTGCATCATTTGCCATGGAACCTATCCAGTCTTTTGGTGCTTAAGTCCTCAGGTCTTAGAGCAAAAGTATTTTGCTGCGCCCAAAGAACTTTATAAGTTTTCTTTAGTTACAATGTTGACTCTTGATGGTTTTGGCAGACCGTCTGAAACAATTTCTGTTACACCTTGAAAGTTATCTGGTATAAGAGAAAGAATATGAAGCTGGACATTGCCATCAATTATGTTTGCAGTTGGTTGTTTTTTGATGTCAGTCCAATGAAGCATGTCTTAAAATAATGTAAAACCTATGATTTCTCAGTTTTTGCAGCCATATCATTAGCTGTTGCATTCAAAAGAAGGAAAGTGGACTATAGGTAGAATGGGATAACCAGTAGTTCTATATTATGCTCAATGGAAGATTTATACAGAGTAAACAAGTTGATAAGGTGCCTCATTTCATGGTCCATTGAAAACACTTGCCTCTGACTGTGTGATCAAAAAGGATGTCAGGACAATGCCCTTGCTCATTAATATGACGAGTTATATATGTTACATCCTTTAATAAGCGCTCTTATCTTAGAAAATTAGTGAATCATTGAATTGAAAGGGTCTAATTTGCGCTCTTTTCATCATGCATTTCATTGCATTACCTGCTGTGATACATCTAGTTTGTTTATCTGAAGGGAAAGAGTTACCTCGGTTTCAGCACATCAGAAGTACTAAGACTTCAAATAAGTTTTTGAATGCTTGGGGAAAGGTAATAAGTGCAGAGACATTATTAGATGAAAATATGTGGGTTGCATGTATGGAAAGGCTATATTTATAAAAGTTAACCAGCTAAGATATGATTCTTTATCACAGAAATATCAAGGTACATCAGTCCAGGTTCTCATTGCTCTTAATGGCATAGTTTTCCTCCTTGTAAAGCTTTAGTCTTTCTCCTACTTGCAGAGTATCACTTGAAACACATACTCAAAGAGCCAACTATTAGGAATTCATATCAGCTTCCGAATGTTCCAAGCCATAAATAGCAAAATTGGAAAGTTGATAATGGCTCATCAATTTTGAGTGGACTGGTGGTAAAATTTTATATTAGTAAATGATTGAAATATTGTGTGATGATTCTACTAATTGCAAGGAGGCGTGTGATACCCGGTAATAATGATTACCACAGACGCAGACAACGACAAACATTTAACATGAGTGTTAAATTGATGAGAAATAGTTTGGACCATTTCATTTATTGTATTTTCTTGTAAAAATGTAAAACTATCTTTTCTATTTGTGGCTCTATATTTAGCATTATATGCACAGTATTAGGAAATGTGTCCAAAAGGTCATTGATAACATCTGTAACACCAGTTCATGGGCTTGATAATCAGAAATGAATATAATTCCTAGTGTTTTTAAGGCACCAAAGACTTATAAGTACACATTAAGTGTCCTGATCTTTAACTTAATGACATCTTGTAGATATATGAGCAAGACAGACTAAGAAAATGAAAAATATCCATACGCTGTAATCGCTTTCATGTGTTTTACTTAAACGGTAATAACAAAATTCGCTTCTCTGTAAAACTGGGAGTAGGGCTGTTTATAAGCTCCTAAAAGACAATATATTTAAGATAGAAAAGCAAACTTGGTTTTTCCTATTCATCAATTGAGTATATGTTTGTAAAATCTAATAAAACAGTTTGAAACCAAGTCATAGTAGTTGTTTAACTACATGACGATAGCCACAATTATAGTTTTTAAATTATAATTAGGTTCATGTAACGCACATAACACCACAGTTAGCCGTATTAATGTTAAACAGCTTCCATATGTAGTAAAGACATCCAGTATAAAGACTATAAGAATGTCAATTTATTATATAATTTTAATGTCTTCTTTTGGTAGCTGAAGCATTCAAATTTCTTATTCTCAAATTGATATTAGTAACATATGTAACAAGCTGTTACAGGCTAACGCCCCGACTTACAAAGTGCAAACATTTCTCATTAAATGCACCTTGAATGGTTACATAAGATGTAATTTGTCTGCAGAATCCCAAAGGGGATTAGGATGGAGCAGGCCCTTACTCAGCTTGATGTCAAAATACTGTTTGATGATTTTACTTATCACGCTAACATATGTAACGCTCTCTGATCTTTAAAACTTGATGACAACTAGCAGATCTATATGTCTTTATCATAGGAGCCAGTTTAAAATCCCTAAACAATTTAAGATATCCAACAGCTGCGAGTTTTTTTCACAATTTTAGCTCAAACTTTCAAACTACATTTCCTTTATTTGATATAGTAACGCATGTAACATACTGTTTCAGACTTACGCCCCAACATAGAGAGTGCAAACATCCCTTATTCGATGCAGCTTGAGTTGTACTATAAGAAGGAATATGTCTGCAAAATTCCCTCGAGGAGATTAAAACATTTTTAGGCATATCTTACGTAAAGACAATGAGCTTGCCCATTTATTACATTAGGTAACATATGTTACAGCCTCTGATATTAAACATTTTGCAACAAACTTGCAGATTTATGAGTCTTTTCATATAAGCAAATAAATCCCAAACAATGAAACACATTCATCAACTGCAAATATTTTTTAACTATTTTTACTTTAGTTTTAATACCAAACATTTCACCTTAAAACTTGGTAGGGGTAGGGTTGTTTAATTGCTTATTTCAGAAAAAATATTTAAGCTAGGGAAGCAAACTTTAATTTTTCTGTTAGCCAATTGCATAAGCTAGTCAGACATGGTTAAAAACATTTTGCAAAACACAGAGAGAGATTATGAATGTAAATGATGTTAGCCACACTTGCAAATTTTAATGGGTTATCTGATTTTGTAACGCATATGACACCTTAGGAAGCCGCAATTTTGTTCAAATGGCTGTCATACGTAGTTAAGATATCCAGTATGCAGACTATATGAATGATTTTTAAAAATAAATATTTTAATGTCTTTAATTTGTAGCCCAAACTTTCAATTTACTTTTTCTTAGTTTGATTAAGTAACGTATGTTACAGGCTCTTACAGACTAACGCCCCAGAGCACAGAGTGCAAACATCTCTTAAAAGACTCGGCTTTCAATTCTCTACAAGATAGGATATGTCTGCAAAATTCCCTAGGGGGGGGGAGCAAACCCATTCTCAGCCATCCGTCTAATATGTACTCACATTCCAATCGTCGTTATCGTGATCTGCTAGAAGTTGTCTGCATTTGTCAGGGTTTCCACACAAATCCATACTCATATCTGCCATCAATGATTCACCTTCATTAATCAAATCCACTGAGTAGAATAATTCATGATCAACGTCACGACGCATATACTTTCCATTGACCTGCTTCAAGTAGCCTATAAATATAAAAGAGCACTGAACATGTTGTCACATTTAAGGAATAAAGACTCAAAGTACATTAATTAAAAAGAGGATCTTACATGAGTGCTCATGTTCTATTGAACTTATTAAACGAGTTTGGGAAAAGTGATAAAATGCGAGGCTTGCCGAGCATTTATCTCTTTTCCGCAACGAGTTTGATGAACTAAATAAATAATACAAGAGCACAAGTGTTAGATTTGATTAATCATAATATGACGTTAAGATTTCTTTGAAATCTCATTTCAGACGTAAAAACGTTATAGTTTTGTTATTATGTATGCAGCCTTGTCGTGTACGCCAGAAGGTTTCCCGTAAATCTGTAATCCACTAGTGGTTTATCAATTTTATTGCATGGCGTTATTTCACTTCCAGACGCGGCGTCATATGATAAGCTAGTTTATCTGATTCTGTTAGCTTTAGTACGCTCAGAAGAACACACACCAACGCACATCCCCAATTTATTACTGGTAATCTCGACAGAAACCTCATCATACGTGTTTAAAAGGGGGGGGGGGGGCGTGGACTCAAGGTATGTGTTGCAATGGGGCGGGATTAGGGACAGACAATTTTTTTCTGTTCGAGAGGCGGGTCTGTTTTTGTTTCAACAGCTTTAACTAGATTTTTTATACAAAGTGAAAGTATTTATTTCTGTAACCATGATAGAAAGTCTTTTTACAATTGCTATTATGCCTCTATACGCATGTTTAAGTTCAATTACATCAGTTTATACTTACCTGATTAGTATTCTTCAAAGTTTTAAAAACAATCAGCTAATTAACTAAAAGAGAATGATATACCAGGCGTGTACGTAACCCTGTAACAATGTTGATTCACACTCGTGCTAGGGGGGTCCGGGGGCATACTCCTCCAAAAACGATGATAAAAATTGTGAGATCTGGTGCATTCGTAGCATTTCAAAGCATGATATTACAATGTTAAGGATAATGAATCAACAACAACAAAAGATAATCGCCATATTTTTCTCCAATATCTATGCAGATGTGCACTTTAGTACGAAAATAAGTACATTGATATTTAACCAGGGGGTCTGCTAGTCCGACAGAAATCGGAAAAAAATGGAGGCTTTTCATTTAAGGAGAGATTTTTTAAATTTATTTTCTAATTTTTGGCAGGGCTCCATAAATCCCCGAAACTATGAGCTTGCTCCCCAGCTCCCCTAAAATAATTACCCCTTTAAGCACTCGGACTAGTGTTCATACTCCTTCAATGCTCTCGTGATAAATGAGTCTGAATGCACGTATACATGAACATTCGAAATAAGCAGGCGACGTTTTTTTCCGTTTTTCACGGGGTGATAGGTGTCAAGAACTATCTTCTGTTTTTTTTTTCACCTTTCACCCTTGTTGCAAAAGTTTGCAAACAGTGTTGGCGAAGACCAGGCTGCCTACTACTGCCTACATTGTTTGCCTCCATGATAAAATGAGTCGGCAGGCATATTGTGCGAAAAAGTAAGGGCCATTACCAGGTATGTATATTCTCAGGATGATTAGAGTGTTCGTTGCTCGACAATGTGATAAAAAGGTCTCACCTTCTTTGCATATTACCAGGAAACAAAAGAGGCCAACATTCATTTCCATATCCACCATAAAATGAGAGTGGATTGTAAAAGCGGTGCATGGCTCATCACCGTCACCTAATCTAAATTGGGATGTGATAAACCAGTTGTAAGTGTACGTTCCCCCAGGCTCTATGAAATCGTCCTTACTCTCTGGGCCGCTAGTTCCATCCTGATAAAATGCACCTGAAAATATAAGAACCGAGAGACCTCAGACAATTTTCCAGGGCTATTCCAGACAGATCAAAGGTTAATCTTAATTAGGTGATTATGACTTCCTTACGGGGGGGGGGGGGGGGGGGGCAATAAAATGGTCCCATGAAGGGTCAATGTATTTTCTGATAAAATATTGATATTTATCTCAGTGAAAAAATATGTTATATACAGGTAAGTCCTTCTTGGGGCCCTTTAATCTCGGGCGATACTAAAACTGTCCTTTATCAGTTAATCCGTTGATTATCTTTATTGGACAGGAATGCAGGTATTTAAATCAAAGGCAGGAATCCTGTACCACCCCCGGTAAAGAAATTATTACCTGTATGAGAATGATGGTCAGTGGGTGCAGCTTCGCAACTGACCAGATCAGACCACTTTCCTTATTATGAGACTGTCGTCATGCTTAATGCAATTGAGCATAGGATTTCCGCTGCTCATAAAAACTAAACTGCTTATAAGTCTTTTCTTGCATTCTTACTGTAATGTTATCATTCTAATAAATGTTAAAATGCACATTAATGTGGTGCCTAAAAATCATGCTTCTGGAGATGAGCAGGGAATATTTTATAGCCTCGGGGCACGATCAAACCAACAAGGAATTATATGAAGTGAATTCATCTTTACAGCGAAAGCTCTAGTGAGACTTCACATACGCGGATGTACTAATCTGGTCCTTCGGTGCTTGGAATCACGAATTTCATTTGTTTGTTAAATCTGTTAAGAATACAAACATTATTTTATCACAGGCAGTGAATTCAATGCATATCAAATGTGAGTAGAATTGGTATTTTTCTACAGTGAAAAAATATCGTATTTTTTCACTAGTGACTGATACGATTTATATTTTCACTGTAGAATGGAACTATATATATAGAAAACAAGGCTTTCTTGGCAATTTTGTGACTGGGTTTTTTTAACATAAGGTTTTAAGTGAAGTATATTTGTCAAAAATAACGCTACGCATGTTGTGACGTCAACATCAAACATAATGACGTCACTGTTTGACCTGGCATAGCGCCAGTTTGCACGTGACGCCTACCCTAAGGCACACTCAATAGACTTTCTTTAAATGCTGATTTCTTGCGTTTCATTCGTTAAAATATGATTCTAAGCCATTTTCTAGGTGCAAACTATGTTTACACCCAATGTTATACCCAATAAACACGCTGCAAAAGTCAAATCGAACGAGAAACGACCAAGTAAAAAGTAAGGTTGTGATTTCTGTATTTCCGTTGAGTATAAAATAAAAAGAAAATTTACTTTTTCTCGGCAAATACCAAATATATTTCATCTCGTGCGGTGAAAATATCAGCATTTTCACTCGTGCTACGCACTCGTGAAAAATACGGATTTTTTTCACCGCACTCGATGAAATATATTTGGTATTCACCTCAAAAAAGTAAATATCCTCTATATCCTACTACTTCGAAATATTGTCTACTGTGATGCTTATAACCTTATGACGTACAATATCCATGTATGTTACGTACACAAATGAAATTATACTCTGCTTTACGAATGGGCTCTTCGACTCGGAAATGTTTAATAATTTATTGAGAAAGTCTACATTTAAAGTGATAAAAAATATTAAGTGAGTATGATCAGGAAATACCACAATTACAAACCGCAGACAACCCCGTGGCACCGCGAGGAAGAGCCGCTCAACCATCAACAGACACCAGGAAGACAAATTAAGCAAGGCAACCAGCTCTCTCTTCCCCATCAAGTTGACTGCAATACTAGAATGGCCATTAAGTAACGTACAACAAAACATAGAACAATTACAAACTCACACAATGGGAGTAACAGTAAACAAAAAGTCAACATCAACATAACCATCGCCTTAGTACGGACATCAGCCTAAGCCACTGGGGGCGGGGGGGGGTTATGTATTTTACTGGTACCAAATCTTCGCCCTAGAGTCTGCTGTTGTTGAAGTACAAAAAGTGTTCAGCTCGCATGGAGGCAATCTAACCAATGCAATGTATCGTCATGGAGAAACACTCTTATCAAATTAACATACCATGATGAAACAAAGAAAATGGCTCATGACTCACAGATAGTCAGAGCTAAAGAAAACCTCAAGTTGAGCCACGGTGGGTCCAGCTACATTTAAGCATCTGGCACCAACCCATCGATTAAAGCTTAACGTCAGAGCCGTCATAGAGTATGAGGCCTGACCCACCGTCGTGCAATGAAAGAGGAAACCATAGCTATAAACCGTGATTGGGTTTAAAACTAGGCATGTATGCCCCCGGTGGCTTAGGCTGCTGTCCGGTCTAAGGTGGTGGTTCTGTTGTTGTTGACTTGTTTTATTGTTACTCCCATTGTTGGGGTCTGTAATTGTTCTATGTTTTGTTGAACGTTACCTTATGTCCATTCTAGTATTGCAATCATCTTGATTGGGAAGAGACAGCTGGTTGCTTTGCTTAATTTGTCTTCCTGGTGTCTCATGGTGGTTGAACGGCCCTTCCGCGCGGTGCCACGGGGTTGTCTGCCGTTTGTGATTGTGGTATTTCCTGATCATACTCACTTACTTTTTTATACCATGTTTGTCCACCTGTATGTAAGATAATCCATAGAATAGAAATCAAATCAGTCAAAAGCTTATTTCCTTAACATCGCCCTTAAATCAAAGTACCAATTGGCTGTCTTAAACTTTTTTACTGAATCAAAAATCATTTCATAATGGTAACATAGGGTCATATTCAAGGCAAGTAAGTCAATTCAAACACACAATAAAACAATGAACAAATCTTGAATATGACATCATTGTGCATTACACTGCGATTTCTTAAAGCCCTGAACGAGTGTGGTATGCATTTAATGATGTTTTGATGCATGTTATTAGTCATATTGAAATAATTAATTTCATTTACACTTTAATCAATGATGCCTTAATATTCCAGATGACTAAATATTGATGGGTACGCAGGCTGTTGTTGTGAATTTATTGATGCATATATCATTAAACCCCACCACTTCTGCCTTGCATTTTGTGCCCATGTATGCATTCAACAAACAAATACAGCCTTTCACACATATCTGTGCAGTCGTGCACAGGGTCATTTAGAAGCTCATGCGACGTTACTAATTGGCTCATGAGCTGTGGAACCAGCAGACCAGACTCACTGTCAGTGAAATATCTATGCTCAGGTGGGTCTATTAATACTGCATTGCAACAAAAACACCCAGCAACTGGTTAGTTCATCGCAACTTTTGCTGCAAAAAGTTGTCAGCTGTAGGTGGAAGTTTCTTAGGTTTCACTGTTTTGTGTTTCAGAACCTTCTAAGTTCAAAACTTGTTCAGAGAACCACAAGTAACAACATCATATAGCAAACCTACACAAACTTACACTAATACAAAAGGCAAGACATCGCCCTTTGCCAATTTCGTAAGTATCTTATTATCATCAGCATTAGCAAGCATAACATTTAACACCTTTTTTCTACCCAACAGGGCAATTGATCAGTCTGTAGTCCTCTGTCAGGCAGCCACGTAATTAATGTATAATTGGATGATACTGATATATCCATAAAAGTCTATGTACCTCTTGGTATTTAGTCATCAGGAAAACTTAGTCATAATTTTCAAAGTGTGAATAAAAACTCATAATACAAAAACATAATTAAATGAATAATACAGGACTAGTTGCGGTGTATTACACAAGGTCAAATCCAAGATAACAAAGGAGTTGTGCATTGATTTATAACATTATTGTGAGCTAAATTTGACTAATTTAGTTACATTGAATATGAACTTGGTATAGCAAGTTATATATGTTACTATTATGTGATGAACATTTTGATTTTGTGATGAAGTTTGTGACAGACAGGTGGTACTAACATGTTAGTGCAAATCAGCCTTCGACTGCTGTTAATCTCGATTTTCTTATGGTAGAAATCGTCACAGATGGATGGGTCCATGGCTAAAGATTGTTGTTGTCCTTCGTATATTATGACCCTTTGACACATTTCAGCTACATTAATTTTGACAATCGGTGATTCAGATCTATGACCTAGATTAATCAGGATGTTTGTTCAGTATAATCAGTTTGAGCTTTGCGTCCATTGCACGGCTTCAGCACTTAGCAGTCACATGACTGGTCACACGTTCATATCACAATGAAAACCTTGAACCACTTCAAGAGGATTATCACTATGCATCTTATTGGATACACGAACCTGCCTCATATGGAGACATGATAAGCCTCACTAGGGAGATGACTGGCATCATGAAATGTATGACCTGTGTCACAAATGCATGGCCATCTTTACAGAGGGGGCATCTTTCCTACTCGCAGAGGTCTATCATCCACTTAACCTGGGTCACAACTTATATTGGGATGTAATCACCCAAACGTGTTATCGAAACCACACCCACCAATCAGGGAAGAGGCACAATCTGTCTTAACTAGGACCCAATTAGGCCTCAAAGGAAGTCTACATCCAACCTATAGGATTTCCATGACCCTATACCAGCTTCCTGATAGACAATCACCAGCCTCATGGGGGACAATGACCTGCTTCATGAGCGACTACGGTCAAGTTCATGGGGAACCTCCATTGACCTACTTCACAAATGTGCATGATCCACTAACAGGGGTGCGCGACTCGTTTAGCTAAATGCAAGAAATCTCAACTCGACTCATAGGGGGTGGTAGTTGGAACACAAGCATAATCCATACAATAACCTGTTTGGAGAGGATGGCCACAACATATCTCACAGAATGAACAGCTAGCTGGCCTCACATGTGGACTACAACACATCTCACAGGGAAACCATCGTCCACCTTACAATGGACTATGGATGGTCACAACACATCTTATTAGGGATACAACAGACCATATTTTAGGAAACGACTGGTTACGTACGTGTGAGTCAGGACCTGTCCCAAACGGGGTGCGACCAGCTATACTAAGGGCACATTAGTATCAAGGACCACGCGCTACCTCACATGGGGTCTGAGCCCAAAACACACGGGGTGACCATATCTACTCACAGAGACTCATAACCTGGTTTACATGAGTATGGTTCTTCTAAGGGGCTTTACGACCAACCTTGCGCAAACACTTGCCTTACAGAGAGACACGCAAGGAGGACCACAACTTGACAAATAGTCTCAGGCACTTATAAAGAAAAACGAAAAACCCAACTGACCAGCTTACATTTTCCCCTGATAATGTATGTGCCATTCAAGAAACACATTTTCATGTGCATAGTTTAACTTGACAGAAGACAGAATGGGAAGAAAGATATATGGATCGCAGGTACATGTAGACAACGACCCGCTTTAGTTAAGTGCTGATAGATGGCATGCTTTTTAAAAAGCTAAAACTTGTATGACATAATATTTGACATAAACCTTAGACTATGAGGCTTAAATTACAGGATTTGTATGCTGAACTATATTCAGTACAGTTATTTTTATTCTTTCTTGCTATATACAGTCACATATTTAGATTTTACATTATTATTTTCTTCTTTCTTCCTGGGTCTACATTTTCTTCTATTTCAGACGCCATTTTAGATTTACCAGGTAACAACATAAAATACCATCATTTCTTGGTAGATATATAATGGTTATGGTATCTGAAATATGCTGCTAATATAATTCAGCAAGTAATACCATATTGGTTACATTTAATTTGAAAATGCTTTCGATCTATTTTTCAATTGTTTTGACAAGAGGTCTCAAGACGCCATCTTATAAATCCCCATGGAAATGCAATAGAGTTTACTTTTTATTTCTTTTATGTAAGCCTATACATTCTAGTTTACTTTGCTATATAAAACTTCTTCCCATTGGTACAATAGCAAAATATAATTATGAAAATAGCCTTTTTTCACTATTTTTCAAATTTTACCTTGAATTTGACCTTGACATTGAAATTGATATCATATTTAAATGTATCTCCAATACGCTCACGTTTAAGAGAATCAACATAATACAATCGTCCAACAAATACAGCATAGTCTACAGCTTTATTTGCTGGAGCCAAAATGAACTTTATATGAAATTCCTGGATACCTTGCTGAAGATAACGAAAAGAAGGGTTAGGTTGTAGGGGTAAAATATTAGTATTTCGAGAATAAAATGAAATACGATAGTAACAATAATTTAAAAACAATGCTTATTATCCAGTCCTTTAAAGGCATCAGGTTCACCATGTTTTGTTTACACCAACGATTCCTGAAGTAATTTAATGAAGCAGCGATCTCCTGACGGTATTTAGAGATTCAATATTAGTGGGAAATCTTTATTTAGGGCCTTTAGAAATAATAATTTGAACTCTAGCATCAGATTTGACATTTATATTACCGGTAATCCTATGTCCTACAGGGCGATCAAATAAGTAGAATTTTGACAATTTCAGTATTAGGGAGTATTGGAATCTATATTTATATCGGTTACAGTCTTATTAAAGTTGAATCTAGTAGACCTAATAGGTAAGTCAAATAAACTATGTGACCTCCAGGATGAGGCCATTTTACAACAGAACCACACTTTGAACAAACTTGGCAGGCTGCTACTAGGTGATGTTACATACTTAATATCAAAATACTTATCAAAGAGTATGTAGTATATTTACCTTCATCTTCTTTGCCATACTTTGCAAAATGTGGATGCATGGAACATCTAAATGTTGCATTATTGAAAAAGTAGACCTTGATTAAAGAATCGTGGCATCCATATATGGTCGGACCCAAAATTCCCATGTGACCATCCTGTTCTATTACATTAGAGAACGTCCCGTCAGTTTGATAATATTTTATCTTCCAAAACTTGCAGTGAAACCTCGTTTCTGGATCACTGACATGCGTATTGTTTACCCATCTGCAATTAAAAGAACAGTGAACGTTTTATCCAAATTGTGTGAAATATTTATTCTTGTACTGTCCATATCATTAAAATAATAATAATAATAATAATAATTTCCCTTCCACTGATTTAAGAAGGGTTGTTGTCAGTTACAAGCGAAAGTATGTGTACAAAGAACTGGATAACCGCTTCATAAAGTTTGCTCAGGAAAGAGTGTGGTTAGGTAAAATGACTGTCTGAACATGACCATAGCTGTTGACTGGAATATAAAGCATCAAACTAAACAAACATATATTGGTTTATTATCAATTGGAGTATGTAAAGAGTGTGAGAAATGTGCTAATGCACCAAACAATATATCTTTCCTGTGGTACTGGATCCAGTGAAGGATACTAAATGATCGGAAAAAAAGAAATAGGATATAAATCATCAAGCATTCCAAAAAAGTTAAAACTAAGTGCTTCAGCTTACCCCTTCACCAGAGCTTCAAGCCAATGCAAATGTTGGCACAGTTAATATGAATCAACTGTTTCCACAATTTGTTTAATTGTTTAATCCCTGAAGATGGTGAACTGACAAAAAATCTGCACACCAAAATATAAAAAAATAACAGCACACACAATGAACAAAACTATATTTACACAAAATAGATTTAATCTATGTTGTTTGCCAATTGTTGCAAGAAATCAGACAGTAAACATTTTAAGTTGTACAGTCTGTGTACTTTCTCTGTCTTAGAGTGGCCCTTGAAGATGCCGTGACAGTCTCAGCATTGGTTATCATATTCCAGCATTGACATCTCTTTCTGCCACAGGGACGACATTCCCTATTTTGGTTATCATCATTAGAGTTTGTTAGAGTCATGATCGTACCAGGACAACACTGAGGCTTTTCAGGCGTTTGAAAGCCATGACTGGTTGCTCTGGTGACATTTGATGACTTGACGATGGGCCTTTTTTTGAAGACAACCTCCCTGATCTTCGGTAGGTCAGGTTAATATGTCAGCAAAATGGGAGTATTTTCTATCTCTTTTTATCCCTTCACTTCGTAATTTGCTTATTGAGGCTAATAAATTCTTTGATAGAGCTCATTGGATTGATGATGCAGCAATTCTTACTAATAGCTATACTCAACATGCTCTTCATTGAGTCACCTAGTATATTTAAAGATAAATTTATTATCTGGCCTATATCTACTTATTTTGAGAATAAGGAATCGCCTATTATTTGTTATAAGTATAATACACCTATTCGTTGTACTGTTGTTATATATTTGACAATATATATTGTTATATTGTGCAGTGCCTTATTTCTCTGATCTACCTGTTTTGGTATCAGTTACTCTCCTCCCTCCTTTCACTCCCACGCAATATTTTTCTCTTCATTTTAATCTTAATGTTCCTATCCTATGGAGATGTATCACCTGTCTTAGGGTTTTAACAGGAAACTCTTTTTCTATATATGTACATGCAGGGAGGGGGTGGCAGAATCTTTCTAATAATAACTTCTGTGAGAACCAAATGACAGGAAGTATAGTAGCCTTATTTGTCGCATGGAAGGTGTATGAAAGGGCTTGCGAGAGATTGAGTCAGTTAACAAAATTATGCAGTTATGAAAATTAGCTCTTAAAATTACGTTATTCCAGTTATTTCTTTGATACTTTGAATCTAAATTCTTAATCTTACTTTAACAAACTGGACTTTGGAATTATAACATCCAAAATTACGTCGTTCATTCTAATTTGTTTGTGATAAAGTTATTGTACAAGTTACAGAGATATTTTACAAAAATTAAACAGTTTGAACTTGTATATGTTTTCTTTACTGAGTTAATTCCTAGCTTTCAAAAACAATATTCAAAAAGGATTATTTCACTGTATTCAACTTGATATTTTAGCTTCTATTCCAGATTTTGAATATGTTAGGAATAAAAATGTTGCTTTTAACCCGCTGGTCATATAAACACTTGGGATTTAAAAATTATAGCTAGTTCAAGAGTTTGTTCTATTATATGTATATGATCTAAATGCAGGTTTGCTTCACCTATAGACTTCAAGAAATGTGGTGAAGAAATTGCTGGTTCTTTACAAGAATTGATAGTGCAAGCGAGAACATGTTGAATCTAATGCTTTAAATACTTAGAAATTAAATATTTTCAAAATGTTTGATAGTAGAATTTCATTTTATTGCAATAACTTAGATATTCTTTAACCCTTACCTAAATTAATTATATAGGTAGTTTGTTTTAGGACCTGCAGATCATGCAGCGTACACTGTTGTGGAGTTTTGGTAAATGTAGTACATTAACAAGATAAAGCAAGAGAGTTATGCTGCTCAGACCTATGAACATAATTTGCTTGAATAAAGGTCTGTCATTGATAGGCACCAATGTCATAAGGCTGCCTAGTTTGATGTATTTGTTGATGAGGATCATAGCAAGCTTCCTATATTATACTGGTTACCTAGCTTAAGTTAAGACCCTGTAAGACATGTTTGATTGCTAATTCTAGCTCATAATTTTGACTTCATGCCTTGCTGAGAATAAAAACCATGTTGAGGAATATTGTGAAACTGGTTTTCAAAGGAATAGTATTTTTTATTTTGGTCTATTAAAACCTCATGTGAAATTCTTTCTAAATGAAGTCTAAAGGTGTCCTAGATGTTAGTGTATCTACAATTAGTCTTTCATGCAAACCAAACATCTATGTGTGTTTATCCACATCTGAACTAAGGTAGAGGCTGGAGTGCGATAAAACCGGTTTAAGCCCCTCCAGTAAAATGATTTAACCGAGCGTTCCAAGGCGGTACTTATTTTGTGGATCATTTGTGTTTTTTATGTCCTGTGTTTGCCATGCTTTCGCGTTTGTTCATTGCTGCCTTGTGGTCTTCTGACAGGAAAGGGCTGACCTCTCTGCTCTTGTTTGTGATGTTTATTGTGATTTTGTTACCTTCTTATTTGGTATCCTGGGACAGGTGTGGTGCTTGATTGTATCGATTAATGATCCTTGTTGTCTTTCTCATTTCTAAACCCTCTATACTACATCACCTCATCATCTAATCAATGAAAAACTAACTGAACTGGCTGAACAAACGTTTAACAGAGAGGGCACACTATATTTGGCTTGAAATAGGAGACACACATTTTAATTTTGAACAACGTTAATTATTTTAAGTGCGGTCATGTCCGAAAGTATGTGACACTCTCCATTATATTTTGAACAATATATGTATATAAGATTTGGCTCAAATTGTATTGGCATTCCTTTGTGTACCAGTTGTGCTCATCTTGTTACAGATGTGTTTTTTTTTTGTCATGAGAGAGACTTCATGTTGTCTCTTTCTGACAATAATCAAGCAAATGAGGATAAAGCCATCTAACTCTAACTCAAAATATTTAAATGACTTGAGCCATTTCCTTGGATTCATCATAGTGTGTTAATTTGATTTTATTGTTTCTCTGTTATGATAGATTACATTATTTATAAAAAGCCTCCATGTGGGGGTTCAATGTTTGTCTTTGTTTCGTTGTGCATTGCTTTGTGCACACTCTAGTTTTACAATCATCATTAAGAGGAAGAGAAAGCTGGTTGCTTTTCCTTATTGTCTAACGGATGTCATGTTCCTGTAAATGCTCTGTGGCTCTTCCTCACGTTGCCATGAGTTGGTCTAAATTATGTGATTGTGGTATTTCCTGATCTTACTCAATTACTTTTCGCTTTAATCCACATCTGAATTAAGGCTGAGGTTGGCGCCGTTAAACCGGTTTAAGCCCTCCAGTAAAATATTTTACTGACCGTTCCAAGGCGGTACTTCTTTTGTGGATCTTTTATGTTTTTGTTCTGTCTTGTGTTTGCTATGTTTTGTGCGCGTCTGTTTATATGTGCTTTTTGGTCACCTGCTGGGAAAGGGCTGACCTCTTGGCTCTCGTTTGTGGTGTCTTCTGTGAGTTTGTCACTTTCCCATTGGTATCCTGGGTCAGGTGTGGTACTTGATTGTATCGATTCCTGACCTTTGCACCATTACTTACTTTTATATTTATTACCCTTAGTTTGAACAAATGGTAAGTCAGATATATCCGACTAAACTCCAGTTAAATAAGGCTAATTACAGCTGCTTTCAAAATTTTTTATAGACAGCGATTTTTGTCATATCACATTGATGGATGGGTAACAATCCACTGGAGTCGACTATTGAGGGAACTATCTCGTAACTCTTAAAGTGGTCTATCAACTTAAGCTTGTTAATGAACAATCACCAGTTAGGCATATCAGGATAATATCAAAAGCGATATAAAACTCCAATATGGATCACGTGTTAATATTTTAAAGAGCTTTTGCAAGGTGCGTCATCTTGTTGAATGCTTGGGGTATAGTGCATTCATATTGGAGTTTTATATCGCTTTTGATATTATCCTGATATGTCTTACTGGTGATTGTTTCATTAACAAGCTTAAGTTGAGAGACCCCTTTAAAAGTTACGAGATAGTCCCCTCAATACGACTTCAGTGGTTTTTTACCCATCCTTCAATGTGATGTGGATAAATTTGTTCGTGTTTCAGACGCCAGGTGGGAATAGGATTGCAAAAAAAATAGGTTTAGAGTGTGGATTCATCTGAAAAGATGACATTTTCCCTACTTTAATACAATTTTAAACCATCTTGGCCCATTTAACTGTTTGGCAGTACTGTACTTTCCTTTTGGCCTTTCCCCTAATAATTGGGCTCTTACTATGTAGCATCAAATTTGAATACCAAAAATGCATTTAAATTATCTTTTAAAAGTAATTATGTAAAATTTTATAATTTGTGCAACCTTCTAGTGCACATACACCAAAGTCAATCAAGTGATTCATTATTGATACACTCGATAGCTTCGTTTCTTAAAGTATTTCACAATGCACCGTATACATGACTTTATAGATTTCCACCACAGTTTTCATTGGTGCTCTCCTTATTATCTCGTAATTCGAAATAAAGTTTTGATAAGCAACTTTGATTTGCTAAAAATATGATCAACTTTTTTAGAAGTTAAAACTTGATACAAATCATCTGCAAAAACAAGCCATATTTTTACTCACTAAAACTAGATATGTCGTGCATACAGGAGCAGAAACAACTCATATCTCAAACAAAGCATGGGTTCATTACAAACACTCAAACGAGTATAGGGTATGTAAATAATTATGACAAAAATCGCTATCTATAAAAATTTTGGAAAGCAGCTGTAGATTGATGACTTCAACATCAGAAAAAAAAATTTGAAACATTGTTATCAATACCATAAACTTTGTAAAGAGTTATTCTAAATTTTACTACAGACACTCAGAGTTGATTGTTAAATACAATATTTGCTTAAAACTCTTCTACAACAAGGTTTATCAGAACTTGTATTTTATGGTTATTAAGTTTAAACATTTAAAAAAAAATTGTTGGAATGCCTTGCTTTAGTGATCGATTTAAAAAGACAATTGAACGTTATAAATGAGAGGGATACAGCATGCATATCATGCGACAGTCTGCATGCCTGGTTGTAAACCCAATCACAGTTTATAGCTATGCTTTCCTATTGAATTGCACTTCGGTGTATAGGCCTCTGACTTAATGATGGTCCTGACATAAAGCTTTAATTTGTTGGTCGGTGTCTGGTGCTTGTTCGTGGCTAGACTAACCATAATACAACTTGATGTTTTCTTTAGCTATGACTATTTGTGAGTTATGAGCCATTTTCTTTGATTAATCATAGTGTATTAAATTGATAAGAGTGTTTTTCTGTGATGATGCGGTAAGCCTCTATGCAAGCTAAACAATGTTTTGTGTTTTAACAACAACAAAATCTAGTCGGAAGATTTAGGCCCAGTAAAATGAATTTAAGACACTTGTAGCTTAGGCCGCTGTCTTGTCTAAGGCAATGGTTCTGTTGTTGTTGACCTATTGTTTTATGTACATCCCATTGTTTGTTGGGACTCTGTGATGCAATCATCTTGACGAGGAAGAGAGAGCTGGATGCTTTTGTTTTATTGTTTTTCAAGTATCTTGTTACTGTTAATGTCATGTGGCTTTCCCTCAAGGTAATGTGGGTTGGTCTGCAGTTTATGATTGTGGAATTTATTGATCAAACTTATTTACACTTTGAACTCTATGAGAGAAGAGCTTTGTCAATGGCAGAAGCTAAAGAATATCCTGTTTCTGATAACCACGGCTGTATAGCTGATGTGTAAGGTATTTGGATCTTAATTCAAACATGTTTGAGTGAGAGCAAATGCGTTGTAGGCACAGTGCATGACTATATCGACTATTATTGTAAGAGTGTTTTGGGTGGCAACTGGTGGGAAGATACTGTGGGGTATCTGTAGGTCTAGTGTTAGAATCTATGGATATTCTATCCTCATCCAATCTGAATTGGGTGTCAAGAAAAACATGATTGTCATTCGATTCTTTAGATGAAATTATACAGTTAAGTTAAAAATATAGCTTTCTATTAGGAATGCTTCAAGGTTGTTGGGACCATGAAGATATTTAATGTCTATGTCATCAATGAAGCTTAGCCATGATAATGGCCTCATGTTTAGTGACATTAATAACTGCTTTTCAAGATGGCCAATAAACATATTTGCATAAGCTGGTGTCTTTTTGTCCCCATCGTTGTGTTTATTTCATTCATTTTGCACAGTCGAATTTGTAAAACATCTCTGTATATTGACTTGGGCCTTTCAAGGGCTTTAATCACCACAAAATTCGTGTATACACTTACCTTTTGCTAACTGTTTATACAATTTACATTGTCTTGAAACTCTGATAAAGGCAAAAGTCGAAACCGCTTAGTTTCAAACGTTTTCGCACTTTTTATTAGTAAATACACTTTGATGTTTATTCTTAAATTCAATTTAGCATCCTTACTGGATCCAATGCCATAGTAAAATAACTCGTTTCTCTCCCTCCCTCCCTCTCTCTCTCTCTCTCTCTCTCTCTCTCTCTCTCTCTAAACCAATAGGGTGGATGCACAATCTGAGGATGTCCATTGGTCTCTTAGTAAGGTTGAAGGTCCCAGTTAACATTTTTTTTCCCATTATGTCATGATGTCTATTCCTCGGTTGAACCAGTACTAAGCAAGGATTAATGTGTCTTGGTCAAGGACACAATGCAAGGTTGCGGGTGAGGCTCAAATCCGCAACCCCTAGGTCGTGAGTCTAGCACTCTACCACTGAGTCACTACAAGGTGAAAATTGACACATACTCATTTTTATAGCATAACTTTACAATATAATAATTTTAATGTCCATTAAATTTATCGACACTATCCAGGGTGCACTACAGATATGCATGTATGCAGCATTCGGTACATAATCTAGACACGAACATCTATATTTGCCCATTCAACGTTAAAGGTCATGTAAAGGTAAGCTTCACAAAATAAGTGTATGTAATGTTAATGCTGTGTTTTTGGAAGCAGTGTACCAGTCCACCAATAACAAATTATCAAACTGCATGTGAATTGTTTAGAAACAATGTATAGTGGCATTGATAGTGTCACCAAGGCTATGTCAAGATTAAAGGCCACTTGAGTGCATACATTATCAACAAATTCAGACCTTATTGATATTTTGTAATTTTTATTTAAGTGGTCAAGTAAATAGGTCGCAAACATCCTCATATTTTATCTTTGACGAACTGACGTCTAAGTAGACGAATCATATACGAGTTTGCAGTGCCAAATCGTTTTGTATAAACACATTGGCAGTTACACGTTAGTAGATAATTTTCCCTATATTTTACTGTGTAAAGATTTAGATTGTTGCAACCAAGTAAACGTGCTAGTTTGTCTGTTTTTTTTTTTTTTTTTTTTTTTTTTTGGATTTGTTTTGTTCTTTCAGCTCTTCTGATTTTCGGATGATGTTGATGCCACAACACGCTTATACTAGGGTCAATTAAAAACAATAAGAAGTGGATATATCTTTTAAGGGGGTCAGCACACTTGACTTGAACTTGGTATGTTTATGGAATTAAACTTCTCGCTTTATTGCATATGAAAGTTGACATCTTATCATCTTCATGGTGCTGTTGCTTGGCAACCGAAGACAGTCCCACAGTGATATGCCTTTGCACTGACGACATTTTGGACTAAGCAGCAGCAAATTTAATAGGTTTGAACAATCTAAAGCAGCAAAATAAAATACATTTATTTCGCCTTTTATATTTAAAATTTGTAAAGAATGATTTAAAGAAATATTATAGACATATTTTAATACATGAATATTTCCAACCCCAAATCGATGAGAAATCTATATTAAACAAAAATATTTGCAAAATATGTTGCATGTCAACACTTCGTTCTAGAGGTTTTGATATTAAAAGCAATATCTAAACACAATGAAATAGTCATACGATATCATGCTTTGAGATAAGTCTTTCCTTTATGCTGGAATCAACTGTAATCGTTGGGTGGGTAATTTCTTGGGTGAACTTTTCCGAACATTGATTTAATTTTCCTTTTACTTGTGGAATGAAATTCCAATGCCTTGATAAATATTGTTGCATTTAACATATGTATTCAATTCCTTTATTTGCAACACATGCACAATTTGATATTCAATTTACTAAATTTGTGGTGTCTCTATGGCAACGCTTCATTCAAGCATGAACGCATGGTATAAGATTACATTCTTCAGTTTTTTAGTATGAATAATCTATTCTTTGCCTGATCGTTCCATTGCATTCATATGCCATAATTGGCTAGTGTACGTTGACGTACGTAAAAGATATGTATCAACACTCAATTATTTTGGTTGACCCTCGTTCCGTGGTTGACTCCCAACGACGTCACTGCGTTGTGTCATTTAGCAAGACACATTAATCCTTTCTCAGTACTGAACCAATCTGACATAACTGAAAAAAGGTTTTCTTAGTACTGAACCAATCTGACAACTGAAAAAGGCTGACTGTGACGTAAAGAATCCAACTAGTGTATGATAATATGCATTCAATAAGTTTCCCTGAGTTCCTTAAGGCAGATGTTTAACCCAGCAGGGTATTTTCTTGTATAATTTGTCATTAGTATTGGTTGCACATCATGCACACGGTAGGCCAGGAACTTGCTAATATGCCTTTCTCAATCGGTTTGCCTTCTGCACGTGGCTCAACCTTTCTATGTGCCTTAAAGTTGGATGCTGGTTCACGGATGTTTTTGTACCTACAAATGTTTGACACAATACAGTAACCCTTCACACATTTCAGTTGTTTTAATTGTGTAGTGTTATAGGCAATGGTTCAGTTGCGCTGTGGTCTGGTGTTCGTGAGACATCTTCTATACTGACCCACACTTACAACGTATTTTTCAGGAATGTAACTTTAATCAATATACAAGGGATTACCAAAGTCATTAAACCGTTCAGGGGTTATGGCAGAAATTCGCCCAATCAGGTTATGATTTAAAGAAAATGATTGACTGATGAAGTTCTACTATCATTTTAACGAATATGTGTTTTTTTTATAATTTTGATAAAATTGCGTTACAATGGATGAAACAATATATACCCGACAAAAAAAAAGAAACGCACCACAACAATTGTCCCCATTAAGATCTCCTTTTAAAACGAAAATGTTAACTGTCATGATATATTCATTTCTGATCAAATCTTACTAAAATTTGGATGTGACGAAGATGTGTATCTCTTCTTTCCCTGTGTAGGCTTCTAACGAATCAAGTCGAATAGTAAACGAGTGTTTGGAAGCGTTAATTCAACGCTACTGTCTGAATGGAATTCCATTATGTTTTACATTTGCAAAGTATGAAAACGATATATTGTTATTATGTGAGACAACCAATGTGTTTATTGATGATTTTTTGTAATTCCAAAATCCATTTTCATCAGTTAAGATCGTTTAAATTGATTTAAACAATGTTGAAATCTTAAAATGCTTTGTAAGGTTTATCTCCAGTGTGGAACCGTTATCCAAAAGGTAGTCACAATACATGGGCAACCTAGCGTTCAATTATCGCGTATGATGAATTTTAAGAAAAAAAGTGCAAAGAATAAGTGTTTGGGTACAATTTGGTCTACTGTGATGATTCCAGTTGCTTGAACTTATCCAACAAGACAGCATTATAAAAACTCTTTTTTCCTGTGACTTTACAATGTGACCCCCACTTTGTTCATTACCAATTTTCTTTAACAAAATTTCGACGCCAGATTGCAACAGAACTTGACATACCTTTGCACTGATATAAACAAAACTGGCCTATACCTAGTGATCTACCTGACAGTTGAAAAGTTCTAAGTGGCGCATTTCTTTTTTTTGTCGGGTATGTTTAATATTCAAGGTTCAGTTTGATTTTGTATTAGTAGTGTGGTTCAGTATATATATATATATATAAATATATATATATATGTGGAGCCTCCGCAATCAGCGCGATAGTTTCTACACTGATCCCTTTTTAAAAGGGAAGGTGGATAAACGCACCACACCTGCACAATATATAGTAGTGTGGTTCAGTATATATATGGAGCCTCCGCACTCAGCGCGATAGTTTCTAAACTGATCCCTTTTAAAAAGGGAAGGTGGATACACGCACCACATCTGAACAATATATGTATATATATATATATATATATATATATCCAAAAAAGAAAGTCCACAATACAGGAAATTATATCTTCAAATAAAGAATAAAAATTCGCCTTGTTTTTTCTTCTAATTTAATTCTTAACGCGTTTCACTACTGTGTAGATCTTCAGAAGACATTATTTAAATAATGTCTTCTGAAGATCTACACAGTAGTGAAACGCGTTAAGAATTAAATTAGAAGAAAAAACAAGGCGAATTTTTATTCTTTATATATATATATATATATATATATATATATATATATATATATATATATATATATATATATATATATATATATATATATATATATATATATATATATATATTCATGCTTCTAATAATAAGACGCCTACAGTTACACTTATAGGGAAGTCCCGACAGGTGCCCGCACATGCCCTACCCCATTATTTTCATAAAATGCTTGTATCTTTGAAGCTGATCATATTTAGCTATATACCATCTATATTCATGTTTTTATGGCAAAACACATTAAATAGCACTGAATGGGAAGTCCAGCATAACTTAAAAAATAATTGTTGACTGGGATGTAAAGAATCTAATTGAAATTAACATTTTACAGCTTCACTTGAATTGATGTCATTATGAGCCGTGATAACAAAACAATCACTTCAATTCATTGTAAACAGCAAATGTAATGCAAGTTTGTTATGTAATGATAATAGTTAATGAAAGTAATACGTATTGGATTGAGAACGGTTCATCGCAAAGTGAAATAAGATTTGTCAAAATCAGGGGACAAATGACCCCATAGGAATGGATCTAGCAGGTACACATTTAAAAAAATGATAACGCTGAACAGACCATCTTCGTGACTGTTTTAGACTGAGGCCAGAATTCAATGTCTCAGCGATCCATAAGTGGTATGCGACACTCCGCCTACCCAAAATGCACCAATATATCACAATTAGGATTCCTACCTCAGAATATATATGCTACGGGCATGAATATCCTAGAAATGAGGTCAGTCTAGGCCAACTTGACCCAAACATGGTATGTGAAACCCAGCTAATAGAAAATGCAGCCGCACGCTTAAGTTGGAATTCCTACCTCAATTGTAATATAGAAGATTTCCTCTGGATAAGATAATATTAGAAAGCCGGTAAATAGTGTAGAGGACAATGACGCAAAATTATCATGCAATACTCTGCCACCCCAAAATACACCCAAACAACTAATTTGAAATTCCTACCTCAAACAATATAGAAGATATGTTCCCAACAAGCTTATTCTACAAAAGAGGCCCTGTCAAGGAAACAGTAACCCTCCCTCCCCCTCCCCCAAAAAGTATGTGACATACCGAAACACTATGATGAAACCATACAATATATGTGAAATTCCTATCTATATGAGAAACGTCCAAGATAATTTGTGACACTCCGCATCTCAAAGATGCATTAACACAAAATAAGGGAGATATGCTCCAGATATGATTATTCTAAAATAAAGTCTAACGTCAAGGTCCTAATCACAGTGACATGCAAAATTAAGGATTCCTTACTAAAATAATAACGAAGATGTGTTCTGGACACGTTTATTCTAGTATTTAGGTCAGGGGCTGAGGTCAAGATCATAATGACCCCAAAACAATCCACATCCTAAAAAGCACCCACAAACCGCATTTGAAACTTCAACTTAAGATAATATAGGAGATATGCCTCTGACACAATTATTCCAGAAATGCTGTCAGAGGTCAAGGTCACAGGTGCCCAAAAGTAGTATGTGACAATAAACAACTACAAAATGCATCCACACACCGAATTCGGAATCCCAACCACAACTTGTACAATATATATGCATCAGACAAATTATTCAAGAAAGGAGGGCGGTATTCAAGATCAAGGTCGCGGTGACTCCAAAATGGTACGTGAAACACCGTTATCCAAGGAGTTTTCCTTTAAACTAATTTGGGAATCCTACCTCAAATAATATAGAAGATCTTTACATGACACGATTATTCTAGAAATAAGGTCAAGGTCACAGTAACCCCAAAGTAACGTGACACTCCTCTATCTCAAGATACTTCTATACACCAAATTTGAAATTCCTACCACAATTTATATAAGAGATATGCACCAGACACAATGCAAACGAATCGATAGATGGACTCTACAGAGATACACTACTGATGGACAATGCGATTAATATTTGCCTCCTATTGTCTCTATAGGGGGTGTCAAAATGAGAAGGAACCGTACAAGGCATCTAAACTATCCCCTGTTTTAGTTACCTGTTTACAATATGCATAGTATTTACACTGTTTACAGATTGTGTGGCACATGTAACACATTTTGTCATTGAGTCACAAAATGCGTTATAATCGACCCGTAATCTGCTACCTATTCAACTGATTTTATTACTGGGTAATACAATTGGTTGGGATAACAAAAAGCGGTGCTTACAGATCACAATTACATGTAGTACCCATCGGAATGCCTATTATTTGTCAATACAATTTGGAACCAAATTTTATAAGATTGTAAAATTGTAAGCACCGATTTATATTGTCCAAAAGATAATGGAGAGCACAACAAACTTGATGACCTGACAACTAGTTATATCTTTTAGGTTATTCAGAAATGAAAAATGCGCGTTTTCTCTCTGTTAAACGTGTGTTCAATAAATTCAGTTAGTTTTACTTTATTAAGATTCTGAGGCAATTCATTATGGAGAGAAGAGAAATTGTATGTAAAAAAACGGGACGCAAGACAACCTTTAGATCTTTTATCAATTGAAACTCTCAAATGAGATTTAATAGACCAAAATAGATTTCAACCATTCAATTGATAAACTGTTTAATAATTTTATAACATGGTTGTTAACCGTAGTAAGGTAAATCGTCAAAATTATAGACAACTCAGTAGTAGTTCATGAGCTAGACTTTGCAATAAAATGTGACTTACAGGGTGTTTTATGAAGTATAACGTTTGCTTTAACCCTTATTAAACAACACACCAAACTTAGCAGCCAAATGGCACTGATGCTTATTAACGACAGAGGTTAAATCATGCAAACTATGGGCATAGGTATTAGCAGTGCTAAGTTCTTGCTTGAGGGTGTTGATGTGGTACTTTTTCAAACGACCACAAAATTGTTATTAGCCTTATATGCATGCGCAAAAAACTTCATATTGAATTCCTGGACCCATCCCTTTATATTTCTTAAGTGAATTTTGGTTAAGGTGGGAAAAAAACTAAACTAAATATTGCAATTAAATGATATTCTACTAAATAAATTCCTACTTGATCTTTCATATACTGTATAACAGAACTGAACGTCATGTTTTCGATAGCGGTAAGACAAGACGTTAACAATTTATAAGGCTCTGTTTGTCGTATAAGAATAGAGTTGACAATAAAACAAGCTTTTGTGTTTATTATGGCGTTTAGTATTCGGTATAACCTAGGAAGCTTGGCCTGATTTTCTGCAGCTTTGACACAAACTTTTAGGGCTGTATGACAGTCATGCCCATAGACAACGAATTGTCTCACTCAGTGAAACCTGCAGTTATAGGCATTAAAACAACATTAACTATGCTTTGATTAGGATATCAAGGTTTAAAGTTTATGATAAATGGCAGCTGAGATATGAGTAGTTTTATAGGTATAGCACCATTAATATTTCCACAAATTTCCTCATATGTTTTTTCATCAATAGTCATGGGTATACTGATAAGATATTTTAAAGATCGAAATATTACGTAAATGCGTTGTATCACAACATTAACTTGGTACTCTAGGACAATGAGCAACTAAATTATAGGAAAAGTTGAAGACACAAACCGACTTTAGCTACAATTTTTCTCTTAGTTTCTCATGTTTTCATAATAAATTTTCAAATAGGCAGATACATTTAGCTGACAAATGACCATTGACCAATAACAATTTCCTTGAGAAATGTTGGCAACAGTTTTGGTATTTGAAAGGTATCCCGTTTCATTGAAAAATATTCCTCGAAATATGTCATAGGGAATGGATTTTTAGGTGAACAATACGAAAAATGAAGGGAAATCGCTAAAACTGGATGGTTGCATGGTTATACTGTCATTCATAACCTTGGACCACCTACCTATAACACCTAGGACAGTATTTCATGGGTGCCAAATTATTCTTTTTGACAACATGAATGCCAAAAAATGTCCTCAATAACAAAACGTGTGTGTAAAATTAATATGCATGGTTTCCATGACAACCCATAATGGTAGACTAATTAATAGGATTTTACCTTCATAACCTATGGTATCTCGTCTGCGTCTCAGTCTAGAATGCCAAACCTGGTACCAGATTATAACGTAGAATGGACACAGGTATTTCATTATATGGTCAGATATGCAAATAACTATATAATTTACATATTCATGAATGTAAATGAACACGTTAGAATGTAGTAAAATGGTAAAAAAGACAAATACATAAATATATTTATACCCAAAACCACCATTTACATGTATAACGGTAGTTTTAGTCAATCGTGGAATTTTAATATAACATAAGACTGTGAATAGTTAACTATAATATATTTTTAGGATGAATGTATATGCATCTAGGAACAGTGTTGTACAAATATGGTAAGAATCACAGTTACAATAACAAAGTTATGAACCTTTACTTGATGGTATGTCGGCGTATGCGGGGCACGTCGAAATCTTCGTTATGAAATCCATCTAGTCAAAATAGTATACTGAAGGACTTTAAAAACGCACCACCTGCTTAAATGCTAATTTATGTCGAAAATTGGATTTTTTTATTATGTGAAAAATAAAATTGACAAGTTCCGTCATTTAGCTTACATTCAATAAGAAAATCGAAACGCTGTGGCTTATGATTGCCTAGACGTCACGATAGTTCTGACACAACTCAAATTAAAAAGTCACAGAGTACCCATACCTTCCATTATGAACGAAAAAAGTTTTCAAACTGATGTTTGTTCTTGAAAGAAAATGGAATGCCAAAATCAAATCATGAAGTTATAGGCCTCTGACAACGTTTATAACGTCTACATGACGTCATTGATTTTTTACGTAATTGGCCGTTTATATCCTAAGGATGAGGACTAATCAAAATATTTTTGTTGACAACAGATACTCCTCAATCAGTTGCATAAAATACAAAAATTTCGCGACATGTGCGGACGTCAACCGTCTGTTATTGATGTTTGAAAATTTAAGACTGACGTTAGCAACAAAACGCTGCTAGTAAGAGTGTAATAAAACGATTATTTCTGAAAACTTTTTTGCTTTTTCCATTTGTTAATACATCTGGCTACCACCTAAAAGTGTTTGCTTTCAAATTGAATCAAATTCACATTTGTCAGACGACAATTGTTGAAAAACATTTACGTCGATATTACGTCAGAATGAACAGCATGAGCAAATCGAAATCATGGCAAATCACGGTCCATTTTGCAAGAGGATAAAAATGATTAAGAAAACGTCCTCAAATAATCATGTGGAAGAGACAGAGAATGTAAAATAAAGCGTTTTTTAAAAGTCCCTCAGTATAGTATACCTTCAATTAAATCTCGCTGTTGTATTTCGCACATAGAGGATCTTACATGAGTGCTCATGTTTTATTGAATTAATCAAACGAGTTGGGGAAAAGAGATAAAATCTCTTTTTCGTTACGAGGTTAATATATTCAATAATACAATAGCACGAAAGATGATTCTATTTATCATATGACATTAAGATTACTTTGACAAATAATTTCTGCCGTAAAAACGTTATAATTTTGTCATTATGTACACAACGTTGTTATAGACGTCATAACGTTTCCCGTAAATCTGTTAACCTCTAGTGGTTTATTGATTTTATTGCACGGCGTTATTTCACTCCCAGACGCGACTTCATATGATAATGAATATTTAAGGTATTGTGTTGAAAATTTGAAACGTTTCCCGCCATCGGCATTGATTTTATAGAAGATGTATCATGCCTACTACATTTTTATTTGAAAATGCTAACATTATAATAGCCAGGCCTCAGCCTCTGACTTCTAGGAAAACAAAAAATTCTCTGCATGATTTCCCTTCTTGGCTCAAACTCAGAGCCAGGTTACTGGTAAAGTCTGAAGCAATGGTCCCAGAAATTCCTGGGACCTTTAGTTCTGCTGTCATGCTAATGCAATGGCCCATATAAAATCGCTAGCTCCATTATCAGAATTTATGACAACTTTTTCTTGATAGAAACATTATATCCCCAGAGTGAAATGGATGAAGCAATAAAATTCGAGTTTGGGAGTTTTTAGATAGCAGATAGCCAAAACTCAGAAATGGTGTTAAGGGGAATAATGATCTATCCTGCTCGCCATCCTGAAGTAGTAAAAGTCTGACATGCGTGCGTGCACCATGACTGTTCAAGTGCTTAAGCTCTGATCAGCCTGCACAAGCAACGGTGATCTATGTTTCTCATTTGGTCGCATTGATGCAGTTCCAAGAAATAAAAACAACATAAACGCAGTATGGGAGCGCAGTGACTCAATATTAGAGTATTTGACTCGAGACCAAGCGGGTGCGAGTTCGAGCATCACCGGCGTCATTGTGTTGTGTCCTTGAACAAGACGCATTAATCATGCTTAGTACTGGTTCAACCCAGAAGACACGTCCCGACATATCTGAAAAAATGTTGTTTGGGACATAAAAAAAATCAAATCAATCAATAAATGCAGTATATTCATGATTTCAGCTTACGGACAAATTGATGTCATACATGTTTTTTTTATCAACCCAGAATCATTGCTCGAGGAATAATGCTCAGCTGTGATTGAGCTGTTGAGGAAAAGGCATATAGTGGACTTTTACCTGGGTCTGCATTGTTTACTAAGATACGTATTAAAACAATCCATACCTCATTTTATAGAAATTTTGACCGGCAGCCCCTAAAAAAATGGGTGATTCTATACTTATTCAATTTGTATGACATAATGCATTACAAAAGTTAATCTTCCGAGTGTTTGCAATGCAATTGTAAAATTACACCAGCAGACGAGAAAGCAGACTCTATTTGTCATGTTGTGAAGTATGGGAAGAGCCATAGGCTTCACAAAATATAGGCATCTTAAGCTGGCACGTCACCAGGGTCTGCACAATTTGCTAAGACAAACACACTTATATTAAAACTTAGAAATTTCAATATGTGGTCATTATAAAATGTACTATCCCATACTTTTTGCATTATTAAACTACTTGGTCACTGTATAAGACGCAACTTTCATATTCATATCTGCGCGTGGCTCGACTATTCCATTGCTCAAGAAGGGAGATCTGATAATATTATGATAGAGTTAATCTGGTTAATACACTGTTTGAGCCGTGCAGACTTGCATGCATTTTATGAAAATCGTAAACTGAAAACTACAACAATTTTAAAGATCATCAGCTTTTGTCATCTGTTGAAACTATTTTTGAAGCCTCGTCGACAGAGTAGATCAAGATCAGACTGCTCCTGAGGTCAGACTGTTCCTGTGAGAGCAGTCTGATCTGGGTCTACACTGTTTGCCTCTATACTTATGTTAACCATAAACATACGTTTTCGGATGTAGTCGTTTTGCTGGAATTTTAAGGGTTAAATGATACTATTAGCCACGGAATGAGATTTCTAACAATGTGGTATGTCCGGCCAGCAAAGGTTCTGATCAGTCTGAGCATCTGCGCAGCCTGATCAGAGCATTTGCTAGTCGCTTGAATATTCTATGACAGTTAAGCGACTGACCAAACAGCATTTGGAGTTTCTAAGCTTAAAATGAGCTGCTCAGGCTCGCCTGAGTCTATGCTTGTGAAAATGCCACATTGTAGGAAATCACATGTCACGGCTCATGTGTTTTGTGTCATGGTGCAAGGTGATACTTTTTGCATGCTTTGTAATTTAGTATGCTTTATGTCGTCTGCTGATTTTTTTTTCATATATATTTTTCTCTCAAAATTATAACTGAAAAATGTTGAAAGCAGACATAACGCATCAAATCAAACACACATGAAAAGCAGTCCTCACTCTCACTACATAGTTTTTGTGAAAGAACACCTAAACTTTTTGCATGCTGGACAACTTAGCATGCTTTTTTGCTATTGTGTCGTCTACCGATTTTTTTCCAACAATAACTTTTTTTTAAATACTTTCAGAAGCAGCTTTAAAGTATCAAACAATTTTAGGATGTAGTGCGTTTATCATATTGGTATAAATGGGCTGCGATAGCACTAGCATGCAAAGGATGAATGCTGGCTAATTTAAATAGTGTTCGAATCAACATTTTATGTGAACTTGGTCTAAAATTACCCCAGTAATTCTCAAGAAATTAACCAAAACGAAATTGACCAGCAGTGGATAAGGATCTATTATTTTAGATTTAGTGTTTCCGCAAATGATACTTGATTAATCGGGTAACAGTACATCACTTAATGGTTTCTCCAAACACTACCAGTCTAACTGATAGCCCTATCAGAGAGGTAGACACTTTTAGATTTAAATAATTATAATACGTTTTTTGTAATGTGATAAAATTATCAGTTAGACAGGGGCCAGTCTAACATTATAAGAACGGGACTGCAAAAAATAGACTCCCAATAATTTTTAGCTAATTGAACACATTAATCGTTTTGGGATAGCACTGACGGTGGGTCAGGCCTCAGACTCAATGACAGCTCTGACGTAAAGCTTTAATCCGTGAGTTGGTGCCTTATGCTTATCTGTAGCTTGATCCACCATGGCTAAACTTGAGCTTTTCTTTAGCTCTGAATATCTGTGAGTTGTGAGCCATTTTCTTTGTTTTTTCATAGTATGTTAATTTGATTATAGTGTTTCGCAATGATGATACAATAGTTAGGAAGAGTCTGTGGGAGCTTAACATTATTTGTGCTTCAACAGAAGCAGAATCTAGGGCGTTGATTTGGCACCAGTAAATTGCATTTAAGCCCCCAGTGGCTTGGGCTGCTGCCCGTTCTAAGGCGGTGGTTCTGTTGTTGTTGATTCTTTGTTGATTGTTACTCCCATTATAGGATTCTGTAATGGTTCTATGTTTTTGTGTGTTACTCTATGTCCATTCTAGTTTTGCATTCAGTCTGATGTAGAAGAGAGAGCTGGTTGCTTTGCTTAGTTGGTCTTCCTGGTATCTCGTGATTGCTGTGTGGCTTTTCTTTGCGGTGCCATCGGTTTGTCTGCAGTTTGTGATTGTGGTGTTTCCCGATCAAACTCTACTAATATCGTCAATGTTAAATACTTGGCAGAACAGTCATTAGCATCATAAGATGAATTTCGAGCAAATTCATTTTTAGTAATACCGCAAGTTTATTAATACCACAAAGACAAAGTAAGAAAAAGGGCAAATATAAGGAATCAATAAGTTAGTTATTTCGTCAATATTACGTCACATATGTTGTTTTTCTATCAATTATTTTAAAGGTAAATGTGTTGATAATTATTTTAAAATATCGCGCTTGTTTGTTTGCTAAAAGTATCTAAACTAAAGTTTAGTCATATTTTGAGATCAGGTAGATTTTCTAAACACATAGATGGCAATGTATTTGGTACCATTAAAGCCTATATTTATATAGTAGAGACAAAACGTTTGATTATTCCTCTCTGAAAATATAGCAAAAGATTTGTGACGTGTTCCACTGAGACACTGTCAAGCAAAGGTTCACTCTTGTTATTCAAACTGTGATTCATATTTGTACAAATGTGTCCTAGATGTATATAAACATACCATACAAATCTCATAGCATTCCTGATACACAGTTTCGCTTTATAATAAAAGTCGTGTGTTGCTATACCAGAAGTGATAGCATTTGACTAGTTATGTCAACCATTTGTCATATATGAAAAATATCTCATGTGCATATCCACGAATGTTCATGAGAACTTGAAACATGACAGGAATAATATTGAAAATGACAAAAAAAGCAAAAGCCAGGTTATAGTTAAACCTACCGTTAACCCCTATGGCAATTTCTAATCGATGCCAATATGTTCATTAGGGCCACCGAAAGCAAACAAAGATTGTCCTAAAAATAACTCATTTGGGTTATGTGAAATTACATGGTTTCCATGGCAACATATAAATGAAAATACATCAGCATGTCATCATAGAATATTGAACTTGGTACAAAATTAATTTGTAGTCATTAAACTTTCTTTCCTGATTGTCTGATATGCACACTATCTCATTTGTATTTAATAAAACCTCAGCTGCTAATTGATCTAGAATACAAAACCAAATTGATGCTAAGACATAACTCTTTTACTCAGTGGTGTACTATGCTTATTAACTTATTGAAGAAGAAGAAGAAGAAGAAGAAGAAGAAGAAGAAGAAGAAGAAGTAAAGGAGAAACGAAGAAAAAGAGTAAAACAAAATAGTCTCCCCACTTCGTTTGTGAGACTTATTATTAAAAGACATTCAGGCATGCACTGTATGTTTAAAACACATACAAAAAATTTGTGCATTTCAAAAATACGATGTATAGGTTAGATAATATTCGATTTTTTAGATCCCATACACGTCCAATAAACAGAAATCGTTGCTATCTTTAATAAATGGTACACTGAAACATATATAACATCAGCCATACAAGCATGTTGGCCGTCACATACTCTATAGATATTACAACAAATAACATACGCTACATGCAAAATAAAGTCTGATGTTATCGTACACTCGAAATATTCCATAAGAAATTCAAACTTACTCATCATTGTTATCGACCAAACTCTCCTTATGAGGGCAATAATCCCATAATACGTCTTGAGCTTTTACCCAATATTCAAATAATACTAGAGGTGGACCTTGGTTGATAGGAGTTCCAGTTACTGAAATGATAACAAAAAGTAAACGTTATCCTAACCCAACTATATGATTAACACACATACACACACACACATATATATATATATATATATATATATATATATATATACAGAGGGATATAGTGAATCAACTGAGCCGATAGATGCTGTAAATATTTTGCCTCTAACGAGATTCGAACCCACGACCTCGACAACACCGCCTAGCACTACACCAGACATTGACGCTACCAACTGCGCCACTGAGACATCCCCAAAAAGGATGTTCAGGAAGCGCTGATATTGACAACGCCTGATGCAGTACATGTCGTATATTGGTTCCTTTTCAATGCATGGCATCTATTTCGTTCGCAAGTGAAAGCCTGAGAGATCCAAGGATACAAGTGAAATTAGATAAATATAAGAAGTGCGGAAATATAATTTCACAAACATGATTGCTTTCGAGCTACACAGGATCAGAAACTGATGCAGATTCAGACAGTAGATAAATACAGAGGGATATAGTGAATCAACTGAGCCGATAGATGCTGTAAATGAGCCGATAGATGCTGTAAATATTTTGCCTCTAGCGAGATTCGAACCCACAACCTCGGCAACACCGCCTAGCACTACACCAGACATCAACGCTACCAACTGCGCCACTGAGCCATCCCCAAAAAAGGATTTTCAGGAAGCGCTGATATTGATGGCGACTGATGCAGTGCACGTCGTATATTGGTTCTTTTTTCAATGGATGACATCTATTTCGTTCGCAAGTGAAAGCCTGATGGATCCAAGTGAAATTAGATAAATATCAGAAGTGCGGAAATATAAGATAAATATAAGATAAATATAATATAGATAAATATCAGAAGTGCGGAAATATAATTATATAATATAATTTCACAAAAAAGCATTGCTTTCGAGCTACACAGGATCAAAAACTGATGCAGATTCAGACCATAGATAAATACGGAGGGATATAGTGAATCAACTGAGCCGATTGATGCTGAAAATATTTTGCCTCTAGCAAGATACGAATATATATAAGGATATTAATCAAAAAACAGTGCTTAAATTTTTTGAAACTAAGCGCTTTTGGCTTTCGCCTTCATCAGAGTTTCAAGACACATTAGATTAGGTGGATAGTTAACAAAATATAACTATATACATGAATTATGTGATTATTTAGTCCCTAAAAAGGGCCAGTTGTTAAGGGTTGATTTTCACAAATATGACTGCACAATATTTCTGAATTAAACACAGCGCACAAAATTTTCATTCTGGCAACACAGTGTGCAAATTGGCATTCTGGCAAGAAATGTCTTGTATGAACAGAAGTCTAAAACCTACGGTGTCTCCAGCCATCTTGATGGCCATTAATACGTTTGTTCAATGGGCCTTTGGTTTCTCCTTTGTACTGTTTGTTGCAACTGCTGCAAGAGATCAGATACACAACATTCTCTGTTGTGCAGTCTGTGTTCAGAGCAAATGCGTCTGAGGCGCAGCGCAAAACTGTATGGGATATTCTTGCAGCAGTGTTTGGGATGGCAGCTGGGAAGACACCAAGGCCTTCACAAGGCGTATGAGGCTCAGTTTTCATTTTGCTGAACGTGGTGACTCTCACTCTCAGGAAAAGTACCCTGACTTTATCCCAAAGATGGACTGGCAACCCCCAAAACAAGGTCGTGATCTTGAGGCGTTTGTGAATCGTGTAGAATCAGCAGTAAGATCACACATTCCTGCCAAGCCAAAACATGACAATCTCAGCAAATCTGATTGCAGTGCATTAAAGGACCCTAAAAATGGGAGGACATTGTAATAAAGCCTGCAGATAAAGGAACAGCAGTTGTTGTCATGGACTGGGACCATTATGTCTCCGAAGCTGAGAGACAACTCAATGATTCTGCTTTTTACAAGCCCTTGGATTATGACCCTACACCACAATTTGCCAGAGACATGCACGATCAGGGTCACATAAGCGAATAGAACGTGGCATACCTCATAGTGGACCAACCTAAAGCAGGTCGATTCTATCTTCCACCAAAAATTTATAAAGCTGGAAATCCAGGCCGCCCCATCGTCTCTGCCAATGGCCACCCAACTGAGAAAATATCAGAGTTTGAGGATTTGCATCTACAGTCTCATGTCCAGACTTTACCATCATACCTTCAGAATACCACAGATTTCTTGAAGAAGCAGGAGGCTCTTGGACCCATTCCATCTGATGCTTGACTTGTTTCCATGGATGTAGCATCCCTCTACACCAATATAACTCACAGTGATGGTATAAATGCATGCGAGAAAGCATGGGGTGAAAGGGATATAAAAGACCCTCCTACACAAACTATGGTGAAACTTTTTACACTAGTTCTGAAGTGTAACAACTTCGAATTCAATGGTCAGCACTATTTGCAAGTCCAAGGCACAGCAATGGGGACAAAAAAGGCACCAGCTTATGCAAATATGTATATGGGTCGTCTTGAGAAGCAGCTATTGATGTCAGTCACCATATATATAAAGAGAGAGAGAGAGATAGAGAGAGAAATAGGCTAATGCACCAAACGATATATTTTTTCCTGTGGCGTGGCACTGGATCAAGTAAAGGATGCTTGATAAATAAATATGAAAGGATATAAATAAAAAACAGTGCATTTTTTTTAAACTAAGCGCTTTCGGCTTTTGCCTTCATCAGAGTTTCAAGACACATAAGATTAGGTAGATAGTTAACAAAATATAACTATATATATGAATTATGTGATTATTAAAAAGGGCCCAGTTATTTTGGGTGGATTTTCACAAATATGACTGCACAATATATATGAATTAAACACAGCATACAAAATTCGATTCTAGCAAGAAATATCTTGTAGGAGACTTTGTGTAGAACAGAAGTCTGAAACACGTCTAGGCTCCTGAAAGATCGTCTACAACAACACAGCACACCAGGTATTCTACCATATGACCTTATAGAGTCAGTCACCCTTGTTGATGCCAAATGGACACAGGGTGTTCAGACGCCGAATGCCATTCATACGTCTGTTCAATGGGCCTTCGGTTTCTCTTACATACTGTTTGTTGCAACTACCACAAGAGATCAGATAGACAACATTCTCTGTTGTGCAGTCTGTGTTCTGCCCCAGTCTTACAGTGGCCCCAGAAAATGACTTCACAGTACCAGCAGAGGTTATCATTTTGCAGCATTGACATCTATTCTGCCACAGGGTCGACATTTACCATTTTGGTTGTCATCATCAGAGTTTGGTTTGAGTCTTGCTCATACGGGAAACCACAAAGACTTTTGGGGCGTCTTGAAATATGACTGGTTTGCTCTGGTAAATATCCCTCAACTCATCTGATGACTCGATGATGGACCAATTTTTGACAACAATATCCCTGATCTTGGGTAGGTCAGGATGATATGTCAGCACAAATAAGAGTATTGTGCCTACCTCTGCAGACTTTGGCCTGCAAGACAGCAGAGTATCTCTGCTTCTTTGCCTGGCTTTGTCAATGGCAGAAGCTATGTCCTGCTTCATATACATATGGCGGTGTAGCTGATACGTCAGTTCCTTGGCTCTTAATTCAACCGTGTTTGAGTCAGAGCAAATGCGTCTGAGGCCCAGTGCAGGACTAAATGGGATATTCTTGCAGCAGTGTTTGGGATGGCAACTGGTGGGTGTGTTTAATTCATAAATATTTGTGTAGTATATAGTCATATTTGTAAAAATCCACGTGACGTGACTAGTAGTTACTTGTCTAGCTGTTTATAAAACATTAAAATTAGTGGGTAGGGCTTTGGGCTCTGTGGCGGTTCTGGCTTGGGGACTTGTCTGTTGGTTGGGTTGTGGGGGCCTGATGCTTTGGCTGTTTGCCTGTTGAATTTTTTTTAGTTCCGGTGTTCTGTTTTGTTTGCTGTTGGGTCCTCATCTTTGCTTTGTCAACTTTTTGTGTCTTGGTTTGTGTGTTCTGGGGGATGGTGCTTTGGTTGTTTATGGGTCTTTCATGCAAACCAAATATCTATGTGTCTTGATCCACATCTTAATTAAGGGCGAGGTTGGCGCTGTGAAACTGGTTTAAGCCCTCCAGTAAAATATTTTACTGACAGTTCCGGTGCTTCTTTTGTGGATCTTTTTTTTCTGTATTATGTTTGTTATGCCTTTTTGCGCGTCTGTTTGTTTGTGCCTTGTGGTCACCTGCTGGGAAAGGCATGATCTCTTGGCTCTCGTTTGTGGTGTAGAAGTGTGAGTTTGTCACTTTCCCATTGGTATCCTGGGGCAGGTGTGGTACTTGAATGTATCGATTCCTGATCTTTGCAACCTTACTTACTTTAAAGTATGAACTAAAATTTTATCCTTCGCTAACTTAGCAGAATACTTTCTTTGTGCGTTTTAAAATATTTTTGCTGCAATTATCGATATGTTCAATTAAAGACCTATATTCCTGTCCAATAGAGATCATTAAAAGATTGACTGATAAGGGACAGTTTAGGTATCTCAGAGGATTAAAGGGGCCTCAAGAGGGGACTTATCTGTATACAACACACTTTCTTTCACTGAGATAAATATTAATATTTATCAAAATATCCTAAACCTATCATGTGACCACTTTATTGCTCCCTCTAAAGAAGTAATAATCACCTCATAAAGATTGGCCTTTGAGCTATTTGGTATAGCCCTCATGCAGTGGTACAACTTGTTTTATTTAGAAGATACCTCTTTAAGGGAAACCGTCTTGTTGAAGGATCCCTGATTGAGCATGCATAGTCATTCTAGTGCGTACTTTATCGCCCTTTGACCAATATAAAGTTCTTGGCACCCATTGCATTGTATGATATAAATGACAGTCTTTACATCACAAGACATCGTTTCGCTTACATAGAGGACTTTACTCTTGGTATTTTAGCAGTGGCCTTCTTCAAGACATTCGCAAAGGGCGCAATTTGAGCGATTACATTTGAAAACTTTATTTGACGTTTTAATTTGCTGTCATGTAAATTTTGCTTTAGTTATTACCTTTTTTCAATTCAGAGGTTTTGGTCGCATACTTTTAATAATTTTGATGTTGAAAGTGCCTCGCGCATTTGTGGCTATTGGTTAAAATGTACATGTCGTTTTTTAAAATGCCAAACATTTCTGTGTTATATTATAAATTTACATTATTAAGCATAGTTTATATTAAATAAAAACAAAACACGGAACGTCAACTCATTATTTGAATATATATATATATATATATATATATATATATATATATATATATATATATATATATATATATATATATATATATATATATATATAAATTACATTCCCTGCGCGGGTGATAGTCGAAAATATCATCCCGAGGAATGTGATTATCAACCGAGGTGCAGCCGAGGTTGATAATCATATTTCAAGGGATGATATTTTCGACTATCACCCTAGCAGGATATGTAATATTTATTTTATCATACCGAACAGAACATTAGATCCCTTACTTTCTGAAGTACTTCAATTACTCAATATACCTATCATGGTGAGGGGAGATCCGAAGGGAAAATAATGAACAGCCTCTTATCTATATGCTTGAATTAAATTAAATCTTTCACAAAAACGGTTCTTCTTTAACGATCTGAATGCTCGATCTGATCACTGACGTTCCGTTTAACAAATTACGTCATTAAAGCTGATGACGTCAAACTTAATACCAAGCAGCGTCATTTTTAAAGGAGATACTGCACATGAGGCTGTTTTGATGCAAAATAAAAAATTTCGCATAATTGGCTTAAATTTGGTCTCAACTTGTTCCTCTCGTCCTAACTAAGAAAACGAGTATCCACACTTTATGTTTCTGACCATGAACAGCGAAGTTATTTGGAGTTTAAAGTCGCAAAATCATGCGTCATGTCCGCCATTGCTGTTGAACGTCTCCTGACGCGAACGAACCGTACGCGCATCGGCGTTGCGCATCATGTGACCGTTTTGATATTTTATAATATCACCCGCTGCTATGGCAAACAAGTGGCAGTATTCGCCGTCGCTGTAGCAACGGGTTATATCATAAAATATCAGTCGTTCGTCTATGGAAGTTTTGTATGGGGAAATCACGTGAGGTATAATAAATATATATGGAGGGATATAGAAATATAGTGAATCAATTGAGCCGAATAGATGCTGTAAATAATTTGCCTCTAGCGAGATTCGAACCTATGACTTCGAAAACTCCGCCTAGCACTATACCAGACATCGGAGCTACCAACTGCGCCACTGGGACATCCATAAAAAGGAGGTTCAAGTAGCACTGATATCTATGATAGCTAGTGTAGTACATGTCGTATATTTGTCCTGTTTCAATGCATATACTCTTTTTCGTTCGCAAATGAAAACCTGATGAATCCAAGGATGCAAGTGAAATTAGATTAATATCAGAAGTGCGAAAATATCATTTCACAAACATTGCTTTCAAGCTACACAGGATCAGAAACTGATGCAGATTCACACAGTAGATAAATACGGAGGGATATAATGAATCGACTTAGCCGATAGATGCTGTAAATATTTTGCCTCTAGCGAGATTCGAACCCACGAAATCGAAAACTCCGCCTAGCACTACTCCAGACATCGACGCTATCAACTGCGCTACTATGACATTCAAATAAAAAGGATGTTCAAGTCGCACTGATATCTATGATAGCTAGTGTAGTACACGTCGTTTATTGGTCCTGTTTCAATGCATCCAATCTATTTCGTTCTAACTGAAAGCCTGATGGTTCCAAGGATACAAGTATCAGAAGTGCGGAAATATAATTTTACAAACATCATTGCTTTCGAGCTACACAGGATCAGAAACTGAGGCAGATTCACAAAGTAGCATCTACTTAGTTCGCAGATAAAAAATAAAGATAAATGTAAACAAGTGGATAAATATCAGAAGAGAGGGAACATAATTTCACTAACACCATTGCTTTCGAGCTACATGACCCATTATCACGTAGAAATGCCAATTGATGTCGCCAGCCTTTCACAACAAATAGCTTGTCAACTACATATGTTTACAAGTAATGAATGATACTTTTCGATAGACTGGACATTTCTGATATTAAATTGATGTTTCCAGAACGTTCAGCAATGTTTCAACAACATATATGAAACGAATAATAGCCAAGGGGGTCCGAAAATCGCATGTCGCCAGTCGTTAATTCCACCTTAACTGTACATTTTAATACACATTCAACTTGAGCATGGAAAAAAGGAAACTCATAGTTTTGAAATATAAGGTGGTGTCTTGTAGAAAAGACAATAAAATAGTTTATTTTTCAAATTTTTTGTCTTGTCACCAAATTTAACAAATTTACCAGTCCAAACAATAAACCCAATCATCACATACCAAAAACATTAAATTTAACTTCAATTTGCCTTCAGAAGATGTGTTGTATGTCATATAAACTAATAATTAACTATTTGATTTTATACTCTTGGTAGTAAAAATACGTTAGAATAGTTAGTGAGTATAATCAGGAAATACCACAATCACAAACCGCAAACAACCCCATAGCACCGCGAGGAAGAGCCACTCAACCATCACGAGACACCAGGGAAACAAATTAAGCAAAGCAACCAGCTTTCTCTTCCCCATCAAGATGATTGCAATACTAGAATGGACATAAAGCAACGTAATACAAAACATAGCACAATTACAGACTCCCACAATGGGAGTAACAATAAACAAAAAGTCAACAACAACAGAACCACCGCCTTACCGCCTTAGACAGGACAGCAGCCTAAGCCACCGGGGGGGGGGGGGGGGGCTTAAATGCTAAAATGCATTTTACTGGTACCAGAGCTTCGCCCTGGATTCTGCTGTTGTTGAAGTACAAGAAATTTTCAGTTCGCATGGAGGCCTTCTAACTAATGCAATGTATCATCATGTAGAAAAACTCTTATCAATATAACACACCATGATGAAACAAATAAAAGGGCTCATGACTCACAGATAGTCTGAGCTAAAGAAACCCTCAAGTTGAGCCACGGTGGGTCCAGCTACAGATAAGCATCTGGCACCAACCCACCGATTAAAGTTTTACGTCAGAGCCGTCTTAGAGGCTAAGTTCTGAAACAGCTTTTCATACTTTTAAAATAGAAAATAAGCTTTATAATTTACGAGACCTTTGCTTTTGAGCTTGTTATGTTTCCATTGAACAACACAGCTTAGATATGATCTTCAGAAATTACAAGTGCTGTATTGTCCCTATGTAGTCATTTCATACATGTACGTCATAAGCAGAAAATTAGCATATTTTTTGAAAAATAGTTTGTATGTGTAAACCTATGAACTGGGTATCTTTTTCCCAATGATTATATAATTATGTGTAGACAGAGGCATTGCAATTGCTTGCAACACTATCAGAATATGACAAACCGATAGATATTTAAGTTCGTCGTGTGAATGGATTTCAGGCTGGCTTTTTTTCTCTAAAAAACAAATCGTCTCGTACATTAGACAAAAATGTCCTGACAATTAGAAATGAAGGGTGTTTCACCAAATCAGGCAACATTTCTTTAAAAAGCAAATGCGTATAATATGGTCTTGTGCAAAGGCTAATACGTAATTTAATCACATATTATAGGGCTCACTTTTCTATTTTGAAGTACCAAAGAGTAAGAGATTCACATTTTTAAATCATGCCTGACTTCCAGATAGGTATATGCCTGAAAAGCCCAAAAACTTTTAAACACATTGAAACACAAAACCCTTATCATTAAATTCACATTATAAATAAACGAAATAGGGAATCTTTGATGTAATATCTATTTACTTAGGGGTACCGTTAATTAGTTTTTTAAACTATTTTATTCCCCTAAATTAGAAGATTATGCTTAACATACAGATTATTGAACATGATTAAATAAAACTGATCTGATGTTGAACGAACTTTCACCAAAAAAGAGTAAATGATACAAAACTTTTTGCATTTTTGATCTCAGAGACGGTTCTTTTGTGCACCCAAAACATATTTGTAAACTGATGGCTTAAAAAATAATAATATTCTAAAGCACGCTTATTTGGGCAAATTATATTGGTATCGAATCATTGATATCTGATTAATTTGTGATGAAAAATATACTCGTTTTTACGTTTTACAAAGTAAAGAGGGAGGAAAAGATCGTCCAACTCGTTTAATAGCTAAATTTCAAAACGGCAGTATTCCAGCCAGTGACCTGACCTTGAGACTTTAAAACTTTTTAAGCTCACTTAAATGAGCATGGAATGTATCCTGCGCATGAATGTTAACTGTCAACAAATGTTTGCCTCATAATTATAACATGTATAAGCGGGATAAATGCAATACGTGAGAGTTTAAAAGTAGGCCAACTATTTAATTTTTAGCATTTCAGTTTCTGATATCTGTTGAAATATCATGCTCATTTGAACTGAGCATGACACAAGCTTATAACCTCAGGACAAGGACTGAACAATCAGAGTTATGAGAGTATTTTGAAGAGGTTACAGGGTCTTTATTGTACTAAGTGAAGATCTTCAGTTTATAGAAACATGAAATGAGTTAATGGCCAATGGTCGAACATGTGCAATTTCCTAATTTACGAGCCACAACGATTTTACTGTTTTTATATTTGAATGTTTCAATTTAGGTATATGAACAATTACTTCTTTGTACACCAGCAAATGGAAGTTTCAAACGTTTGCGCTTTGCAAGGTCAAAACAACACCTATGGCGAGAAGTTGATGGTTTATAGGTACTCTCTGGTGAAAAGACAGCCACTTGAACGCACTAATAATGTGTCATCTAAAAGGACAATGCATTTGGCATATGTTTTGCATGCAAACTAGAAACAACCTATGTTTGATTACATGTACAAACCCTTCTACATTATAATCGCGTTTAGTGTAGGTTTAAAACACTCTGAGATGAAAGTATAATTTACAGGACAGTCTATATTAATTTACGAGTCATTTTTCGTTTGCAAAGTAGACACTTTCCTTGATGTTTTAGACTAACAATTATTTTAGTTATGTTTTTCGTAAGCACAAGCCATGTGTTTACCTTGTCTTTTGTGCATTGTTCTCGCGTATGTGTTTACTTAGACTAATGTTAAAAAATTGTTTTGAAAAAAAAATATTCTTTCTTAAAATAATGGTTATTTATTTTATTATTTTTCAGAGTAAACTTGCATGTATACTTGCAGAACTTATAGATTCATAATGCTTAATGTCAAAGCAAATACAGACCATCAAGTTTATATTTATACATATTACTGCTAACATTCTTTGTGCCTACGGTTATGATACCCTTCTTTAAAAATATTTCATTTGTCGCATGTGACATCAAACATTCGGATACATTAGTACCAAATTCCCAGTGAAGCTAAAAATTTACTCTTTTGGAATAGAATTGAGCAGGTCCCCTATTAATAGATTGTGAAGACTGCTATACTGTAGAATTTGTAAAAGTTGAAAAATCGTCATTCCAATATTCGATTTGGCAATTCTACGTGAGAATGGGTCATATGTATGGCTCAACATTGAATGCTGGCAGAGTAGCTTTGTGATTTCCTGGAATCCTAAAGAAACCTATAGGTTATTTTTAGCTGGGGAGGCGTTGGGGGCTCCGGACACCCATTTCCCACCCCACGTTTGGAGCCGCGCATTGCAATAATCTGCTCTATTCCTACCTGCTTGAAGTATGGCGAATGTCACAAATAAAACAATCATCCTGAAAATAGAAAATTAGACAAAGTTAACATACGCCCAGATAAGCATACGTTTAAGCTCAAAATTATGATTATTTGTATCAATCAATTTAAACATACAGTGAGCCACTTAAGTTATGCACCGCCTTTTCAGGTTCCACATTTTTTGACAAAAATGCTGGAATCAAATATTCTCTATGATAATTTGCTTATTGAAATTTTATCTGTTTGATGACAAAAAAAAAATATTGAAATCACTCATGCGAATCATTCTGCTACGTCAAAAGGTAATTTTGACGAAAATGCTCGTGCAACCAGGGGCCAATTTCATCAATAAAGTTCGTACGATATATCTTAAATTGTGCGTATGTTGTTTTCTGAGAAGTGCGTACGTCAGTTTCATCAAAACATCTTAAATTGTTCGTAAAAACAAAAAAGTGCGTTTCACTAATAACGTCGTATTTTAAACATTGCCTAACTCCAGTCTCTAACTCTGACTATCTGTGAGTCATGAGCCATTTTCTGTGTTTCATCATGCTGTGTTAATTTGATTAGAGTGTTTCTCCATGATGATACATTGCATCAGTTAGATGGCCTCCATGCGAGCTGAACATTTCTTGTACTTCAACAACGGCATAATCTAGGGCGAAGATTTGGTACCAGTGGAATGCATTTGGGCCCCCGGTGGCTTGAGCTGCTGTCCGTTCTAAGGCGGTGGTTCAATTGTTGATGACTTTTTGTTTACTGTTACTCCCATTGTGGGAGTCTGTAATTGTTCTATGTTTTGTTGTACGTTGCTTTGTGTCCGTTCTAGTATTGCACTCATCTTGATGGGGAAGAGAGAGCTAGTTGCTTTGCTTAATTTGTCTTCCTGGTGTCTCGTGATGGTTTAGCGGCTCTTCCTGGCGGTGCCACAGGGTTGTCTGCGGTTTTGTATTGTGGTATTTCCTGATCATACTCACTTACTATTTCTAAATATCATGTGATTGGTCACTTGCGGACGTTATATAGCCGTGTAAAATGGTTTAACACAGAGTGGAAAATTCGTAGGTATATGAAGAAAGTTTTAAAGAAGAAGCATGTGCGGATCCGAATAAGGGAGGGGGTCCAGACCTTCATCCCCTTGAAAACCACAAGTTATTAAGGTTTCCATAGAAATTAGTAAGTGGACCACCTGGTAAATAATGGATCCCCCTCCCAGAACCTTACAATCTTGAAGTTTTCTGGAAAAAAAAAATCCTAGACCCACGCATGAGAAGACGAACAGGCGACAGCATACCCCATTAAGAAATCAATCGATTTAACTCGGTGCATATACTTATGTCAAACGACGGTCTGATCTGGAGCCAAGCTCTTTGACACTTAATTGACCATAAGAAACCATAGCCAAGTAAGGTACAGTAAGATTACCTAAAACGAGAGGAACTAGAAAGTGACGTTTTTTTTAACATGTCTGGATGAAAATTAATAATTCAAATTCATTATGGGCGGTTGTCTCGGCTTTCTTCAGACCCCAATGATTGATTGCTGTAATGCCCAATTACAGATCCCTAAGAGGGACATACTATTATCATTTGAACATAAATGAGATAGGTCATATTGTATTCATAACCAAAATATTGCATGCTATGTTTCATGAAACTGCGTCCCGAAAATTACTCGTTTTCACACTTTATGTTAACCCATACATGCAAACTGGTGTTTCCCATTTTAATTTTTTGGACGAGCTCATAACCTGATCCGACTCCACCGTGGTTATGTGGCGTCTTATCTGGGTCTGCACTGTTTGCCAACGTCCCACAAAATGGATGCCAGGCTTAAATGAGTTAATTATCATACCCCTGGTGCTTGAGATAACAAGTCGAAATGTAAAAATCTAGAATGCAACTTGTAATACGGTTGGAACTGAGATTGTGCATACCCGAATGTATGTCCCTTCACATTAAAGCAATACACACTTGAGGGAGCGCAGTGGCTCAGTGGTAGAGTGCTTGAATCGAGACCGAAGGGCCGCGGGTTCGAGCCTCGCTGGCGTCACTGCGTTGTGGTACTTGAGCAAGACATATTTATCCAAGCTTAGTACTGGTTCAACCCAGGAAGATTCGTCCCTGTTTAACTGAAAGATTGTTGATGAGACGTAAAGAATCAAATCAAACAAACAAACAAATAAACACTTGATGGGGTAAAATCTGCCTCAACAGAAAGTACATATCAAGATATATTCATGTCTTCTTTCTGTAGCTCAAACTTTTATATTACATTTCTTCTTAGTTTGTTACAGTAACATATGTAACAGGTTGTTACAGGCTAAAGCCCTCGTGTACAAAGTCTAAACATCTCTTAAAAGACGCAGCTTGAAATATTCTACAAGATAGAATATTTCTGCAAAATTCCCTTGGGGGCAGGACCTTAAAGTCTATTCCATCAACACCATGGATGTTATATATTCATAAACAATGAGAAGCGCAGTGCCTTAGTGGTAGAGTGTTAAACTTAGGATCGAACGGTCGCTAGTTCGAGACTAAACGGGGCCATTGTGTTTGTTCTTGAACTGAGATTGTGCTTACACGGATGAATGTCCCTAAGTTCTACTAAAAGCTCTTGGGAATAGCTCCCACATATACATACTCATACAAAGACATACGTTTTGAAAGTTTATCCGGAATTTTGAGCGTATGGTTATTGACAAAAGCACCTCATCATTGTCGTCCTTGGCAGTCGTGCTAATGAACAATGACTTATCCGTACATTAGTATGTTTAAGCAATGGTGATATGTGAAAAAGTATAAAATATCCTGTAGAATCCCTCCCCTTAGACGTGATGGTTATGCATACATTCAGCTCGTAGTTTGTGTTTTTTAAAGCAGAAGACTATTTTTTTTCGGTGGAGTAAACATTAGAGTCAATGGGAATCATATCATTTGAAAATCAACATTAGCTTTAAACGCGTTCTACTTGAGAACCAAATGTGTTACCATTTTTGAGATTTTCTATAGTCCATTGTGCTTTCTATTTGCTTTTCATCCCTGTAAGATATATAAACTTGCACACGGTATTTTTTTTACAAAAATCACGAAATGGCTTTAAACAAAGGTGGTAAGCAATTATGTCCCATGACTAAATATTCGATCAACAAAGTCAGATCAGCCTGCGTATATGCACAGTCTGATGATCTCTGATCAGATCCTCTGCTAGTCGCTTGACTAATACCGACTGAACAAAAACTGAACATGGTCTCTCATTTATTTTTTCTATACGTATTTGTTATACAGAACAAAACTGAAATGTAATCATCATCGTAATGATAAATACATGAATAAACATAAGAAGCATTAAATCATCAAATAATTATGCCTAACAAAGCTCAAAACTGATTACCCTAAAAAATCAGCAGTTCAGCGTTTAAGTTATTTCAGCTGATCAGCAAGTTGCTGAATTCAGCAGAAAATTCAGCGTTTTAGGGTGACCCGGGATAAAAAGACAAACTAAAAGGAGATGTAATCATGGTAATACTATGCAATTGTTTAACCTATATAATACATGCTTTTGCAATTTAGCAAGAAAATAAATATACATGTTTCATGTAAGTAAGCTGTATCTCAGCAGCGCGTAAAATATTATCAAATTGAAGCACGTTTATTAAAAATTAAAAATCGACAAACAGATAATTTTACGTTTATTTGCATACTATAATTTTCGTTGTATTTTAAATACATTAGGAAATATAGCATGCAGATTAACTTTTCGTTTTTGAAAGAGAACACAAAGGATATGTATTTGAGGAGAAGAAAACTAATCTTATTTGTTACATAAGCATAATTAGAATAATTATATGTAATTGATCATAGGTGCACCATTTTTAATCAATTTATAAATGGCAGTGGAAGGAAAAGTAAAAGAAATAAATGAAAACGCTATAAAATTACTCACTTGTCACCTGGAATGTCTAGCATTCTGACTGAATATCTAGACGGCTTTACGGTAGGAGGGGCGCTCAATAGAGATTTATATCAATCAGCAGCATGATCTACGTCAAGCGAAAAGGTGCACTAACGTACTCCCCTACAGCGGCTATCAGATCAGAATTTTGTACAAACCGTATATTGCCGTTTCGTTAGATAAATACCTTTATAGGACATTCAATGTGAACAGTGAATACCAAGACCACCTTGTAACAGACTACATTGATATGAGCTGTCGTTATTTGCATTTTATACGCAATCGTACTGGTCATCCGAAATAACGAGAAGTGCTGAGCTCAACATCGGCTTTCTAATGTGTGTTTTCGTTTTTTTCTTTGTTATCTTGATTGCAGCCATTGGATAGCACACTTTATATTGATGAACCTATAATATCTGTCTGATCAAACCTGACATGTGCACACGCTGATCTTGATTATTTCTAGACGCCTTTTACTGAGTTAAGCTTTTATTTCGCAGTAACATATGTTCTTTAGAAGCTAGCGTATTGTTGCTGTAAGATTTCTAAGCTTGCCACAAACCGCCTTATAAAGAATACAGGTTGCAAGCATGATAGAGATCAGCCAGGCAAAATAATATACTATGCTTGCTTTAATCGTCCTTCTTACTTCAAGTGAGATCCAACCCATAGCACATTTAGACAACGGGGTCTTTAAGTCATACATAGGGATTAAAATAAAGTTTCAGTATCATTGCAATATATGCGGTAATGCCAACCACTATCAAGCCGGTGACGTGAATTGTTTCTAAAATGATTGACATGTCTCAAAGAGATCCTACCAATCAGCTTGCTTTAAAGCTGTTTCATTCACAATAAACGCAATCTACTGTTAGTGTGAATAAATGGCGTTTAAGCAAATTGATTGGTAGAGTATGTATATTACTTTACAAGAGCCATATAGTTTTTTTTCATATCACATTTACTAAGGTATACATTCTAAAAGTTGATTGGTCGAGAAGCAAACAATTATAATTGAACTACTAGTTCTAAGAGCAACGTGGATTCATGATCGATCGAGTCGGACAGATTGAAGAAATTTTATTCACTCAACAAAATGTTAAGCAAATTGTGTTCAAGTTGTTATAGCAGAGTAAACAAGTTGATAAGGCTGTCCTATTTCATGATCCACTGAAAGGGCTGGAATTGCAAATACTTGTCTCTGACGGTGTAATCAAAAGGATAATGTCAAGACAATTGCTTTGCTCATTTAGTATATCAAGAAGCATGTGTTACATCCTTTTATATAAACTCTGATTTTGGAAACTTAGTGAATTATTGAAGTGAAAGGGTCTAATTTGTACTCTGTTCATTCTGCATTGCATTGGTTAGCCTGCCTGGTTCATCTGAAAGGGAAAAGTTACCTATCCGTTAGCTCTGTTTAAGTACTTAAACTTCATAGAAGTTTTTGAATGCCTGGTGAAGGATGTTCGTAGAAAGTAATAAGTGAAATGTGTTTGTTGCATGCTCAGAAAGGCAACTTATACCAAATTAAACCACCTCATATATGATTCTTTTTCACAGAAATATCAAGGTACATCAGACTAGTTACCCAATGCCTTTGATGGCATCTATTTCTCCTTGTATAGCAAAAGTTTTTCTCCTAATTGCAGAGTTTCACTGGAAACGCATGTTGCTAAAATCAAACCAATCGTATCCCTTATTTTCACCTTGTTTTTTTGGATTTCGGATAGGGAGAAAATATCAAGGACATGATAAAGTGCCTCCTCAGTAACAACGAAGCAATGACTCTCTCATGCCTACCTGCTACTTTGTAAATCCCCCGCCGCGAAGCCGAAGGGAGGGTATAGGCATGCCCTTCGTCTGTCATTCCGTCATCAAGGTCACAGGTCAAGGTCAAAGAATTTACCCTTAAATATTGTGACGGCTCCAAATCTCCTGAACGCATTGATCGATTTTCATAAACTTCACTCATAAGTTCCTCTTACTAAGACGGTTAGCAGAGCGCATAACCTAGCTACCTAGATGCAAGGTCACATGTCAGGGTCAAAGGATTTACCCTTGAATTCTGTGTCCCTCCATATCTCCTGAACACTTTGATCGATTTTCATGAAACTTCACTCATATGTTCCTGCTAGTAAGACGTTGTGCAGAGCAGATGACATAGCTACCTAGACTGAAGGTCACAGGTCACAGTCAAAGGATTTACTCTTGAATTTCGTGGCTGCTCCATATCTCCTGAACCCTTGAACAGATTTGCATCAAACTTCACTTATATGTTCCTCTTAGTAAGACGGCATGCAGAGCACATAACCCAGCTACCTAGACCCAATGTCAATGTCACAGGTTAAGGTCAAAAGATTTACCCTTAAATTTCGTGTCCGCTCCATATCTCCTTGACACTTTGATCGATTTTCATGAAACTTCACTCAAATACTCTCTTTAACTTAAAAATGATGTAAGTGCAAGAAAGAAATGTCGTCAGTATCAAAATGAAAAAAAGTCTGGTAAAGTGAAAGCTTAAATGACATAAGATCACTATATGCTAAGAGACCCTACTCTCCCACTGCTTGGATAATGTGCACTATGACTTTCTGAAACTATATTGTATAAGATACAAATTGTCACAGTTAAGCTCTCTGACCTGAAACAGCCACGTTAACTGCATTACCCTATTGGCTTTTTAAATCCTATGGTATACCTATTTCTTATTTATGGACATGCTGATTACCTTAAACGCATTCATCTAAAAGCTACAAACAACCGGTATCCGCTTAAACAATATACACCTATGATATTACAGTTATATATGTTACTTACTTCAAATGTATTACTACTTAATGCATTACTAACAGTGTGCTGCCAATATATCCCCAAGATAGAGTTTTGTATACTATAATTTTCAAATACCATAGTACATAATCCACAGAATAATATATTTCAACTCTTTAACGGTTACAGCTTTCCCTTGCAATAGCAAAATTTACTTCGTTACCCTGAAATAATAGGATCCTATCAAATTGTTCCTTATTCTGACGTGACAATATTTTTTTAAATTGTATTCAAATGACTAGAAATATGATTGTATCAGATTAGGGACTTGTTATTACTTTTATGTACTTTGCGTTCTTTCAAATACATTATGACTTTACACTGCAAGTGGTTTATCTGTTGCCACTTAACTTCTATTAATTTTCATTAACCGATAATGCCAACAAAGCATTGATGATTATGAGAAGATATTTGAGACTAAAGCACATAAAACGACATGTCAAGTAGGTGTATTTTATCAAATATATAAACATAATTTTGGAAGCTGCTTATTTTATCATACATTAATGTTTCTTTAATGCTTAAAAGATATCTTTTATCTCACTGTCACTCGTGTCCTTTTTATACATGAATACACATCGTTTTAGATGACACAATAATATCAAGCACCAAGTAGCTTTAACTAAACAAGATCTACCACACACTATGAATGCAGCTATTGATTACAACAACTATATTGATACCATTTAAAGACAAAAACTTAGTCAGATTTTGCTTAAATTGTACGCTATTTCAGACGTAGGTCAAATCGAGGCATTCGTCCTTGTCTTTTGAAAATATAAACTGAAGTGTTTTGGAAACTTAGCGACCTAACCCCACATGTGACACACGACAAGCCTAGTCCTATGGTTATAATCGTTTTTACATCTGAAGGATACATGTTTGTATATAGTTTGGTGAGGTAAGTATACCATTTATGTTGGTAAAATGCATAACAAGAGAATTTTAGGTAGAATATTACACTTATCATTTATTCTGTCTGGTTCTAAAATGTTGTGAAGCATTGAAACAGAACAGCATTTGTTCTTATGGTTCATTATAGTCATACATTTGAAATAATAGGTTTATCACCCAGAAAAGATCTCTGTCATTGTTAGTATAATTGTTAGTATAACATGTATATTGTAATAAATGTTAAATTAATGGACCCAAATAAATTATTGGGTTGATTTGTTTTTTACTATCTTATCAATTAAATTTATTCTTGCATTTGACCTTTGTTTCAGATATAATTTTGATATTTAGCCAATCAAATGTGAACATTATGATTGATACAAAAAATACGTCCAATTAATTCTTTGCATATTTCAAATCAAACAAAATATATTAACTGTAGTAACAGAAATAATGAATAAAAAGAGCAAGAACGTTTGATTTTGGTCCGTTGCAAGTGAGCTTATCGTTGGTGACAGAGTTGATACTGAGTAGAGTGCCCTCTTAATGCTGATATTTGCTAGAACAGTTGACATTTTGCGTGCTTCTTTTGAATCTATATCATTCTTGTGGGTTTACAATGTATTCTAAAGTTTAATACACATATAACCAAAATAACTAAAAATCCATTGCAAAATCTAATTTAAAAGTACTTTAATGTCATCTAGTTAAATTTGGTCGGACATACTTTTGGCTGATAGAGTTGTTATTTAAATTGGTACTTAAGTAACAAATGACCTGTTTCCTTGAATACAATCATATCTAATGTGATCATTGCCATAGAGTAAAATGCACTACTACAACAGATTTTCCCATTATTGGTTGAGAAAGTGATCCGAAGTACAAAGTTGATGTGATTGATAGTTTCGTTAATTGAACAACGAAATCTACGCTGAATATAAACTTAAATTACTTCAAAAGTTTAAGCAATGCCTCACCATCTGTAAAAACACAACTAGATGGTGCCAGGATATAAATTGATTTGGTGACAGTCTCTTTAAACAATAACTAATTACAGATAGCTATAATGCATAAGATCTGACTACCTCCCTCAAAACATTTAAGAGGTGAAAGGGATTATTATTTTATGGTAAATGAACGTACATATACATGGATACATACAATCTAACCTGTATCATGTAATATAGATTTATTTCAATTAAACTTAGATTTCTCCAGATAATTATTACAAATTCTAAATTCTCAATAAAATACAAGACCTGTTTCATGTTTATTTGAACAGATTTGAATTTCATTTTTTGCGTTTGCATATAAATAAAACAAACAATTTTTGCTTTTTAATGCATAATGGACGTGTCCCTGGTATTGCCAAATAGACAAGATGACAATTTAAAGAATAGCCAAAGCACAGTGGCCCTAAATATATTCCCACCCCCTTTTAACTGATTTTAAGAGCTAAAACGGGCGTATCTTCTAAGAAAATACGTATTTAAGTGTGAATTATTTTTAAATTTAGAGGCACACTCAGTCTATTATTAAAACGATAAACAGCCTATGTGTGCTTGTATCTGCTTGGACACTGGGCTTAATAAGTTCTACCATAAAAGTGTCTAAATGAGTATCTCATGTATAAAATGTGTCTTGTAAGAAGTTTGAAAAGTAATTCTGAAAACCCACAGCCTACTCAATTTCTTAGATATTTAAAGTATCTCTTACCAATAACGCGGATCACCAAATATTGCATTTGAGTATTTTGCATACAATTTAGTGTTGCTATGGAAACTGTAAACTCTTAATTTTGATGTTCAAGTCGCTTCCAAAAAATACATATCCAACTGGAATGCTTTATTTTCTAACAGAGCATAGTTTAATTATCTTTGTACAATAAATAAAAGATTCTAAGAGAAATTCTTCATATCTTTTAGAGAAAATGTTCAAGAAAGATTTAGTACATTTCTTTTCAGACAGCATTTTTAAACGCTTAAAATTTGATTACTCATCTTCAGAGACTGTTTTAAACAAGGAAATAAAATATAAAGAACTATTTTCTTGATGACTGCGTGTTTCTGGAGATCAGACAAACACATGGCAATCAATTATTACCCAATATAACGAGAAATAAATGAGTAACGGCATTTTCAAATTTGTTCAAATAAACATGAAACACCTCTTGTATTAGCTATTCAGGCTCAATTATATTTGGTTTTTGACAACATTTTGGATAGACATGGGCCCTTATGATATACTTTATACAGTAATATATGTTATTTCATATTTTGGTATGTTTAAAATTAAAACGCATCCTTCTAAGTAGAGAGCTATCATTTTATTTATTTATGAGTTTTAAAATCTATGATTTTAGACAAATAATTTAGATTTAAAAGGTTAATATTATACTATTTTGCAAGGGTAATTAATACAAATGAAGTACGAATTGATATTTTTCAGACAAATATGTTCTTAAAAGGGAATCCTTGGGAAGCAAAGACTGCGCCAAAGAACTGAAACTAGAGTGTGCATATTTCTAGGCCAGACTAGCTAGTTTCTGTCATTTAGGCTTCATCAGTGACCCTCTAATAGTTTAAAAGTTCTACAATGAACCCATGATCCCTAAGGACAAGAAAATAAAATCTACACTATAGTGAAGGGCAGGGAGACGTTCTACCGCTGCCACACAGTCCCAGTCACCAGCTGTAGTGAAGTCAAATATGTTCTTAAAAGGGTATCTTTTGGAAGCAAAGACTGCATGAAATCTGGATGTGTAAAACAAAAACAAACTCTTTTCCATGCGAGCTGAACAAGTGCTGTGCTTTAACAACAACATAATTTAGGATGAAGGTTTGGTAGCAGTAAAATGTATTTAAGCCCCCCCCCCCCTCTACAGGCAACTGTCCGTTCTAAAGTGGTGGTTCTGTTGTTGTTGGTTCATTGTTTTATTGTTGCTTCCATTATTTGTGGGTGCTTGTGTTTGATCCTTGATTTGTTAATTAGTACTTTATGTCATTCTAGGGTTGCTTGACTACAATTGTGTTCCTTATGTCTTGCGACTACTAGCATTCTGTGGCTCTTCCTCACAGTGCCGTTGGTTGGCATGCAGTGTGTGATTGTGGTATTTTCTGTTCATACTTACTTGCTTTTTTTTTGAAATGATATAAAATACCATATAACGTATGATATGAGGAATTTAGCAATGTATATACAGTCTTGAGAGTTGTAATATACGTTACATATTGCCACACAAATAACAAAATGATAGTTTACACCAGAAACGACGATAAGTACAACATTTCACTTTCAATATAATGCTCATATATGATGGATAAAGGTTTACATATAGCATTTCATGCTAATTTTTCAAATGAAAATAGGTTTACATTATTTAACGTGTTATTCGGGGTTATCATACTAAAGCGTTTATATCTGTAGAGACTGAAATGTTATTGTATATTAAACGAACACTTGGCCAATTTGAATACTCAGGTACTACCTTAACAACCTTATAGTGTAGGTTGCTGTGTAATCCCGTGGGATTTTCGGGTAAAAGTGTCAAACATTCATTTTCTTGTAGAAAAATGTATTCTGTTTAAGAAAAAAAGATGTTTATAATTTTTTCGTGCCGTTTTAACGTCATGGTGACGCCGGAAAGTGGTGTACCCATTTTTGGCTTATTTAGAGCTTGAAAATTGAGCACTTTGAATTCCAGCTGGCGCAAGCATGTACTGTTTGATCAGCTATAATAATATAACTGGCGATATATTGTATTTGGAGCATAGACTCTAACTACGAATTTTAAAGAGGTTACTTTAATTTCGAAATGATGTCAAGAGAGGAGAAAATGACGTCAGTATCAAAATGAAAAGCATGTTATTGCGAAAGCTTAAATGACATTAGATCACAATATGCTAATAGACCCTCCTCTCCCACTGCTGGAATATTGTACAATATGCTTTACTGAAAATACATGATATAAGATACAAAATGACACATGTTAGCTCTCTGACCTGTAACAACCATGTTAACTACGTAACTCTATTGTAATTTCAAATCCTATTGTGCAAATACCAAGTTACATCTAATTCTTACTTATCGACATGCTGATTGCCCTCAAAGCATTTATCAAATAGCAGCGAACAGCAAGTATGTGTTTAAACTATACACCTTTATGAAATGACAGTTATATATGTTACTTACTTCAAATGTATAACTACTTAATGTAGTACTATCACTAGACGATATGCTGCCAAAATACCCATGAGAGAGATAGAGTTTTGTACACTACATCTTTCTAAAACCCAAATATATAAGCCACAGAATAATGTATATTAGCTCTATGGCGGTTACAGAGTGACTCCGTTACCCTGAAATAATAGGAATTCCTATCAAATTGTTCGTTACTCCTACGTGACAATATAAGCTTAGACTTTTAATTGTATTCAAATACTAGCAATATGATTCTATCAAATAAAAAGACCTGTTATTACTGTTATGTACTTTACTTTCTTTTAAATGCATTATGTTAAAGCAAAAACAGCAATTTATGACTTTTCTCTGCTAGTGGTTTATTTACTGTAATTTAACTGCCAGTAATTGCCATTAAATTGAAATATCAACAAAGCATTGATAATAAGGGAAGAACTGTTAGGCTAAATCACAAAAACGTCATTTCAAGTCCGTGTATTTTATCAAATTTATAAACAGCATTTTAGATGCTGCTTATCTTATGATCCATTAATGTTTCTTTAATGCAAAAATGGTATCTTTTATCTAACTGACACTCGTGTATATGCTTCATTTTACACATGAAATTATATATAAAAAGATGCTTTTCTTTACTGACTACACCTCATTTTAGATGACACAATAATATTAAGCATGAAGTAGCTTTAAGTTAGTAAGATCTATCACACATTGTGTAACCCTACTATTGATTACACCAACTGTATTGATAAAGACAAAAACTTACTCAGGATTCGTTAAAAAAGTAAGTTATTTCAGACTTAGGTCTAAATTGTGACCTTTATCCTTGTCTTTTGAAACAATAAACTGAAGTGTTTTGGAAACTTAATGACTATTTCCCAACATACGAGTATGACACACAGCAAGCCTATTCCTATGGTTATAATCGCTTTATATCTGAAGAAGGATGTCTAGTTTGGTGAAGTAAGAATACCGCTTATGTTGGTAAAATGCATAACAAGAGAAGTTTAAGGAGTGTATTACACTTATCTTCCCTTCTGTCCTGTTCTAAAATTTTGTGAAGCATTGAACAGACAGCATTTGTTCTAATGGTTCATGATAGTCATACATTTGAGAGAAAATGGTTTATCAGCTAGAAAAGCTCCCTGGCATTGTTAGTAAAGCATATATACTGTAGCCGTTGCTATAGGAATGGACCCAAATAAAGTATTGGTTAATTTGTTTTGCATAATTCTATCAATTAGATTTCGTCTTGAAGTTGAATTTTGTTTCAGATAATATCATTTTGATATTTAGCCAATCAAATATGAACATTACGATAGATACAAAAATACATCCAATTACTTCTTTGCATATTTCAAATCAAACAAAATAGATAATCAGTAGTAATGGAAAGAATAGTTAAAAGGATTTAGCCCATTTGATTTTGGTACTTTGCAAGTGATTCTATCATTGGCGACTGAGTAGAGTGTCCTCTTAATGCTGAAAATAGCTAGAACAGTTAACATTTTTGCGTGCTTCTTTTGAATCTATATCCTGGTGAGTTTACAACTTATTCAAATGTTTAATACACATATAACTCTTTTTTATTCCATTTACTATGTTTACAATGGTCCTGTAATATTTTGTCAAAGTAGGTAAGGTTGCAAAGATCAGGAATCGATACAATCAAGTACCACACCTGACCCAGGATACCAATGGGAAAGTGACAAACTCACAGAAGACACCACAAACGAGAGCCAAGAGGTCAGCCCTTTCCCAGCAGGTGACCACGAAGCACATATAAACAGACGCGCACAAAACATAGCAAACACAAGACAGAACAAAAACATAAAAGATCCACAAAACAAGTACCGCCTTGAAACGGTCAGTAAAGTATTTTACTGGAGGGCTTAAACCGGTTTAACGGCGCCAACCTCACCCTTAATTCAGATGTGGATCAAGACACATAGATATTTGGTTTGCATGAAAGACCCCTAACTTATCAATGCATCATCTCCTAAAACATATAAATCAAGATATAACAAGGAGATAAAGCAAGGAAAAGGACTCAACAGTAAATTAAACTGAATACCGGAGCAAAAGAAATCCAACAGGTAAACCCCAGTGGGCCCGACAAACAGCCAAAGCATCAGGCCCCAACCATATCATCAATAGATAAGTCTTTAAGTCGGAACCATCAGAGAGTCTGAAGTCCAACCCACCGGCGTGCAATTAAAGAGGAAAGCAAAGTTGCCAACTGTGATTGGGTTGACTACCAAGCATGCAGTCTGTTGCAATACATTAATGTTATAGCCAATCTTTTTATAATGGGAAATTATTTTAATGAACTGCGCTGAAAAATTATTAGAGCCAACAATCTTCTTCAACTTATACACCAAGTCACCATAGAAATCAGGTTCCGAAAGTCCTTGGCGCAAGAGAGATATAAGTCCAACTTGGAATTTAGAAATCAAATCAAAGTATCGTCTATAAAATTTTGAAAATGTTTTGCGAAGTTTATGATACCGATAGCCCTGTTTAAGAAGTTTCTGAGTTAACAATTTATTGCGAGTGTTGAAGTCAGTAACATAGCTAGATGCTCTAGCAAAACGAATGAGTTGAGAGATATAGACTCCATAAGATGTAGAACGAGGAACATCACCATCTAAAAATGGGAAATTGACAATTTCAAAATCAAAGTCGTCACGTTTATCATAAATTTTGGTAGAAACAATACCATTAGAAATTGACAAATGCAAGTCTAAAAATGCGGCTTCGGTATCAGAGGCATTGGCTTTATTAAGTTGGAGCTCTGAAGGGTATATTTGACTAACCATATTTTCAAAATAAACATTATTAATATTTAAAATATCGTCCAAATATCTGGAAGTAGTGTTAAACGCATCAATAACATCAGCCTGCTTATCATCAGAAAGAGACATCATAAAGTCCCTTTCATAACAAAACAGGAATAAATCTGCAACCAGGGGAGCACAATTAGTGCCCATAGGAATCCCAACTACTTGTCTATAGAGCTTGGTGCCAAATCGAATAAAAATGTTGTCCAACAAAAAGGTCAGCGCATCACATACATTTTGACACGACCATGCATGATATTTTTTAGTTTTTTCTGAAGTAAAAAGTGCATTTCTGTCACTACATGCAAGGTAAGGAGAGCCTTCTCTCTGGAAGGTTCTTTCAATAAGATCAATAAGTTTATCTTTAATTAAATTATGAGGTAAAGAGTAGAAAAATCATAAGTAGACAAACTGGTCGCATTGAAATCTCTAGCTTTAAGTTTATCTAAAATTTCACCTGAATTTTTAATCGACCAAAATAGGTTTTTACTGGATCTCTCATATACTTTTTCACAATATTTGATAACATGTTTTTTAACAGCTGTAAGACACGAGGTTAACAATTTAGAAAGTTCTGTTGTCGTACAAGAACTAGAATTTGCAATAAATCTTGCTTTATAGGGTTTTTTATGGAGTTTAGGTAACCAGTACAACGTAGGAACTTTGTCTTGATTTTCTTTAGCTTTGACACCAAAATGTAGGGCTGTATGACAACCATGCCCATCAACAATCACCCTTTCACTTAAAGAAGGCTGCAGTTTATAGGCATTAGTGTCAACAAGCTCACGCTTAAGAGCATTAATATAATACAATCGTCATACAACTACAACATTGTTAGCAGCTTTATCTGCTGGAACCAAAACATAGTTCATATGAAAATCCTAGATACCTCGTTTAAGATGACGAAAAGAAGATTTAGGTTTAGGGGGCAAAAGATGTGTATTACGAGAGTAAAATGAAATACGAGTATCAATAATTTTAAAAATGTTAATCTTCCATTCCTTCAAAGCATCAGGTTTAACATTTTCCCGTTTGCACCATCGATTACTGAAGTCATTTAAAGAAGCAGCGATCTCTCTACGACATTTAGAGAAATCAATATTAGAGGGAAATCTATATTTAGGACCTTTAGAAATGATATTGCGAACTCTAGCGTCAGGAATGACATTTAGATTACCTGTAATAACATGCCCTGCAGAGGGATATAAATAATTTGAATTTTTACAATCTCAGGAGGCAGGAGTATTGGAATCTATATCTAAATCATTTACAATTTTATTAAAGTTAAATATCGTAGACCTTATTGGTTTGTTATATTTATAACAAATGATAGGAATTTCAGAATTATTAAAGTAATTTGGAATAGATGAAATCACTGAATTATCCTTGAAGATACTATGTAAATCAATAAACTCAATACCTTTGTTAATGAATGGAATTTTGATAAAATGTCGTTTATGGTTGACCTCAGAATCGATATAAGGACTAAGGAAATGTTGAACATAATACCTTGTAAGGAGTGCTGCTTTATATAATTTATTTGCTCTATCATAAAGTTTATTAGCCTCTAACTCTAAATTGCGTAAAACTGAGATAGGCAAGGAACTTAAAAATGAAAATAAGCCATGTCGACCATGATTAGCTAAAGCCAAAGAAAGATCCTTTAGAGAAGTATTTAAGCGTTTTTCAGTACAAATTTTGCGCTTAATGTTGCCATTTTTACGTTTACCATGAGATCTACTTTTACGTTTTTTTACATTCCAAAACAGAAAAAACATCAAAATCTGGCATTTTAGAAATGTTGCCTTCATGGTATATATTATCATTAAAGCCTAAAGGAAAAGGTGATTGCAAAAATTTAATCCATTTAAGTTCAGTTTCATGTCTCTTAATATTTTTTAATCTAGTTGATGAATTAGGATCATATATAATTTTTCAACAGGCTGAATTTCAATTTTACTAGGTGAATGACCATTATTTTTGAAATGGCGATAAAGAAATGTGTCAAATTTTTTAGGCTTTTTCATTTTACGAAAGTGCTCACGAAACCTAGTCTTGAGGGATCGGCCAGTTTGTCCAACATATTGCATTCCACAGTTAGTTTCAGTTCAAGTTATAACATAAATCAGATCCGATGAAGTTCAGTCCAAATCATTATTATTAATTATAAAGAATTTTCTTCCATTTACAGAAGATGTAATGGTAGTTTTAGTACATAAATGTGCGCAACAGACACACCTCTTGGCATTGCACTTAGAAACATTAGGATACATTCCGCGTCTTTTGAATGCATTAAATGGTTTAGTATACTTCCTGATAATAGGTGACCCAAGAGGAGATAACCTAATGGTAGGAAGCATATCCCGAAAATTGTTAACTGAACTAGGAATACGAACAGAGGACGCCGAATGTAAACTAATGGGAGATAAATGTAATTTTGTTATTTTCATTCTTATCATTAAAAGTTGTTTGGGTAAGTACCATCCCAAGACAAGCAATCAACACACCGGTTATTAAAATGACAAGCCAGTATAATATGAGTCCTTAAAAGCAAAGGAAGGTATAACAAATGCAAGCGATAATCCAAATGGCTAATACAAGTCCACAGGTATATAGAAAGCAGAAGTTATACAACGGGGTATGAAAATCGGTCATCTAGTGATCTTAAATGCGGTACAAGACATAGAGGATATCCAGGGACAGGAATAATGGAAGTCAGTTTAGGTATGTAAGCATGTATTGCTAAAACTAAGTGAGAGCTTATACTTGCACTTTCTTAATAAATATTTCACTTATCCAGCATTCTGAAAGAACGTTGTTACTTTAATGTCACCTGATCAAATTTGGCCGAACATAAGTTGGGCTGATAAAATTTGTATTTAAATTGGTATTGAAGTAACAATTGACCTTTAACTAGTTTCCTTGAATATGGTCATACCTAATTTGATCACTGCCTTAGAGTGAAACTCACCACTATTTTCCCATTATTGGTTGAACAAGCGACCAGAAGTACTAAGTTGATGTGATTGACAGTTTCGTTAATTAAACAACGAAAGCTATGTTGAATATACGAGGGTTATCCAATAAATAGGGGGAATTTCCTTATAATGTAAGAGTTTGTACCATTTAAACATCACATATAAGACCATAAGGTGGCATAACTTGTTATCCATGCAACTACATACCCAAACATTTGAAGGAATGTGATGTCGCTTGTTGCTTAGCAACACAAACACGTTCATAAAGCTTACCTTGCCAGATGCCTTAAAATGGTTGCCATGGTTACTGACATGTACAGATCAGTTCCAAAAAGAATTTATTCTATAAACTACAACACGAGGTAACTATTCTGTTAAGTTCATTGACTTCTTTCAAAAAATGTCAAATTGACAGGTACATTCAGCGTAAAAAGGCGACAAAAGTGCAGATTTGTGGAATCAGAAATAGGGGTATGCCGGTCATAAATTTGCTCTTAAATTATTGTTGGCTGGTATATAAGTTTAAATCACCCTAAAACTATTGAATATATTCTATATTTTAAAATAGTATCGTTGAAAAACATGCATCACATGTGTCCATTGTTGCCTAGCAACAGATAAATATAGACTTTACAAATAGTCCAATTTCCCACTATTGTCAGGTTTCTAGGCAGTCATGACTAACTTATACATATTAATGACCATATTTTATATGTACCGCTGAGAACAATTAAACTATAACTAATTAAAGGACAATCTATATTCAGATAAATGATACTAATTAAATACCAGACTATGTTTCTTTAGCATAAGGTTTGTGTACGAGGAAAATCTCGCCAGGCTTGCGTTAGTATCACATTTTTGTTGCTAAGCGACAAGCAACCTCACTTTTCAACAAAATTGTGGATATGCTGCTGTATGCTCAACAAGTTATGCCACCTTATAATTACATTTGTGATGTTTTAATGGTACGAATTCTAGCATTATACTGGAATTCCTTCTATTTATTGGATGATCCTCGTAAACTTGAATTAATTAAAAGCTTTAGTAATGCCTCACCATCTGCATACGTAACTAGATGCCAGGATACAAATTGATTTGGTGACAGTCTCTTTAAACAATAACTGATTACAAGCAGTTATAATGCATACCTCCCTCAAAACATTTAGTAATTAGAAGGGTTACCATTTTATAGTAATTAAAGTAAGTAAGGATGCAAAGATCAGGAATCGATACAATCAAGTACCACACCTGACTGAGGATACCAATTGGAAAGTGACAAACTCATAGTAGACACCACAAACGAGAGCTAAGAGGCCAGCCCTCTCCCAGCAGGCGACCACAAAGCACACACAAACAGACGCGCACAAAGACACAGCAAACACAAGACAGAACAAAAACACAAAAGATCCACAAAAGAAGTACCACCTTGGAACGGTCAGTAAAATATTTTACTGGAGGGCTTAAGCCAGTTTAACGGCGCCAACCTTACCCCCAACCCAGACGTGGATCAAGACACACGGACACCCTGTCCGCATGAAAGACCCCTAACTTATCAACGCACCATCTCCTAATACATATAAATCAAGATTTAACAAGGAGATAAAGCAAAGATAAGGACTCAACAGTGAATAATACTGAATACCGGATCAAAAGAGATCCAACAGGTAAACCTGGGTTGACTACCAAGCATGCAGTCTGTTGCAATACATTAATGCTATAGCCAATCTTTTTATAATGGGAAATTATTTTAATGAACTGTGCTGAAAAATTATTAAAGCCAACAATCTTCTTCAGGTTATACACCAAGTCACCATAGAAATCGGGTTCCGAAAGTCCTTGACGCAGGAGAGATTTAAGTCCAACTTGGAATTTAGAAATCAAATCATAGTATCGTATATAAAATTTTGAAAATGTTTTGCGAAGTTTATGATACCGATAGCCTTGTTTAAGAAGTTTCTGAATTAACAATTTATAGCGAGTGTTGAAGTCAGAAAAAAACCTAAATAAACATGGATACATGGAATATAGCCTGTATCATGCAACGTAACTGAATACGTGTACCCATAATTTGAACAACTGTAAACAGTAACATAGAGTGATTGATTTTACTGATTATAATTATTTCAATTTAACTAAGATTTCTCCAGATAAATACTACAAAACAAATCTTTAAACTCACCATGATATATTAGCTTTTCAGGCTCAATTATATATCATCTTTGACAACATTTTTGATAAACATGGGGCCTTATGATTTACTTTATACAGCTTTATATGTTATTTTAACAAATTCAACATAAAATGGGAATGTATCCTACCAAGTACTGGTCTTGAGAGCTATCATTTTATTTGCTTATGAGTTTTAAAATCTACAATTTCGGGCAAATCATTTTTGAAGATATAAAAAGTTAAACGATATAATATTTGCAAATGTTGCATGGGTGAATTGATACTTTTTTCAGACAAACAGGAACCTGGATATTTATAACAAAAAACAATTCATTTTTCCATGCAAACCAACCAGTTGTTGTCTTTTGACAACAACATAATCTAGGACTAAGATTTGGTATCAGTAAAATGCATTTAAGCCCCCCCCCTCCCGCTGCAGTGGCTTAGGCAGCTGTCCTTTCTAGGCTGGTGGTTTTGTTGTTGTTGATCCATTGCTTATTGTTGCTCCCATTGTTTGTGGGGGTTTTGTGTTTGGTCCTTGTTTTGTTATTCAGTACTTCGTGTCCTTCTAGTGTTGCAACCACCTTTATGGGGAAAAGAGAGTTGATTGCTTTATTTTAATTGTGTTCCTGATGTCTTGTGGCTGTTAGTATTCTGTCGCTCTTCCTCATGGTACCATGTGTTGGTCTGCAGTGTGTCATTGTGGTATTTCCTATTCATACTTACATGTTGTTTTTTTTTGAAATAATATCAAATACCATATTATGTATAATATAAGGAATTAAGCAGGTCATATACAGTCTTGAAAGCTGTAATATACGTTACATATTGCCACATAAATAACAAAATGATAATTAAAACCAGAAACGATGTTGGTTACAGCATTTTACTATTGAATTTCAATATAATGCTCATACATGGTGTTTTAAGGTTTTTATATAGCATTACATACAATTTTAGAATGAAAATATTTTTACCTTATTTAACGTGCTTTTCGGTGGTATCATATTAAACAGCATATAACTCTTGAAGTTTTCGTTTCATAAAAACAAGCTGCTTGCTTGCAGTTATAAAATGGCCCATTAATTGTCTTTTGGAACATACAGTTAAAATAGGAATGTTAAATGAGAAGCTTATAAAATGAAACTATTTAACAACATTCCAATGGTTTTACAGGGGTAGGGGTAGTTTAAATGTAACATAAATAACATTACAATGGGCCCTAATAACTTAAACATAAATATTTGTAGGAAATGAATTGTTCTTGTACACTAAATGAATGTTTGGCCAATTTGATTATACCGGTACTACCTTAACAACCTTATCTACATTATTTGTGTTTTAAACAATTGAGGGGTATCGTAGTTAACATGCTGTAACAGCCAAACGCCCAAACTGTCAGAGAGCTAACATGTTTCAAAAAGCTATGCTAACATTTGATTTTAATTGCAAGGCACACACTATCTATCCAGAATCATATTTCTGTACACAATATTTTTGCTGCATACTGACATAAAGTCGACGTCAATTGGACGAAAAATTGAAGTCCACCATGAATCGATTTTCATTTTGGTCCTCCTATCGACGTTTTCAACCACTTCAACGCAATAAACAACATAACAATGCGATTAATTTAGGTGCATACGGCACTAGCATATATATAAACTGTTTGAAGCATGTGAAAATACGGTACGTCATTTTGTGATGTCACTGAGGCGTTAATAGTGCAAGAAAAAAAATGGAAACATTGTTTTCCTTAAACTGCATATATGTATCTAGTTGAAAATCGACATTAATCACTTTTACCCAAAAATTTCCACGGGAGCCCAAATTTCGACACAGCGGCCTACACTATTATTTACATTACTAATGTTTTAACAAAGGAGGGGTAACGTAGTTAACATGCTGTTACAGCCAAATTCCCAAACCGTCAGAGAGCTAGCCTGTTTCAAAAAGCTAAGTCAGAAGCATCAATTTATGCTAACATTTTATTTTAATTGCAAGAACTTTCAAAATTATATTTCTATACACAATATTTTTTCCTGCATATTGACATCAAATCGACGCCAATTTGACGTAAAAAAAGAAGTTCACGATAAATCATATATTTATTATAGTACACCTATATACGTTTTCAACCACTTTAACGAAATAAACAACACTAAAATGCGATTATTTTGGGTGTATACAACATATAAGCTATTTGATGCATGTGAAAAGACGGTAATATATGTCTCTAGTTGAAAATCGATAGAAATCACATTTACCCAAAATGCACACGGGGGCCCAAAGGGGTACGTGCATTAAGTGGCTATTTTGGCCCACTCTGGAGCGAATAACTGAAAGTTGCTTTTCACCAATTTTATCTTATTGATTTATTAGAAGAATAGCCAAAGTGTAAAATTCTGGCATTTATTTTACCTTTACCGGTTGCTATGGTAACCAAAATGGCCAACAAAATAGGCTTAAAATAGAGATATTGCCATTTTAGGCCAAATTTGAGGCTTTTGGAGACCGATTTTTTAAGAATTAGATATCAGCACAAGCAAATACCAAAAAAACCCTTTTAATATATTATGTGCCGTGATAATTCTCATTAGGCCTTGAGCTGGCTATAGACCCCCTCCCCCCCAGGGGGGAATTTTGTACACTATGATTTTCTGAAACTACATTATATAAGACACAAAATAAAAGATGTTAGCCCTCTGAGAGTGGCAGCGTTAACGTGTAACATCACGTTATATATGTTACCCCCCCTAAAATAGCATTAAATGTCCCTGATAATGTCTCAACCATGACATGTTCGTACATATTTGCATGCTGACACAGGTTTATGAACTTCTTATAACACAGTTACGTATTTTTCGTATTAATTTTATAAATATCTTAAGTTATAACCGTTATATACGTTACTTAATGTTTCCTGCGTTATTTCCGATTATCGGTATGGTATTTATTGAATATTGTTGAATTACATCTGTCACAGAATATAGTAAATCTATAAGACTGCTACTTAAATGATTTAAAGTTCTTTATTATGGTCGCTTTCACTATTACTCAGGCCCATGTTATGTATGTTACCTTCAAAATAGCATTAACCAATCTAGTTTATATCTCTTACAAGCCGTGTTTATACTTATTTGCATGCTGGCACAGGTTTATGTACTTCTTCTAACAAGGTTTACCTATTTTAAGTATTCATTTAATAAATGCCCTGAGCTTTAACTGTTATGTGTGTTACCAAATAATACATAAGTTATTCTGAGTATCTGTATAGCAGTTGTTGACTATACATGTATATAGTCTGTCAGAGAATCTAGAAAATGTACAGCTCAGTTCTGGGCAGGGTATATGGATATAATTCAGATGGTGTTCACACTGATTAGGGCTACAAAGAAAACAACTTTGAATTGCATGTCAGCTCTATCTGTATGCATTGTTCCCAATGTTAATTGAAAACAATCACAACAGCTACGCACAATATGTACCTGTGTAACTGATTACACATATAAATTTATATGATACACATCGCAGATGCAAAGATCTTCTCGAACAAAATGGGTTTATTGTGACACGACCATTGGTTCTTTGCTTGAGAAATGCTTTTGAGATAACTATGAGGCAAACAATAAAAAGGTGTTATAGGCTTCAGCAACTAGAACTACGCTTCGTACTACAGATGGAATGGTGTATTACTCATCACATCAGAGCTTAATAATTATATATTGAAACAACTCTTCAATGCACTGAAATGAAATACGAGTACTAAAGGCAGTTTCAGGCTTCACCAATCCTTTTAGTTCTAGTTTTGAAGACAACGAACTGTGCTTTTTTGTCTTTCGGTGTTCCTGCTAAGCCTGGCATAGCTAATATCTTATTGAGGCTGATGACATTGGCAGGAAGGCTGTTGCAGACTGCATTAAATCACTTTAAGTTAAAAAATCTGTCTTTCACAACCGCATTAAATGCTACAAGCTAATAAAGTTTTGAGGTTTGCGAGGTCAAGCAAGAAGATAGTGTCCAATTTACAAAACGTAAACAGCCAGCTAAGGGCTTAAAGGAGCCTCTTTGGTCAGCATGACCGTCTTTCTATTGGACATATTGTTGACCTTGAGTTGACACTTCGGTTCCTTCTGGGACCTGTACCATGGTCACTATCAACTCCTGATAAAATTTCCACCAAAACTGACAAGTCCAAACTTCTGCATGACTTGCAATCACACATTGAACCAACATTAGATTGGCCATGTAGTGCTGCACATAACTTTGATGTCAATGCCATAACTACAGAGCATAATAGCTTTTCCTGTCACCTTAAAGGATCTGATGGCACCAATATTCAACCAGGCACTAAAGGCAGGGCATGTTGGTTTTGTCACTTATAAATATATACATTGTATAAGCAGCAGTCTATAAAGTCTCAGAAATGTCTTAGAAACGTTCTAGTGGGGGGAGGGGTTCTCTATCAGTATAAATGGTAGCGGTCTATAAAGTCTTAAAGTTCTAGTAGGGGGTTCTAGTGGGGTTTGGGGTTCTCTATCAGTATAAATGGGAAGGAAACAAATGTTACACGTTAACGCTGCCACTCTCAGAGGGCTAACATCTCCATGTACACATATACTGATAGAGAACTATCATTACCTTGGTGTTTTGTTCAACACTGGTGTATGCAACAAATGGTGCACCTTCTGAATGTCAACAACATTGGCAAGGATATGGGGGAAGAGATCTACAGTAATACACTGTTTAACAGATTGTGACACTGCCAATGTGCCGATGTGTTAGTACCACTGAAAGGTTGTTCCTACCAAACTGATAGAGAACCCCTCCCCCACTAGTTCGTCAACATTCTAAGCAGGGTAGCAAAACAAATAAAGAATTGCTCTAGGCACTCATTGGTGATATGAAGCCCTAACATGTGCTATTTATGTAATTATGAATAAGCTGCAGTACGACATGTTTCTGAAAAGAGTACCAAAGCCATACACATATACTGACTATTTCAAATGGCATAAACATGAGATTACCTCCACCCTGCTTTTCTGTCCTTAAGATGTACATACAGAGATTGAACTATCAAGTCTTTCCCATGAAAACAAGTGAGCATATTCAGATATGGACAAAAAGTGTGTAAAATAAATGGGAAGGAAATCAAGTACCTCTGGGTGAAAGAAAACTTGATTGTACCCTGACAAAATAGCCACAGAATTATATTTTACATTTTGTGTAATATGGGGTTACCATGTTCAAAACTCAACAACTCGAACCATTTAAAAGATAGAAAAATAATATTTACAGTTTCCAAAAAGTACATAAACATACTTTAATACAAAATGAGTTAGTAAGCACGTTCACATTAAAAAAAAAATATCAAACTATATTAGTTTCATAAATCATTTCTATAGGAATAATGAAAAAAAAAGTAACATACGTAACACTTTGGGTGGATATTTGTTTTCAAAGGTCCATATCTGTGATGCAAAAATAGCTTACGTGGATGATATAGCCCATTTGTAAATCTACCCTTATGGTTTGCACTTTTCAGAAGTCATGTCATTTACTAAAATTATCAAAGATGTTGATGGGTAATATATATAATTGGCTGTTACAAGGTAATGGTGCCATTACTAGAATGCTAGCATATGCAAAATCCTTGCAAGATGAATATGATAGAGGATTAATTAGCTGTTTAAGAAAATTCTTTAAACCCTTGGATAATATACGAAGATTTGCTCTATAACTTCTACCTGATGGGTTTTCTTTGATCTTTTAAGTGGTTACTCACACATTGCACTGTATGTTACAAACTTTCCATGAGTATTATGTTAACTATATTTAATGTCTCTATAAAAGAAAAGAGGGTTTATGGTAGTTTATGTTTTGAGTTACTTCCCCAGCAATTGAGCCAGAGTAAAAAGATGTACATGGACCTGTGCCAGCATGCAAATACGTACAAGCAGGTCGTGTTGGAGACCATATCTTGAACGTTTATTGGTATTCAGAGAGTAACGTATGTAACCTGGGCTGTAAAATAGTGTAAGACACCATAATAAGGAACTTTAATTCATTTGAATAGCAGCCTTATAGATTTACTACATTCACTGACGGATGTAATACATGTATAGTCAATAACTGCCATACTGATACTTGGAAATAACATATGAAACACTAAGTAACATATACAACGGCAAGAACTCAAGACATTTATACAATAAATGATAAAATTATGTAACTGTTTTATAAGAAGTTCTTAAACCTGTGCCAGACTTCAAAAAAGTCTGAATATGTCATGTTGGAGGCATTTTCAGGAAAATTTAAGGTCATTTTGTGGGTAACGTACGTAGCATGATGTTACCCGCTAACGCTGCCACTCTCAGAGGGCTAACCTATTTCATTTTGTGGCTTATATAATGTAATATCTAGAAATTATAGTTTTCGAAATTACCCCTGGGGGGAAGTGGGGTCTATAGCCAGCGTGAGGCCTAGAGAATTACATTTTACATTTTTTGTGATATGGGGGTACCATGTTCAACATCTAATAACTCAAAAAGTATATAAGATAGAAACGTAATGTTTGCAGTTTTGAAAAGGTAATTAAAATTCTTTAATATAATACCAAATTAATGAACATAAACTGGTTTCAATAAAATTTAAGACAAACTACATTAGATGCATTTAACATTTCAAAGGGGTTTCAATTAAAAAATGTAACATACACTACATCTGGGGTGATTATATTAGTTTTCAGATGTCAATATCTGTGGCCCGGTGATAGCTTACTTGGAAAATATAACCAATTTGGAAATCTTACCTTATCTTTTGCACTTTTCTGAAGTCTTAAAAAGAATTTTAATTATCAAATATTTTGTAGGGTAACGTATGTAACAGGCTGTTACGGCTTAACGCTGCCATTGTCAGAAGGCTAACATGTTGCAAAATCCTTGCAAGACATTGGGCTTTAAGAAAAATATGGTCTACAAAATTCCCCCTGGGGGGGGAGGTAAACCATATCTAGCCAGTGGCCTACATCATCTGTTAAAATATTTTTCTGGTATTTGCTTGTGCTCTAAATTTATTCCTCTGTTACATGTCTCAAATTTGCTCCAAAATGGTCATTTTCCCATTTCCAGCCTATTTGGCGGCCATTTTTGTTACCATAGCAACAGTAAAAGTCGAATCAATACCATACTTTTACACTTTGGCTATTGTTCTAATAAACTAATAAGAAGAAACTTGTGAAGAGCAGCTTTAATTTTTTATCCTCAGAGGGGGGCCAACATAGCCTCTTTATGCACGTACCCCAAAATTTCGACACAGCGGCCTACACTATATCCTGGACCCTTTGATAGATTTTCACGAAACTTCACTCATATGTTCTTCTAGTAAGACAGTTTGCCTAGTGCATGACCGAGCTACCTAGACCTAAGATCAAGGTCAAGGTCAAAGGATTTATTCTTGAATATCTTGTCTGCACCATATCTCCCGAACCCATTGATCGATTTTCATTAAACTTCACTCATAAGTTCCTCTTAGTAAGACGGTGTGCGGAGCGCATAACCTACCTAACTCGACTCAAGGCCAAGGTCACATGTGAAGGTCAAAGAATTTACCCTTGAATTTCGTGTCCTCTCCCTATCTCATGAACCCTTTAATCGATTAATATGAAACTTCACTCATATGTTCCTCTTAGTAAGACAGTGTGCAGAGCACATGACCCAGCTACATAGACTCAAGGTCAAGGTCAAACGATTTACCCTTGAATTTCCTGTCCGAATCCTATGATAGATTTTCATGAATGGTCAGTTATATGTTCCTCTTAGTAAGACGGGGTGCAAAGCACATGACCAGGCTACCTAGACTCAAAGTCCCATGTCAAGGTCAATGATTTACCCTTGAATTCCCTGTCCGCCCTATATCTCCTGAACCCTTTTATCGATTTTCATGACTCGTATGTTCCTCTTAGTAAGACAGTATGCATGACCCAGCTATCTCTATCCAAGGTCAAGGTCACATATCAAGGTCAAAGGATTAACCCTTGAATTTTATGTCTGCTCCATATCTCCTGAACCCATTGATCAATTTTCATAAAAAATACTCAAAAGTTCCTCTTAGTTTAGGGTGTGCAGAGCGCATAACCTAGCTACCGAGACTCAGGGTCAAGGTCACATGTCAAGGTCAATGAATTGACCCTTAAATGTCGTGTCCCCTCCATACCTCCTGAACCCAAAGATCGATTTTCATGAATCTTCACTCATCTGATCCTCTTAGATCCTCCCAGCTAACTAGACTCAAGGTCAAGGTCAAAGGATTCACCCTTGAATTTCGTGTCCGCTCCATATCTCCTGAACTCTTGAGGGGATTTTTATTAAACTTCATCAAATATTCCTATTAGTGAGATAATGTGCAGAACCTATGACACGGCTACACAGATTCAAGGTCAATGTCTTGTGATTTACCGTTCAATGTGTGTCCGCTAAATATCTCCTAGACCGTTTGGACGATTTTTATTAAACTTCACCCAAATGTTCCTTTCAGTGATACAGTCAACCCTCTTTATAACGACGATGTTTGTTCCAAGCTATCTTTGACGTTAAAGTGAATTTGCTGTTATAAGGAAATTTTGACCAGTACCAGATTTTCACATTTTAATCATTTGACAAAATAAAATATTATACAAATGGTATCAATATGCTATTGTTCCAAATGTATTCAACAGTTCAAGTTCATATAGCATCATAATGCACAAAGCTTCTTCTTATCAAATGAGACAGAAATAGTAAGTGAGTATGATCAGAAAATATACCACAATCACAAACTGCAGACTACCCCGTGGCACCGCGAGGAAGAGCCGCTCAACCATCATGAGACACCAGGAAGACAAATTAAGCAAAGCAATCAGCTCTCTCTTCCCCATCAAGATGACTGCAATACTAGAATGGACATATAGTAACGTACAACAAAACATAGAACAATTACAGACTCCCACAATGGGAGTAACAATAAACAAAAAGTCAACAACAACAGAACCACTGCCTTAGAACGGACAGCAGCCTAAGCCACCGGGGGGCTTAAATGCATTTTACTGGTACCAAATCTTCGCCCTAGATTCTGCTGTTGTTGAAGTACAAGAAATGTTCAGCTCGCATGGAGGCCATCTAACTAATGCAATGTATCATCATGGAAAACACTCTAGAAACTTGTCCATGCAAAAGACCTTGCCCTGATCACAAAATCTTCTGACACATGGTAAAATTATGTTATAATGAATTTATTTTCAATAAAAATGTATATCTGTTCGCAGGAGTTACTGTCGGTGTCGTTAAGTGAATATTCTGTTATAAATAGGGAATTTAAATATTAACAGATCTGTTTTCAGCAAAGAATTTCTAGCGATAAGGCGGGCTATTTCCCTAAATCACTGGGTGGAAACGTACACCGGATATTGCTCCAAAATGAGCCAATATTTACAAAATTTCAAGAAAATACACACAGCGAAGGTAAGCAAAACTGGATTTTTTCATCTTTATTTATTTTTCGGTACTTGGCAGGTGGTATTTTAGAGCCACTATTCCCATATTAAGCACATTATATAAATGGATTGATATCAAACACTGCAAATGATGGTTAAAATCTCAAAATGAGGGCCGTGCTTACTCGAAAATGTATACTCCTCTCCAAAAAATCGAACATTATTGAAACAATTAAAAAAGTTATCAAAATTCTGAATCAGCCAATCTTTTTAAATGTCATTTAAATATCTTTCCAGAAAACTTCAGCACATAGGTTGAAATTTGACCAAGATATGGCTACAAACCAATGGCCAATTAGTCACGATAAGGGTACTGGGGATTGATAACAAGTGTACTGGGTAATGTATATGTTCTAAATTTGGTGTACTGAGGATTGGCAGTTGATTTATAGTCTTCTGTGCTCTCCCATCAGTCAAAATCCAGTTTGGTTACTATAGGTTTGCTTGCTTTTGTCCGTTAGTCCATCTGTCCTGACAGATTCCTTATATATTATTGGGTTATATAATCTGTGCAGGCGTGTTTAGTGAACTTAGGGTTAAATGCGTTTGAAGGTTTAATCTTTAGTTTACCCTCATATTGTTAAGACCACATGCAATCGTTCAGTTCATCCTTTGAGTACATCCATCCATTCATCTGTCAGTAACACTTTCATGTTCTGTGATATTTCCTTCAAGTGTAAGCCAATTCCAGTATAATTACACATACCTACATTATTACCCATTTGCACATAACACTTAGCCACAAGGTCAAGGTGACACCTTTGACTCTCACTTGATCAGAAGCTGTAATACTCAGAATCTTGTTTCCGGCCTTTTGCTCCTACAAGGGTTGGGTAGATTTATTTTAACTATACAGGATTATTACCCTTATTATAAATTATGAGTACTGGATTTGGGAAGAGACACATGCTTACTCCAACAAGGTCATGTGTTCAATTCTCAGCATGACCAAATTTTGTAGAATTTTATTATAACGCCTTTTTAAGAAAAAAAAAGGTATATTACTTTTGCATCAAAGTCGGTTTATCGTCCCCATTTGTGTGTGCATATATCCGTCCATCACGTTTCTTGTAAATGCATCACCTCCTTAAATGTTTGACGTAGCAGCTTTAAACTTCAGATGCCTAGGTCACATGATGTAAAGGGTAATGCACAACATTTTGTGTGACCTTGAAAAGATCAAAGGTAAAATCATGCATTTTTCTTGTAAACTCATCTCCTAACGAAGTCACTTAAAACTTTTGCATGTGCGTAGATCACATAATGTAAAGGGCAATGAGCAATATTTCCAGTGACTAATGTCAAGTTCAAAGGCCAAATAATGAATTTTCTTTTAAATGCATTTGAACGTAATATCTTCCAACTTTGCAGGTAGATAGGTTACAGGCTGCAGACGGTTTTTAGCAATGTTTCGTGTTACAGGTAAAATGAGTATTTGTTATAGTGTACCCTAAGGGGAGCCGGGTACTCTAATTTTTTCTTTATGCGTAGGCTCGGACCCAGCATCTACCTTTCATCCCCAAAAATATCAGGAATTTCAAGCAAACTAAAAAAAATGAAATTTTAACTGCCCCAAAAACATCCACCCCCCCTTCTGTACATTGACCTTAAGAAAAGACCCTAAAATGCATAGAAATGAACCCTAAATATAGTCCAATTTTGTGATGACCCCAAACAAATATCCACAAAATCTCCATACCCCAAAAGTATACACTATCTAAAAACCCCAAAAAAATATTGAAATTCAAAATTTTGAACCCAAAAGAATGAACCGAGCCTACGTATGAATGAAAATATCAGAGTACCCCCCTCTGGGAGTGTACCATCGACTGAAGTCTAGTTCTATTTTTTTTTATTTTAGGAACTCTAAAATCATACCATGTGCAATCAACTTATTGTGCTTTATTTCAAATTGATGATTTATGACGAAGCAGGAGCAACAGTAATGTACTTAACTATTGTATGTGTTAACTTCCACATGCTAAGCATCTACATGAACAGAAAATGTCTGAAAAAAGCTATCTGCCATGTGTCATAGTACAAAACTAAAACATACTTTGGCGAACATTTACAACTATTTTGTTGGAGACTCAACTGGATTGCACGTGCCATGGTTTATGAATTCATAAATGCGCAAAACAAGAAGAAACTATCGGGGGCATACATGTGACGTTATGGATGAAAACTTATCATACAACTCGAAGCAATCGAAGAACAAGTTTAAGCCATGGCAACTGGTCATGTGATTTTGCAAAGATTTTTTATTTTTTAATCAGGTAATACAAGAGTTGCACTCTAAGTATGATGCTATAAACTAACTGTAACAAAGTACAAAATTGCTAAAACTTGATCTTAAAATTGCCAAATTAGCAAAATTTGGCTTAATTTCTTCGATAGTGTGTTATTTGTTGCCATGGCAACTAGGCATATGATTTTGCAAAGCAAGAGTTAAACTATAAATATGATGTTATGAACTAACTGTACCAAGTTACAAAAAATGCTGAAAGTTGATCTCAAAATGGCTAAATTAGCAAAATTAGGCAAAATGTCGTTGGTAGTGTGTTGTTTGTTGCCATGGCAACTAGGCATATGATTTTGCAAAGCATTTTATTTTTGAATAACACCCAACAAAAGTTGCTCTTTATGTATTATGATAAGACATATCTATATCAGTCTACACAAGTTGCCATAAATTGGCCTCAAACACCTAAAATGCAATTTTTGAATTTTGCTCTTCAGTGGTATACTGTTTGTTGCCATGGCAACGGCATAGACAGTTAGAACACATTCGATGGCGCGCCATCGCAAATCCCCACGCTCTGCAAGAAATCTAATGGTAATTGACGCTTTGACCCCATCCCAAGGTCACCAGTTTGATCGTAGGTTAAAAATTTTCGCAGTGTATCCTGGTCTATTGCTCATCCCCTTTAATTTGATATGCCACATGACCATGTTCAGAAAATCAAATTTTGGACCCCTCCCCAAGGCCCCAGGGGCTGGGGACCACAAAATTGTGCCGGTGGATGTACAATTCATGTAAGTAACTGACACACCAAATCTGGTTGAATTTCGGAAAAAAAATTGACCCCAACCCCCCACGGTACCACCAAGTCCCACCCCTGGGCATGACCAAGGGGGCCGAATGAAAATCCCGTCTGATATGTTATATATCTTTCATTTGTGAGAAGATACACAAAGTTTGGTTTAAAAATCTTTGAAATTGACATCAAGTTTGTCATTCAGATTTAATGATATTTTACCTTTTGGCCCCTCCCCAGGGCCCCAGGGGGTGGGGACCCAAAAAATGGTGCTATTGCATATGCCATTCATGTAAGTAACTCACACACCAAATCTTGTTGAATTTCGGAAAAAAAAATGTTGACCGCGCAACCCCCCCACGGTACCCCCAAGTCCCACCTCTTGGGCATGACCCAGGCGGCCAAATGAAAATCCCGTCTGATATGTTTTATATCTTTCATTTTTAAGACACACAAAGTTTGGTTTAAAAAATTTTGAAATTGACTTAGTAATTGAAATTTAATGATATTTAATGATATTTGACCTTTTGGCCCCTTCCCATGGCCCCAGGGGGTGGGGCCAAAAAAAAAGTGCCGTTGCACACCCCATTCATGTGAGCAACTCACACACCAAATTTGGTTGGATTTCGTCCAATGGTTTAGGAGGAGATAGCGTGACGAACGGACGGACAGACGGACGGACGGAGGCGATTGCAATATCCCCGACGCTTTTTTAAAAAAGCGTGGGGATAATTATTCAATTGATGTCTTGGCTTAAAATGTTAAAGTGGTGTTGTTTGTTTGTATTATTTGTGTTTTTTTCTTTATGATGGAAGGCAGTTGTGTGTAATATTTGACTGAATTTGGGCAATTTCAGTTGATTCATTGTACCATTTTGGCTTAAATATTAGTTTTCGTTGCCATGTTTACCAAAATGATGATAATACAAAATAAAAATATTTTTTTCTTGTTCTTCCATCATAACCTTCCTGTGATATCAAAATCAACCAAATTTGTCGACCATCATGTGGAGTCACCTGCATGATTTTTATCTGAACCGGCACTTAACATGCTTTCCAACATGATTGTTTCTATGGTTTTATTGTATGCATTAGAGAAAGCTGTATTCGGCTCTGTTTATACATTATGCAAACATGTCCATGCAATATGCAGGTAGTAACTGTAAAAAATGATAATTATAGATGAAATTTTTGATATTTTCTTATTTTTGGCCAAAACATAGATAGTGAGTGAACGTTAGAACCGCCTCACTGACGCGGTTCTAACGAAAACCCTTAATCTATGTTTGAGAGCAAATATAAAAAAATGAATATGCCAGTAAACCCCAGTTTTACTGCACAAAAAGCATCATACAGTCGACGTACGGTCGCCGTGCAGTGGCTGTAAGGTGATTGTGAGGCAACCGCATGATTAAAGATGGTCATTTTGGATAAAAAATCCTAAGATGACCGTACAGCTCCTGAACGCCGATCGCGGGGCTGCCACATATTGCCCGCACAGTGCCCCATGGAAGCCACAAGAGAGCCGTACAATTTCTATACAGGGCTGCTGAGACCGCACTATATTCTTAGAATCCCCGCACAGCCTCTCTACGATTTTTCGCTTGTCAGTTGTAGAAACATGACGAAGAAATCGCATGATGGCCACAGTAAATGTAAACACGCACGTCATAGATCGCAGCCTGAAAAACATGCATGGAATTATTGTGGAATCCAAAAATCGTACGGTACCAGTAGCAAACCAAATCCAGGCATAAGTGTATATTCAGCATTGCCTTATACAGCATTTGCCAAATGGACAGCCTTGTTTGTTGCTTTTGTCATGTCTCTGCTCAAAATTCCAGTTGATAAAATTCAGCAAAATATACATGTGGAAAAGTCTTTCCAGTGGAATATTATCTATTTCAGTGGAATTCAAGTGGAATTGTGTTTTTATTATGCCATGACTCAAATCAATATGTTAAGGCGATTTACACATTTTGTTCTGCTTCATTAGTGATCATTAAAATGCTTTATTTTTATTTTCTAATTTTCTTCTCAATGACCCTGTCATTGATACTGTTGACTATAATTTTCAAACTGTTTTATTAATGATGCAAAATTTTTGGCTAGTGTGTTAAAATGTATGAATTTAAAATATTCCTGATTCCAATGACTTATGGGCATTAAATAAAATCTATTCATTTAGTTGTTTCTAATGCCCATGAAAGTTGATAGTTATGTAAATGTTTTTTCCTTTCTTTAGTTTCAATTTGGTGCCAACTCTTGCTCATTATTCTATTATTATATATGAAACTTATGGGCAGTAATTTAGTGTCATTTTCTTGCATTGAGTTTTTAAGTTTCTGTTTGTAATACCCATTTCAGAGACATTTAATTTTCTTATTTTACTTTTCAATGGCTATATTGTGTCAGCTATGTGTTTTAATAAATCATTAGAATAAATTATGACCATAATCTCCTTGATTTATGGGCATTAAAATGTTTCCCTCTGTATAATGCCTATTAATATGAATCATTGATTGCAATGAATGCATGTTAATAGTTTTATTTTCAAAAGAAAATATTCTATGCCGATGAGTTTAAATTAATTATTCTTATAGGCAATTAATTACCTTTTAGTTCATCATGTAATGGCCATTAGTTTTTCATATTGTGTCTTTATAATGGCCATGAATTAAAATAATACATAGTTAGAAGGCCCTTTTCATATTTTAGTGGGCAGGAAATTAATCAAAACCCATGAATTAAATGTTATATTATTTTATGGTCATTATTTACCCTTTGGTTTAGTATGTTATGGGCATTGCTTTCATTTTTATGTCAGTGTAGTGGCCATTGAAATAGGAAAACAAAGATAATATGCCCTATTAATTTTAGTTCATGAAATGGCATATAATTTAGGGCCATTTTATGCTTATTTTTCTTTAAAAGGTATTCAAATTAATGGGCATTATCATGTTTTAATGGCTTTTTAATGGTCTCAGATGCATACCATTAATTTTTTAAACAATGATTTATGCCTCGAATTAATGTTTTATCGAATTTATGGCATTTTCATGGGATTTTAATGGCTATCTTCTACAGTAGTGCTAGTAAACAATTGTAGTTCGGGAAGATGACAAACCATTGTACGATTCTGAAATAAGGAGGAATTCAAGGAAAATAGATAGACTGAAGAAGAAAGCTATACAATCAGGTAACCAAATGCAAAATCTTCAGAAATAAGGTAAATAACCAAAAAAGCATGCTAAGAAATGATTTTATAATAACTAAGATATTATTGCTTCAGACTTTCAAAATAATGATAAACTTTAATTTTGGAAAGTAATTCGCCATTTTGTCAAAAATTACAAATTTGCATCTTGTATTTCTCCTTTTTGTTCAACGCTTTCAAACGGTGACAATCAATGGCATTTCAACAATCAAGACAAAGCTAATTGCTTAAATGACTATTTTGCTTCTATCGCAACAGTCAATGATGCAGAAATCCAGCTACCTCTCTTTACTAAGCTTATGGATAACTCACTTTCTCAAATAAACTGCACTGGACTTGAAATTGAAAATATTATTGAAGTACATATACTCAACTCTAACAAAGCAAGTGGTGATGATGGCATAAGCCATAAAATGCTCAAGGGTGTGTCAAAAACTGTTTAAAAACCCCTCTGCATTTTAAAGAATAGATTCTTTCATGAGGGAATATTCCCTGATATATGGAATCTTGCAAACGTTATTCACTTTTTTAAGAAGGGAGACAAATCTCAACCCTCTTTGCACTCTTGGGCTGTATTGGGAAGCCACAAGAAGGTTTGTTTTAAGAATATGTATAATTTTTAACAGATAATAATCTTTTAGATAAGTTTCAATCTGGTTTTCTACCTCATCATTTAACAGTCCCAGTTAACATTCCAACAGCGAACCACTGGGCCCCTCTTTTCTATAGATAGCGGCCCGCCAGCATAATTCTTCAGCAACTCACCGTCGGATGTGAAATGCGGCGACTTAGCAGCCCGCCTACAAACAAATATGTCGGGCCATCAGCAGGCGGATGTCCAGTTTTGGTTTCAGTGTAAGCCCATTAGAATTTCTTCTATTTGAATCATTATCTTCTTTTTAAAGTCTCTTTCAGTATAGGGACAGGCGCTGCGTGCAAAATGATGATATGGACCATTCGCACACAAAAGTATGCACGACGATACAAACAGTATCAGTTGATATAACAAGATCACAGTATGTAAACTGAAAAAATTATCCTGTATCCTTTCCTCCTAGCTCTTGCCTTATAAATAGGAATAACAGCACTCATGCGTAATCAGTTGTCGTAATCGTGATGGTTTGAGGTTCTATCCCAACTTTTTACAACCAGCTATAATGATTTTAGCGACTCCATTATCTGTGGGAAAAGTTTAATGTTTTTTTCTTGTTGTATCCCCTTTCTAGCCTCGTTTAACAAATACCTCCTTGTCGTGTCTTAAAATTGCATTCAACTGAGCTTATTAAATCACGCGTTTTTGCCAAAGACAACACAGCTTGCTGTCAATTCTTTACATCAAGAGCCAGTAGGTAAATAGTTTTATCCTCTGTCCAAAGGATTTTCATCAGATCTTTACAAACTATGCTCAAAGCCGTTTAAAATGTTGCCCACTGATAATGCAAATATTGCACCCACAACTGTGCCACTAGTGTACCACTAACTCAGATACGTGATGAAGTTTCTCTACCCCTAACTGGGTGATTTTAAATTTTGTCTTCAGGCTCATACATTTATATATGCAACATTATAATCTTTAGACGCATTCCAATGTTTTCAATGATTCAGAAAATAAATCGATAGGGCAAAGTACTTCATTTAGCTCTTAAAATCAAATTTTAGCGTTCATTCAATCATAAATGCGTGAGAGTTTATTACTTTTCATGCATGCAAATAGAAATTCAGACGAGCCTTCCCTTCCAACTAGTACCTTTATTACACTCACAAAGAAAGCTTGTTTGTTTTGATGCTTTACGTTCCAGGCCAAAAAATCAATCATGTCAAGATGATTTTCTGTCTTCCTAATTGAACTAGTCATCAGCAGAAAACGTGACTTTAGATGATGTAATTTTAATGGCAATATACGTTATTTGGCAAGCGCACACTTGCTTTGCAATGTGTCATGCAGCCTTGTTGTCACCTGCTTGGAAGGAACTGACTTCCTTGCTCTCCTGTATGTGATGCTTTTTGTGAGTTTGTCACTTTCCCAAACAGTATCCTTGGTCAGGTGTGGTACTTGATGGTATCAATTCTTGATCTTTGTCTTCTTCCCTTACTTTATTAAAATGCAAAAGAATTCTTATGTCTAGAATTTATCGCCCTTTACTATTTATTAAATGAGGTACATGCAACAGCAAGACATTGTTAACAAGTTACATAAGCACACTTTCTTTTGAAACACACATGACAAAGTCAACCTATACTTAAGTAAACCAGCTCAGATATTATATGATTATCTTTCACAGAAATATCAAGGTATATCAGGTCAGGTACTCGGTGCTTTTTGTGGCATTGATCTCAGTAGTCAGAGCTTTAGTCATTCTCCTCCTTGCAGAGTAGCATGTGAAACGCATGTTCAATGAGCCATTAATCATCATGCAATCATACCAGTTTCCGAATGTTGTTAAGTTAGCAAGTTGATGATGATGGCTCATTAAGTGGACTGGTTGTGCAAATGTGGAATATAATTATTCATTCTGAAACAACATCTATAAGATCAGACAATAGCCTTGCTCATTTGATGCATCATGTTATATATGTTATATCTCTAATAAGAGTCATTATCTTAGAATCTTGATCAACTTGCAGATATTTGAGCAAGTAAGTCTAAAGTGTAAAATATCCTCCAGCTGCAATTGTTTTCACGTGTGTTTTACTTAAACAGTAATACTGAAATTTGCTCCTCAGTAAAGCTGGGCGTAGGGTTCTATATTAGCTAATTTTAGACACTATATTTAAGACATAAAACAAACTTTGATTTTCATTTGCTCATTTGAGTATTTTAGTAAAGCTTAATCTAAAACAATTTGAAAAATACATATAGCAATCGTTAAACTAAATGCTGATAGCCATAATAAACTCTTTTAAATTGTAATTAAATTTATGGTTAGCACCTAGCACCACGGGAAGCTGTATTTTTGTTTCATATGTAGCAAAGCCATCAGTATGCAGACACTATGCAAAAAATGTAGTTTAAATGTCTTCCTTCTGTAGCTCAAACTTTCATTTTTCTTCTTATTTTTATTTTAATTTTAAATAGTAACATATATAAGAAGCTGTTACAGGCTAACGCCCAGACGTATAGAGTGCAAACATCTTTTTGATGCAGCTTGAATATTTCTTTTAAGATAGTATCAATAGGTCTGCAATATTCCAAAGGGTTTTGGATGGATCAGAACCTTACTCATTTTCAGACAAAATACTGTGTGATGATTCAACAGGTTGTAATGAAGTGGGAACATATTTTGCCATAGAAGTAGACACAATTATAGCCATTTTATATGAGTATGTCTTGGGTGGGGATTGGTTTTGAAAACTTACAATTAACAGCAACATTTTCTAAATTGTCTTATTTAAATGTGTAACTATTAACTTTCAATTAAGTCCATCTATATTTGAGTATTATACATATTAGGAAATAGTGAAAAAAAAGTTAATTTATAACATCTGTATCAAAGGTACATTGGCTTTATATTCAGCAATGAAAATAATTTCTAAGGCACCAGAGACTAGAGATTTTTACTTGAAATATGAGCTCATAATTTGGAAACACGGATCTTTCAGCAATAGAGAGAACCTACAATGTAAGAAACAGCAGACTCGAGTTTATTGAGTCTGTTCATGTTAACTAATGGAAAGTGCAAAAATTCTCATGTCCCTTAGCAGTGGCTTAAGCTGTATTCTGCTTTTCGTCAAAACCCAATATTCCTGATGGACAAGAATATGAAAACAACATCAACACTATATCAATGTACGGGGAGAAGTTTTACAAACTCTGAGCGACACAATGGCAGATGTTGTGACCTCTAAATAATCTGCAGCACTATATAACTTGCAATTGTAACAGGTATCAACATGAATGTAAATGTTCAGCATCTGTGTTTAAGATAATCCATTCCAACTGTATCAAGATTGTAAGTTACTCCACCCTTTCAAAGATTGTCTTTACTTTAGAAAAACAGCAACCCAAATAGCATTAACTATGAAAACCTTAGAATTTGTGTCTCAGATATATATTCACTCTGTCAGTTAACTTACATTTGTGTGTGTCATCTAGAAATTGCCTAACATCTACTTTTAACAGGGCATTCAATATCCCTCCATTTCTGGCAGTCACGTTTTCCCATCATCCATCTGCACATGTCACTCTTAAAAGCAGTTTTTTTAATATTTAATGACTTTTACCTAAAATTTAATGCACAATTACTAGGAATTGTGTGGGCTATTAATTTCCTATTTGCAATATTTAGGCGATGGAAACATAAAACATTCTTAATGGCACTTAAAACATACAGCTTGAAGTTAACTAGTTTCTGTTCAAGTTAAACACAATTAAAACAACCTAAAATAGTCATACAATAATTCATGGGATTTTCAAGGTCTTTTACTTTTAACACTTCTTATTTTATAGTTTGTGTTAATCATTTTAAGGGTCATACACTGTCAGTTTAATGGCATTTTAAGAGCATGTTGTAATCCCATTAAAATTGCAACATGATTTAAAGGTATAAAATAACTGGTTTTTAATATTTATGGATTTTAAAGGCTATTATACAGTTTTAAAAGACTTGCGTGCAGTAGCGTATGTATATAACAAAGAATGGTTCAGGTTTTATCCTGAAAGGTGGAAAAGAAAAATTGGTAATAGAAGTTTCGAGCAATTAGTAGGTGTAATTAATTTGGGGTCTTACGGGGAATATTCTCACGAAAAATATTTAATTGCAGCAAAGGGACGCTTTTCTTAAAGATTACTTTTGGCGAAAAATAGTGGAAGTACACTTTCTTACTCTGAAAACTCTCTGCTTGCAAATCAACGTACTAAAGTTTGTAAAGATAAAACAAATCGTCAACATCGCCATTCTCGCAAGCAACGTGTGACGCTTCTAATCTGCGATGTAAAACTTTCGTTGCCTCGGAGATAAGGGGGTGGGGATGGGGTAGATATATCATTGGCTAATATGACTTTGAACAAGTAGACAAGGTCGTCAAATCTAACCAATTTCTTCTGTCGTCCAACGCTTTTTCTATACAAGTTTGGCTAATTCCTTACACTGGTTCTATCAAGATATATTTTGGACAAAAAGCAAATCCGTGGCCAAAGCTCACACATGTGCTGACCAAAAGCAGTATGTGCCTCGATCCTTGATTGGAGGAACACATTTCCATTCATCGTTTTTACAATTTCAGGCGCCACAGAAATCAGTGTCAAGAGGTGTGTCAAAATTTCAATTAGCTGTTTTCAAATGCACGTATGATTTACGGATCGCACGTTACGGGAATCTCATATCCCCTCTCGTTTGAGACATTAAGTTTGTTTGAGTGGTGATGTAAATATGATAGTCTTACATGTAAGAGAATTACTAATTAAGTTAGACAAGATTGTTTTTATGCTTTAACTTTACAGGCCAATGTAAAATATGTGATCCCTCGTGTAGGGCCACTTTTGAACCAAATTTACTCTTAAATTGATTTCTAAGAATCGTATTTGCCAATGCAGTTGTTTGGCTGGAAGTCCAAAGGTCAACATTAACGTTTGGATGTTATCTTAATATCCATCATCTCAGAAGATTAAATATATCCAGTTTGTAAGATAACGTTGGCTTCAACCATAATGCATTTTATTCAATATATTATAAAGATAGCTTTCCTAGATTTCAACAAAATGGTCGAATTTATAAACTTACTCCCAGTATACTGAAACTGAAAATACCAACAAAGCTTTGATGATTATGGGAAGAAATTTGAGCCTAAATCACATAAAGCGTCCTCATATCAAGTCAGTGCATTTGATCAAATGTTTTAATGCTTACATGATATTTTTTATCTCACTGACACTCATGTATTTGCTTCTTTTTATACATTAAATGATATATAAAAACACAATTTTTGTCACTCACTTCACCTCATTTAAGATGACACAATAAAATTTAGCATGAAGTAGCTTTAAGTTAGCAAGATCTATCACACATTGTGTAAGCCAGCCAGTGATTATAACAACTATATTGATACCATTCAAAGACACAAACTTACCCAGAATTCGTTAAAATTGTAAGTTATTTCAGACGTAGGTGAAAATTGAGGCATTCATCCTTGTCTTTTGTGAAAAAATAAACTGAAGTGTTTTCTTTTTAAACTAAACCACTTTCAACCCACATATGACACACGCCAAGCCTATTCCCATGGTTTTAATCGCTTTATATCTTAAGGATGTCTAGTTTGGTGAGGTCAGAATCCCATTTATAACAAGTTAATTTTAAGAAGAGTATTACACCCATCATCTATTCTGGTTGGTTCTAAAACTGTGTAAAGCATTGAATCAGAACAAAATTAGTTCTTTATGGTTCATTATAGTCATTCATTTGAAAGAAATAGGTTTATCACCCAGAAATACTCCCTGACATTGCTAATATAATACGTATATATAACAGCCATTGCTAAATTCATGGACTCAAATAGATTATTGGTAAATTTATTTTACATCTCCAGTAAAACAAAATAATTTAACTGTACTAACATAAAAATAGAAGGAACAAGCTCATTTGATTTCGGTACTTTGCAAGTAGGTCTATCATTGGCGTCAGTATAATACTGAGTAGATTGTCCTCTTAATGTTGTTTTGCTGGAACAGTTTGCATTATGAATGTTTGTTTGAATCTATATCCTGGCGAGCTTACAACTTATTCTAAACTTCAATACACATATAACTCTTTGTTATTATTCCCTTTACCATGTTTATAAGGTTCCTGTTATATTTTGCCAAAGTCACAGTCTGTTCAGGTGTATAAGTATGTATTGCTAAAATTAAGTCTGATCTCATGACTGCACTTTCTTATTAAATATTTCACTTTTCTATCAGAACATTGTAAAATCTATTTCACAATAACTTTAATGTCACCTGGTCAAATTTGGCTGGAAACAATTTTGGCTGATAAAGTTTTTTTTTTATTTAAATTGGTATTGAAGTAACAATTGACCTGTTTCCTTGGATATGATCATATCTAATGTGACCATTGCCACAGAGTAAAACTCACCACTATAACCAATTTTCCCATTGTTGGTTGAGCAAGTGATCAGAAGTACAAAGTTGACGTGATTGACAGTTTCGTTAATTGAACAATGAAATATATGCTGAATGTAAACTTAAATTTATTTAAAAGCCTAAGTAACGCCTCAACATCTGCATACGCAACTAGAAGCCAGGACACAAATTGGTTTGGTGACAGTCTTTTTAAACTATAACTGATCAGAGACAGTTATAATGCCTAAGATCTGACGACCTCCCTCAAAACATTTAGTATTATTTTATGGTAAATTAACCTAAATATACATGGATACATAGAATTTAACCTTATCATGTAACGTAACTGAATATGTTTACCCATTATTTGAACAACTAACGTTGAAAAAGTTACAAAAATGATTGTTTTTGAACATCTGATAAGAATTATTTCAATTAAACTTTGATTTCTTAACCATTTTATTTGCTAATAAGTATCAAAATATATCATTTTGGGCAAATCATTATTGTAGGTATAAAAAGTTGAAATATATACTATTTTGCAATTGTTGAATGAATAATTAATACGAATATAATACGAATTGAAAAATCTGTTTTCAGACATACTGGAATCTGGATATCTATAACAAAAACAATCAGTTTTTCCATGCCAGCTAAACAGTTGTTGTGCTTTAACAACAACAGGATCTTGGACGAAGGTGCATTTAAGCCCCCCCCCCCCCCCCGCCCCAGTGGCTTAGGCAGCTGTCCATTCAAAGGCGGTAGTTCTTTTGTTAATGAATCATTATTTATTGTTGCTCCCATTGTTTGTGTTGTTGTGTTTGTTTGGTCCTTTTTTGTTACTCAGCACATTATGTCCTTCTAGTGTTGCAATCACATTGATGGGAGAGAGAGAAATGGTTGCTTGGCTTAAATTGTGTCTGATGTCTTGTGACTATTAGTGTTCAGTGTTGAAAAATCTGTTTTCAGACATACTGGAATCTGGATATCTATAACAAAAACAATCAGTTTTTCCATGCCAGCTAAACAGTTGTTGTGCTTTAACAACAACAGGATCTTGGACGAAGGTGCATTTAAGCCCCCCCCCCCCCCGCCCCAGTGGCTTAGGCAGCTGTCCATTCAAAGGCGGTAGTTCTTTTGTTAATGAATCATTATTTATTGTTGCTCCCATTGTTTGTGTTGTTGTGTTTGTTTGGTCCTTTTTTGTTACTCAGCACATTATGTCCTTCTAGTGTTGCAATCACATTGATGGGAGAGAGAGAAATGGTTGCTTGGCTTAAATTGTGTCTGATGTCTTGTGACTATTAGTGTTCGGTGGCCCTTCCTCACAGTGCCGTAGGTTGATTTACAGTGTGTGATTGTATTTCCTGACCATAGTTACTAGCTTTTTCGAAATGATATAAAAACATATGGTGTATAATATAAGGAATTAAGCAATGTATATACAGTCTTGATGGTTGTAATATACGTTACATATTGTCACATAAATAATAAAATGATAGTTTACACCAGAAACTATGTTGAGTACATCCTTTCACTTTTGAATATCAATATAAAGCTCAAATAAGGTGTTTAAAGGTTTTCATATAGCATTACATGCTAAATTTTAGCATGAAAATATTCTTACATTTAACATGTTATTCAGGGTTTTAATAGTTAGTAGTTTATAACTCCTAAAAGTTTTTGTGATAAAAACCAGCTGCTTGCAGTTATAAAATGGCACATTACTTGTCATTTGGAATATATATAAAACATGAATGTTAAATGAGAAGCTTATTGAATGAACCTATTAACAACATTTCAATGGTTTTAAAAGGGGTAGTTTAAATGTAACATAAGTGACACAATGGGTCCAAGTAACTTTTATAAAATATGTAGGGAATAAAATGTCCTTGTATATTACATGAAAGTTTAGCTTTTTGAATATTCAGGTACTACCTTAACAACCTTTTATACAATAATATTTGTTTTAAAATGTGAGGGGTAACGTAGTTAACATGCTGTAACAGCCAAACTCTACAACCGCCAGAGATCTAACATATTTCAAAAAGCTTCGTCAGGAACATTAATTTATGCTAACATTTGATTTTAATCGCAAGGTACACACAATTTACCTGAATTATATTTCTGTACACAGTATGTTTATTTCCTGCATAATGACATCAAACCGACGTCAATTTGGCCTAAAATTGAAGTTCATGTTGAATCAAAATTTCATTTTGGTCCTCCTATAGACTTTTCAAACACTTCAACGCAATAAACAACACTAAAATGTGATTATTTTAGGTGTATACAGCACTAGCTGATAAAAGCTGTTTGATTCATGTGAAAAGACGGTACGTCACTCTGTGACGTCACTGTGACGTTAGTACTGCAACAAAAAATTGGAAACATCTTTTTCCTTGAATGGAATATATTTCTCTAGACGAAAATCGATAGGAAACACTTTTACCCAAAAATTCCCACGGGAGCCAGAATTTCGACACAGCGGCCTACACTATTTGCCGAAACACCTCTCCATATGACATGAAGAAATAGTTGGCGCCTTACAAGAATTATGTTATCGCTGATGCAAACATGAGCATGTTGTCTTTAATGCTTTAAATTCTTGAAAATATGTTTTAACATTACTGACAAGAGTTTCGTTTTACTGCAATAATTTATATCTTCTTTCACCTAACCCTGTCAAGGCGTAAAATCTCTAAAAGTAAAAAATAAATTCAGACAGTATTTTCGTGACTATCAACGGAATCATACTATACTATTAAGTTTGAACATATATGTTATGAAATATGTTTTAACTATTTGATATTTATGACCATTCGTAGTCACGAAAATTGTTTTAGTACCTTTAATTTGGTCCTGATTTGGGTTCAAACTGTTTGCAAATGTTAATAGCAGACAACACTAGTACAAACTGTCATAGATTCTTTGGCGAAGAATTTTGTTTGTTCTATGTTTTGTTAGACATTGCTTTGTGTAATTTCTAGTTTTAAAATAAGCTGCTGTCTTGTGATTGTTATGTGACTCTTGCGCACGTTGCCGTGGGCTTGTCTGCAGTGTGTGATTGTGATATTCTTTGATCATACCTACTTGATTTTCTATAACCCATAGCACCAGCTTTACCTGTCTCCTACATTTAGCGAGAACCCAACGTTACTGAAAGACAAGAATGATGGAAAATATATCCACACTATGCCGCTATAGTGGAGAATTTTTTACTGACTGCGCGTCAATGTGCGTGAAAATATTTGCTGCGACATATAAATATTCTGATAGCATCTGATCATTCCGACTTATCGGGAACCTTTAAAACTAAAACAACATACTTTAAAAAGGCCGTTTAATACTATATCATCGATAGCATTTAGGCCATTTTGTTGCTTCTCCCAACTCGTTTACATTTCTATATAAGAGCAAGAATGTAGTATAATATTTGTCATATGGCATTTGAATTACTTTCAAATCGTATTTATTGCGTAAATCATTAACACTTTGGGAATCATTGTATATAACGTTTACTAAATATGCAAATCATTTAGGAATAAGGCATAAAAATCTGATGGACCCCGATAATCCTGTTGATCCCAAAGGAGGTCTAGTAGATGCCAGTGTATCAGAAAACCATGTTTGATCGCTTTTATTGCATATGCATGTATTTAAATGTTCATAAAAAATAGTAAGTGAGTATGATCAGGAAATACCACAATCATAAACTGCAGACAACCCCGTGGCACCGTGAGGAAGAGCCGCCCAACCATCACGAGACACCAGGAAGACAAATTAAGCAAAGCAATCAGCTCTCTCTTCCCCATCAAGATGATTGCAATACTAGAATGGACATAAAGTAACGTACAACAAAACATAGAACAATCACAGACTCCCACAATGGGAGTAACAATAAACAAAAAAAAATAAAGTTTGCGATCATTAAGCAAGTTGTCTGTGTGTGACAGTCAAATACAAACACGAAAGTCTTTTTTAAATATGAAAGTTGGGCATTAGGGGCATAGAAAAGCTGAGGGGTGAAGAACGACAGCAAAAGCATGAAAAAAATATCCAGCATGCAAAGAGTTAAATAGGTTGATTGTCGATTTATGTAAGTATTTAGGAATAGATTCGAGTACCGATCTGGATGATCGGTACTCGAACCTGTTCCTAAATGCTTACATAAATCGCTATGCACATACTGAATGCTTAAAAATGATCTCATTCTATAGTCCTTTAGGCATTTGGCATGTTTCTCTATATAGTATTAACACCAATATCTACCACTTCCGGTCTATGAAGTACCGGCAATACGCTTGAATACCACCAAATCGACGTATACATTTTACATTTTCCAGTGTGCGATAGGCTGGTCAGAAGCTACCATTTAGACACCCATTGTGAGAATTAAAAAAAATAGCAATCTGAATCTAAGATGCTGCATTATTCAGCAACTGATAACCTTATTTATTCTTATAAATAGACCCACAACTTCCCTGAATGCATTTAGATGAAAGCATCAAAAGCATGCACAAAATTATCCATTATTTGAGGAGACCTGTAGACTGCAGGTAAATGGAATGCCGGTTGATAGTAGTGTAGGTCATTGAGGATATTTGCTTTCCATTTACATGTAAAACAGGAGCGAATTTACTCTATGCATGTTTAGTAATGTTGCATGATTTTTTCTGGTCATCTGTTGACATTTTTATTAACCAATTCAAAAATTATTTCAGGACAAACATTTTGGATCCAGATTAGGCCCGATGTTCTGTCGGCGCTGATCATCGCCCAAGCTGTTTGAAAAGATCTACAGCAAATGACTGAATTTGCGGCTGGCAGGCAAAATATTTTACCTGAAAAATGATGTCTGCTTATTACATCTGCTGTATGTATTTAAGCGCACTTCATCCAAAATCGTATTGAACCCTGACCAGACTGCTCCCAGGAAGCTGTCTGATCTGAGGGGTTTTTTTTAAAAAAAAATGAATCAATGGAAACAAGTAGACCCTGGTGCGACAGCTTAAGATGATGAGCCATTCCATACCTGTTAAATCGAAGAAGGGGTCATGCCCCAGGCTAATTTGGACGTGTTTGAGTGTTTGATCCCATGAAGTAATATTCAAGTACAGTGGTCATGGTGGTGATCCAAAAACTTCATTCCAATCTCGGCCAACAATATAATATATTTTGGGATATTTATTTTGTTGCTTGAAAACTTTGGAAAACGCCTCAAAGGTTCATTTTTGTATCACATATAATTGCGTGCAAACACACGATGGATTCATAGGTTTCCAATTGTTTTGATTGGGTTCTAATCGTCCAAGTTCACACTTTTTCAGTTTTATCGGGACGGAACATTACTAAAGGCCCTGTCACACTACGACGTATAGCACCAACGTATGCCGACGTATGAAAACTTCATCAAGTACGTTGGTATACGCTGAGTACGTTAGAAATAAGTTATAAACACGTTACGAATACGCTATAGTACGGTGGTATACGTTGACACACGGCCAAGAGGCCCAACATTTTGTGCATCCATAAAAAAATACATCGTATGCGAACGTACTGCTTCTATACGTTAGGCATACGCTAGATGTACGCAGCAGGTAAGTTATGCATACGTTAAGGTACGTTGGCACCAACGTATGCGGACGTATGAGAAATTAAGCAAGTACGTTGGTGTACGCTGAATACGTTAGAGATAAGCTTTAAACACGTTACGAACACGCTACTGTACGTTGGTATACGTTGTCATACGGCGAATAGATCCCAAAATTTTGTGCTTGCATAAAAATTCTTCAGCGTATGCCGACGTATTACTTATACGTTAGGCATAAGTTAGATGTACGCAACGGGTAAGTTATGCATTCGTTAAGGTACGCTAGCACCAACGTATGAGGACGTATGAAAATTCACCAAGTACGTTGGTGTACGCTGAATAAGTTAGAGATACGTTTTCAATACGTTACGAACACGCTGCAGTACGTTGGTATCTGTTGTCATATGACAAAGTGGTCCCAAAATTGTGTACTCTTTTATACGTTTGACATAAGTTAGACGTACGCTACATGTAAGTTATGCATACGTTAACGTACGTTATATGTACAATTCAGCATACGTTAGACGTTCGCTGTGCATATGTTTCTCATAAGTCAAGAACGCTGGTGATACGCTGGGCATACGCTTTTGTACGATGATACAAGTATAAGTTATGTTACGTCGGGAATAAGTTATGAATAAGTTACTCATAAGTTCGACATACGTTCTATGTTCGTTTCGCGTACGCTTTGCATAAGTTCAGAGAGAGGCTTCCTTTGATTTTTTAATTACACTTCAGCGTATGCCAGCGTACTAGATATATATTTCATACGTCGGCATACGTTGGCTAAAACGTTATAGTGTGACAGGGCCTTAAGCAAGACTCAATGTGTCTTGCTCAAGGACACTACGCAGTGACGCCCGTGAGACTCGAACATACAACCTGTCCACTCTACCACTGAGTCACTTTGCTGCCTCAAAGGTTTTCAAAATGCTTGTTCCAGAGCAAAGACAAAATTATGTTCACTTCTATACACGTTGCGTTGATGACGTACATTTTTGAGAGGGCCTCAGAATGCGTATATTTAAAGTGGAAAAAGCCGCGCATCATTAGCATACGAATTGCCTTTGTAATACATATGTTTGTGCCTGTTTATGTTCTTTGACTTACTGTTATGCCCAGGTCCTACCGGTTCTACTACGGATTAAATCTCACGGATGACCCCGGAAATGCTAATTTCCGTAGTCCGATACGGATGCACTATATACGTATCTTCTTAATCTTTATTTCCTCCATTAAGAGATTTACAAGAGAACATTCATACACATAAGATAACAACAAACATACAATGGTTAAGTATAAGGGCATGCAATAGAGATGTGCAGTTTTGCCTACAAAAAAAATGGTTTGAAAGAAAAAAAAAAAATGTTGAGAGATAGCTATTTACAGGAAACGAGGATTATCGAACGAATGCCTTTCATATATACAAGAAACAGTTCTTGTATATAGATGTAAGGCGTTATTTCGTAGTATCTCGTGAACTTAAAACTGCTCATAAAACTAAAATACCGACAAATAAAGAAGTTCCTTGCTTTAAGTCTCTTAGGTGTTGTATTTATCATGCTAATAAATGTTAAAATGCCAACAATTGTTCGCATTTTAACATTTATGAGCAAAATAATTTTCGTGCTCAGCTGAGTTGAGTATGAAAAAAGTTTTATAACATCGGAGCCTGTTTTCTTACGACGAGGTTCAAATGTTGTTGATCTGGGCCCAGAACTACAATGCCTCCTTAAAATTTTCAACATGTTACATTAAATGCTTAATTATATACATGTAACTGCCATGACCGATGCAGTACTTGTGGTCAAAGATATCATTGTGATCTATAGAAAAAAAGAAACTATTTTGAGTTTAATCAGTTTGAAAACGCTGTTTTCAAATCCTGAAAATTCAAAACTTAACTTAAGTCTTCCTTAACTTTAAGGGTGCATTGTAATTCTTGGCCCAGATTGTCTTGCTTTTTAGTAAAAATATATTATAAACACTATGAGCCGCGGCATGTGATTTCCAACAGTGTGGTGTTTGAGAAGTGTAGACTCAGACAAGCCTGTGCAGTCCCCATTTAAGCTAAGAAATTCGAAATGTTGTTCGGTCAGTAGCTTGACAGTCAAATAATAATCAAGCGACTAGCAAAGGCTCTGATCAGATTGCGCCTAGGCGCAGGCTGATCTGAGTTTTTGCTGTTGACACATACCACATTGTTGAAAAATCAGGCATAACGGGGGTCTTCATCGCGCACGGTTTATCACGGTGGAGACAAGGATGTTCCCGGAATGCGCCGGTATCGCCCCGACGCCGTCCCGGTGGAGACACGGTTGTTCCCGGTGTCGTCCCGGTTTACCACGGTATTTGACAGCCTTCCCGGTGAGTCCCGGTTGTTATAAACATTTTAAAACAACCGGGGACATGAGCCGATACAACAAGGTTCATCCCGGATCTCCAAGGTTGTCCACGGTGCCGCCACGGTTGTGACACGGTTCCTCCCGGATCATCAAACCGGGATGAACCGGCACCTTAAACCGGGACAGTGAGAAAGGGGCTGAATCGGAGGCTATGTACATGTATTATGTTCTTAAACCAGACACCTAATCCTATTATAAGTTATGGTTCGGCACTACTGAAAATTGTGGACTGTTCATTCACGATATATTGGCTTAATGATACCGTTAACGGTGGACTGAACTATTGAAAATAAGGGAATATGAGGTTTGATGCATATTAACGGTATAATTATAACAAAACAGTTTATATCACATTGGAATTCTAAATGGCTTCGTGGCTCAATCGGTAGGACGCACATACACATTGGTTATATCTTTTTGAAGAGTAATGAAGAGATAGTGGTTCGAAACCCAAAATCAAAGATCTTTATTATTATTATTATTATTATTATTATTAGTGCGTTGTCTTGTTTGTGTGTGATTTTGCAATTTGTTATATTCGCATTTGTCAAAGTCGCTAGGCTTCATACCGTCGCTTTGTGGCTTCCGAGGCGCGAGGACCACCTTCTCCGACTCAGCTTTGATGCGCGATAACGTTTTATTAGATATTCCAGTCTCTCTCTATAATTTGATACATGTATGTAATGGTGCAAATAGTGCATCATTCATGGCATCTTCTTTGCGTTCTTTTAAAATAACATGCACAGCAACACGGATCCTATATAGGGTCCGTGACAGTAAAATCTGGCTTGCGATCGAATAGCATTCATATCAGACATATTCTACAGCCAAGAGAAGTATGCGCAGTCAATGAAATGTGAGAGAAAGCATTTTTAAGCATGAAAATCATGGGAGAAATCGAGATACGAATGACAAAACGAAAAAAAAAATATTTCACAGGACTCGAACACCATAACCGCACAGTATGCAACTAAATATGGTTGACAGTTCTCCACGCTTTCCTCTACACCACTCTTAATGATTGGAAAATGCATCACGCATATCGCTGAATACCATATTTATCTTAAACTTGAAGAAGAAGCTACCCTATAGTAATGCAATGGTAAAATCCACCAAACGGTTTCTTTGAGCCAAGATATCGTGAATGAGCACAATATCAAACCAAACAAACAAGAACATATATTGATAAACTGAATCGAATGCAAACAAACATATACAAACAAACAAACAAACAAACAAACAAACAAACGCATATCGGTATAGGTACTGTTCATTTACGATATCTTGGCTCAAAGAAACCGTTAGGTGGATTTTACCATTACATCAAACAAGGGAACATGGGGTTGGATGCATATTAACGGTATAATGATAACAAAACAGTTTGTATCACATTTAGATTTAAAACGGCTTCGTGGTTCAGTCGGCAGGGCGCACATACACGTTAGGAATATCTTTTTGCATAGTAATGAAGAGATAGTGGGTCGAAACCCAAAATCAAAGATATAAAGTTTTTATTATATATAGTTTTTGTCTTGTTTGTTGTGTTTGATTTTACATTTCATAAATTTTTCACACGTGTCAAAGTCGCTAAGCTCCATCATGTCTCTTCATGGCTTACGAGGTGCGAGAACTGCATTCTCCGAGTCAGCTTTGATGCGCGATAACGTTTTGTTTGATATGCTAGTCAGCTTGCTGGCTCTCTCTCTATAATTTGATAATGGTGCAAATAGTGCGTCATTCACGGGATCTTCTTCGCGTACTTTTAAAATAACATGTGCAGTAACAAGGATCCTATATAGGGTCCGTGAAAGTTTGTCTGGCTTGCGATCGAAAAGCCTGCTAGTCAGACATTTCTACAGCCAAGCGAAGTATGCGCAGTGAAAATAAAATTTGAGTTAATCCATGATTGAGCATGATAATCATGAGAGAGATCGAGATAAGAGTGACAAAACGAAAAAAAAAAGATTCCATAGGATTCGAACACCATCACCGCACAACATGAACTCAAATATGTTTGATAGTTCTCCACGCTATCCTCTACACCACACAGATTGATGGAAAATGCCTCACGTATATATAGCTTAATACCGTATTTATCTAAGAGCATTTAGAAGAAGCTACCAATATTGATGTAATGGTAAAATCCACCTAACGGTTTCTTTGAGCCAAGATATCGTGAATGAACAGTAGGGTCACGAAAATTGGCAGTCTTTTACCGTTATAAAAAAAAAGACAAGTTCATTCTTAAAAACAGGACCTGAAAAGTCACTGTAAATTGTGGATTGTTTTGTTTGTAACTACAGTACCTTTAAAAATGTTTTCAAGTATCAATCCACGATAGCGTAGTCGGGAACAGCGCGGATCAGCAAAGGTTGATAGCTGCTGTAACGAATGTACCTGTCTAATCTTTTTTTTTCTTTTTCTTCAAAATTATCAATCCCTAGTATAATGTTCTAAACGGTGTGAGTTAGTAGCAATAGATAGATAGATTAATGGTCCCATGGGTTTTTGGGATCTGGGGGGATTGCTATCACTTTTCAGGGAGCTGGGGAGCACTGGTAATAATTTTAGGACAGCTAGGGAGCAAGCTCATAATTTGGGGGATTTAGGGAGCCTTGTCAAAAAGCAAAAAAAGTCTCCATATCGTTTGATTTTTTTAAAAATATTTATTCTCCTTCTTGGGGGCTAGCCACCCAGACCTCCCCCCCCCCTTGTCATTATAAAATGTATTTTTTTTTTCGTACTAACATGCTCATCTAGATTGATCTGAGAGATTAATAAGGCAATTCTTTTTTTTTGTTATTTTTTTCCCTTAAAGTTGTTTATTTTAGGTTGGTAATAAAATACTTTGGCTTGCCCCAGATTGCACCAGATCAAACCATTTTTGTCAAAAAATTTCGCCGGACCCCCTAGCAACAGTGTGACTACACAACGTTACGGGGCCACCTACACACCTGCTATATTCTTATCGTTTTAGGTAATAAGCCCTATTTGAAGGAATGTTTGAAATATGGTTATCATATATATACTTACTTGATTTAACTGAAGTTAAACAAGCGTATAGGCACTAATAGCAATTGTAGAAAATACTTTTTATAGTTAAATGCTTTTACTAAAGTGTCTAGAAAAATCTATTTTAAGCTGTTGTAAAAAATCAGCCCCTGTTCCCAAAAAGAAAACCGAATGGTATGTTTACTAAAATTTTAGCTTTAACAATTTTATTTAAACTTAGTCCAACTTCATTGAGATCACTGAAATAACCACATATTTCAACATTCGAAATAGCATTTAGTTACTAGCGAGTCTGTCTACTTCTTTGACTTCTATGGACTTCTTTAATGGGGAAGTGAGTTCGAAGTCTTGTCGGGCCACATCATTTTGTTGAGATAGTATCTCGCTACCGCCAACTGTCAGTTCCTGGTGAAAATGTAAATATTATAAGAAACCTTTCATGAGAAGCCTGTCGAGGAAAAGTGTGATAGAATAACCGACTGGCAATCTGATAAAGGTGACCTCACGACCCAACTACATGCTACAACAAGCACATGTTGCATATTAAAGTTTCTCAAATAATGATCTGTCAGTTTCTTCCTTCAGTGTATATCTATTATGTTAAATGTTTTTGGTATCTAGCAGTTGTAAAAACTTTCTAGTTAGAAATAGGAACAAAAGGAAAATATATGAGATGAAACAAAATGGAAAAAGCTACAATAAGGTGCTTTGCAAGGATTCGAACCTCGGACCCTGGGTACTATAACTGCCCGTCTTATCCGCTCAGCTATATGTATATATTGAATATTTTTGTGCTTCTTTAATGATTACAATGAATCATATTGATGTGATTTTTAAATTTACCGTGTCCCCTGTTTACATCAATGCTCTCGTTTTGTTTAACGGTAAATTACTGCCAACTTTCGTGAATCATACTATACATGTAAACTGATCTAAATGCATCATTGCTAAACAAATCCATGTTAACCCATATAAGCATATCGTCCTTCTGTGCAAAACCAGATCAGACGCCGCAAAACGCGGCGTCTGATCCGTTTACCAGTGTTTGCTTAAAGATGTGTCTTTTCAAATTTGAATAAAAATGAAAAATATCACCCAACACTTTTCAATTTGGAAATGTGGAATCCTTGGGTTAAAACAGCAAATGGAAAATTTCACTCGGTGAATTAGTACTTTATAGATTAACTGAAACTTCCAGGCATATTCACACGTTCAATGCAGATGTTGCATTTGACGTTATTGAGAAAATAACCCCAGATCCGCATCCCGAATCACGCATTCTTAATATAGAGATATTACGTCGAGTTCTAGCGCGTTTGCAGACGGACAGAAACCTGTCTAATACCGGACACAGAAGGTCAAAGAAGTGGGGCTGATTCTGGGCTCTAATGTGGCCTTCGAATATCTGTAGGTACACTTTCACGCCAAAAAGCTCACATAAAACGAAAATTGGTAAACAAATTATGTTCTTTTCATAAATTTGTAAAGGACATAAGTTGCAGTTTTGCGCTTTACAAATCTAAAATCTGTTGTATCAGACCAATGAGTTTGCTATATCATTCACACGTTGACAGCAACGTCTGTTGTTTACCAGTTAAATTTGAGCCGCGGCATGAGACTTCAAACAATATGGCATTTTTACTAGTGTAGACTAAGACAAGCCTGTGCATCCTTCTTTTAAGCTGATGTTCGGTCAGTAGCATAAGAGTCATAGAATATTTAAGCGACTTGCAAAGGCTCTGATCAGACTGCGCGTATGCGCTGGCTGATCTGAGCCTTTGGTGGTCGTTGCGAATCTCATGTCGCGGCTCATTTTATAAGTCGTGTCTCGTGATAATCTAGTGTTGCGATATGTCAACAACACAGACAAAAACCAGCCTACGCAAGTGGACAGTCTGGTCAGCGATTTTGAGATTCACTATCTGGAACGTGAAATAAAGAAACACACATTCTAAACCTTTTTAGATCGGAAACCCTTAGATTTTTACTTTGGTAAACAGTGAACACACATATATAATGCAGTATATCACCAGGGTTTGCAATATGTTAATACAAATTCGATCTCAAGACAAAATTGTTGTTCTCTTGCTATTATATATAACCTATGATTTATGAATATATACTATGTACAATAAGTTTAGCAGTTTCTTATGTTTCGCATCTTTTTGTGCTCATTTTTGTGCAATATCAACACTTTCAATTGCAATGACGAGAACAGGATCTTGGGCAAATTAAACCACGAATTTACTGACGCAATCCTTCAAATAGGCATTTGTGGAGAGCAAGAGTTGCAGGAGGGGTCAGTAGGCAAAATTCACATCCATTATAAGTAATGCTAAAATGATAAGCATGTATTTTTTTAGTTTGGTGGTATTTCATCTTCCTCAGGCATCACACGCCTATAAAACTATTGGTTATATGTCAGATGTGAAAGAGATTTCATGCTGAAAATTTCAGCTGCCATCAATGACGCCAAATCGTAGTCATCATTTGATTAAACTGCTATTGTTAATTGGTTCTTCATTTCAACAGAGAATCAGTTTACAAAGATATCATATGCTTACTTTTTGTTAATTGTTACTCCCATTGTGGGAGTCTGTAATTGTTCTATGTTTTGGTTACGTTACTTAATGCCCATTCTAGTATTGCAATCATCTTGATGGGGAAGAGAGAGCTGGTTGCTTTGCTTAATTTGTCTACCTTGTGTCTCGTGATTGTTGAGCGGCTCTTCCTCGCTGTGCCACAGGGTTGTCTGCGGTTGGTGATTGTGGTATTTCCTGATCATACTCACTTACTATCTATAATTTACAATGTAACTCACCTTATGGTTGATTAAAACCTTAAGTTACTGAAAAATGGTTCGACGCACTTGCGAGATAACGGTGACGTTAGATTTTAACTATCGGCAAGTGTTCTGTAGCCGTGAAGATGTTTCATTCAACAGTATATGTCTGAATGTGTTGGAAGGCATCAAGCAGTTGTACTTGTTTATGTGGTTAAAGAAAAACTAGAAAAACCGTTTAAAGGCGATAACGTAAAACCGCTAATAAAACGTCAAATTATGAAAACTTGGTCCGTTATTTCTCTGAGAAAGTTAAGAAAACAGGCAGCATTTGCTATGCTTTTTTGGTTTTCAGTGACCAATCAATCGCTTGAAAATGGTTTTGACTTCCCCCAATGATCAGAAATACCCAAGTTACCTGTTAGTCTTAAAAATGGCTATTACATGGTAAGGGAAATAAACATGGGAGTCTACCCACGCTTTGAATTTGATAATATTATGTTTATTTATTGTCTTGGGTATGACTTTATATTTATGGTGCATTTGAGTTTTTATGCAATTTCATTGCTAATTTATGACGTCATGTATGATATCACTACAATACCCCAGGGTACCTAGTTATAATCATTTCTAAAGTAAATGGCATATCATGTTACGGGCGCAGAAATGTTTTATTAAATAAATATATCATTGATACGTTCTTTGATACTATAAATGTCTCTGTATGTATTAGGATAGTGGGTTAGCATTCATTGTTATGACATGGTACCCCAATTTTCAACTGTATATAATGTACTCAGTCGAATTTGAAACTAAATTGTTTACGTCTTTGTCAAAATACCATTTCAACATATAAATTAGCCATATATGTTAAGAAGGTGTTGACCAAATTTCATGAAATTCAAGGACCGGTAACATATTTTTTCAACTTGATGTAAACATATGGCCCTAATTCATCGAAATTTAAAAATTGAGTGTAAAAAAAAATACTTGAATACTTGCTCAGTTGGAATCACCATGCTAGTACGTTTATTGGTAAAAGTTGATATGTTCAGTGTTTTCCTATAATGAATTGGCAAAGAAAAAACAATATTCTTTGATATTAAATGCCACGATTCTTATTTAATGAAGTGCTTTCACAATGATATTACCCAAAATGAAACAATATGGTGACACCTGTTATTACCACATCAAGTCTCTATAGTTAATACTACATCTAACCAATGTTACGCGCAATGTGTAACAATATTAAGAATTTTAATTCATACAGAAGAGACACCTTATGACAAGTCAGTTCATTCAGGAGAAGAACTTTATATCTATTATTTTATTATTGTAAGTCTCATAAATAAACATGGTTTACAGAAATAGCCCCCTGTTTAACATATTGGTTATAATTAACCATTTTGGTCACAGAGAACTCTTGGCGCCAAAGGTATTGCTAATTTAATGCTCAATTCTTCTTCAATCATTCTGTTATGTAAAACTGATGCTGATATCTATCCAAAAGCAACATTTATACTTTAGCTGGCTGTATATTCTAGGCATACAGTATCGTTTTTGGACCTCACTTATTCATGTAGTACACTGTTATATGATACCTTTGATAAGACTCTGTTACACTTTATCCTGGTCACGGCACCAAAATGTGGTTACTCTAGTTCAGTTGTGATGTAAAGGAAATATTTGGTCTTCTTGTTTTCACACAATTATTTTTATGATATCATGTTTCTTAAACAATATCATTCAGGACTTGAAAAAGTGATAAACATTGTTTTAGCCCTATAGTGCCATGACATGGGGCCAAGACCTTTGGCATTTCCAACCATTAAATCATTTGAAATTGTCTAAACATGTCTTTCTTTAAGAAAGTGGAAGTTGATTTAAAAACCTCCTCCTTCTGTCGAGTTATTGGTTCATTTCAACTAAATAATTATATTTGCTAAACTTGACCCATACCCATAAGAGGTAGGAAATGACAAAGTTACCTGGTTTGGATTTTCATGCAATTTGGCTCAGATCAGCAGGATATATATGGCATGTTTTTGTGATAATATGATATCTTTACAAAAGCTAGAACATATCTGCTTTGGAATTAAGTGTTGAATGTTTTGTAAATTTTTGAGAAAAAAATATTGAAATCTTATAATCACTTCTTCAGAAAACGTAAATAATACTTTATACAAATGGTTTTGTGGTATCAATATAATGTTTATGGTATTTTGGATTCAATCTAGATGACACATCATAGAAACAAACAAAACAGTAGATTTAGGATATAGAAGTTTAGAGACAGGTTCCACCTCAAAGGTGGAGTACGTCAGTGTTGCTTCCTAAGCCTTATTCTTAACTATCTTATTCTTTAAATGCATTTTCGTAGTTTGTAGATAATGAGTTATTAATATGCAAATATCAAAGAATATCTTTTTGATTTTTAAGTTCCCTTCTCAAATCCTTTTCTTCTCTCTCTAAACTTTTGATAACATCTCCCATGTTCTGCGAATCCACAATTTTTGGCTCCTTAGGTCGAGCAACTTTATCTACATCTGCCATCTTGGAGAAGCAAATAAGTTCAGAATCCGTAAATTAAATTCAAAATCCAAATCTTCCAAATTTTCTCAAAATTTTCTGCATTCAGCGAGTAAGCAACATTCAAACTATGTACTTATATAACTGACCAATCAGAAACGGGGAACGACGCCCTCATACGTAACGATGCATTTAACAGTCAAAGGGAAGTAAGTAATAAGTGCCCCTGAAATAATTAAGTCATTTTCCTAGGGGAGAAATGCTGCAAATGAGTTATTAATATGCAAAGATCAAAGAATATCCATGCGTGGGCACAGATGTAAGTACCCCTTTATCGTCTCTTCAGCACGGCCGCTGCGTTTTGAAATTCTGTATATTTTTAAATGGAAATTCTTGTCAGATGATTGGTGCTTGTATCTTCATGACAGCAAATTTTTGTTTTTTTGTTTGATTCGATTCTTTACGTCCCATCAACAATCTTTCAGTTATGAAGGGACGGGTCTTCCTGGGTTGAACCAGTACTAAGCTAGGATTAATGTTCTTGCTCAAGGACACAACGTAGTGACGCCGGTGAGGCTCGAGCCCGCGGCCCTTCGGTCTCGAGTCAAGCACTCTACCACTGAGCCACTGCGCTCCCATGACAGCAAATGAAACTCAAATGTGCATAGTAAATTATACAATATGTGATATATCATAAAAGTACAAACTTGCTGCAAATTGCAGCAACAATGATGCACGGCGAAAAACAAACCTCTACTCGCTTGTATAACCTAAAGTCGGGGAACCAAAGTCGCGTATCGTGCAAAAACACACATTTTTGCACCCGAAAGGTATACGGCTTGAATTTGGTATACTGATAGTCTAAATTGTGCTTGATATGAAACCACTGTATAGCAATGTGACCAGAATTTCATTTCGCGGAAAAATGCATTTTTTGTATGCCACATAGGTCATGTTAAGCAATCTTTCATAGCATAAAAATTATGTTGTTTCCCTAATAACTAAGTTTAAGAGTGTGCTTTTGGTCTTCAAAAAACCGTCTCATTTAATTGGTCCATTTAAGTACCCACAACATATGTATTGGTTGAGAAATAACAAAACTAATTTTTCATTACGCACTCTTATCTGGAGGATGGGTATGAGAGGCCGTTTGACTGTTCGCTGATACAATAATACATTATCAAATGCATTTAAAAGTATGGGCAGCCATTTGTGCACCAAAATAATCTTCTTAGGGACATTTTTGTCTTTACGAATACTATGCGGTTACATTTCTGCATCTCAGACGGGGACAGAGAGGTTTTTCATGGTGATATGATAATAGTTTTACGATTTTTTCATATTTATTTTATCACTGTTAAATGAAATTATTGTTTTCAGTAGATAAAAATCCCCTTGGTCCCTACAATGACCCTCTGATTCAAAGCTGCTGTAAATATGGAAGATAAACATCCTTTAAACCTTGATAAACTACATTTATGTGATAAACTGCCCTTTGGTTGTCCTGGTATTCAACTACGCACTAGCTGGCATGGACTAAATTACTAAATATCAAAATATCGTGGTTTCATATTTTACTTTTCAGCTACTGTACCTTTTCTAGTTTGCCATAGAAAATAAAGTAAATTGTCTTGAATTATGTCCCAAACGTCTGTCTAACTGTATGCAGTGTTTAAACATATTCAATTAAAAATTTATTTTTATGCAAAAAATATGCAATTCAAACCACTTCAGAGGGAGGACAAAAGTGAATAAGTAAGCACACATTTTTACGAGATATGCTTCCAAGCGAAATAAATAAATATCAAATGCATTTTTGGGCAATAAATGCAGTTTTAAAGATATTTGAAGAAAAGTAATCTATAAATTTAATTTCAAAATGGGGGTGCCCTAACCCTAATGCTTTAAAAATCAATAAGCAATATTCTTAGAGGACCACCACTGCGCCTGAGGTCTATGGCGAAGTTGTATTATTATACAAACTCAATAAATTTTCAATCCTGAACTTTTTTGGTAAAAATATATAAAATTTTGAAAAATAATATTTTGACATGTTCTTGCTGGGCTTCCATAGAAATTTGATTGCTCTGGCGTTATGCAAGTCGATCGAGTCTGCTATACAGTGGTTTCAGATACACAATAGAATTACCGTTGCAACCGAACAAAATGCAGCTGTATACCTTTCCGGTGCAAGGGTTAGCATTTTTCTGCCTTGGTTCCCCGACTACTAATTTCACCTACTTTTCTTTTACACCGTTTCAGTGATTGGTTTTGACCATTATTGCATTATAGGCAAGTGGCAAAATCTGAATTTAGGCCCAGTAGGACTGAATGTTAATGAAAGACTGTACTGCTGTAGGCAATCAGTGGTGCATGCCGATCAACTTCTTGGGCGGTGCAATGTTGTTTGACCCCTGGTATACTCTGTACACGGTCAAAGGTCATAAGTACAAATTTGTAAAGATATCGATCAAAATCATAGAGATTATGGCAAGGGAGAGTGACAAAAATCAACTTGAACTTGGTAAAGTTGGTTTAAGGCCCTATATATATTTAATTCACCTAGTGGTCCTATATGAAAATTATATCATTTGCATATTCATGAAAATTAATGAAAAATTAAAAAATGAGGACAAAACCATTGGAAAAACTAATACCCGATGGGTTTATAGAACTATATTGAACTCCTAGAATTTCTTGATATCAAATGTTTAAATAAGGCCACATAAAGGCAAAATATTATGTTCCCCCAAATTATAAATCCATTTGGTTATGTGAAATTGCATGGTTTCCATGGCAACCCATTATGCGATTTCAAAGAATGGGGTGTTCCTACAAAAATACTCATATGTCAGCAGCAACTCGTCATAGAATACTAAATTTTGTTATCAAATTTATCCAAAGACATTACAATTTTACTTGCTGGTCGGATATGCAAATTATCTAATTTGTGAATTTCAATGAAAACATTAGAAAGGAATGAAAAATGCTAAAAATTCAAGGCGGTATGCTTACAAAAATACTCCTATCTCTGTTGGTAATTGCCACAGGGAAGCAAACTAAATATACATAAAAGTAATGCTACAACATAGTGCTCTTACATTATATACTTGCAAAATTACTCATATCTCACTTGATAGTTGCCCTAGAGTACCTAACGCGATATCACAGTAATGCTCGGTCATGGTACTCTTATCTGGTAGTTAGTTGCTAATGAAATATAATTAGAATATTTATAAATATCAATGAAAAAAATGATAGGAATAAAGATGCGAAAAATTTAAGGTGATATACTTACAATATCACTCCTATCTCTGTTGGTAATTGCCCTAGAGTAGCAAACTTAATATAAAAGTAATGCTACAACATAGTACTCATACCGTATAGGCAGACATGAGAACAAATATATTCGAATATTCATTAATTTTAATGAAAATCTTCAAGTCTTGGGTACTGCAATGGGTACTAAAATGGCTCCGTCTTACACATCTTTATTTATGGGTAAGCTTTAGATGGATTTGCTTGGTTCCTGTGATAAAACACCTTTGATTTGGTTATAGTTCCTTGGTGACATTTTTATGATATGGAATCATAGTGAAAAAGACGTGCATGATTTCATTTCTAAAATCAATAATTCTCATGCTACCATAAAATTTACTGTCAATTATTCTAATCAAGAAGCTACTTTTCTGGATGTGGATGTGAATATCAAATGAAAGAAAGTTGCGATCTTGATACAAGCGATCATAAAAAAGACACAAACTGCTATCGGTACATGAATTTGTATCATGCCATCCTCTTTCGTGCAAACAGGGCATTCTCTATAGCCAGGCCAAACATTACAGACGTATTTCGTCGGATAATACATGTTTTGAAAAAGATTTTGACAGACGGAAGAACTATTTTCTGACACGAAGCTTTCCCTAACAGGTTATTGGTGAGGCTGTTGGAACAGTATCTTCAATGAGCAAGGATGATGTACTATAACCTACTTCCCACACAAAGTGTCGGTACAGTATTACTCTTGTTTGCACCTACAATCCGTCATTGCCTAACCAAGGAAAAATCATAAATCAGTACTGGAATCTCTTTAAATACTTCCAAAGTGACAGTATGAGGAAAGTGTTTTATTGTAAACCAATAGTTGCATTCAAAAGACCTTCACATTTGCAAAACATTTTAGTTCATCCTCAACTGAACAGAATAGTAAATTCTGGCTCTGTCTCAAAATGTAACAAGCCTTGCTGTTCACACTGTTCGAGTATTGTAGAATCAAATTCATTCCTGAGCACTACTGCGTCTGCTAGTTTCAGTATTAGAGATAATTTTACATGTGCTTTTCCAGATTTGATTTACCTCATTACTTGAAAGAAATGTCACATATAATATGCCGGACAAACTCAGCAAAATGTAGACAGAGAATGAACAAACATAAATTTGATATAAAACATTTTCCTGACATTGTCACTACAGTCTCAGAGCATTTCAATTTACCAGGACACTCTATTAAAGATTTTTCATTTATGCCCATTGAAAGAGTGACTGGGAATTGGAACCGGTTTATGAAGGAGACTTCCTAGATGCATCGTCTTGGAACTGTGTGTCCTTTCGGTTTGAATATAAAAATAAAATAATGTTTTAAACCATTAACTCTATGCCCCCTGGGATATATTTTTCCACTTATATCATTGTCTGTTGGTATTTTTTCAGAATCAAATCTTTTTAAAAAGTTCTCTTGTGGGGTTTGATCAGAGTGTCAAACTGTTTGGACCCAGATCAGGCCAGACATTATGTTGGGCCTGATCAGGGTCCTAGCTGTTTGCGATGGTTTCTACTGACCGCCTTTGGAGATACAGAGTTAAAGCACTGACACAAAAAACAGAATCTGATATGTGTTGACTGCTGTAGTCATCTGCTGCATATCTTAAGACTCAGCTGACATTATTGACTAACTTAGGTATGGAGGCAAATAGTGTAGACCCAGATCTGGCTGTCCCAGGTTAGCTTTCACCTAGAGATTTCTAGGGCATTTTGCCTGACTATGACCACTTTAGCAGATAACAATTGTTTGAGTTTGGCGCTTTATACATTTAGTTAGGCATCATACATTTTTACTGGCTTCTATCTCTTTTACATGACACTGGCATCTCTGTCAGTAATTTGTATCTTGTAAAGATCCTTTTTTATTTTTAAGCCAACTAATATGTTTCCTTTTGACGTCGTTGTCGATGACGTCAGGTGACGTCGATTTCACTTCCTGTCGATTTGTTTATATAGCATCTGATAAAGACCAATGAAGGCTAAAGCGTTGTGTTAATAAATAATATGCCATTTTGGAGTTGTTCTCGGGATTTAGCTAATATATAATGAAAACATAGAAATTAATGAACAATTGCAGAAAAGCCTATGGTTTACTTCCAAAATTACTCATATCTTACTTGATATTCATTCTGGTGTACCATCCTTTATATCACAGTAATGCTAAGACAAGGTCCTTTTTTACCTTATAGTTAGTTGCTAAAGAAATATAATTTATATATTCATAAAGTGTAATGAAACAAATAGAAATACTTAAAACAAACGCAAAGAAAAGAAGGGGATATACTTGCTAAATTTCTCATATCTCATTTATTACCCAGTAGTACTAAACTGGGTATCAAAGTAAGGCCAATTCATACAGCTTTTATCTTATGGGCAGATATGAAAGCAATCTACTTTGTATAGTCATGATTTTTATCAACAGATTAAAAATGAATTAAAAATTGTGGAAAAATCCAGAGGCTGTATTTACAAAATAACTCATGTCTTTGCTACTTATTTTCCCTTAAGTAGCACACTTTGCATCATATGAACAAACCTTATGTTGCCTTTGATTTCATACCAAAGGTAGCAGACTAAGATTAATACCAATTGAGATATGGAGAATTTTGTTAGTGCATCACAATTAATTTTCCTACATTTTTTCATTTCTATCTAATGTTTTGTTAATATTGATGAAATGAAATGATATAAATCTTATTTAAGACCACTTTGTAACATTTTTTCTAGGCATTAAATTAGTAGGTAGTTTGGTACTCTATGTCACAAGGCATATGAGATATGAGTAGTGTCATAACACTACTTTGATATCAAGTTTGGCCCTAAAAGGTAATTATCAACATAGGTATGAGCAATATTGTAAGCATACCACCTAATTTTTCCATTTTTTTAATTCCCTTCTAATATTTCCATTGGAATTCATGAATATTCGGAATAGATAATTTACATGCTCTACCAGTAAGAAAAAGTGCTTTGTCTTTGAAGTATTTTGATACCCAGACAGGTGTACTAGGATGAGTTGCTGGTGAGATATGATGGTGTTTTTTTGCAACAACATCCCAGTTCTTTAAAATAGCATAATAGGTTACCATGGATACCATGCACTCTCACATGACCAAATTGAATCTATTATTGGGGGACAAAATTTTTCGTCGTTAAAAGACTTCATTTTACCATTTGACGCCAATGAGAAATGCTCCTAGGTGTTCAATGTAGGTCTAATTACCCATTGGGATACTAGTTTATCCAATGGCTTTATTCTATTTTTTTTTGAGATTGCACTAATATTCTTGAATAGTGTAAAGAAACGTAAAATGACGTTCTATAGATGTTTATTTATAACTATATTAACTATTCATTGAAATCGTCTCTTGCTTCTTAGAACTGTCTATTCCACATAAGAAGATCCACATATGACCGAGTAAAAGTACTACAAAGTCCAACATGCTATTACTGATTTATTAGGTTAAATATATCTAGTCCTGTATATAGTTGAAACACACAGACACACGAACATGGAATATGTCTTAGAAACTCCCATACATTCCGACTATCAGTCCAAACAAAGTCATTTATTTTACTTGACTAAATCATAGCTAAGTCCCAAGTTCCCAGGAATACCCAAAGTGTAAACACATCAGAAGTTTCACTATTAGAGCCCCCTAAGCAAGGAGTTGCTGCAATTTTACAGCCCTGGAACAGCCCTGAATCAGTGGCTGAACCCCAAATATGGTAATGTTCAATGAACAACCAGTCTTGATTCATACTCTAAAATATAATTCCTCCAAAATAGCAAAGCAAAAAGTGTGCTAAGTAAAGCACAAATCATTAAGGTGAAGGGCACATGGATTCCCAACAAAACAATAGGGATCCAGATCAGCATGAATTCAGACAGTGTTATAGATATATTGGAAATGATGGCCCAAATCACATCACATCCACAGCAAACTAGCCAACCCCTCAACAGGGTTACCAAGAGGACAGGGAGACCTGGATAACACAAGATCATTGGCCAGCCTGGATCAACTAATGTTGCGCCAAACAGGACAGGAAGGGGGCGAACAGCCCACCAGGGTCAGGGGCTGATAATGGCCCACCAGGACAGCACGGGTCCAACCCAACGGCAGTGATGACAGGATAACCCCACCACCCATAGGCAACAGGACAGAGGAACAGGCCTATCCATATTACACTCATGCCCTGCGTAGCATGCAAAAGGTGTAAATTTACAATGCATAGATAAAACACAATCATACAGTGAAATCTCATGGAAACTGAATAAGCGGGGAAAAGACAGAACAGTGTTATAGATAAAACCTACAAACCTTCAAGGCAAACCCCTAACAATATGCAAATGAGATCATTTTCATTATGGCCATTTAAAGATGAAACGATGTATTAAATTCATCACTGATATTATAGAACATGCAACAATGGGCTAAGATTATTTAGTTATGTTTTGTTATGATTTTCCCCTATTTTTTAGGTTTTCATTAATATTTATGATTAGGTAAATTAGATAATTTGCACATCTGGGCATGGAATGAAAGGCACATGTCTAACCTTAATTTGATACCAATATATTAAGTCTATGATAAGTAGCAGCTGGGATATGCTTGATTTTGAAGGGTACATTTCCATCACTGAGCAAAGCGTTATTGTTTGTCAAAGCAACCATGCTTTTTCACATATCCCAAGCCGGTTTATCTATGGGTTTTTTTTTTCGCATTCAGGGGATATCAACAATTCAAAATTGTCCTTGGGGTGCAAGGTAGATCAAATTAGAGTCTGGGTTATTGTTTTTGAGGCCGAAATCAGTTTATTTATGATCATGTTTATATATGTTTTCAACGTATTTATAAAGCTTTCATTAATAATCTTGAATATGAAAATGAAGTAACTTCGTATACCACAACTAGATGAAAAGGCTAGTCGAATAGCATCAATGATGATATAAAAAGCATATAAGGGTGGTGGTTTGGTGATCGTTTGGGGCTGAAATCAGTTTATTTACAGTGTTTTTAAGAGTATTCCCATTATGTTTTAAGGATTTCATTAGTATTAATGGATAAGCAAATACATGTGAGATAATTTAAATATCTGACCGCAAGCTAAAAGGCCTGTTACTAAGTTTTATATGGTACCAATTTTAGTTGGCTATAGTTAGCAACTACCGCGATATAATTGATTTTGTAGGTATATACCCATTCTTAAGATTCGCATTACAGGTTGCCATGGCGACCATGCATTTTCACAAAGTCTAAACATGTATATCTTTTAGGAACTTTTTGTCGTATTTAATGGGCCCCAAGAAGCAATTTGGTACCCGTAAAAATTGTCCTAAGGGTGATAGAAACGCCTATTAGATGATATAATAAGTATAGGGCATCTTTGAGCAAATTTTCGTAAAACAGCTTATTTTTGGTAGCCCTTAATTTGGGCCCAAAGAATGCCCTAAACTTAAAAATAAAAAACTGCACAAGCCTATTCCTTTCATCGGTGTCTTTCTTAAAATGAGGTTCCCCCTACCGTCATTTCTAGCTGGAATAATTTGTTTCGCCAATTGCCTATTTTGGAGCATAAACATTGTCGATACATACGAGTATGAAAAACAATAAGCAGAATCTTTTCCAATTATTGATTTAAAAAAGCACATTTTGAAGGAGGGGGGGGGGGGGTCTGGATACCTGTATTTTCAAGTATTGATTATTTTCAGACTGGGAACTAGCAGATGTTGCAAAATTGGTGCATACACCAAAATGCCTATGTGTTTTAAAAGGCTACACAAGACAGAAGAGAAAGAAAAACTAGACGACCTAAAGAGCTCACCAGGGTCTGATATTCAAAAGATCTCTTAAACAATGTCTTACCAGGTCATGGTCAATCTAGGCTTATTATTTTAACATATTTTGCAAGGTAAATTAATCAAATGAGATATACAGACCCAACAACCTAATGCTACAAACCAAGTCCCAAGGTCATTGACCTTTAAGCTCGGGAAAACATGTTTTACCATATATTGGCATGGTGGCCATTGTAAAGTAGGTCTAGGTCAACCCAGAATAATCATTTGTGAGAACTTGATAGAGACCACATTCACAAAAAGTAAGTGAGTTTGCTCAGGAAATACCTGATCACACACTGCAGACCAACCTAAGGCACCGTGGGGAAAGGCCACAGCACATTAACAGTAACAATACATCTGTAAGATAATAATAGCAAATTTAAGCTATTTCGCCCTCTTCAAAATGATTGAAAAATGGACACAAATTAATGCATAACAAAACAGAGACAAACACAGAACCCCCACAAATAATAGATCAACGGCAACAGAAGCATCGCCTTAAACAGACAGCAGTCTAAGCCACCGTTGCAAAGCACGAAATAAGGCAAAGATCAGGAATCAACACGATCATTTTTTTAAACCTGTAAGACCTACAAACGTAAGGAAACGAAACAATAAGATTATGATCAAAATGTTTCTGTTGAGTCTATATTTGTTTGATATCGTCAATACCTCGAAAACTAGTCATGCGTCTAAAATGCTTGACATTGTCGGTATTTGTGTTATTAATAATTTAACGAAACGTTATTTAAAAGAAAACTAGCAGAAAATGCAAAACTGATGCATACACCAATATACCTATGCGAGGTCACCCATATGGTTTAAAAGGCAACATAGAACAGAAGAAAAAAGAAAAACTAGACGACCTGAAATGGATCTAATATGAACCTATAATGGAATATCCTGACTTACCTGTATCAAGATTTATGGGGAAGTCCATTGGTTTAAAATAATTAATATATACACTAAATGCACAGAAGCCTTCTTTAAATTGTTAACGCTCTTGCTGGCATACATATGTACTCAGCGAGGCTAAATGTCTTAAGATTGGTCTTAGTCTTTATCTAAGTAGGTCTATTATTTGTGTATGCGGGTACTGAAGTGTTTGATGTTTCTACGCGTTTGAACTGGCTTGTCTGAGCCTTTTTACTCAGAAATGTTTTGAATGCCAACATATCTTGTGATGGTTCAAAAATAAGTATAGAATAAAATGATTCTTCTTGCACACTGGACAAGGATATCTGATATTTGACCCTGGGATAGAAAATCTTATCATACCCATGTTATCTTACCCAGGCTGTCATGTGAGGGCTACATACATTGGTTGTAATGGAACTCACGCACATGGTCGTCAAGTGACGTCATTGTTATGTTAAAGTGACATCATCATGTGATTTGCATCTAAGCGTACTCGGGGACTAATGGAAGCTTATTTTAAAATAAAAGACCAGTGGTGAGCAAGTAAAAGAATCCATTATTCCTATGAGGGTAGGATGATAGAATCCATCCCTCAGGATCACCGTTTGTCATCACTCGGCAAGCCTCGCGATGCAAAACGGCGATCCTCGGGGACGGATTTTTCTATCAAACCCTCGCACTCATGACAGATTCTCATAATTATGAGTTTGAGGTTGGGAGGATCACTGTGAGGGTGGGAGGATCACCATTTTGCATCAGTAAGAAGCTTGCTGGGTGATCACAAACAGTGATCCTTGGGGCGCATTTTTCTATTCCATCCTACACAAAAATAATTGATTATTTTACGATCGACCTTTGCGCAAATCACACATCAAATGCAGTTTTTGACCGAACCTTTATGTCCAGCTCGTTATATTTATTATTTGCTGCTGTACAACGAGTGGTTTAAAAGGCTACACAGATCAGAATAACGTGGACTGGTTCTTCAATGTTTCTTTTATGTATGTTGATTTATAGCGCGAAGCAAAATAGCGCGAATCTGTAGGGTTAACTATATCGCGAAGCAAACTGGAGAAAGTTTGATATATACAAGGTAGGTGTCAATCGTCAATATTTTTTCGGTATGCCGCTTATATAAACTTCATGCAAATCACACATCAATGTCAGGCTAAGCCCGAACTCAAACTTAACCGTAAGTTGAGAAAAAAATTATTAGCATAAAGGTCGTGCGTAACAAATTAACAGTAAAACGTCCCAAAGTCAAAACGTGCCAGAGGGCTTAACACGTACTTACATGTATGTGATTTTCATCCACGTCATATGGAAGTAATATGAATGAAGGCACTGTTTTATAACGGTCATGACAAACAGGTGTTTATGCCCCCAAATGGAGGCATATAGTAATCACATTGCCTAACTTTAGTGTCCTAAGTGTCTTAGTGTTCTCATCCTGTCAGGATCGAGCATATCTCGTATATTGTTTGATGTAGGCATTCCAAAATTCGTGTGCTAATGTATTTTGGGGTCCAAAAGCGCCGGTCACTGTGACCTTGATTTCTGGCCTGAGTTTTCGAAAAAAATATTGTCAAAATTGGCTGTTCGTTATCAACTAATGTTCCATTAATGTGTTGCATGCTAGACCCATGACCACAACATACCATGTTCACTTTCGACTATAAATTGTCATGCGTAAGCCGGGTGCTTAAGATCCAGCAGACCTGTCCTCGCCGGAAGCATGTATCAAATGGTAAACAAATAACAGCTCTGACGTTAACAATCAGAGCTTAGAACACATGTGGAGCTATTTATGAATTAAACGGTAACGGTGACTGAGAACGGGCTTCGGACCACTATTGGAGAACGGCTCAAAAGTGAACGACGAAGTATATGTAGGACAAGTGTTTGAAATTATTAGTTTGATATAGATCCTTCAATGTACCAAATTTTATGATAAACGTAACGACTTTGATTTTGAAAATGTCAATTTCCCATTTTTAGATGGCGATGCTCATCTCTCTACAACCTATGGAGTCTATATCTCTCAACTCTATCGTTTTGCTAGAGCATCTAGCTATATTACTCACTTCAACACTCGCAATAAATTGTTAACTCAGAAACTTCTTTAACAAGGCTATCCGTATCATAAACTTTGCAAAACCTTTTTTTAAATGTTATAGACGATATGTGATTTGATATTTAAATTCCAAGTTGGACTTAAATCTCTCTTGCGGCATGGACTTTCGGATCCTGAATTCTATGGTGACTTGGTGTATAAATTGAAGTAGATTGTTAGCTCTAATAATTTTTCAGCGCAGCTCATTAAAATAATATTCCATTATAAAAAGATTGGATATAACATTAACGTATTGCAACAGACTGCATGGTTGGTGGTCAACCCAATCACGGTTGGCAATTTTGCTTTCCTCTTTAATTGCACGCGGTTTGGTCGGACTTTCAGGCCCTATGATGGTTCCGACTTAAACACTTATCTATTGAAGAGATGGTAAGGGCCTGGTGCTTTGGCTGTTTATCCGGCCCACCGGGTTTACCTGTTGGATTTCTTTCGTTCTGGTATTCAGTTTTATTTACTGTTGAGTCCTTAGCTTTGCATTTATCTCCTTTTTATATCCTGATTTATAAGTTCTAGGAGATGATGCATTGATAATGTCGAAGAGCGAAAATATTTTACCTGTCCCAGCTGGGAATCGAACCCAGGTCGCTGGATCTACAGGCAAACACTCTACCACGGTGCTGTAAAAACCAGCTTCTACCGCAAGGCAGTTGAAGTGTATTATATATACCTAGACCCTGTGACTTTCACGCCCTCCAATTTGAAATTCGTCCTCAAATTTCTTGGTACAGGAATCATGTGAAAATGAATCCAAGGGATATATTTATGCACAGAACGGCCATAGGGTGGTTTATTTACGGTGGGCGTCATTGTCGTAGAGTGAAAATATTTTACCTGTCCCAGCTGGGAATCGAACCCAGGTCGCTGGATCTACAGGCAAACACTCTACCATGTCGCTGTAAAAGCCGGCTTTTACAATAAGATAGGGGTCTTTCATGCAAACCAGACATCTATGTGTCTTGATCCACATCTGAACTAAGGGTGAGGTTGATGCACCGTTAAACCGGTTTAAGCCCTCCAGTAAATTATTTTACTGACCGTTCCAAGGCGGTTCTACTTTTGTGGATCCTTTTATGTTTTTTCTGTCCTGTGTTTGGTATGCTTTTGTACGCGGCGTCTGTTTATATTTGCCTTGTGATCACCTGCTTGGGAAAAAAAAGCTGACCTCTTGGCTCTCGTTTTTGGTGTCTTACTGTGAGTTTCTTACTTTCCCATTGGTATCCTGGGTCAGGTGTGGTACTTGCTTGTATCGATTTCTGATCTTTACAACATTAATTACCTTGTAGGGGAACGCCTAAAATTATTTTGTACTTTTAAACCTTCAAACGCGTTCACAGATTAATGGATCGTCCAACAAAAGAAAATAATTCAGTCCTTCCTACCAGCATTGGCTCATGACCCCCTTTAGAGTTGTTATGTAGTGTTTTGCTAGCTGTTCTGCGTTTGGCGCTATACCCTATTCGAAATCAGAAATCGCTTGTTTGCTTCACATGAATATTCGTACATTGGCTGTAAAATGTTTTTGTTTGTTAGCCAAGCACATATACCAATTTTTCGAGCGAACCTTCAGAAACGCTTCTAAGTTTAGTACAACAGTCACATGTTTCTCCATTCGCTTTTCACTCAAACGATGTTCTGCTGGTCTTGCTGTTGCTACGTTGTTACGACATATATCAAATGCTATCTACAATATTTAACGAGAGTGTGGCTAAAGTAAGAGATGAAATCAGAACTTTGAATTCAGTATTTTATTAAGACTGAAATCGTATATAGTTTGGCCAAATGTTGAACAAAGTCGAAAACATGGGTGGAAGCTATTGACTGGACATCGTACAGGTAATGAGCCCCAGCAACAAAATTTCTCTGGACATAGGGAGCATGAGAATTGTTGCACTTTAGATTAGTTGTCATAAACAGACTCAATAAAAGACGAGTCTGCTTTTTTCTTATATTGTAGGTTCTCTCTACTTCTAAATGCAGATTATTTAGAGGTCGCAACAGCTGTCTTTGTTTCTATGTTACACTGGTAAATGTATACGTCGATTTGCTGGTATTTACGCGTATTGCCGGTACTTCATAGACCGGAAGTGGTAGATTTTGGCGTTAATATTATATAGAAAAACATGCCATATACCTAAAGGACTATAGAATTAGATCATTTTTAAGTATTCAGTATATGCACGTCGATTTATGTAAGCATTTAGGATTAGATTCGAGTACCGATCATCCAGATCGGTACTCGAATCTATTCCTAAATACTTACATAAATTGTCATGTGCATGCCGAATACTTAAAAATGATCTAATTCTATAGTCCTTTAGGCATATGGCATGTTTTTCCATATAGTATTAACACCAATATCTACCACTTCCGGTCTATGAAGTACCGGCAATACGCGTGAATACCAGCAAATCGACGTATACATTTACCGGTGTGTATGTAGAGTTGGCAAAACTCCTCCCCGTGCGACGGTATAGTGATGATATTGTTTTCGTATTCTAGCTGGTCCTTCAAGAATGTTGGGTTCTGATGGAATACAGAATGTATCTTATGAAAGAGAAGCCTCAATAGATGGCCACTCAAGCTAATCAAGTATCTCGCCGACACTTATTGTGTTTCGCCATCTCCTGCAGGTCTAACGGGCCGCTGTCCTCTGAATTTCTCTACCTGGTTAATCTGAAGTTTTGAGTAAGGGCTCCAAATGGGTGCTGCATACTCTAGTTTAGGCCGAACCAAAATTGTGTAGCAACTCCTTAGTACTCCTAGGTGCAAAAGTAAAATATTTACAATTTTACGCTAAAAGTTTTGCTAATGATGACTTGTTCTCTTAGTTTAACCTACACTTGACCTGTTTCATCCGAAGCATGTCTGTCAAGGGATATATAGATCTGATAGAAATAAACAACCTCTGGTCAAGTGTTAAGGTCTGGCCTTGTTCGCGATTGGGTCTCACCAGCATTGTGTTCGTAAGTAAGACAGTTTATCCTCTGTATAGTACTGGTTCAACCCAGGAAGACCTGTCCCGACTCTAATGAAAAGTTGTTGATCGGTGTGTAAAGCATTAAAACTTGAATTTTCTTGTCTTCTGGATGTCATGTACCTGTAAATGTTATTTGCTTTTCCCTGTGTTGTCGTTAATTGGTCTGTGGTTTGTGATTGTGGCATGTCCTGGTTATACTTGCTTGCTTTTTATTTTATTTGTTAAAACAAATATGGGTGTGACGACATATCTTGGTGATGTGACGAGGGCAATTTATGCAAACTTTTATGCCCTCATGCACAGAAGGCCCTGTGTGGGAGTTGAGCTTAATAAGCTTAGCGGACAAGATGTTTTAATGTAAAACGTATTCGATAGCTTCCCTAAAATGTAATAGTTTAGTATCACCAAGAAATGCCAGAATAGAAAACTGCAGACCAGCCTACGGTGTCGTGAGAGAGATACAAACAACATTAACGGTCACATGATATAAAAAGGCAGTTCAAGTGAACCAAGCGTTTTTTTTTTCTTTTCTTTTTTCTAACGAGATGATTATGAAAACTAGAACCGGTACTAAGGATTGCACAACATATCAACATCCAAACCATTGCTTGAGAACTGACAGCAGCAGGGACCACTTGGGGCCTAATTATTTTAACTGGTCAGATATTCGTCCTTGATATATATATGTAGTGAAAAAACATTCCAAGCTGCAGCAGTCTTGAGAAAATATAGAATCTAAGACAATAGACGGTGATACTAGATGGTTGGAGGAAGTCCTGTTTCTTTTCACAGCTTCTAGCAACACTTATACTGTATGAGCCGTGACATGAGTTTTCCAACAATGTGGTATGTGGGACCAGCAAAGCCTCAGATCAGCCTGTGCATACGCGCAGTCTGATCAGAGCCTATGCTAGTCGCTTAAATATGCTATGAGTGTTCAGCTACAGACTGAACATAATTTGGAGTTTCTAAGCTTAAAAGGAAGCTGCACGGGCTCGTCTTTGTCTACACTTGTCAAAATACCACACTGTTGGAAATCACATGTTGCGGCTCATATTATTATTATGTGGCTAGATCCGCATGCCAAACAATTAATAGTCTATATAAGAGCACATCGCAGAAGGCATAAAAATCTCACCATTCTGTTATGAAAAAAAATAACTGTTTCTTTTAGAGAAGTGGTCAATGGAATCTGCAAGCAATTTTCCCTGGGTCGTCAACTTCCCACTTATCATCTGCTGCAGCCATTCTGAAAGTCGTAGTTCATTTATGTTATTTCTGTCTTGTTTTTTTTTAAGCTTTCGTGTGCGTCTGTTTATTGATACCTTGTAGTCACCTGCTGAAAGCTCTCATTTGTGATGTCTAATTGTGAAGTTGTCACTGACCTTTTGGTATCCTGGGTCAGGTGTGGTGCTTGATTGTATCGATTCCCGATCTTTGCCATCTTTCTTACATTGTATTGCCTACCTTTACCCTTGTGCAAAAATCAGTCTGTGTATGACCATTAAATTATAAACTTACTGGGATGTAAAATTGTCTATAAAGCATATTTTTGTTAAACGTTGTGACAATGAATATGAAAAAAATATTATGATAGGAAATTACATAGAAGATAAAAGTGCTTAATGTAATGATGAAAATAAAATGAAAGTGCCTTAACGCTTTTATTTACACTGTAACACATATCGTCGGTCGGGAGTGAAAATCTCGTAACTATGATTTTTATCAAAACGACTTTATGTCAACACGGGAATACCAAACGCATGGCGCACATTCTGTCAAATTCTCGTAGCTCTAGACCAATTAGACACCCTCAAAAGCATCAACCATGCTTCAAAAGTTCTATGAAAGATACCATCATTTTGGTGCTCATTTTACCGAGATACGATGAATTGAAAAAGATGCTCAAAATGTCGTTACTTGATGGTTTTCCACAAAAATATGGTCAAAATGACGTAACTCAAGTGAAACTCTTCATAATAACCGTGAAATCTTTATTGTAAGTTCCAAATACCAATAACAGTGAATTTGAATGTTACTAAATATAATCCTGCTATATAGGACACTCCTAGTAAAAGTTATTCAGTTTTTTTGTCTCTCCTGAAAAATGTAGACATCAAAAATACGAGTTTTTACTTCCGCTGACGATATGTGTATGTTCAGCCAGCGTCCAAATTAGGGCCACTATGCGCCTCCAGCGAAACGCAATTCGTGGAGGGTCGATAGTGGCACACTGGGTAGGTGGCAGTTCAAAAACATTTGCACCTACTCTCATTCTAAAACAAAATGCGGTAAATCATTTTCAAATGAATAATCTTAAAAAATTATATCTGTTATTGTCGTTGTTATTCTCTTGATTAATGCGATCAAACAGAACACAGCTTTTAATTTAAAGCATTCGGGAAAGTCTGCACAATTCGTGAAACTAATCATAGCTCGGGTGTATGTAAGGAGCATTATGGCTAGTACTATGTACCAAAAGCTCCGTTTTGTTAGTCGGAACTGGTGTATGGAAAATTAGTTCTCTAGCATGTGGGTATAGCTCTATTAAAATTGATTGTTCTGATTATCCAACAAGTTTATTCAGCAGAATCAATGAAGTTTATGTTGTTGTTGTTTTTTCAATAAAAAATCGCAATAGCGATATTTTATTGAAAAAAGCATAAACTTCATTTAAGCCGTTTGTTTGGCTGCAATCACACTTGTTATTGTGTTACATGTAACATGGTTTCTGTGATGTCAGCACCACGGTTTATAACGGCAGCGTCACGTTATCACCCGCGTTATCAAAGAAGATCCTCGATGTACATCCGTGGTCTGATTCCACGGAGATTCGCGTAATTGGCCAATGCAGTTCCGATTGGTTTTAAAGCAGTTGTAAGTTTACACCAGGGATCAGTTGCAGTTCAGCTTCCATTAAATTTGTTGAAAGTTATGGGATTTTTTTCAGTGCAGGATAACTTTACCGTAACATGCAAGAATATGCAATCAGAATGTAGTTCGCGATCAGACTGTAATAACACCTTAACACAAATACTTGTACAAACAACATATTTCTAATTGTGACTGTTAATACAGTAGCAGTCTTATAAGGTAATACTTGTTTGCATTCGTAAGTAATCAATACATTTTAACTTCGATAGATTAGTCTAGATTATCTGGATTGTAGAAAGATGTGTAATTTATCATCGAAAAAAGTTGTAGTTGAGCGAGATTTGTTGTAATCCTACTATAACAGGGTAATGCAATCATTTCAACAACTATAAAGGTTTAACTTTTCAACAAATTTTTAGTTGAAGCTATAATCTGAATCATTACAATGCAACATAAAATAACATTTAAAGCAGTTGTTTTTATAACCAATATGAAGAAAATTGTGCCATTTTCCAAAATCCTCTAGATGTCAAGTCAATATTTAGACTTTGTACTCTTCATGAAGGTTTTGTAGTTTTGGAGCTCAATCAGTGAAGCAAGCTAATGCTACAATAAAACAGCCAGCGTATTTAAATTAAACGACATTCAACATTCCTCACTGACCACAAAGTTGTGATAAGATTAGTTACGGTTCCAAGGTAGCTTGGAGAAAATCTCCTCTTATTTCAGGCCATAGAGACCTATGATTTTACTCCTAATCTAATATCTGTCCTTTATGAGCTACTAGTCCGGCTATAGCAAAAAAAAGGGTCGTAATGCCCACCATATGGCAGTTCCTCATTTTATTAGTTCCATATGATATAGATAAAATTACCTTGGGGTTTTACTAATGTGGGGCCTGTTGGGTGTTTTGCCCATTCGGGATGTATTGACTTGTGGACGTTTTACTGTAACAATTCCTATGATTGGTCGTTATGCTAACCGTCTCATAAACTGGTGCCCTGTTTTCGCCTAAAATTACCAATTTTATAAGGCCCCACGTCGTTTCTGATGCTTAATGGTCTAAGGCAGTGGTTTTGATGTTGATTGACTCCTAATTCTTGTTTCAAGTTTTGTTTTGTTTGGTCATTGCTTTTTGTCGTAAGGTTTTAAGTCTTCAACGCTTGTTAACTGAATTGCAAAGTGAATTAAAGCTATCAAACCAGATACCTCTCTATTTGAAGACATGCACAATTAAATGCAGCTGTCCCCATCAGTACTCTCAATGCTTTGATTTATAAAGCTGAAACACCAAAACGGTATTTAGTTGTCCATATTAAAAATAAATCCATGCTATGAAAAATGGGTGGGTGGGGTAATAGACTTCAAGCATAAAATGCAGTGCATTGCGTTACCTGCTGTGATAAGTCTAGCTCATTCATCTGAAAGCAAAGAGTAACCTCTCTTTCAGCACTTCAGAAGTACCAAGACTTCATAGAAGTTTTTGAATGCTTTGGGAAAGATAATTTAAGCGTTCGTAGACATAATATGGTGAGAATGAGTTTGTTGCATGTATAGAAATGCAACCGATATTAAAGTAAAAGAGCTAAGATATGATTCTTTTTCACAGAAATGTCAAGGTACATCAGGCCAGGTACCCATTGCTTTTGATGGCATCTTTTTCCTCCTTGTATAGTTTTAGTCTTTCTCCTTCTTGCAGAGTATCACTTGAAACGCTTGTCCAAAGAGCCAACTATCAGGTATTCAATATCAGTTTCCGAATGTGCCAAGCCATGAATGGCAAAGTTGGAAAGTTGATGATGATGGCTCATCGATTTTGAGTGGACTGGTGGTAAAGTTGTACAAAAGAAAATGATTGAAATACTGTGTAACTCAGGACAAATCAGAAAAAAATTAACATGTACAGACATTTTGTGAAGAAAATAGTTTGACACCTTGGTTATGGGTAATTTGGTATGCTGAATCCAAAAAACAATATTGGCAAGCTGAGAAATGATGTCTTAATGACCTAATTTGCATATCTTTAAAATGGTCGCCATAAATATTGGAAATTGACATATTACTGGAATATTTTTTTTTGACAAAGTTTTTTTTTATCAAAAATCATTAGTATTATGGCCTAAGATGATTTTACCTTTAAAGTACATGCTTTTGGCGGCAATTTACATAGTTACTCTATGCTGTTAACGTACTCATGGTAATAAATGTATCTTTAGTATATAAAATCACATATATATACACTTGCCTTATTTAGTATCCTGCTATTTAAAAGTTAGTTTTATCATGGCATTATTTTGGACTGTTTACCAGGTTTTCAAGTTATAAATGAAAAAGAAATTTTGATAATCAACAAGTTTTTTGTTAAAAAAATGACATGCTGTCCCCGCCCAAATAAATTGTGCATTTTTTATCTATAAAAAGTAACAGCATGCACATTCCTTAGTACTCCAGGGTCTAATTAGTCCAACCGTGTACCATCAGGAAAACTTATCTTGTTTGTCAAATTGTGGGGCCCCTCGTGGGTTTTGATGCCAGTGAAATGCATTTAAGACCCCCGGTGGCTTAGGCTGCTGTCCCTTCTAAGGCGGTGGTTTTGTTGTTGTTGACTTTTTGTTTATTGTTACTCCCATTGTTGGTGTCTGTAGTTGTTCTATATTTTGTTGTACGTTACTTTATGTCCATTCTAGTATTGCAATCATCTTTATGAGGAAGAGAAAGCTGGTTGCTTTGCTTAATGTGTTCTGCCTGGTGTCACGTGATGGTTGAGCGGCTCTTCCTCGAGGTGCCGTGGTATTGTCTGCGGTTTGTGATTGTGGTATATCCTGATCATACTCACTTACTACTTACTACTACTTATGGGGATCTCGGGAGAATGGTTATTTATTTTTAGGGATCAGGGGAGCACTGGTAATTATTTTCAGGGATTTGGGTAGCAAGCTCATAGTTTGGGGGATTTAGGAAGCCCTGCAAAAAAGTATTTAAAAAAAATCTCACCTTAAAGGAAAATACTCCATTTCGTTTGATTTAAAAAAAAATAATTTCGGCTTTTGGAGGGAAGCCCCCCCCCCCCACCCCCCCCACCCCTGGAAAATCAAAATGCATTTACTTTCGTGCTAACATGCATTGGTGACTGATATGGCCATTAATTTTACTATTGTGGAATATTATCCTTAAAATTGTTGATTTTAGGTTGATAATAGCGTATTTTGGAACACTCAGAAAGCGCCAGATTGCACCATTTTTATAAAAAGAAAATCAGCACGAATCTGAATCCACATTATTACAGGGCTATCTACGCGCCCTGTATGTAATATTTGATGTAAAATAGGAAAAGTCTCCATTTTTTAACATATCTTTGGCTTTGGGGTCTGTTGCTCGCATGTGAATGTATTTATTCTTATACTAACGTGCGCATGTGGATTGTGGAGAAAAATATGGCACAAAGTTTGGGTTGTTAATTTATTATCCTAAATTTTATTAGGTTGATAATAACATACTTTCAGTCTTTGGAACACTCAGAATGCACAAGATTGCACCATTTTTATCATTTTTTTTCGGGGGAGCATACCCCCAGACCCCCTAGCACAAGCGTGAATCAACATCATAACAGGGCTAACTACGCGCCTGTTGTGTTGTGTTATGGCGTCAAAAGAGAACAAAAAACACACACACACACACACATACACACACACACACACACACACACACACACACACTGCAATGGATATTATTGCTGAGGGTAATTATTGCGGCTTAAAGGGACACGACATGAAAATGCGTATTCGTTGCAGGGTAATGGTACATGTAGATTATTTACTAGTATCGAGCTGTTGACCAAATAATTTCACAGTGAAGAACTGAACCGCCTCGATAAGATTTCTATATGGTTTCACTGACTTGTACCCACAACATATGTATTTGTGAATAACAAATGAAAATGGCATATAGCTGGACTGCTTCCATAAACTTATTCATATCTATTTTACGTACCAGAGCACAAACAAATGCACCATATTGTTAATGAATGGCTAGGATTGTCGTCACATCCTGCTTTGTGTTTTGTATAGGTAAAATAAACAGATTGAAGTTGCTTTTAACCACGTACGCACATTTAATACAGATTTCCAAGAAAGCTATATATAAATGCTTGCTTTGAAAACGTTTACATTGACTCTGTAGAAAAGCCGCCTGAACCAAAAGGCATAATTGAAATACGCTTTAACATTTAGCCCGCTAGCGGCGATTTTTGTCGTCTGCTGATTATATTGGCAAGAGTTAGAACCCAGATCAGGCCAAAAAGTTGATCAGGCCAAAAAGAACGTCATAGTCTGATCTGAAATAAAACGTTTGACACTCTGTTGTTATTCCTGAAATATTTTTTTAAGTAAAATGTTGAAAATCTTGAATGTTTATCGTGGAAAATTCGCTCATTTGAATAATTTTAACATCCGCTCTTTTGCCTTATGATTCGCCGCCCTTTCGTAAAAATTAAATCTGCTCTTTCGTATTATGTATCCGCTCAAACGTAAATCTGCCGCGCACGACCATGCTAGAATGAAGAAATAGATTAAATTTTAGAAAACCAGGTTTGGGCGAGTGAAAATACTTATAGAATATAGTAGCATAACGTTACCAAATACTATGATCGTGCTCAAACTTTGTTGCCATGCCAACCAAATTATGCATGGAATTATATTTTTGGTCAATTTTGATAGAAGACATTCAATGATCATTCTGACAAAGATTGATAAATGGGAGCGCAGTGGCTCAGTGGTAGAGTGCTTGACTCGAGACCGAAGGGCCGCGGGTTCGAGCCTCACCGGCGTCACTGCGTTGTGTCCTTGAGCAAGACACAATTATCCTAGCTTAGTACTGGTTCAACCCAGGAAGACCCGTCCCGCATAACTGAAAGATTGTTGAGTGGACGTAAAGAATCAAATCAAACAATAAAACAAACAAAACAAAGATTGATAAAATACAACCCAAAGGTTTTGAAGAGGTGTTGTCACAGTGTTGACTGCCGGACGACGGACGGATGATGGTCGACGGAAATGTAAATTAATTGAAACGGATTTTATCACATGACGTCGTGTCTGGGAGTAATATAACGCAATGCAATAAAATCCATAAAGCACAAGTGGTTTACAGATTTTTTAACGTTATGTAATGACGTCCATTCTAACGTTGCGTAAAACATGGCAAAGTATTGCGTTCTCACTGAGGTTACTGAGATTGGTTGACCTTCTCAAACTTATTATTGCTATCGACTTTGAAGTTAGGCACATGCGTCTTCAATCTAGAAAAAAAACAAGAAAGAAAAATCGATTTATGATAACTTGTTCTCGCACACCAGATCGGGATTTCCGTTGTTTTTACCCATGTGAGATATTTCTTTCTATAAGATAGGCTGTCAGCCCATGTGAGAAAAATTTTACCTTACATAACCACGTGACAGTTTTCTTACATTGACAGAGCAAATATTCATTTTCTCCAAGAAAATGTATACAATGGTTAAGAGTCAGTTATTGACGTCACTGAAATGCAATATACAACACCATACGTATGAGCCTGTCAATATACACTACCGCCCGCGTATTTGTCCTGCGAATTCGCGTTTCATGTGCGTTTCCAACGCATTGTACGTGCATTGAGTTTAAATTGCGTATAAAACGCGAATCAACGTATTTCGAAACTCATGAATATTCATTAGCAGCCCTCTAACGCGTTTCAACGATAAAATATGCGTTTCTTCCTTTAGCCAATCAAATTGTTTTGTTACAACGCAGTTATGCGTAAACCAATCAAAATTGAGTTGACCTTGCTCAATGTTTACATTGTTATTCACGGTTTGACTTTGCTTTGAATATTTCTGATAAGACTTGTCTTGCAAATCTCAATTCCCGTTTCCTTTGAGGTTTTAAAGCCCAGTTTGAATCAAATATCTCACTCCATTCATTGATCAATATTTTAAGCCAACTATCACGACTTTTCAGCGGAGAAATGAATGGAGTTACTCAAGGCCCAAAAATGAATATATAACAGTAAAATCACATCAATATTCATCAGATACAGGTCTATAATTAGTCTCTTTTAGTGCCCAATGTAAAATATTTTTCTTAAAACAACGACATGAAGCAAATGAATTGAAAATATGTCGCACTGCATTCAAGTTTGTTTCTTGGGATTCCCATCAAACAATTTCGAACTTTCAGATTTGGTCAACTGAGATTAGATGCAAACTCTCCTTGTTAAGTAAAATAATGGAGCCAAACTCACTTGTTGACATTCTAACTGAATAGATCTCTCTCAAAAGAAAAAAGAAGGCACTCCTAAGCAAAAGCAATTGCATGTGCCCAGGCTTCACCTGATCAGTCCTACAATAAAAGTAGAGCTGTATATCCCGTTCTGCCCATCTAACCTGCTCAGGAGGTAAAAACTAACACCGCTTAAACAACCTGCACCCCTGCTCCACAGTGCCAAGAAGGTAGGTTCAGACCCCATTTAAACAGCCTGCACCACAGTGCCGGGGAGGTAGGTTCCCACACAGCTTAAACAGCCTGTACCCTGCAACACTGTAACGGCAGATAGGTATCGACACTACTTAAACAGCTGCACCCCTGCAGCACAGTGCCGGCAGATAGGTTGCGACACCACTTAAACAGCTTAGACCCTGCAGCACAGTGCCTAGCAGTAAGGTTGCGACACTTCTTAAACAGCTGCACCTCTGCAACACAGTGCCGGCAGATAGGTTTCGACACCACTTAAACAGCTGCACCTCTGCAACACAATGCCAGCAGAAAGGTTTCGACACCACTAAAACACCTACACCCCTGCAACACAGTGCCAGCAGATAGGTTTTGACACCACTTAAACAGCTGCACCTCTGCAACACAGTCCTGGCAGATAGGTTTCGACACCACTTAAACAGCTGCAACCCTGCAGCACAGTGCCTGCAGGTAGGTTTTGACACCACTTGAACAGCTGCACCCCTGCAGCACAGTCCCCGCAGATAGGTTTCGACACCGCTTAAACAGCTGCACATCTGCAACACAGTGCCAGCAGATAGGTTTCGACACCACTTAAACAGCTGCACCTCTGCAACACAGTCCTGGCAGATAGGTTTCGACACCACTTAAACAGCTGCAACCCTGCAGCACAGTGCCTGCAGGTAGGTTTTGACACCACTTAAACAGCTGCACCCCTGCAGCACAGTGCCGGCAGGTAGGTTTGGACACCACTTGAACAGCTGCACCCCTGCAACACAGTGCCGGCAGATAGGTTTTGACACCGCTTAAACAGCTGCACCTCTGCAACACAGTGCCGGCAGATAGGTTTTGACACCACTTAAACAGCTGCACCTCTGCAACACAGTGCCAGCAGATAGGTTTTGACACCACTTAAACAGCTGCACCTCTTCTTAACACAGTCCCGGCAAATAGATTTGGACACCACTTAAACAGCTGCAACCCTGCAGCACAGTGCCTGCAGGTAGGTTTCGACACCACTTGAACAGCTGCACAACTGCAGCACAGTGCCTGCAGATAGGTTGCGACACCCCTTAAACAGCTGCACCACTGCAGCACAGTGCCCGGCAGATAGGTTGCGACACCACTTAAACAGCTGCACATCTGCAACACAGTCCCGGCAGATAGGTTTTGACACCACTTAAACAGCTGCACCCCTGCAGCACAGTGCCGGCAGGTAGGTTTGGACACCACTTGAACAGCTGCACCCCTGCAACACAGTGCCCGGCAGATAGGTTGCGACACCACTTAAACAGCTGCACATCTGCAACACAGTCCCGGCAGATAGGTTTTGACACCACTTAAACAGCTGCACCCCTGCAGCACAGTGCCTGCAGGTAGGTTTCGACACCACTTGAACAGCTGCACCCCTGCAGCACAGTGCCGGCAGATAGGTTGCAACACTGCTTTAACAGCTGCACCCCTGCAGCACAGTGCATAACAGATAGGTTTCAACATCGCTTAAACAGCTGCACCTCTGCAACACAGTCCCCGCAGATAGGTTTCGACACCGCTTAAACAGCTGCACATCTGCAACACAGTGCCAGCAGATAGGTTTCGACACCACTTAAACAGCTGCACCTCTGCAACACAGTCCTGGCAGATAGGTTTCGACACCACTTAAACAGCTGCAACCCTGCAGCACAGTGCCTGCAGGTAGGTTTTGACACCACTTAAACAGCTGCACCCCTGCAGCACAGTGCCGGCAGGTAGGTTTGGACACCACTTGAACAGCTGCACCCCTGCAACACAGTGCCGGCAGATAGGTTTTGACACCGCTTAAACAGCTGCACCTCTGCAACACAGTGCCGGCAGATAGGTTTTGACACCACTTAAACAGCTGCACCTCTGCAACACAGTGCCAGCAGATAGGTTTTGACACCACTTAAACAGCTGCACCTCTTCTTAACACAGTCCCGGCAAATAGATTTGGACACCACTTAAACAGCTGCAACCCTGCAGCACAGTGCCTGCAGGTAGGTTTCGACACCACTTGAACAGCTGCACAACTGCAGCACAGTGCCTGCAGATAGGTTGCGACACCGCTTAAACAGCTGCACCACTGCAGCACAGTGCCTGGCAGATAGGTTGCGACACCACTTAAACAGCTGCACATCTGCAACACAGTCCCGGCAGATAGGTTTTGACACCACTTAAACAGCTGCACCCCTGCAGCACAGAGCCTGCAGGTAGGTTTCGACACCACTTGAACAGCTGCACCCCTGCAGCACAGTGCCGGCAGATAGGTTGCAACACTGCTTTAACAGCTACACCCCTGCAGCACAGTGCATAACAGATAGGTTTCAACATCGCTTAAACAGCTGCACCTCTGCAACACAGTCCCGGCAGATAGGTTTCGACACCGCTTAAACAGCTGCACATCTGCAACACAGTGCCAGCAGATAGGTTTTGACACCACTTAAACAGCTGCACCTCTGCAACACAGTCCTGGCAGATAGGTTTCGACACCACTTAAACAGCTGCAACCCTGCAGCACAGTGCCTGCAGGTAGGTTTTGACACCACTTGAACAGCTGCACCCCTGCAGCACAGTGCCTGCAGATAGGTTGCGACACCGCTTAAACAGCTGCACCCCTAAGGCACAGTGCCCGGCAGTTAGGTTGCGACACTGCTTAAACAGCTGCACACCTGCAACACAGTGCCAAGGAGGTAGGTTCAGACCCCATTTAAACAGCCTGCATCACTGCACCACAGTGCCGGGAAGGTAGGTTCCGACACCACTTAAACAGCCTGCACTGTTGCAACACAGTGCCCGGCAGGTAGGTTCCAACACTGCTTAAACAGCTGCACCTGTGCAAAACAGTGCGGGCAGATAGGTCTCAACACCACTTAAACAGCTGCACTTCTGCAACACAGTGCCGGCAGATAGGTTTCAACACCACTTAAACAGCTGCACCCCTGCAGCACAGTGCCCAGCAGATAGGTTGCGACACCGCTTAAACAGCTGCACATCTGCAACACAGTGCAGGCAGATAGGTTTCGACACCGCTTAAACAGCTTTACCTCTGCAACACAGTGCTGGAAGATAGGTTTTGACACCGCTTAACCAGCTGCACCTCTGCAACAAAGTGCCGGTAGATAGGTTTCAACACCGCTTAAACAGCTGCACCCCTGCAACACAGTCCCGGCAGATAGGTTTCGACACCACTTAAACAGCTGCACCCCTGCAGCACAGTGCTGGCAGATAGGTTTTGACACTGCTTAAACAGCTGCACCCCTGCAACACAGTACAGGCAGATAGGTTTCAACACCACTTAAACAGCTGCACCCCTGCAGCACAGTGCCCGGCAGATAGGTTCAGACACTGTTTAAACAGCCTTCTTTCTCTCTCTCTCTCTTTCTCTCTCTCTCACTCTCTCTCTCTCTCTCTCTCTCTCTCTATCTATCTCTGAACGCAGTGCCTTCTGTGAGGCTTGGACCCGGAGCCTCATCAACTGAAGACCCAAATTATTGAATCGAGCCAGTAAGAAGAGATTGATCGATAAAGACTTCAAGCTAATTATTTGATCAAAATGCAGCAGGTTCAGGTTCTGAAAGTTGATCCCAAGGCCAGATAACACAGAATTACGGACCTATTTGATATGGTTGGACTAAACACGATGAACTGGTCCACATATTTGAATTGTAACCGATGTTAAACAAATGTCATGGGATGTGAAGTCAGCTGACATGAAATATCTCACAAAGATGGCCATAAATGAGTGAGTGCCATTGACACAAAACAGAAAAAAAAAAGATAAACAAAGCATTTTGTGGGATCTTGGTTTCAATAATACAATTATCATTGATTTACATGTAACAGGTCTGGCAACGCAATTTAACCTTTTTGATTGGCTGTTCAACAGTGCGTTTCAAAATGAATTGTACTTTGAACTGCGTTGCTATACTTGAGTTATTGATTGGTTGACAGGTAAATGCGTTGCACTGCAGTTCAACGCGTATCAAAAGAGGGCTTTGATAGGATTTTCGAAATTCGCGTTGAAAAACTAATGCGTATTACGTGCATTTTCAATGCGTTTTCAACGCGAATTCGACAAGGACAAATAGATGGGCGGTAGTGTAGGATAGAAAAATCTCTATCCTACATGAACACTCATGGTGGATTGTTATAATATCACACACCCGTACCAGCATTAGGGAAAGATAAAAAAAACTAACAGCCGCACATCGACCCATGACGTCATTGTAATGTTAAAATTATGTCACCATGTCGCATTTCAGCGTATTTGGGATTTTCTGGAAGTCTTTTTCAATTCTTTCCAATATAAATGATCTTTAAAGTGGTAAGCGATAAAAATAATCCATTATTCGTGTGAGGATGGGATAGAAAAATCCGTCCCTCGCGATCACAGATTGTCATCACTCGGAGATCCTCTAGACGGATTGTTCTATCCCGTCCTCACACTAATGATAGATTCTTATATTCTCCTACCTTATGCTTGTCCACAAGAGAGGTATGTCGAACCGCAATTTTCACACTTGGTAAATTTCACACCATGTGAAGCATTGATACCAATACGTCATTTTCGGCAAAAGTGAAATTTACGTACGGTTAATTTTGATACTTTTTGGGGTGTAAAATTTGTGCTCAAATTTCACATTTTATACTTTAAACTTGTGATTTTTTTCAGATCTGACGCATTGGTACCAAATTTTTACAAATGTGAAAAATCGGTACTAAATCCTGTTGCGAATGGGCGAGTGCAGGTGATAGATGAGTCACTTACCTAAATCTTCGAAGCAGGAGACTGGCTCGACTGTACTGGAAGACTGCAGATAGGTAACTGATGACCATACTCCAGGGCGGGCTCCATGACGTCATCATTGGCGGGAACAGTAGCTCATGGAGCCCGTGGAGGTAGAGGAGTAAGCACATCTCACTTCTGTCGTATATTTCCGGGGCTCTCCGGAACTCCCCGGTACTCTCCGGAACTCCCCGGTAGCGGCTCTCACAACACTCTACCCCATCTTTGAAAGTCCCTGGCGTATGGTCCTTAAGCCTTACTTAAAAACATGCTCTTAAAACTTAACTTAAAAAAATGCCTATAAATTTAGTTTAGTGTCCGAAATATAATTGATTGAAGAATTACTAAAAGATAATTAAAATAAATGTTCCCTTAATTTGCCTTAATTTAAAAGTATAAAAATGTATATTTATGCAACATACACAAAACATGGACAATTACAGATAATGATTTAAAACTTAGATGACTAGCGGAATTTACAATTTGATGAGTTATGCTGATAAGGTTACAATTAAGATGAGATGGAATTTACAAATTTGATGAATGATGAATGATATAAGCAGAATTTACAAATATTTACAGAAGTATATGGACGGAATTCTTGCCACCTGAATAATTTACAATATGGACATTTATACAACAATACAAAAACAACACAACAGAGACAATCACAATATACGACAATACCTGTGTAGGGGAACTGTCAGCTTGTGACCCTTTTCTCCACTAGTCCAGAGTAGGTCCTAGAGGCTCGATGGCTCCCAGGACAATGAAACGCAAAAGCAACGAAAAAGCTAAGCGAAACGGAAAAGCAACTAAAGATAATAAGCAAATACTCTCCAGAGATCACTGCAGTGTCAAGTGGCATGAATTTTACAAAATATAACATAATTTTAAATATGTTGACAGATTAAAATATCACAGGTATTTTGAGATGTACATGATATATGCAATTGGTGTATCATAATTATATAAATATTTGAATATGTATATGCAATGATACACATGGTGTTTAGAAAATATCACAGAAAGTTTTACAAAATGAATGGTGAATTTGAAACACAAATATATAAATAGATCCCAGAGTTTTTATTACTAAAGGTGGTCAAAACGGTCAAAATGAAATAATGTACGCAGATTTTTGAATAAGGGGATAACCCAAACTAATACAGAAATATGTAAACTCTGTGATCGGTAATTCACGTTAGTTATCTCTGGAAAATATAAAAGCAAAGGAAAATAAAAGGGATAAGGCATGGGGTAGCTACTTGCTACAAAGCAACGCAACACAGCACACTACATTAAACTTACTTTTTTGAAATCCGAGGTCTGAAAAACCAGAAAAATATATGTATTAATAAATTGACTATGCATATCCACTGGAAGAACTTACACCAACAAAACACGCGAAATATTCCGATGAACGCGCAATTCCTCCAATGACGTGAACATACAAGATCCTTGCCACTGAAGCGATTTCGATAATCATAGCAAAATAATCGCGCCGCGTTAACAAAGCTATCGCTCCTATGACGTGAACATACAAGATCCTTGCCATAGAAACGATATATCTCGACAAAGCAAATTTCATATATAACGGATATGAAAATGTATTTATCCAGGTAAAGGTGATTAATAAACCCAATAAGAGTGTCTTTACCAAGGCAAGCTATACATCTTGGCAGCATTCTTATTACACACTCTCACAAGCTCCATTGTCGGTATACCCATAATTTCGGCAGCTTTTACCCCATTTTCATATGCCATCCATGGTCTTTCATGTTTATCCAAATATGGGGAATCCGTCTCTAACAGAAAACGGTCAGGCCTTCCCGCAGACATCAGACAAGCTTGCGTCCTACTATCTGCAACAGATTTCCTGGAAAGGCTAAAGAAACAGTTTGGAAGTAGAGAGCTCCACTGATTGAACTCTTCCACTCCCCCTACAAAACAATGGCGATGTATCCACGCCTCTTGCAGACCTAAATCTAAAATAATTTCTAAGGCCTGCTGAGCAGCTTTAGCTTCCATATCATTGTTTTGACTTCGGATGTGCAGGACAATCACCTTACCCAGTTGTTTTGCCAGTGATAAAGTGAGACGCAGGAACTGGCGTTGGGTTTCGATTTTCTCTGCTCGACAACGATCCTTGTCATGTGACTCGGAACAATTGCAACGAGCAGTATGATCAATACCAACTTCGCCAATACCTATCGCCTCAGGATATTCCTCCAGTTTCCTTTTCAGTTTTTGAAATTCCATCTCGGGTCTATTTTTGGCCAGCACATGGGGGTGAATTCCAAGAGTGAATCTCAGTCTTGGTTCGCCCGCCATCTGCCTACCAATCTTAAACCAACGAGATGGGAAGACAAAATTCTGAATCGCGAAACGCAACGTAGCGGAAAAAGGGATATTCATCGAGCGCTCCAGATCCGACAAAGTAGTGAAATGTTGATGGGAGAATCCATCCAAATGAAAATGTGAATCAATGATTCCCACTGTCATTTTAGGATGTCCATAAGGAAGCGAGGAACCATCCGATCGAATATACTGATGTACCGAGAGAACTGCTAAACGAACTGCTGGACTAAGTCGCGCCAATAATCTGGTAAAAACAGAAAAGTTCGAAAGCACAATAAGTCTACTCGGTGGGATCTCCTTATAACCATCAGCAATAACCGGTTCCAGGCCAGATCTCCGATCAAAATCTCTGAAGAAAAACAATTCATCTTCCGAGAAACGAAAAATGTTCGGGTAGAGGTTGTGCGCTACCACATACCCCAGCAGATCATGGATACTCCCGAGACCCAACTCTCTCGCCATGAATAGAAAAATTCCATTCATGAGGAGAAACCAGGCCTCAAGCAAGTAATCACCGATGATCCGCTGATGCATACGGTGGAAACGCTCAACGTCTCTCGGACACCCTTCGCCACGCTGGCAGTCTACACAGGCTGTCGAAGGATCCATATACCAGGGCATATGGGTCCTCAGAGCATGCCGCCTTAGATTAACAGAATAATCGCCACAGGACGAACAATTTCCCCTGTTAGCTGGCATAGTGGCTATCTACAATAAAAATATAAAAAAATATTTTGAGAACTTTTTAAAATTATGAATGAAATGAGTTTAATGAGAAAATGGATTTTAACTTATATTACTTTTTATTTTTGTTTTCCATGAAAATGATGACTAGGTAAAACATAAAACCATAGTTATGTATATACTTTGTATAAAATGTACAATGCCATAAAATTTAAAAATCTACATGAATGATGATAATAATGAATTATATGAATTTTTATAATATGTCATGAAATGACTAGGTTTTTAAAAATTATAATACTTTTTTATGATGAATGTATATGACAATGAACATTAAATGAAATTGATGCGTGCTAATTAAATTTAGCACTAATCGTTAAAAATGTATATATGAAAATAAATATTACAAATTTACATGATAAAAATTAACTATACAAATTCCCTGATAAAAACATAACACAAATTATAGTGGCGGCGGACATGCTCGCAGTCCGCAAAAATAAAATGTGCCTGTCATTCTGGCGGAACCAACAGAATGACAAATGCGGCAACCAGGATGGATGGTCAAATTGGCCATCCACACTAGCTGCCCCTGCACTTTCTATCCATATACTTTGAGTGCCCCAAAGTATATGCATAGGACTTATTTGAAAGGGGTCAGATGAGCCGTCCCGGCCCCTAGCTAATAAGTCATATATAAAATAATGGAACATTAATTACAAGGGTAAAAAATGCTTGTCTGGTAAATCCAGTGGCAATGATGGCCTTCGCCACTAAAAATACCAGACAAGGGGATAAAAATAAAATAAAATGGAGAGACGGCACGACAGCAGTGTAACCACTACTGCGTAAACCGTCTGGGTGACAAATATGTCTATAGATGGAACCGTCACACCGCCCTGAACATACAAGATCCTTGTTCGGTGTGATCGGCCATCTGCATTAAAATAAGTAGTCTGACGGAAGCTGCCACTCTGTCCTGAACATACAAGATCCTTGTCCAGAGCGACCGCCTCCGCCCTACCGACAATAATATTACAATATGCACCTGCAGGATCCCGAAATAAATGGAACTGCCACGCTGCCCTGAACATACAAGATCCTTGTTCAGCATGACAGGCCATTCAGGTTAAAATACGAAAAGAACGGGGATGGCCACCCTGTCCTGAACATACAAGATCTTTGTCCAGGGTAACTGCCTCCGTCCTGTTAATATTATGCACACTGGCAAGATACCAGCAATTAAGAAAAATCCTGCAGGCGCACACAGCCAATATCATTAGCACTGAAAATAAAAACAAGTTAAAATTTACTCTCTGAACCGCGCTGGTAACTGAATCTTTCTACCAGCGCGGGTCGTACGAGGCTCGGCAGAGGGTTCGTCGTCTCCGCTATCCTGGAGGTCACCCAGATCCTGTGACGTAATGTCAAAGGGAACCTGACTGTTGAATGGAAGATTGTCAAACTGATTGTCATCCTCCAACAATTCCGGATCATCACCCAACATGTAGGGAAGTGTTTCTTCCGGATCGAAAGAATCCGCTACATCCTGGGGATCATCCGGCTGCTGATCTACCATGTCAGGCTCGGGTACTGGGTCCTCCATTTCGTCTATAGGCAGAGAATGAAGCAATGAATGCCTCTTTCTCTGCAACCATAGAGGAAATGTCGAATCCTCACATGGTTTCAGCCGATCATGATGGACCACCTTTGACTTCTTACACCCACCGATTCTGTAAATTGGGGGTCGAGCACTAATGACCAGGAATGGGCCACTCCATGGGGGTCTTAACTTAGAACTGATACCAATCTCTGTAGATGAGTCCCGTAAATAGACTACATCTCCTACATTATAGGATCGTTCAAAAATCCTGAGGTCATAATCTCTCTTTTGGCGCAGTTGGGTTTCTCCAATCTTTTTCCTTGCCAAATTATGGATCTCTGAGAGATTTTGTGCAAGAGTTCCGACCCAGTTTGGCGGGTTTTGAGGACTCTGCTCAGACAATCCTAGGATAAGGTCGATGGGTTGAATCACTTCTCGACCAAGCATGAGCTGGTTCGCTGAAAAACCTGTAGTTTTGTTTTTCATCGAATGTAGTGCCATAGAGATAAGGGGAAGGTGCTCGTCCCAATCTTTCTTACCTCGGGAGACGTAAGAACGGACCATTTGCAAGATGGTTCGATTAAAAACCTCACACTGGCCATTTCCGGCAGGATGGTAGGGAGTAGTCCTAGTCTTGGTTATCTCCATTAATTTGCAGAAAGCCAAGAAAAGGTCAGATGTGAAATTTTTACCCTGGTCCGTGTGAACTTCCAGCGGACAGCCAAAAGTCACAACAAAGTGTTTAAGAAATGCCTTGGCTGTCAGCTCTGCGTTTTGTGCAGGTAATGCTGCCAGCTCAACCCATTTCGTAAACTGATCCACCATGACAAGGACATATGATGACCCAGACCTACTTCGAGGATTGATCGGGCCAAGAATGTCCAGATGAACCCTCTCCATAGGAAAACCGGCATGATATGTGCCTAGAGCACTTCTAGGAGTTCTATTGCTTTTCTTAACCTGATTGCAAGTAGAACACTGCTTTACATATAAGTTGCTATCTCTAGACATACCATACCAATAAAACCGTTGCTTAAGTCTGTCAAGTGTTTTAGCATTTCCAAGGTGTCCGGCTTCCTTGGCATCATGGCAGTGATACAGAACTCTCAGTCGTAGTTCTGTAGGTACTACTAAGCATTGACAACGATTATCATGGTCTGCCCAAACATAGAACAAGACACCATCTTTAAGAACAAGATGGTCTCTAGCGAGCCAAAGAGCTCGAGTATCCGGACTACTCAATTGCAGTTGCCTAGTGGAAGGTTCATAGGAGTGCTCTAGCCAATGCATGATCGTACCGATATTTTCATCATTTGTCTGGGCCTGTCTTAGTTGAAGGGATGACAAACTTTCTACCCAGTTTGATGACTGATGGGATTCATGGCTAGTTTGTTCTGGAACCCCAAGATCTACCCTACGGACACAAAGGGGAACCACATCATCAACATCTTCATCAAACCTAGCCCACTGCCTATGTGCCCGCCTACAATATGGACAACCACCACACGGAAGATTTTCCAACTTACTACCTGCTGTATAACAGTCACACTTCTTAAGGAGGTCTCTAATGCGACTGAGGGAATCAGCATTTTGGTGTTCTGCGCCCTTCCTGTGCAGGATCTTAAAGTCATATTGGGAAAGTTCTTCCAGCCAGCGGGCCAGCTGACCTTCTATTTGCTTAAATCTGGTCAACCAAACAAGGGAATTGTGATCAGTTCTGATCAGGAAGTGGCGTCCCAGCAAATAATGCCGGAACTGGCAACAGAATTTAACAACAGCCAAAAGTTCCTTCCGTGTGGTGCAGTAGTTTTGATGCTGCTTAATTAAGACATGGCTGGCATAGCAGATGGGCTTAATTACACCATTTTGGACTTGGAAAAGCTCGGCACCAATCTGAGTTCCAGATGCATCGCAATCCAGAATAAATAGTCCGTCAGGTGACGGATGGGCAAGCATGGGGGCTGAAATGGCAATAGTTTTTAGTTTTTCAAAACAAGATTGATGTTGCCGAGTCCAGAAAAAATCCTTGGCATGAGCTAGTGTATATAGGTCAGCAGAGACCTTAGCAAAGCCAGGCATGTGGTTACGGTGGTAATTCATGAACCCCAGGAAAGACATAAGTTCCTTAGCATTTTGGGGGACAGGCCATTCCTTGACGGCCTCAAGCTTATCTGGAGCTATGGAGGTACCGGAACCGCTAACCAATTTTCCCAAAAATTCCACTTCTGTGGAGCGGAGCAGGCAGGTACTGCAATTCGAAATTTGCCAAAACATCTGGAGCAAATGTATTCAGATAATATTTCAAACCTTTCGGAAAAAGAGAAATTGCAATTTAAAGAATTAATTACTGAATATCAAGACGTATTTTCAAAAGATGATTTCGATTTAGGGTGTCTTTCTTCTGGAGTGGAGCACAAAATTCAAACTCATGATGAAATCCCTGTAGCAGAAAAATTCAGAAGAACTCCACTCCATTTTCAGAAACAAGAAAAAGAATACATTGAAAAATTATCTAAACAGGGTGTAATTGAACCTTCAGTTTCCGAATGGTCTGCTCCACCTGTGTTAGTTAGGAAAAAAACAGGTGAACTACGTTACTGTATCGATTATCGGTCTTTGAATGCGAAGACATACAAGGATAGTTATAGTTTACCACTTATTGAAGACTGTTTGGATTCATTATATGGCAAGAAACTGTTCTGTATCCTTGACCTCTGTTCAGGATATTACCAAATCCCGTTGGAAAAGGAATCCAGGAAAAAGACATCATTTAATACCAGATTTGGCAGTTTTCAATGGACGAGGTTACCCATGGGTCTTTGTACCGCTGGGGCCACGTTCCAAAGGGCCATGTCATTGGTTTTGAGAGGGTTGCAATGGGAAGAAGTCATTGTTTACCTTGATGATGTCATTGTCCTGGGTACCGATTTCAATAATACATTGTCAGCCCTGAGGAAGGTCCTGAACCGGTTCCGCACGCACAACTTGAAACTAAAGCCCCAAAAATTCCACTTCTTCCTTAAAGAAATGGCACTTTCGGGGCTTTAGTTTCAAGTTGTGCGTGCGGAACCGGTTCAGGACCTTCCTCAGGGCTGACAATGTATTATTGAAATCGGTACCCAGGACAATGACATCATCAAGGTAAACAATGACTTCTTCCCATTGCAACCCTCTCAAAACCAATGACATGGCCCTTTGGAACGTGGCCCCAGCGGTACAAAGACCCATGGGTAACCTCGTCCATTGAAAACTGCCAAATCTGGTATTAAATGATGTCTTTTTCCTGGATTCCTTTTCCAACGGGATTTGGTAATATCCTGAACAGAGGTCAAGGATACAGAACAGTTTCTTGCCATATAATGAATCCAAACAGTCTTCAATAAGTGGTAAACTATAACTATCCTTGTATGTCTTCGCATTCAAAGACCGATAATCGATACAGTAACGTAGTTCACCTGTTTTTTTCCTAACTAACACAGGTGGAGCAGACCATTCGGAAACTGAAGGTTCAATTACACCCTGTTTAGATAATTTTTCAATGTATTCTTTTTCTTGTTTCTGAAAATGGAGTGGAGTTCTTCTGAATTTTTCTGCTACAGGGATTTCATCATGAGTTTGAATTTTGTGCTCCACTCCAGAAGAAAGACACCCTAAATCGAAATCATCTTTTGAAAATACGTCTTGATATTCGGTAATTAATTCTTTAAATTGCAATTTCTCTTTTTCCGAAAGGTTTGAAATATTATCTGAATACATTTGCTCCAGATGTTTTGGCAAATTTCGAATTGCAGTACCTGCCTGCTCCGCTCCACTTTGTGTTGTTTTGCTGATATCAAAATGCTCAGCATTGTTAGGGACAAGTTCAGCTGACTCTGCATGTCCAATTGACTTCCCTTTCTTAAAAGTAACATAACTGTCTGAATCATTCACAACTTTTAATATGACTGAAATACCGTTGCCATAGACGTTAGACACCAAAGCCTTCTTATTGGAAGCCCCAGATACTATGTAGCTTCCATCAATCGGGCTATCTAATTTTGCTTGAACAAATCCAACAGACTGCGGCTGTATGACAGTTCGCCGTACAATGGACACATTTGATGCTTGCAAACCAGGGTGCTTATTGACCCTGATCGGCATAACATCATCCTCAACTGTCAAAGTGTTTCGACCTAGATCTAAAACAGACCCGGTGGCTATCATGAAGTCTAGCCCAAGCAAACAATTGTCCTTGATAGGGGCTACGCAAACAGTATGTAAAAATGTCTGTGTACCCACAGAGATAGGGACATTGTGCACGAGTCTGCCATGCACAGGGTCTGATCCTATCCCTGAAAGTACACAAACGGGGCCAATATTTTTGGGGTCAAGCTTAGACCCTATGAGGTCTTCCCTAACTAGGGTTACCATTGCGGCACTGTCAACTACCGCATCTGTTGGATGCCCACCAATTAAAATATCGACCAAAACAGTCAGATCCCGATGACTAGGTAACGTAACTTCCATTACGTCACAGTGGCGACCTGGGTTAGGCAGGACTAGGAGTTTGTCGCTGGAACACCTAGCCCCTCGGAGTTTAAATCCTTGGGTACTTTGCGTTCCTGTGACGAACCACTAGCCCTCTCCTCAAACCTCTGAGGCCTATGCCCAGAGCCATACCGATAGGTTGAAGACCTATCACCTCTATTATAGTGGCGATGATCTTCACCATATCGACTATGACCTGGTGGACGGTGTCCCTCTCTATACCTTTCAGGTGTGTGAGAGTACCTTCTAGGTGACGGATACCTCCCGGGGGAACTTTCCCTCGAAGATGGATATCTGTCCCCAGACGGACTCCGGCTACCCCCTGAAGGTGAATGAGAGGGATACCTTCCATCACCGCGTGGAGGGCGGCCAGCGAAATGACCTGACGCAGAACGCGAAAAATTACCGGACGGTGAACGGTGATATCTGTGTGGTGAATACCGCGCGTACCGGTCAGGCGACGTATGGGGGTACCGTTCCGGCGAAGAACGTTGAGGCGAACGATACGAACTACGTCGATCTGAATAGTAATTACGGTCACCTCCAGATCGATACCCATGATGAGGCGATTTCGTCCTCACCATGTAAGTCATCTCGCTGACCTTTCTTTCCAAGTCAGAGACCCTTTTCTCCTCTTGTGCAGAAAAGAGTCTCTCTTGAAAAGAGACTTTCGGACCCTCCAGCGCCTTTTTATTTGCCACGATTGTTTTCAATCTCTGGCATGCCTCCTGGATAGTCTTGGGTGTAGAAATAAGGACTAATGAAGCTGATTCCTTATTTCTGCACCCCCTGAGAAAAGCTTCTACGGCCATCTGCTGTAAAACAGTGGTTTCGAAATCCCCGTAGCCGTCTGTGGCTACATTAAGAACTTGCTGCATGAAACTTTCCAAGGTTTCATCAGACTCTTGTTTTAGGGTGTTAAGTTTTTGACGAGCTGCCACCGGCTCATCACTCAGATCGAACCTTAATTTGAGCTGATTCTTTAGCTCTTGAAAAGAATTATTCATTTTGCACTTGAATGCAAATTCAAGTGCCTTTTCTGTGAGGCAACTAAGGAGCCGGTCGAGTTTCTTCGCCTCGGACCAGCCGTGACGAATTGCAATTCTTTCAAATTGCATAATGAAACTCGACCACCGCCCCTTAGTTGGGTCTCCAGAAAACATCTGTAATTTAGGTGGCAACGGGGATAACGATCTGTCACTATCAGTGACCGCGCCTCTCTCCTTATTCCTCCTTTGCCTAGACCTACCCCTGGTATTTGAATTGCCACGGGTAAAATCTAGCCTTTCATCATCCTTGGGTGGAATGTATTCATCGAAGGATGATGAAGGAGGGACGGCAGAACCCTTTGCCGAATAAATGCCGTCGGCAGGCGTAGCCATCTTTAAACGGCTGTAAAGATTGTCCAATGCAGACCGTGGATCACGGTCTTCAGCCATCTCTCCAAGCTGGTCGAGATTACTTTTTTGTTCTGGCTCTTGCCTGCCGACCCCACTTCCAAACCCTCGCTCCCTATCCAGTGAGTGTATGCTGGCCTCTTGCGTGTCCAGCCTATTGTCTACTCTGTCCATAAATTTTTCCACCTTGGCAAGAGTTTCTTCGAAACTGCCTATCCGCTGGTGATGGTCTTTTGCCTCGGCTTCGACCATCTCCAGACGGGGTCCGTAATCGGAAAGACAATTTGATATGGAGTTGAGTTGAAGGCGAACCGCCTCTCCATCCATACCAATCCGTCTTTCCAAACGGTTGAAACCCTGAATTACTTCTTTCAATGCATCGCTCTCACTCACTGGTTTATGTTTGGGTTTGGCAGTGGGTGGCATTTGTATGGATAAAATGCCAGCATCAATTAATCCTTGCCAGTAATCAGCTGGCAAACGGATTTTGGCCAGATCCATGACCGTCAACGGCTCATGTTCGCCGGTCAAGGCTCTGGCACGCAATTCAACAATTCGCTGAATTGATGACTGGCCAATCTTTTCCAACCCAGCCAATTCCTCCTCCGACGCAGTATAAATATTAATCATTGTTGGAAGAGGTACTGGTCTGTTTGGAAACTAACAATTCAAAGTCATATGAAAATTATAGGGAAAAAGTGAACAACAAAATACTGTTGGACTTATTCTTATCTTCAATATAACTGGGAAAATGGGATAGAAATGAAAACAAACAATTTTTCACAATTTAATCCAAATGCATGAGCTGCACGAGAAAAAAAAAATCCACACTGAAATGATGAAATATTAATTTTCACGCCGGGGGAGCCTAAAATAGCCAGTATTGGATCTGAAGTTGACAGAATACACAAAATGTGACTAAAAAAATAGTATTTACCTTCACTAAATTGAGAAAAAACCAAAAATAAATCAAAATTTCCTCTGAATTTCAGCTGCTTTATGTTTCCGGTGTCACGCTTGAAATGACTCTCAAACCAAAAGAAAAAAAATATCTAAAATTTCCAATAATTCTCTTAAATCAAAATTCGTACACTAAATAAAAATATGCCAAAAGATTATTTCCCAAAAAAAACTGCTAGAAACGATAAATATGCCGAAAAAAAAATATGGAAAACAAAGAAAAAAAAATGTAAATTAAATCACCTACCTCAAATCCAAAAAATCCGGCTCAGAATGCCAAACTCCCCAGGAATGAATATAACACACGAAAATTTAAAATGGCAAACCCGCGTGCCAATTTTTCACTCGCAGCGCCATTGTTGCGAATGGGCGAGTGCAGGTGATAGATGAGTCACTTACCTAAATCTTCGAAGCAGGAGACTGGCTCGACTGTACTGGAAGACTGCAGATAGGTAACTGATGACCATACTCCAGGGCGGGCTCCATGACGTCATCATTGGCGGGAACAGTAGCTCATGGAGCCCGTGGAGGTAGAGGAGTGAGCACATCTCACTTCTGTCGTATATTTCCGGGGCTCTCCGGAACTCCCCAGTACTCTCCGGAACTCCCCGGTAGCGGCTCTCACAACACTCCTAATACGTGTGGAAACTCGTTACCAAATCCTCACATCTGTGTAAAAATTGGTATCAAATCATCTAGTCTGAGGGCTGGCCAGCTGAATTTGATTTTTTTTCAATTGGTCTGGTAGAAAAATTTCGTTTGTACCAGGTGATAGTATAACTATATAGAAGTCAAATGAGGGTGGATGCCAAAAACAAAAGTGGTGCAGATTTTTTTCAGGCGACATTGTGTTACCCCGCCCACTGAAAATATATTGTAATATAAATGTGTGAACATTCAGCACATTTTCAATATGTATAAATGTATATTGACTTCTTATTGATTTATATGAAAGTTAAACATAAATTAATGATAGAATTCAGTCAAAAAGTAGTCAAACATGTTTTGGTGCATTGGTGTTACCCCACCCATCCATTATCATATACGAGGGTTGTCCCAGAAAGTCGTAGACTTTTCAAATAGCAAGAAAAGTTGACGCATGAGCATGTTTATATTTTGTAGAAATATTGAACTATCTATTTTTAACAAATTTTAGTGTATTAATGACAACCAAAATCAAAAGGAATCATTTTTATGGTCATTCTATCTCGGTAAGCTACGCATCACCGGCGCACGCAAAAAGTGAAAGAAATAAAATAGTATATCTAATATTTGATAAGTGGTTGAATTGAAACTGGAAATGATACCCGTTAATCATTCATACTGGAGGAAACGTTATTAAATTGCGCGTATTGTCACAAAATTTAAAAGCGATTGCACAGTTTACGAACTGACAGCATACGATCAAAACAAGTAGGGGTGAGCTCGATCGGTGAAATAATGGCGACGTCTTACGTAAGGGCGGAGCAGCGGACAGTAATAGAGTTTTGTTATGACTCCGGAATGACACCACTCGATACTTTAAGCAAAGTGAAACAAGACGAATACCATCTGAAAGTATCACAGGCTTTAGTATACAAATTATTTTCGAGATTTCGCGAGGAGAAACCTGCAGACGAGCGTATGGGAAAATCGCCACTTAGAAATACTGGCGAAGGCACGGCAGTCGAATCAGTCGTCAGCAAAGACAGAAGACAAAATGTGCGCTACCTAGCTGAAAGGACAGGTTGAGGTAACCCTACGGTGCATATTATATTAAAATCAGACTTATAAAATGGCACAGACATCTGCAAGATGCATTACACTTTTATTTTTGGAAGATGAATGCGCACATGACCATGCTAGTTATAATTGTAAACTTTCCGACGTCCTTAGTATTTCAAATGGCGTGCGCCGGTGGACCAGACCTATAGCTGGTAAAATGAGTGCACGAACTACATTATCAAATATTTTTCCTCCAAATTTTGCATGATAATGCAGAAATAATGGAAGAATTCACAAGTAAAATTCGATTGCAATACACCGTATAGTTTTCTTGTATCATTAAAAATCTACGACTTTCTGGGACAACCCTCGTAGTTTTTTCTTTGTTTTGTAATATGGACAAATTGATACCATTTTAGACTTTTGTGTTTCAGCTACATGGATTAAGATAGAAAATGATTACTATCAGGTGCAAGAAATAACTGCATTGTATATCGCTTTGATCTTGTTTATCCAATACCCCACCCATTATGAGATGCGGCTTCCTCTATACGAATATATTTTCATTATACATTGTTTGTTTCATGATTGAAAGCATTATAAGTCCCAGATTACTCTAGCTGGAAAATAAGGTCTAGAGGTGACACTCTCTGCTATAGTTGGTTAAATTTACATTTGAACAAGCTTTAATTGTCCATCTCCTGTTTTGTATTGGGCTGATAGTATAATAAAGCATTTTATGTAGTTGCCAGTTGTGCTTTTTGGACAAAGAAATGAAAACTCCTTTACACGTGATTATAGATGAATTAAACATCTACCACATCAGTCTATATAAACATACCAATTATCAAACATAAGCATGTCACAAACCAATTACTTGGTCTATCTGACTGAGAAAAAAATACATGGAATCACCATATAAGTAAGAAATTTGAAGAGCATACACTTAATAGTATTGGTCCTTAGATTGGCTGTATAGACTCCCATGCCAAGGGCAACTTTGTGCAATATAGTTTTTCTTAAAAAACCCTCCTATTTACAGAGCTAAACATGACAGACATTAGCTCTCTTGCAGTTGCAGTTATCACGAGTAACATTTGGGTAACGTATGCTACAATTTAAATGGTTTAAAATGATACCATTGAATAGAGTAGAGTATTCTTATCCACATTTTAATGGTCATTTATTTACTTGTTCTCATGCAAAGTTTGAAAATGTGTATTGGCTTCTCATCTGTATGTTACATATGGATTTATGCTGTAATAAACGTTACCTTCGAGTGTCATGAGATATTTCATATGCAATACAAATTGATTATTATGCCATAAATTTAGCTTAGCCAGGTGAAAGTGGCTCAGAAAATGAAAATGTGATTTTATAAATTACCATGAATTCTTGCAAGTTCGCAGGTAACCCATATGGGTTGCTCTTTTTTCAAATAGAAATGAGATATTTCTACCTCAACCAATTATTAATTACACCATCGATCTAATCAAACTGGTAATAGTAGCTAAGCCAAAGACAAGTGTAAGTAATAAGGTTCCCCTCAAATAATTATAACAAATTTGATTAATAATGGAATCATGAAATAATTATAACCACCTAATATGGATAATAGATCGTTCTTATTTACCATCATATATTGCTATTGGTTTAACTTTAATAAGTCGATGCTTTTGATAAAGTGCAGAAGAAAGTTTCACACATTTCACATCCTCCTGATAATGGCAGCAGATGGGCGTTTTAACATTTCTCTGCGATTTTAGAAGCACATACGTTCACAACAAATATCTTACACGTTTATATCCTCTACAAATAACCATTTTAAATGTTTCATTGTTCAAGATTATACTATTTGGCCCTGTTCATAGTTTTCAGTCATGCTGAGACGGTTTTCTTGGTTAAACCAGTATAAAAATAGAATAAACATATTCACAATGTACATTAGGGTATGGATTAATTGGAATATGTAAGGTATAGTTTTAGTAAATAGCCTTAGTCTACCCTAGTTACATCAATTTTGACGGTTGTGCTATCATTTTTCAAATAGCTGGACCAAACTCAACCATATTTGAAGAGTGAATTGCTTATATTAGTGAGAATTGCAAACGCCCATTTATTTGCCACATCCAACCCCATTATAGGCCCTAAGAGATGGTTAAAAGTTTCAAAAATGTGGTGATATACGATGGTGTAAATGTATTTACAATTCTAGTTCCGTAAAGGTCTCTACAAAAGACGTACATATAGTGGTTAGAGCGTTTCAAAAGTTGACAGGACTGTTAATTGATCATTGAACTTTATTTAAATTTATCGAAATCAGCTGCGATGGGAATTACTAACCTTAATTCCATACAATAGTCATTTACGTTTGTGTGTTATGCATGTTACATTTTTCACATTCAAGATATTTAATACCATTTATACAGAGTTGAAACCATGCTTTAAAATGATTATTAAGGTGTTTTATAAGGTAGTTATCTAACTTATGCTTTGTGATTTTCTAATATATCTTCATTTTAGATTTGCAGGATGCATTATAGTTTTGTGTTAACAACTAAAATATCTCAATCAAAAGTTTGATAAAGCAACAATTTGATAACGCGAATTGGATTTAACTTATCTGTTTATAATGTTTGATTACGTTTGTTAGCTAACAAAGATTTTAGAAATGATCAAGATTGACTAAGAACCCTATACTTGAAACAAATGCCACAAAATTAAATATCTGTTAGCATTATGTATGTCACTAAAATATTTGCGAGTAAAATATTTGTAATCTTGTTACATTTTACAGTAGACCTTCATGTTTTAGTATGCTAAAGTGGCCCTTGTGATTTGAAGTTATTGCTTTGTGCTTTCAGGTTAAGTGTTATATAGATTAGAAAAAAAATATCATTCTTGCAGTAAGTCGAAGTCAAATCAATTTTCCTTTATAGGTAAATACAAAGTATGGACCCATTTGAAATCGATAACGCATACAGAATCCAGAGGGACTATTATAGACTAAGATCCCATTTTGCTGGGTTTCGTTTAAACAGGTAACGTACATAACACAATGAAGGGTCCAAATAAACTTCCATTAGAGGACACTGCAATATGTGTGATTCTCAAGTATACCAACTAAACCTTATTTCAAAATCAGTGAGATAGATGTATGAAGAAGTATACCTATGTTAATCAATTATGAAAATAAAACAACTACTAAGTAAAATGGATGGGGTATCTTATATGTAACCTTCCCATGTATAGAAAGTATGGCAAGTTTTATATAGCCATTCGAAAAAACAGGGTCTTATACTCTCTGTATTAATTTTTATGGCCAAGAAATACAATATATGCAATTAAAACTTAGTAATTATATAAGAACATGCATTTTCACAACACTTCCAATAATAGCACAATTGATATGAACAGTACCATGAAATACGCCGTCATTTTTACACCAAGTCATCCAAAATTGAGAACAAAACATTTTTTCCTAGCTTATGGGATACTAAAATATTAGTTTAAACCACCAAACTGGCTAAAGCAGGGGATGTGGCAGATTTCAACTGAACTAAGACTTAGACATCATTGAAAATAAGTTTAATTAAAAATAATAGCACAATTTTGGGTAGGTGCATTTATTATGTTGTAGAAAAAAACTGCACTACTAAAAGTGACTCTTACATGTTACCCTAATCGACTGTACCATTGGAATTTTTCTACCAGATGGATTGAAAAAATCTTAAATAGGGCTCTTTTTTTAAACTGGGCCTTTAACCTAATCACATATGAAAAAATGATATGAATCTCAGACGTATTAAGAACTGGTACCAAATCCTCACACATGTGAAAAACTGGAACCAAATTACCACAGATGGGAAGAAGTGGTACTTAATTGTCATAGATGTTAGTGACAATACTGTGAAAAATTCGAAGCGAATGCAAAATGCAGCCGATTGTGGGAGGGGGCGATATTTTATTAGTGTAAGGAATAAGCATGTAAGCTATATGAAATTTGACCTTTGTACGTACTTTCACAACGTGAGAGGTATTAATACAAAATATGTGACGTATTGGTACCTTTTTGTTAACGTAATGTGAGGAATTGGTACCAATTATTCACAGTGTGAAATTTACGAAGTGTGAAAATTGCGGTTCAACAGTATAAAGGCCATTATATCGGTATTTCTCTAGAATGCTTTCAAAAGTCAACGCGCGAAGTCCAGATGTTCAGATTGGCTAGTTGATGATACGATGGTATGTTTAGGACATTCATTTAAAAATAGATATTCCGTGTGCACAATTTAATAACCTGTGCAGACGAAATAATAATCGGTGCAAACGGAATAATCATCCATGCAAACGGAATAATTATCCATGCAAACGGAATAATAGTTCGTGCTAACGGAATAATATTCCATGCAAACTGAATAATAATCTATTCAAACGAAATAATATTTCGTGCAAACGGAATAATAATCCATGCAAACGGAATAATAATTCGTTCAAACGGAATAATAACCCATTCTAATGGAATAATAATTCGTGCAAACGGATTAATAATGCGTGCAAACGGAATAATAATCCATGCTAACAGAATAATAATTCGTGCAAACGGAATATTATTCCGTGTACTCAAAATAAGATTCCGAGCTCACTGAATAATAATTTGTGCGCACGAATTAATAAATTATTAAAACGAAATAGAAATCGAAGAGCTCGATTTAATAATCTATGAGCTCGAAATAATAATCCGTGAATAAGGGTTTTTATTCTATGTGCACAAATAGAACAAAAGTTTTGCAAGTTGGATTTTAAATCTGTTATAGCTCATCTGAGCATAGTGCTCAAAGTGAGCTACTGGGATCAGTCAATGTCTGTAGTTCATCGAGTGTGTCGTCAACAGCTTGAAGTTACAACTCCTCAGTATACCACTGGGCTAATTTTCACAGGAATATTCCCTCCACAAAAGTAAACTTAATCCGTTAACATTTATAGGAAACTTTTAACATACCCCCTGGGACCAATCATCAAAATTAAATAAAATTTGGCAGGGATATTTCATCGATGACCCACTACAAAACAAATAAAACAAACTTGGTCTTTCTGGTGTCTTGTGGTGGTTGAGCTGCTCTTCCTCGCGGTGCCACGGGGTTGTCTGCGGTTTGTGATTGTGGTATTTCCTGATCATATTCAATAACTATTTTTGGTCCCTCAAAAACATGGCAGCCAGGGGGCGTGACCTTTGGTAGATAAGGAAACTGTTGGAATCTTCTCTAAAACCGCTCATCATTTGACAGAAATGGTGACAACCTTCCACAATAAAGGCTATAACAAATTTGATCCGTTGTAAAACATGGCAACTTTTGCACCAGTATATAAGAGATGTTAAGCCTTTGTATACCAGAAACCCCTAATTGGGTACTTTATCGAACAGGAAAGACCCAGATGAAATGTAACACGATGTGTCATTTCATCCGGGTCTGCACGGTTTGTTATGACAAAATCCATATTCAGAGAAAGAAAAGAAAATATTTCGGACAAATTATAAAATACACTGCAAAATTAAGTGTGACCTTACACCAATTTGGTGGTAGCTTAATGGCCACCGATATTGGTGTTACCCTTCAACGGCTTTAAATATATGATCTGTTCGATTGTATTGATCCGAGAATAACTACAACAATAACAGGTAGAAATGTTGGACTTAAGTTATTGTAATAGGAAATTAAGTGTAAGTTTACATCAAAAGGGATTGCAACTCAGCTGCCACCTCTTTTGATATTAACTAGTAAGTATTTGTATAGTGTGTGACCTTATAATTTGCATATACACAATGAACTATCTACATGTATTTCAGTGGTGTAAAAAGAGTTAAACATCTTCTCCTCTGAAACCGTTGGTCTGAAGTGAACACAATTTAGCACAAAATAGCTAAAATGTTTTTCCTAATGTAAATATGGATATGACTACCAGTGGGGCGTTGCTTATTCCGGCTAAGGAAACTTGAAAACATATCCTCTGAAATGGTTGATTACCTGGGTCAAGGGCGCACTTAAAACTCAAATATGAATGCTTACAATTCAGAGCGGATCAAAATTACAGAAAAACCGAACACTCCTCTCGAACGATACACACCAACAGCAAGTGAAAAAGAGCTCCTAGCAGCCGAAATTGACAGTGGCCGATCCGCGATATTAATACCTAAGCTCAAAGCCTAAACATTAAACTGGGCAATGCCATGCAGCATCGTGTATCGATTCCTGATCTTTATATTCTTCCTTACTTTGTCCAACTGGACTCCTACAGGCCGTCATATAACTATTATCAATCAAATTATTGATTAAAATTCCAAAACGTTTGGTAGAAATTGTTTTTGGTGGCCTATAAACGAATGTGACCTGTTAAAATACGTGTATGTCAACAGAGGGCTTTGCCAGTTTCCAACAGATACATATACAAGAAGACATAAACTCAGGTGAGCGATGCATGGCCATTTGGCTCGTTTGTTATTATGTCAAAAGAATACAACATTCAATTGACGTAGATTGTTCAATTGTGCGCTCAAATAATTATATCGTGAAAACGGATTATTATCTCGTGCATACGGTTTACTATATCGAGCGCATGGATTCTTATTCCGTTTGCACGAATTATTAAATTGAGTGCTCAGTTTATTATTTCGTGCGCACGGAATATTATATCGTGCAAACGGATTATTATTTCGTGATAACGGATTATTATATCGTGCGCACGGATTATTATATCGGGCGCACGAACTAATAAATCGTTTTCTTGGATTGTCAACTCGTGCATACGAACTGGTATATAGTACACGCAGATTCATAATCCATGCCATCACATTATCATATCATTTGCAGGGATAAAGATTTCGTGCGCACGCTTTATTAAATCGTTTGTTTGGAATATCAAATTGTGTGCACAGATTAGTAGATCACGCGAACGGTTTAATAAATCGTTAGCATGAAGTGCTATTTCGTATGCACAGAGTATCATTCCGTTTGAACAGCTTATTTAATCGTGCCCACGGAATATATTTTCTAAAATGAAAATAATGAATGTCCTAAAGGTACCACCGCATGATGATAAATTTATACTCCACCTTTGCAAAACAGTATGCATATTTTGGGGATCTAAAGGGGAAAGTAAAGAATGTTTTACTTGCTATGGTCACGTAATTGAGTCTTGAACATCTTCTGTAAAATACATTAATGAGCTACGACATGCGATTTCCAACAATGTGGCATTTTGACAAGTATAGACACAGACGAGTATGTACAGCTTTTTTAAGCTTAGAAACTCCAAATGATGTTCAATCAGTTGCGTTTCACTCATAGAATATGCAAGTGACTTGCAAAGGCTTAGTCAGACTGCGAGTATGCGCAGGCTGATCTGAGGCTTTGCTGGTCGCACATACCACATTGTTGGAAGTCTAATGTCACGGCTCATCTTTAATTGATAATTTTCTGTCTGGAAAAATGATTGTTTATAATATTCTCTCCGAAGTATTGCTCGTATTAGACATTTTTCAGTTGCACCTTACATTACGATTTGTCCATCAACGGAGACTTACTTTGGACTTTATTTAAGAGGGGCGATGTCAGCAGTAACTGGAATCTATCTTTTTCGTCTGCTACTAAATATTATATTTTTTGTCGTGAGACTTTTTTTTACCTTAACAAACAGTGCATTCCCTGATAAAATGCCGCATGGTGGCATTTCACCAGTTTGCAAGTGTAAAAAACATGTACCTGAAAATATATTTCACAATTGAAATGCAGCCGAATACCTTTTTTGAAGCTATTTCTGTTCCATATGCATTCACTTGTTGTAACTTGCGAGTAGGTAAATTCCAAGTTTATGCGTCCAATATGATTATTTTTTGGCGTCAATATTTCATCAAGCTCAGATTAATGGACAGTGGAAACGCATAAGGTGTTCGCAACTTGTGCAAGCCAATATAGCTGGAACACAGTAATTGAAAATCCTTCGAATGCAAAGGAGATATGGAGCGGACATGGAATTCAAGCATGAAATTCCGTATCTTGTTTTGATCTTGTCATTCATGTACCGAACTATTAGGCAATTTGGGCCCCCCCTTGACCCTTAAGAGGACTTGAATTTATGCACTAGTCATTTCTAACCAGAGAACAGCGGGGTCTTTCACTTTTGTTAAACCATGGCAGTTTTCTCCACCATCTGTCATGTTTTACTTTATACTGCCCATTTGCCTTTGTATATCAAATGCCACACATTTTCCCTGCACTAATGGGACAATGCAAAAAGTTAAAATATGGTACATTTGCCCGGCTATACCTTGGCCATGTCAGGGGATTGGGTGCGTGGTTAAAACCGACTGGTATATTATACTTATTGGGAGAGAGCTCACTTGCAGCAGAAAGAAAGCTGAAGCTTGAGATATAAGTATCAGGCGCGTTCCTGGGCATTTTATAGAGTTCCCACTCTGAATAGTCCCCTATATGAAGCCAGGAGTTTGGCTGTTTTGCGGAAATGGTTTTAGAGCATTTCAAAAGGGTTAAAATGAGCTGTGAAGAAAAGCAGCATAAACCCAATAAACTGGATTTTTCTTCCAAAAATCAAATTGAATAGCTAAAACCATATACTTGCATCTTCGTAAGTACGCCCCTGAGTATGTAAAATGCACACGGCACACACGGCGCCGTAATGAAGAGACATCAACACCGACAGTTTTCATTCCGTGGCCTTGACTGGTGTTACACTATTCAATTGGCGTCATCATTAAAATAATTCCAAATCTCAATTACATTTTTCATAAATTTGATGACACCAAATGTTTACCCTGAACCTATCAAGGTGACGAAATGAAAAGTGTCAGCCAATTTTGTCTTGTGATGAATCTTAATTTAATAATATCCCATTTTTAGTGGAAATTATAGCAATTTTCTGATTTATAATAATGTCTCCCTATGATAGTTTATACAGTATATTCTGAAAGGACCTCGGACAGTCTAAATGAAGGACTGCCCATAAAAATGACCGGAGAAAAGTTTCAACAAAAATGAGATTTTTTCTATGAAAAGGATAGTAGGTTCAACCCTCGACTTATCCACAAAAGCCGTTTTCTCATTGGACAAGTACCAATTGAAAAATATGGGTTGAAAATTCCATTTTTCGCTATTCAACATATAGAAAAAAGAAAAAGTTTTACTGAGGTGCTTTCCCCCCCCCCCCCCCCCACCGTGACCAAACTAATCCTTTTGCATACAGTTGTAGTTTTACATTTCACACATCATATAAAAACGGCATGTTTGGTCACGGGGGAAACGCAGTCAAAATGCTCAAAAACACTTTATTTTTAAAACTTATTAGAACTTATTTTGTAAAAAACCTGTAGGTAAATATCAATTGGCAATGGCATATATCAGGGTTTTAGTTATGAGCGCTTGCAAAGAAATTAATTGTCTCATTTCTCAGCCAAAACATTATGTTGTGGGTACTCAAAAGAACCGTCGCAATGAGACGGTTCTTTTAAGCACAAAAATTATAGCTTAAATCTGATGTGTAAGAAAATATTACAAGTTTTTACGCTAAAAACTGTGTTTATCTAGACTATGATTTATCCAGTAGACAGATATGATACACATCAGTGCACAAGTCGAACTGGTTGAACTCGAAACACTACAGGTAATAGTCAAAAGTAACTGACAGCACACTTCTTTAGACGAAACAATGGAATCTTATCAACCCAAATTTTATGCAAACGCATCACTCTCGTCTCAAGTTTTATGCCGCAAACATTATATTAACATGTATTTAGGTGAATACTTGACGAAACTTTGACTTTCTGTGAAATAAAATTTGGTCACAAAAAATATCCCACCCCCTAAATCCTAAAGTCCTGGCATAATTATGCAATAATTTAAATATATTTTTATTTTGTTAGATGCACTAAATGTTAGGGTTTCATTTAAGCACAAAACTATAGTTGTCAGTTATGCATTAGGCTAGCCACAGGCTGTAAATTTGGGCAGATTGAATAGGAAACTGTCCGAGGTCCTTTAAGTACAGAATCACGTGAAGCCTTAACTGGTAGACTAAGTGCTTCTGGTTTAATGCGTCTCAGAAGATTGGCAACGTCTTACATTACCTTCCATCAGATTGTTAGGGCTGCGGATAGAACTTGGTACCCCTGGATTCAAGGTGAGTGACTTCACTACAACATGCCGGCTTCTGCCAGGCTGTTCCCTGGCTTTCCCAGTAGTGAGAGAGGTTGGTTTATGGTTTGTTATGTGTGGGAACACTCAGAGGTTAATCCGGCAGCAGTTTGGTCTAAACGCTCAGAAGAGGAGGCCATAGGCTAAAGTCTCACATGATAGACTTGAAGACCCAGGGATCGAACTTGGCACCCCTGGGTACTAGACGAATCGTTTATCTGTTATACTATGCTGACATTCACATTAGAAACTAATTAGTTGAAAGCCTCGCAACTAATGGTTCTTTGATGTAAAAACACCCAATTTCATGAATCGTAAAATGGTGCTGGAGATCGATAAAAGAAGCTGAGATGTACATATATTAGTTAAAGATTAAAACTGAACTGTTAAAAGTGAAACACTTTTCAATAAATTTAACTGTACTATATCGACACATTTTAAGGTGCATCAAACTGTAGTGGATAACTTTGGCAAGAATAGAAGTATAAAAAAATGAATGGCCTCCCTAGGAGTAGAGCTCTACCGAAGCCTTGATATAATGTAGCTCAATGCAAGGGTAGAGTGTGTGTCTTCTGGCAAACTATTTGCTACCATGCTGCTGCATATACCATATTGTGAAAAGTTGATTGTTGGCCAACGCCCCTACGCTAAGTCTACACAAAGGGTTGGACCCAGGCCTACAAACTAAAATTTTGCTTGATATGTTTCAATATCTATTGCACCTCTGCCTGCATATTAAAATAGGTAAATAATAATTGCAATCTGACTTAGTTATTGCAAAATTATTTCATGATCAAATTCCATAATGGTAAGACCTGATCAGGGGCATTTCCAGCTCATACTCACTTACTATCCAATGATGTAATCATGTTTCAAGGTAACCAGTCTTGTGGTTCATGTAAAGAAGGTATAAAGGGTATTCACTACCTAAAATATAGTGAGTATGATCAGGAAATACCACAATCACAAATAGCAGACAAACCCATGGCACAGCGAGGAAGAGCCACACAACCATCAAGAAACAACAGGAAGATAAACTAAGCAAAGCAACCAGCTTTCTCTTCCCCATCAAGATGATTGCAAAACTAGAATGGACATAAAGTAACGTACAACAAAACATAGAACAATTACAGACTCGCACAATTGGAGTTAAAATAAACAAAAAGTCAACAACAACAGAACAACCGCCTTAGACCAGACAGCAGCCTAAGCCACTGGGGGCCTTAAATGCATTTTACTGGTACCAAATATTCGCCCTATATTCTGCTGTTGTTGAAATATAAGAAATGTCCAGTTCGCATGAAAGCCTTCTACGTATATCAGAATACTCAATATGAATTTCTTTTTCAATCGGACCGAAATTCCAAACTGAGTCCTCTTGCAAGAAAGGTCCAACCAAGCAACCGAATAAGAGTGTGCAAATGAAAGTGATTCTCCTTTATTTCTGCAGTCAGACTCAATAGATTGAATATAATTTTGATTTCTAGTGCAGAAGTGGAATTTGAAATCTTTCTCTCTAACAGAGTCAAACCGTTGCATGAGTTGCAGTCTGTTCTGGATTCATTATGTTTACTGCCACCATAAAATTAGTCCAGAGTGTATTTTAATATAAGCAGCAGATATAAATTGCATGAAACATTTTCACGACTGCAATACATCAGCACTTTAAAAGAAAATATTAGTTTGCTGAAGATGACTTTATTAAAGCACTTCAAATAATGTTCTAGCAAGACATTAACTGAGTCGCAAGTTACAACTAATGAGGTTGTTAAACGTTTCTGAATTACACTGCTGAGATCGCCCCTCTTAAATAACGTAAGTCTAAGGTGTGCTACATCTTACAAATCCTAAGGTCCGCGGTAACTGAAAAATGTCTATTAAGTGTGTGTATCTCCGTAGTAGTGGTTTATCTGCAAGAGCCAGACAAAAATTGTGTTCAGATTTTTTTTTTGTCACTTTGATTATTCTTTTTCTTCTTGGTATTGGTAGGCTGGCCTGTTCAAATGAGTCGCCACATGAGATTTCCAACATTGTGGCATTTTGACAAGTGTAGACTCAGACGAGCTTGTACAGCCTCATTTTAAGCTCAGAAACCCAAATGATGTTCAGACAGTTGCTTAGCACTCATAGAATATGCAAGCGACTTGCAAAAGCTCTGATCAGAATGCGCGTATGCGCTGGCTGATCTGAGGCTTTGCTGGTCGCACATACCACATTGTTGGAAATCTCATGTCTCGGCTAAATTTTTATCGATAATTTTCTGTCTGGAGAAATGATTGTTCATAACAATCTCTCCGAAGTAATTGCTCGTATCTCCGTAGTAGTGGTTTAACTTCAAGGGCCAGTTTAAGAATTGTGTTCAGAATCAATTTTATGTTACTCTGATTATTATTGTTCTTCTTGGTATTGGTATGCTGATCTTATCAAATTAGCCGCGACATGAGATTTCCAACAACTTGGTATTTGACAAGTGTTTACTGAGGCGAGCATGTACAGTCTGCTTTAAAGCTTAGAAACTCCAAATGATTTTCAGCCAGTAGCTTAACACTCATTGAATATTCAAGCGACTTGGAAAAGGCTCTGATCAGACTGCGCGTATGCGCTGGTGGATCTGAGGCTTTGCTGGTCGCACGTACCACATTGTTGGAAATCTCATGTCACGGCTATTTTTTATTGATAATTTTCTGTCTGATTGTTAATAACATTCTCTCCTAAGTAGTTGCTCGTCTTAACTCCGTAGTAGGGGTGTATCTTCAAGAGCCAGACAAAAATTGTGTACAGAAATTTTTTTATGTCACTTTGATTATTCTTTTTCTTCTTGGAATTGGTATGCTGGCCTGACCAAATGAGCTGCGACATGAGATTTCCAACATTGTGGCATTTTGACAGGTGTAGACTCAGACGAGCCTGTGCAGCCTCCTTTTAAGCTTAGAAACTCCAAATGATGTTCATTCAGTAGCTCAACACTCATATAATATGCAAGTGACTTGCAAATGCTTTGATCCGACTGCGAGTATGCGCAGGCTGATCTGAGGCTTTGCTGGTCGCACATACCGCATTGTTGGAAGTCTCATGTCACGGCTCATTTTTATTGATAATTTTCTGTCTCGAAAAATGATTGTTCAAAATATTCTCTCTGAAGTAATTGTTCGTCTTAAGTTTGTGTAACTCCGTAGTAGTGGTTTATCTCCAAGAGCAAGACTAAAATTGTGTTCAGAAATAATTTCATGTCACTTTGATTATTCTTGTTCTTCTAGGTATTGGTATGCTGATCTTATCAAATAACCGCGACATGAAATTTCCAACAACTCGGTATTTGACAAGTGTATACTCAGACGAGCGTGTACAGCCTGCCTTTAAGCTTAGAAACTCCAAATGATTTTCAGCCAGCAGCTTAACACTCATATAAAATTCAAGAGACTAGCAAAGGCTCTGATCAGACTGCGCTGATCTGAGGCTTTGCTGGTCGCACGTACCACATTGTTGGAAATCTCATGTCTTGGCTCATTTTATTTGTCTATGATACTTCTTCACCCACTGTTTTGTGACTGTTATATCTATGTCGGTTCCCTAAAGGTTTTAAATCTAGTCTTCATTTCTGGCACGCACACTAGTTGAAACCCACTGTTGTGTTGGGTAGGCATACATTGTATATGGTATCTGGTGATATTGCATTTAACGGAGCAGCATTCAATGATATACCCATGGGACAAACGACCAGAGTTTAAAATGTGGGAGGAGTTATGAAAATCAGTGTTTGTTTTAGTGGCATCTAATCTGTCAACATTAATCTGATAGCAAGACTCTCAGTTGTTTATTCACCAATCTGTATCCTGCATTGTGACAAAGATTTTTAGAAATATATCAGAAAGCTTGATTTTAACGTTGAGCCAGCAATAACTTTTTCTTAAAATGTTGTCTGCCTTTCTAGTCTGCTGCATACATTCAAATGCAATTCAGACTAGATGGAGAATGTTTTCATGGAAGACAATGTTACGGAGGAGCAGCTTAACTATTGTTTGCAATATAAGCTACATGATAAAATCAACAGGAAGCTGCATAAGAACATCAACAGACTTAAAGGAAGCAGAATTATGGTTCATCAGAAAAAAAGTTAAATTTATGCGAACTGCATAACAGTAATCTTAGCTGTGCATATATGTGGTTTGTAAAACGAATTTGAAAGCTTTAAATCAATTTAGGTGGCAGCTGAACTGCCACCCCTTATGGTATAAACTAACACTTATTTTCACGCAATTGACAATCTAAGTAAAACATTTTTCCCATGATAAGTCCTAAACATTTCTACCTGCAATTAAGTGGCAGCTGAACTGCCGCCATTTGTCATAAACTTTCATTCTAAAACAATATGAGGTAAAATATTCCAGTGGTAAATCCTTTACCTTTTTACCTGTTATTAGGTGGCAGCTGAACTGCCACCCTTTTTGGTATAGCTTTCGTCATATGAGGTAAACATTTTTTAGTGATAAATCCTTAACATTTCTACCTGCTATAAGTTGGCAGCTGAACTGCCACCCCTTTTGCTATAAACTTACACCTCTTTCGTACTCAAACAATATGAGGTCAAGCATTTAACAGTGATAAATCTTAACATTTCTAACTGTTATTAGGTGGCAGTTGAGCTGCCCTCCCTTGTGGTATAAACTTTCGTACTAAAACAATATATGGTAAAACCTTTTCCGGCGATAAATCCTTAACATTTCTACCCGTTATTAGGTGGCAGCTGAACTGCCAAGACTTTTGCTATATATTTACACTTATAATCGTACTAAAACAATATGAGGTAAACATTTTCAGGGGATAAATCCTTAACATTTCTACCTGTCATTAGGTGGCAACTGAACTGCCATCCCTTTTGGTATATTCGCACTAAAAAGCAATATGAGATAAAAAAAAATCCAGTGACTTTCTACGCCAATAGCGCAGTTTTAGAAAGTAGAACTACTTTTATGCGCAGGAGAGTCAGTTCCACCACTGTTTATTAATGTGATAAGTATTATAACTTCCAGTTTCCCAGGGAGAACACTGTATAAAAAATTCATCTTGCAATATAGAAGAACGTTGTCATGAATAAACAATTGTTGCTGAGGAGGTTGATTTAATGTTAAACTGACTTAGTTGAATTTAGTAAGGCATTTGGTGTCTGTCGTATAGGTAGATAAGCTATACCCAGGAGACAAACAACCAGAGTTTAAAATGTAGGGAGTAGCTTCAAAATCAGTGTTTGTTTTAGTGTAACAATTTGTCAATTTGACAGCAAGACTCTCAGTTGTTTATATAACAATCTGTATCCTGCAATGTGACAAACAAAATTACAAATCTACACCAGAAAGCTTGATTAATTTTAAGCCAGCAATAACTTTTTTTCTTAAAATGTTGTCTGCATTTCCAGTCTGCTGCATACATTCAAATGCACTTCAGACTAGATTTTTCCATGGACATTTCTTTTCATGGAAGACAATGTTCGGGGGAGCAGTCTGATCTGTGTCCATATTGTTTGCAATATAAACTACAAACAAACATCAACAGTAAACTAAATAAAAACATAAATAGATTAGGGAAGCAGACGACACGTGGCTAAATAACCGTTCATTAAAAAAATATGCGAACTACATAACAGTAATCTTCATTTCAAGTGTGCAAATGTGTGTTTTGTAAAACAAATTTGTAAGCTTTAAACTAAATTAGGTGGCAGCTGAACTGCCGACCCTTATGGTATAAACTTACACTTATTTTTGTGCAATAAACAATCTGCGGTTAAACATTTTCCAATGATAAGTGTTTAACATTTCTACCTGTAATATAGTGGCAGCTGAACTGCCACCCCTTGTGGTATATACTTACACTTATTTTTGTACAATAAACAATCTGCGGTAAAACATTTTCCAGTGATAAGGCCTAAATATTTCTACCTGTAGTTAGGTGGCAGCTGAACTACCACCTCTTATGTTTAACTTACACTTATTTTTGTGCAATAAACAATCTGCGGTAAACATTTTCCACTGATAAGTCCTTAATATTTTCTACCTGTAGTTAGGTGGCTGCTGAACTGCCACCTCTTATGGTATACACTTACACTTATTTTTGTACAATAAACCATCTGCTGAAAAAACATTTCTCAGTGATAAGTCCTGAATATTTCTACCTTTAGTAAGGTGGCAGCTGAACTGCCACCTCTTATTGTATACACTTACACTTAATTTTGTACAATAAGCAATTTGTGATAAACATTTCCAGTGATATTCCTTAATATTTCTACCTGTAGTTAGGTGCAGCTGAACTGCCACCCCTTATGGTTGAAACTTACACTAATATTTGTCCAATCAAATATAACATGCGGTAATCACTTTCCAGTGATACGTCCTTAATATTTCTACCTGTAGTTAGTGGCTGCTGAACTGCCACCCCTTATGGTATAAACTTACACATATTGTTTGTACAATAATGAATATGCGATAAAACATTTTCCAATGATAGGTCCTTATTATTTTTACCTGTAGTTAGGTGGCAGCTGAACTGCCACCTCTTGTGGTATAAACTTACACTTAAATAGCATAAATTTCAGAATTTGGCGACAGCAAAACTGCAACTGATCCTTGTGTAACATTACAATTGCTTTAAAAGCTATGTTTTATTCTATTTTCAAAATCTAGAATACAGCAACAACAATAACAGTTATAAATGTTAAGGGTTTATCACTGGGATCGTTTGTGTTTTTTTTTATCTCATATTGCCTTAGTACGACAATAAGTGTAAGTTTATACAAAAAGGGATGGCAGTTCAGTTGCCACCTAATAACAGGCTGAAATGTTAAGGATTTATCGCCTGAAAATGTTTACCATTACAGTTAGTTTATACAAAAAGGGATGACAGTTCAGCTGCCGCCTTATAAAAGGTAGAAACTTTTAGGATCGATCGCTGGGAAATGTTTAACTCATATTGTTTTAGTACGATAATAAGTGAAAGTTAATACCAATAAGGATGGCAGTTCAGCTGCTACCTAATAATAGGTAGAAATGTTAAGGATTATCGCCGAAAAATGTTTATCTTCATATTGTTTTAGTACTTATTGTTGTTGCTGTAATCTATATTGTGACAATGGGATAAAACATAGCTTTTAAACCCAATTATTAATATGACAAGAAATATCTTTAAAAAAATATATATATACGACGAAGTGAAAGAAGACATGTTCGATATGAGTAAAATGAGAAATTAAAAAAGAAAAGAAAAAACAAACAAACAATTTGTTGGCTTTTAAGGATCGTTCACGCCGAGATAGCCTACTTCGCTTTGTTTTCAGTCAGTTAAGTTCAGTAATACGTTTGGCTTATTGTCCGCGTAGACTAGGTAATGATTGCCACCATTTTAGAATATTGTGTCACTTTTGGCAATCATGTGGTCTAACTAGCCCTAATTAAATCGAAAGAACCGACAGATACATGTATATTCGGAAGAAATTGAATAGATTTGTATTGTAAAGCCCCGGCGTTGTTGGACACCTAGCCAGGTTCTGAGACGTCCCAATGTCAAAACGTACCGAACTGGTCAATACAAAGCCTTGAAAGCAGGCGACAGTGATTTGAACAACATGAGGACTGTGAAGTCAAGCGACAAGGTCATTCTTACTGCCTGTCTCTCTGATAGCATGTGCAAATGCGTGCGTCTAAAAGGGTGCATGCGCGCGTGGCTGCTTGCCCTTCTGCTACACAGGGGGGCGGGAGGCATACTCTATATTTTATTTATATACTATATAGAGTAACCCCCTCCTGGGGTCTATCTGTCAGTATTTCTGTCTGTCTGTATTTCAGCACTGACATCCCTTGTCCTAGCCTGCCACAAACCTACTTTCTTCTTTGCTTAAAATATGACTTGTTTCGGAAATCAATTTTTACAGTTTTAAATATGATTAGCGTTGGTCAAACTTTTTGTGAATTATTTTACTTGTGTGATTCTAATGGCAAGGGAGGTAGTCCTTAATATAACTTCATTATCTGGCAGATATTCTAATAGGGTGCGGGACAATGGGAATCCAGCGAAAATTCAAGTCAGACCGCAAAAAGATATAATTTCCCTGCGTCCCAAATGCCACATATTTAAAGAGCGTCACGCGTTCTGAGCGTAAATAGATAATAGTACTGTGCTACCTTAATAGTGAGATGGAATATCTTTAAATATCCATACGGAAGATCTTTCACACCATAATATAAGTTTTGAAAAAAAAATCGGAGCAGAATTCTCTCGACATTTCTCGGGATTCTTTCAGCGTCAACGTGAAAATCATTTTTGAAACTAATGAACAAGTGCAAAAAATTAAGCATTTCATACAAAAAACTATTTTTAATAGATCAATTACCATTTCATGACATGTACTTTCTTCCATACAGAGATCAAGTCAGCTTTTTAGGTCAACTTTGATATAAGACTACGTCTACTAGGTATTATAACTTCCAGTTTCCCAGCGAGCACGCTGTATAAACAAGCGTTGACATAAATAAACAGTTGCTGCTGGGGAGGTGGTATAAAAGCTATGTTTTATTCGATTGTCACAATATAGATCACAGCAACATCAATAAAGGTAGAAATGTCAAGGATTGGTCACTGGATTGTTTTTATCTAAGCTTTAGTACGAAAATAAGTGTAAGTTTATACAAAAAGGGATGGCAGTTCAGCTGCTACCTAATAACAGGTATATATTTGTACTTAACAATACGAGGTTAAACATTTTCCATCGATAAATCCTCCACTTTTCTACATATTATTAGGTGGCTGCTGAACTGCCATCCTTATTTGTATAAATTTACCACTATTAACGTACTAAGACAATATGAGTTAAAACATTTTCTGGTGAGTTTTTACCTGTTATTAGGTGGCAGTGAACTGCCATCCCTTTTGGTATAAACTTCCACTTACTTTCATACTAAAACAATACGAGGTAGATATTTTCAGGCGATAAATCCTTATTTCTACCTGTTAATAGGTGGCAGCTGAACAGCCATCCCTTTTGGTATAAACTTCCACTTATTTTCGTATTTGAACAGTACGTGGAAAACATTTTCAGGCAATAAATCCTTAACATATCTACCTATTATTAAGTGGCAGCTGAACAGCCATCCCTTTTGGCATATACGTACACTTACTTTTGTACTTAGGCAATATGAGATGAAAAAATCCAAGTGATAAATCCTTAACATTTCTACCTGTTATTGTTGTTACTGTAATCTAGATTGTGAAAATAGAATATAACACAGCTTTTAAAGTACACAAAGATCAGTTACAGTTCTGCTGTCACCAAATTCTGAAATTTAAACTATCTAAGTGTAAGTTAATACTATATGTGGTGGCAATTTAGCTGACATCTAACTACGGGTATAAAAGTAAAGGACTTATCATTGGAAAATGTGTACCCTATATTGTTCATTGCACAAAAAATAGTGCAAGTTTATACCATAAGGAGTGGCAGTTCAGCTGCCACCTAACTACAGGAAGAAATAGTAAGGACTTATTACTTGATTTTTTTTACCGCAGATTGTTTATTGCACAAAATAAGTGTTAGTTTATACCATAAGGAATGGCAGTTCAGCTGCCACCTAACTACACTGTAGGTAGAAATGTTCAGTACTTATCACTAGAAAAAGTTTTACCGCAGATTGTTTATGCACAAAAATAAGTGTGATTTATAGCATAAAGGGGTACAGTTCAGCTGCCATCATATTTCAGGTAGAAATAATAAGGACTTGTCATTGAAAAATGTTTCATCACAGATTATTTATTGCACAAAAATAAATGTAAGTTTATACCATAAGGGGCGGCAGTTCAGTTGCCACCTAATTACAGGCAGTAATGTTATAGACTTTTCACTGGGAATTGTTTACCGCAGATTGTTTATTGCACAAAAGTAAGTGTAAGTTTATATTATAAGGGGCGGCAGTTCTGCTGCCATCTAATTTGATTTAAGCTTACACATTTGTTTTACAAAACACACATAAATTCAGATGACTGTTATGCAGTTTGCACATTTTTTTTACAAATGAACCATTATTTAGCCACTTATCGTCTGCTTCCCTAGTCCGTTGATGTTCTTATGTAGCTAACTGTTGATCTTCTTGTGGAGCTTAATTTGCAAACAATATGGACCCAGATCAGACTGGTTCCCCGTAACATTGTCTTCCATGAAAAGAAATATCCATGAAAAAACTAGTCCTAAGATCATTCGAATGTATGCAACAGACAAGAAATGTAGACAACATTTTAAGAAAAAAAGCTAAAACAGGCTAAACATTAATCAAGCTTTCTGGTGTAGATTTGTAAAACTGCTTGTCACAATGCATGGTGCAGATTGTTATTTTAACAACTGAGAGTCTTGCTATCAAATTGATGTTGACAGATTTTTTAACACTAAAACAAACATTGATTTTAAAGCTCCTCCCCACATTTTAAACTCTGGTCGTTTGTCTCCTGGGTATATAATTCTGTTTCTCTTGTGCCAAAATCAGGACTTAAAAATTGGACCCTTTGGCAATCGGCGATGTGGCTTTATATAATATCATTTGATTTTACATGTAATGTCATTGCGTTTCTGTGGTATATTGACATGTGCTGTTGTAGCGTGAGCCGGCCGTTAGCGGAAAAGCATGCTCAACCACCAAGCGCGGTTTATTACTTATACACGCCACTTTTACCCGTATCACTAATCTATAAATAAACAGCTTCTGATTTGCTCAGGTGGTTATCCACTGCCGCTGATATAATTACATTTCGCATGGTTTCCTGGACGTGATGTTTGCAAAGTACACGGCATAAGGTAATGTTGATCTTAATATCAAAATCAATCTTAATTTTAAAACTCACTTATCATCTCCAATAGGGAAAGCTCGCCACAATTCGAGAATCGAATCAAGCCTCAGTGTAGGTAATGCGCATTACATGCAGTACGAGAAAAACTTCATTTTGTTAGCTGGAACTCACGCAAGGAAACTTTGTTCTGTGGCATGTGGGTTCAGCCCTATTAAAATCATTATTCTGATAACCAGAAAAGTTTAATCAGCAGAATAAATGAAGTTTATGTATTTTATATAATATATCGCTATATTTTATTAAAAAACATAAACTTCATTTATAACCGTTTGTTTTGCTGCAATCATACATGTTATTGTGTTGGCATGATTTATTAACACATCAGCGTCACGATATGTAACGTCACACGCGGCGTCACGTCTCTAGCCCAGTCAAAATTAGACTATGGCTGTATTACATATGGCTCTGCACGAAAATCATATCTTCAAATGCTTGATCCTATACATAACCAAGGACTTTGATTAGCTTTAGGGGCTTTTAGAACTTCTCCTGTTGCTAGTCTCTATGTGGAAGCAGATGAACCATCACTATACTCACGAAGAGAGAAACTATCTTTGCAATATACTATTAGACTTGCTGATAACCCATCAAATCCTTCTCATGAAGTTACTTTCCCACCAAATTATGTTGATTTATATGAACAAAAACCTAAAGCTATTAAATCATTTGGCATCAGAATTCACCACTCTTAGAATCTGCCAATATCAAACCACAAAATATTGAAAAACATTTTACACCAAATATTCCAGCTTGGTGTATGAAACCACCTGAAATATTTTTTTGATTTACATTTCGGGAAAAAATCTGAATCAAATCCACACATATTAAAAGATGATTTCATAAAAATGCAAAGTCGTTATAAGAATTACCAACAAATTTATACTGATGGGTCAAAGGAAGACTCAAAGGTTGGTTGTGCTGTTACATCAGACAACCATGATAGTAATATGCAACGTATACCTAACTATTCATCAATTTTCACTGCTGAAGCCAAAACAGTCGATCTTGCTTTAGATTTCATTAGCACTTGTGATGCTAACAATCAATTTATTATATTTTCTGACTCGCTTTCTGTATTGAAAGCAATAAACCATACCAGTTCAAAGAATCCACAGATTCAGAAACTTTTAGAAAAATGTCATGAGCGTTTAGCTTATAAAGAAATTGTTCTCTGTTGGATTCCTAGTCATATATGTATCCAAGGGAATGAGATGGTAGATAAGCAAGCAAAAACATCGCTTTTATTAGAGTAAGTAATGGTGCAAAGATCAGGAATCGATACAATCAAGTACCACACCTGACCCAGGATACCAATGGGAAAGTGACAAACTCACAGAAGACACCACAAACGAGAGCCAAGAGGTCAGCCCTTTCCCAGCAGGTGGCCACAAAGCACATATAAACAGACGTGCACAAAACATAGCAAACACAAGACAGAACAAAAACATAAAAGATCCACAAAAGAAGTACCGCCTTGGAACGGTCAGTAAAATATTTTACTGGAGGGCTTACACCGGTTTAACGGCGCCAACCTCACCCTTAATTCAGATGTGGATCAAGACACATAGATATTTGGTTTGCATGAAAGAACCAACTTCTTTTAAAATTTCATTTTCTAAGTTTAAGCCATCTATCAATAAATATATCTTGGAAGAATGGCAAACTTCATGGAATAACAGCATTGGAAATAAACTTCTTGACTTCAAACCAACTATTGGTGAATATCAAACATTAGAAAAGAAGGAGTAGTTTTAGCTCGACTCCGCTTAGGTCATACAAGAGTCACTCATTCATACTTACTACAAGGCGAAGAGTAGCCACAATGTGTTGGTTGCGACGCACCATTCACTGTACGTCACTTCCTTTTGGAATGTGGCGACTTTGCACAAGTAAGAAATAATTGCTTCCATGTTGATAACATGAAAGAATTATTTCAAGATATACATATTGATAGTATTATGAAATGTTTAAGACAAATAAATCTTTTAACAAAATCTAATTGCTATCTTTAAAAACCTGTTTTGTTTTACATTTGTATAAGACCATAATACAGATTATATTATGTTGTATTCTGTTCAGTTAAAGAACATGTACAGTTATCTGAATAGCTCTTTGAAACTGTCAGATATTGTACGTGGTCTCTCCTGTCAACAATCGTATTGCAACTTATTTCTCAGGAGACAAACGACCAGAGTTTCAAATGTGGGAGGAACTTCCAAAATGAGGGTTTGTTTTAGTGGTATTTAATCTGTCAACATCAATTTGATAGCAAGGCTCTCAGCTGTTAATTTAACAATCTGTATTCTGCATTGTGACAAGGATTTTTAACGCTATACCAGAAAGCTTGATCCAGCAATACCTTTTTTTTCGTAAAATGTTGTCTGCATTTCTAGTCTGCTGCATACATTCAGATGCATTTCAGACTAGATTTTTTCATGGAGTTTTTTTTTCATGGAAGACAACATTACAGAGGGGCAGCCTAACCTGGGTCCATATTTTTTGCAATATAAGCTACATAATAATATCATAAGAACATCCACAGACTAGGGAAGCAGAGGAAAAGCAACTGAATAAAGGTACATTAGAAAAAGTTAAGTTATGCGAACTGCATAACTGTAATCTAAATTTTATTCGTGTATATGCAAATGTGTAAGCTTTAAACCGAAGTAGGCGGCTGCTAAACTGCCACCCCTTATTGTATAAACTGACACTATTTTCACGCAATTTACAATCTAAGTAAAACAGTTTCCCGTGATAAGCCCTTAACATTTCTACCTGTAATTAGGTACCTGTGAACTGCCACCCTTTGGTATAAACTTTCCTACTAAAACAATATGGGGTAAATCATTCCAGTGATAAATCCTTAACCTTTTCTACCTGTAATTAGGTGGCAGTTGAACTGCCACCCTTTAGAATAAACCTGCATACTAAAACAATATGAGGTAAAACATTCCAGTAATAAATCCTTATCCTTTTCTACCTGTTACCAGGTGGCAGCTGAACTGCCACCCCTTTTGGTATAACCTTTCGTCGTAAAAATATGAGGTAAACATTTCCTAGTTATAAATCCTTATCATTTCTACCTGCTATAAGTAAGCAGCTGAACTGCCACCCATTTTGGCATAAACTTTCCTATTAAAACAATATGAGGTCAAATATTTTCGATTGATAAATCCTTAACATTTCTACCAAATATTAAGTGGCAGCTGAATAAACAATATGAGGTCAACATTTTCTAGTGATAAATCCTTAATATTTCTACCTGTTATTAGGTGGCAGCTGAACTGCCACTCCTTTTGATATAAACTTACACTTATTTTCGTACAACAACAATATGAGGTGAACATTTTCCAGTGATAAATCCTTAACATTTCTACCTATTATTAGTTGGCAGCTGAACTGCAATCCCTTTTGGTATAAACTTACACTTATTTTGTACTTAAACAATATGAGGTAAACATTTTCAGGGGATAAATCTGTTACATTTCTACCTGTTATTAGGTGGCAGCTGAACTGCCATCCCTTTTGGTATATTCGTACTAATTTAAGTAATATGAGATAAAAAAAAATCCAGTGACTTTCTACGTCAATAGCGCAGTTCCAGAAAGTGGAACTACTTTTATGCGCAGGGGAGTCAGTTCCACCACTGTTTACTAATGTGATAAGTATTATAACTTCCAGTTTCCCAGGGAGCATACTGTATAAACAATTCATCTTGCAATTTTGAAGAGCGTTGACAAATGAACAGTTGCTGCTGGGGAGGTTGGTTTAATGTTAAACTGACTTACTAGAATCTAGTAAGGCATTTGGTGTCTGTCCTGTGGGTATTATTATCAGTAAACAAACTCATCATCATCATTCCTTTTATTTTATCTTACACATTTTTACTCTTTCCATCCACACCATGTTTAGTTTAATACCGTCTGACGCTAATGACCCACAAGGGTTGATGCGTCGTTAAGCACAACCAAACAAACAAACACGCGGCGTCACGTTATCAAATTAGATCTAAGATGTACATCCAAGGTCTGATGCCGTTGCAGTTCCGACTCTTGTCGTCGCATACACGTATCAGCCCATTTACCAGTTTATGTTAAGGAAATTTCTCAAACTTATTATATGTACAATGTATAGACGAATCAATTTCGAATCAAGGGTTTGTTGGGTAGTATTGCAATTTCATTCACTTCTTAAAGGCACATTCTAAAAGCAAACAGTGTAGAACCCGATCAGAAACCGGCTTAATATGGTTAATTAGATATCCTACTACATGTAACCAGGTACATTATGTATGCGTGACGAACAGTCAGACACGCACCCTCAACTTTTTTTTCAAGTTTAGGACATACATGCATAGGCCCTGTCACACTACGACGTATAGCACCAACGTATGCCGACGTATTAAAAAATCAGCAAGTACGTTGGTATACGCTGATTACGTTAGAAATAAGTTTTAAACACGTTACGAATACGCTATAGTACGGTGGTATACGTTGACATACGGCCAAGAGTTCCAACATTTTGTGCATCCATAAAAAATACAGCGTATGTGACGTACTGCTTCTATACATGTAAGTTAGGCATACGCTAGATGTACGCACTAGGTAAGTTATGCATAGGTTAAGGTACGTTAGCACCATCGTATTCGAACCTTTAAGAAATTACAAATGTAAGCAAGTACGTTGGTGTACGCTGAATACGTTAGAGATAAGTTTTAAACACGTTACGAACACGCTACTGTACGTTACCATACGGCGAATAGATCCCAAAATTTTGTATTTGCATAAACAATCTTCAGCGTATGCCTTCGTATTGCGTATACGTTAGGTATAAGTTAGATGTACGCAGCGGGTAAGTTATGCATACGTTAAGGTACGTTAGCACCAACGTATGAGGACGTATGGAAATTCACCAAGTACGTTGATGTACGCTGAATAAGTTAGAGATACGTTTTCAATACGTTACGTATACGAAACAGTACGTTGGAATACGTTGTCATATAACAAAGTGGTCCCAAACTTTTGTACTGTTTTATACGTTTGACATAAGTTAGATGTACGCTACATTTAAGTTATGCATACGTTAATGTACGTAATATGTACAATCCAGCATTCGTTAGACGTTCGTTGTGCATAAGCTTCTCATAAGTCAAGAACGCTAGAGATACGCTGGGCATACGCTTCAATACGTTAATACAAGTATAAGTTATGTTACGTTGGGAATAAGTTATGAATAAATAACTCATAAGTTAGACATACGTTCTATGTTCGTTTCGCGTACGCTTTGCATAAGTTCAGAGAGAGGCTTAGTCTGATTTTTTAATTAGATCTCAGCGTATGCCAGCGTACTAGATATATATTTCATATGTCGACATACGTTGGCTAAAACGTTATAGTGTGACAGAGCCTTAAGGCCCTGTTACACTACGACGTATAGCACCAAGGTATGCCGACGTATGAGAAATTAAGCAAGTACATTGGTGTACGCTGAATACGTTAGACATAAGTTTAAGACACGTTACGAACACGCTATAATACGTTGACATACGACAAAGAGGACCAAAATTTTGTGCTTGGATAAAAATCGTCAGCGTATGTGAATGTTTTGCTTCTATACGTTCGACATAAGTTAGATGTACGCAACAGGTAAGGTACATGTATGCATACGTCAAGGTACGTTAGCATCAACGTATGCGAACATATGAGAAACTCAGCAAGTACGTTGGTGTACGCTGAATACGTTAGACATAAGTTTTAAACACGTTACGAACACGCTACAGTACGCTGGTATACGTTGCCATAAGGCGAAGAGATCCCAAAATGTTGTGCTTGCATAAAAAATCGCCAGCGTATGCCTACGTATTGCTTATACGTTAGGCATAAGTTAGATGTACGCAACAGGTAAGTTATGCATACGTTAAGGTACGTTAGCACCAACGTATGCAGACGTATGCGAAATTCAGCAAGTACGTTGGTGTAGGCTGCATAAGTTAGAGATAAGTTTTCAATACGTTACGAACACGCTACAGTACGATGGAATACGTTGTCATACGGCGAAGAGGTCCCACAATTTTGTACATTCTTTTACGTTAGACATACGTTGGATGTACGCTACATGTAAGTTATGCATACGTTTAAGAACGTTATAGGCACATTTCAGCATACGTTATTCGATCGTTATGCATAAGTTTCCCATAAGTCAAGAGCGCTAGTGATGCGCTGGGCATACGCTGTTACACACTAGTACAAGTATAAGTTATGTTGCGCCAGGAATAAGTTATGAATAAGTTACGCATACGTAAGACACACGTTCTATGTTCGTTTAGCATACGTTTAGCATAATAAGTTCAGAGAGAGGATTTCTCTGATTTTTTAATTCGATTTCAGCGTATGCCAGCGTACTGGATATATTTTTCATACGTCGGCATACGTTGGCTAAAACGTTATAGTGTGACAGGGCCTTAAGGAACCATAAAGACAACGTACCGATTTCGAAAGAAAGGTTTGGAGGAAGCTTGGCGGCCATATCAGTTTAAATAGTGATTTGAGCCGTGACATGTGATTTCCATCAATGTGGTATTTTGACACGTGTAGACTCAGATGAGCGTGTGCAGCCTACTTTTAAACTTACAAATTCCAAATGGTGTTCGGTCAGTTGCCTGAGAATCATAGAATATTCAAGCGGCGGACTAGCAAAGACTCTGATCAGACTGCGCGTAAGCGCAAGCTGATCTGAGGCTTTGCCAGTCGCATACACCACATTGTTGGAAATCTCATGTCACGGCTCATTTATCATATCAATACGAGGGCTGTTCAAATATGAATGCAATTAGCTTCATAGCTTTCGTCACATATATGCTACGACAAAATGGTATACGTTTCTATAAAGGATTAAATGTCACCTTTAAACTGGCACCAGACATAAAGAAAAGTACAGTATGCTTATCGAGTTATAGCCCTTTGAATGAGGGTCACTTTTAGCATACTTACAAACTCAAGGCTTTGAACATACCAGTGACATAGACGAGCGAATAATTCTTCGATAAATCGCTGAAATTTCTTGAAGTATTTAAGGAAGTATCCCCATACACGTACGAGGGGGGTTCAATATGTAATGAAAACCCATTCATAACTCCATCCACACACGCGTTAGGATTTTATGCCTTATGCCAAACGAAAGATCAAAGCATCGCCGTTATAATGGTGCATGAAACATTATTTCAGCTTACCAAATTTAATAAGCTACAGACTTTTTAAAAAGCACACTAATATACACTGCATATATTTTTCTCCGAATTGTAACGACTGATTTTAACAAAGGTAGAAAGGCATGCTGTATTTTCTAAAACAAGCATTTAACATGCATGAATCACATATCCATAGTTTTCTGACTCATTTCCACTTTATCTGCTATAACGATACAAACTTTTGACCGGTACCGATTTCGCGCGCAAACGGTTTTATTGCGTTACCCCCTCTTACGTTGACGTCGTTTAAAGCAATGGACGTAACACTAAAATACGTACCGTTCTTGAAAATCGGAAATGTTGATTTGTACCAGGAAAGGACAATTTTGACTATATCGAAGTTTCAATACACACAGTGCATAGGCAGCAGACCAGTGAAACTGAAACCAATATCTAGGGGTATCTCATCTGAGTGGTATACCATTTTCGTTTCCTATAATTTTATTGTCTGAAATTAGCCAGCCAGATTATGTACACCTAAATACGTGTAAAAATGTCCAAATAATGCAACCGAATGCAATCAACGATGAAACGCGGTATTTCGTCTGATCCATTTCAGTGTAAGCCAGAGATAGCATTCTTTAAAGTGATTTTCTTATTTCAAATGACGTACTTGGGGGTACTTTATGAGTGAGATTAAATATCGAAATTTCTAAATCGGCTGTATTACTTGCTAATAACATCAAAGCGGCCGGAAAGAATGTTACAAATGATTTACGTAGTAATTTTTGCTATTTATTCGTTCTCGCAAAAACGACTCTGTCAATGGAATATCAGAAAATGCAGCATCAAGAAGGATTTTAACGAAAATGGCAGCCTCAGTATTTCATAGAATATGAACCAATATCAAAAAAATTTGCAGGTATAAATCACCAATATATGGATATTTGCCACACGAAGAAACAGACTGAAAACATCCCTCGATCATGTAGTTATCTGCTTTTGTAAACATTGTTTTATTTCATATCGCAGTGTACTTCAGACCCCTATCTTAAAAGTGGCTTGTGTAAATTAGATAAGGAGCTGAACAACTGCAATTTTACATTTATTTAGCCAAGAAACAGACCTTTTAATGAAAGTAATTATGAAGTGTGTAAATATAAAACTTTGGGATTTACTGGGTTGTTTTCATTATATATTGAACGCCCCTCGTATATAATGATTATGTGAAAGTTTCGAAATTTCGACATGTTTTTGTTAAATTAAATTGAATCGCGTCCACTAAAGTCTCCTTATATTTGCAAATAAATGGTAAACAAAACACCACCTTTCAGTTTCAGTTAAACTTTTCTCTAACAAAATGCACGAAGCAACATTTAAACTAGTTTTAACTCAAAGACAATATGTTGATCGCTCATACTGAGTTGTTGTTACAAATCATTGAAGGATAGTGGGTAATTTTTAAACGTTGAAAAGCATTTTTATTAAGTCAAAACTTATACTTTATTTTGTTGCCATAACATTGCAGGTTTAATCTAAATTTGAACGTTAACTTTAAGTTTTACCAAAATAGGCATCATATACAATAGTATTACTCACCTGGTCTTAATGACTAGACAGATTGAACATATCATGATTAATGTAATCACATCATTAAGAAGCAGAAAAATGCTTGATAAATGATACAAAACGTGATAACTCCGTAAATAGAGGACGACTTCCTTATGGCATATTAAGCATGCTTTTAGCAAAACGCAAAGAAAAAACACAGCGATGTTCATTATTGCATCACCAGAAGATAACTCAAAATGACGTTTATCATAATATTAATGACGTCACAAACGTAACTGTTTACTCCAGATTGAAACAGATAGATAGATTATATACTTTTTCCTACAAGCAATTTTGTCAATGTACCTTTAACTTTCATATAAAATTTGGTGCCATTTTGTCTCAAACTTACAAAGATAAGCACGATATATATCCGCACATGTACCAAAACGTGTATAGCAATATGCTTCAGAAAATCTTCAGTATACAGAAATGGCCTTTATATAAGCGTCTGTAACTCGAGAAATATAGTGAGTGCTTCTTTATGTTTGGTGCCATTTTAAAAGCGATAAATAGTTCTTTTCAGAAAGGTATGACGTTTTGTCGTAACATATATGTGAAGTAAGTTATGAAGCTACTTGCATTCATATTTGAACAGCACACGTATACCCTATGACATAAGTATAAACGTATAAAATGACTTTCATTTTTTTTTATACTTTCGCAGGAATAGACGGCTCAGACAATAACAAAAATGAAATAAATACCCTTGCTACAAATTTGGTTTGTAAATTATACAGTCATTTTAATTTATCATTATGGTTATCAAAATGCTATTTGAGGCGATTTGATTTCGCCTTCCATCTCCCTACATTGTATGTGTTAAACTTTCTTGTACCAGAAGTTAGCTGATAAACGCAAATCTACGAAAATCCGCTGACTAACGAAACCAAACAAAAACTATGATTCAGGCGTTCATGCTTAAATGCAAGCTGTCGTTTTTTTAGTATATTTTTAATAGCTACGTTTAAGATTTTCGTTTTTTTTTTTGAAAGAAGCAATTAATGCATTTAAAAAAATTTTCCAGGCGTAGCCAACACGTATATACATACTGTATACGTACGGAAACATGTTGCGAGTTGACGTATCAGTAGGCCTTAGTAATCAAGTACACGTACAACGATTTGATTCTGGCCTCGTCGCGAGAAAAAATGTTAGGGGTTCGCGACCATGCTAGACTCAACCCTCACCTGCCCACGCAGCTACACAGACCATGCGCGGATCCTGATGGGGGACAGGGGGTTCGGACTCCCCCACCCCCCCCCCCCCCAATAAAAAATCCCAAAAATAAAGGGTTTCTAGCAATGCATGTCCGGATCCCCTGAAAAACCACAAAGCGACAAAGCCAGCCATCAATGTTGGGTCATCATCGGCACGCCAGTGAAACGCCATAGCGGGCCAATGATGGCCTGCTTATAGTGGTATTTTGATCCTCCCTCCCCTCATCGACTAAAATAATGTCAAAATTGGACCTCCTCTCAAAGTTGGACCCCCCTCTGACAAAACTTTCTGGATCCGCTAATGCAGACAAGCTAAATATAGAATAGTGAAAACGTGCATGCCGCAAGTTTAACAAATGACAAAGACACTGATCAAACTGGTGGGTCTGTGCCTTTGTTGTTCGCATGCAACAAAGTCAGATTTTCTCTCGTCGAGGCCCATTTGAGGATCAAACCAGCCTGCTGAGATACAGAGACTGTTTTTTTGCATCATTTGAAACATACACGCCTGGATAACTGCTGATGTCGAACTTAGCTTGAAATGCATGTTCTTTAGATTTCATCGATGAGAAATATTTCATTATTGCTGTCAGATTGTCCTTTCAAGCATCTACTTTCATATTTTTATACAAACTCGGTAAAAGAATTATCCATAAATTATTGTCACTGAAAACCTTAGGTTACAAAATGTAAGCATAGCCGAGTGCGATTTGTACATGTACCCATGTGAATTTACAAGTTTATGCATCATAACATCGACTGCAATGGATCGAGGGAATTTTAGCACATTTACGGGCGATTCATTTCGTTTAAACTCACCTGAACCATGCATTCGGAAAGGTCCGGAACAATTTGAGAATCGAATCAAGCCTCGAATGTACGTAAGGCGCATAACGCATACATGTAGTACTATGTACGAAAGCTCCATTTTGTTAGCCGGAACTGGCGTGTAACGTATCTCAAGCTACATACGTAAACTGTTTATTTGCGTTGTGTAATTTTAACTGCATTGTCTAAATCAAAGTCATTTCTATAATCTAGAAACTGTTTCATGATTAATCTCCAAGAAAGTAGTGGGCCACGAGGGATCAAACACACGATCCCTGGATCAGCAATCAAACTCGCTACCGATTGCGCTACAGAGCCAATTCCATTTTGAGGGTCCAATTTTATTAAAATAGGCCCTGTAACCAACTATGGAGCTTTCGAATTCATGTTCTGCCTTATTTGATTGATTTGGAGCCATACTATATCAATTGTTGATTGCTGGGATCGTGGACCCAGTCTATCAGTCAGATGCATATCGGTTAGGCGACATAGTACCGCCAAAGTAATGGCAGACCACATTACTCAAACTGCACATTGTAATACACAGCAATGGTGTTCGAAGAAATACTAACTGCAGTACAAGTTAGTTGTGGCGAGAAGTGACGCAAGCAGGTTTACTACAACCATATATTACTAGCTAGAGCGGTGTCTACGGTCTTGGAGAACATGTTGCCATAATAGAAACATACATGCCCTGTTATCATCTCCATTACTTTCAGACAACTATATAGTGGGAATAGGCTCATTTGTATACTTCCCTATGATGCTCTGATACTGAGATTTTTGACACTCTGAAGAAGAGAATTTTTAATTTGAGGTAGCTTATTGGATTATGCATGTCCATTATCTTAACTCATTAAAATTGTCAATGGCTGTTCCTGGCTGATAAAGCAGGCATACATATATTGTTCGAAAACATCCTAAGTCTTGTCTTCCAGCGGGACATAACCAAGTTTCCTGAAAGCCTCGTGGACATAGGAATCTGAGTTGCTGTAAACTTTCCAACTTAACATTTTACCTTGACTGATATTGACCCAGTAATATCAGCAGCACCTTCTGATAAAACGTATAGATCTTTGCATGACTTGACTGACTTCGACTGATCTAGATCTTGAACTATAACCATCGCGTCCACAACTGTAATCCTGTCTGTTTTGCTTGCTAAGTATATTTCATCCTGACCTTTGACAATAAAGATCATATATTAGGCAAACCGAAACCATTTTTTTTCAGCTACCCACCATAAGCAATTATTGCGTTAAATATGAACACCTTCCATCAAAAATGAAAGAGGAGTTCAAAATACGAGGTGTACGAGATGTTTCAAGTATACTTTAACTTGATCTTTGACTACGAGATAATATCAGCAATCTGAAAACATTCGTTGTCTTCTATACACCATTAGCAATCAGTGTGCTTAATTAAACACCTTCAGGCACAAATCAAGAAGGTAGCCTAAAGGGCAGCTAGATTTCAAATAGCAGAATGACAGAGTGGTTGGAACTTTGGTAGTAGAAGTGAGTGGTTGCGTGATAAGTGATCTCAACTGTGTCCAGGGTTTGATTACTGCTCGACCTGTTCAGCACTTCATTGCACTCAGCCTTTTAACCATCCTTTCATTGCCAATCATGCCTGAAATGCAGTTGAAAATAACATGCAATACCAAGGCATCCATCCATGTCTTTGGTGTCTGAGATACCTGAAAGCCTCGTGGACATAGGAATCTGCGTTACTGTAAATTTTCTAACATAACATTTGATCAAAGCCAAATAGTGCAATGTTTCCCTGTAAAAACAAAAAAAACTCATCAGGAACAATCTAATATATGCTTAAGTTCGATGTGGCTATTTGTCTCCTCATGTTGCTTGTTATTGAACTAAAGTATTGCTTTAAACTTATTTTTCATTTGTACAATTTAATCACAATAAACAACAGCATACAATAATAGCATGTAAGCATAAAACTAATGATTTTGCAGCAATTGCCACATAGTATACATTTATAGGTATCAAATACACGAATAGGTATACATTTCCATGACTATGGGTATGAAAAATCCCAGCTGCACAAATGTACCAATATTAAAGCCAAGATACCCACACCCCGAGGTTATAAGTTTCTTTGCATTGCAGCTCTAAACTGGCTTCTGTAAACCAAACAGGCCCCCCAAGATAAGAGTGCGTAACTGATTTTTTTTGTAATTTCTCAACCAAAACATATGTTGTGGGCACTCAAAAGAACCGTCTCGGCGAGACGGTTCTTTTGAGCACCCAAAACACATGTTTAGGCTGATGGATAATAAAATAATGGCGATTTTACGCAAAAAATAGCTTAACAGGCCCTATGCCAAAGCGAAGAGAGTTAAACCTAGTTCTGCTGAATCCGGCTACTACAATTTATAAAAGACAGTAGATCCGAATCAGCTGGTTTCTAATGAAGCCATATGTCCAGGATCCACATTGATGCTCTACACTACTTGAAAATACATTCATATATCTAGAATGTTGCATGCTGACAGGATAACAATTGGGAATGAGTGTAGAGCTCAAATTTCAGCATGGAAAGTGCTACTAAACATGTGTCATTTTGTAATATATATTCAGATTCACCTTCAGAATAAAGACAGTGTCATTCAGATATGAGTCTTCGCGTGACAAAACCAACATTTTGACGTTGAGTTCAGCGAAGACTTAAACCCCAGGGGCGTGCCTGCGTATACGCAAAGTACGCAGCTGCGTACTTTAATTTTTGAATGTCCAAAAAATAAAAACGTCTTAAATCGCGAAAAATGCAATTAAAACATGCCTCACCCGGGTTAGGTCTTTAAATACCGAAAAAGGCGAGATTTATATGAATAATCAATATACGTGGAGTCTTTGCACATCATTTTGACTGTTTTTCACTTTTGTTTTGGAAACAATTAAGTCGGTGTGTAGGTCAGAAAATGCAGGAGAACGGCCACCATTTAGTTCAGATCTTGATTTTTTTCTAACGTATCGGAGGGGGATACCCCCTCCCATACCCACCCCCTTCGTACTTTCAATAAGTCCTCAGGCACGCCCCTGAACCCGCCGGACCATCTCCCACTAACATTACATCTTTCATAATAGGTTCATGGGTAGCCCAGGACCCACTCATGCTTTCTGTGAGCACCAACACGAGGACTCTTACCAGACTAGGTGGATGTCAGGCTGCTCTGAGTCATCGCAGAGCGCAACGCGGAGTTGATGGTTATATCAGGCATAGGCCAGTACATTTATACTATTCAATGCACTGAGCAGCACCTAAGCAATCTGTGCGCCAAGCACAAGATTTAGGCAGTCTTGATAGGCGTGTTCGCCTTTTAAGAATCTTATCTATCTTACCTATATGAAGTAAGTTTGAGTATTGTTTAAACTAGTGTTCCATCTCGAAGCCTATGGTCAGATTATACTGATGCCAAGACTGCTTGGCGAACGTGTCAGTTTGCAGCAGCACATTTGTAAAGATTCGAACAGCTGGATTCTTACCTTAACAGCTTATTGTTTGCATTGTATATGTGTATATACATATCGCCAGAGAAAAGGGGTAAAGGTGTGTACACGAACCCAAGAAATATATAGAATATGAAGCCTGTGCAATTCTGTGTAGGTTTCATATTTTGTACATTTCTTGCGGACGTTTGTTTGTTTTGTTGCTTTACGTCCCAAGTCAACAGCTATGGTCATGGCAGGACGGTCAGTTCACCTAACCACACTTTTTCATGGACAAGCTTGAACAAGCGGTTAACCAGTGCTTCGTGCACATATTTCGCTTGTACAGCCAAAACGAGTTAAGTCCACCAATTGCAGCCAATTTTTGTCCAACATTTTTTTTGGCTTAGATTTTCATTATATGTTCTTTTTTACTATTGGTATAGTTCAATTAGATAATGATGCAAAAGGTGCGCATCCAAAAATTTCAATTCATTCAGCCAAACAAAGAGCACCACTGAATTTTAATGTGAACTACGTTACTGTGATTAAATATACTTATACATACCAATTTTCTTACAAGACTGAAATATTTAAGATTTTTTATAGCATGCACTTCTACTTGGATCTCTTGATGATCAAAAACAATTGCAAAAAGGGTCTGAGATGCACGAAAAGAAGTAACATTGATTTGGAACTGGATTGATGAGAACCAAAGTCTGCCCTCGAAACTGATTTGGAAATCAACCAAAACTCAAAATGGACATAATACAAGGAGAACACAAGGTTAGCAGATTTACCTATATTAAACTCTTTCCCAAAAGGAGTAAAATTGCATAGGGAAGTTAAAGTCAAAGTGCTTTTTCAGTCAACAAATTTACATGTGCATCTTGGTATGCAATGAATTGACACAATGATGAATTAAAAACAGTGATAAAAATTTGCGAGATACTCAATGCAGTGCAGCAATTGATGATCAGCCAACAGAACATAAGGAGTCTAAACAGGTACCTTGTATTATAATTAAAAGCTGCAACCTAGCCCCATTTCTAAACACATTGACATTTTCAGGAGGATACCATGCATAAAAGTTTAATATCGCACTGAACAAAGTTAGAATAGATAATTTGAAAGTCTAGAGACACATAACATTGCTGGTAAACTGAATGCCAGTTACATAAAGGGGGCTGTATATAAACTTACAAAAGAAAGTCAGGGATCAAATGTATCGTCTTGTCTAGCACTGTCATCATTATGAACTGTCAATTAAGACAATGCTATGCAAACATTTTTGCATTAAGAAACAGTGGGTAATAGATCATAGCTCTAAATAATAAATTAATGGATAGGTTTCAACTTGGTTTTGAGAAGTATAAAATTTTTGGTGGTTTGTGTGTTACTCAAACTAAGTGTTAATGGTACGCAAGTCTCAGATTTCTTTCAATGTCAAATTAAATAATACTTATGCATTTGTACATGCATAACGTTCTAATATCGCTGTTCATAATGTCTCCAATAATAAATTTGAGAAATTACATGGTACCAGGACAAAACCAGCCTCAAACATTAAATTATTATTAATGTCAAAAATGGCCTACATGCATACCATGTGTTTTCCCTCACTGCTCCCCACCCAGAACAAACTTCTGACAACGTGATGGCGTGCTCCCATCTCACCTCCTCATGTTAATACGCTGTAGAAAAAAGCTTAAATTTACTTTAGTTGGTGGCAGCGGAACTGTCACTGATTTTTGTTGTAGTATTCAACTGCTTTAAATCTACATTCTGTTCCATCTAGTAATTATCCTGATAATAACTTCAACAATAACAGGTAGAAATGTTTTAACACATTATGAATGGAGAATAATGTTAGCCTCAAGTTGTTTTAGTTGGGAAGTAGCCGAAGTGTCAGTTGATACCAAAAGAGACGGCAGCCTAGCTGCCACCTCTTTTGGTGTTAGCATAGTATTACAGGGTGCGCTGCTGTTTGGTAATGTTTGTTGTCGCATGATAAGATGCCTATTTTGTAACAGCTGATGTAAATGTATGATGATTAAGCAAAAGTTATTGTTGCAAATGAATTAAACGAGCCAGCACATGAGATCTTTGAACGTATCGTATTTTCGAAACAACAAAGGCACAGGCGAGTCTGTGCAAATGCACATACTCGCCAGAGCCTTCGTTGTTCGTATACACAAATAATGGGCGTAGATAAGACTCAGACCAACATTTGGGCCACTAGTCTAGCTTGATGCGTCGGCATGGGATTTTAAAGGAAGCTTTGCTCATATGCGATGAGTGCAAGTAGCGAAATCGCATGTGGTGGCCCATTCCGTACGTATTTGTATGCCACCACATGGAAAATCGTTCTAACGACAGAGGTATGAACATTTACATTGACTGTCAGCCTCTTGCAATTACTTAAAACTGATCAATTAATTAAGTTGTCCAAGTAATCTACAGAGCTTATCTTTACTTGGAATTTTGAGATTAATATTATAGCCTCTGGTTAGGTGGTACATGTATAATGTATATAATATGTAGAAACAATATATTTACAATGAAATGAGAAATAGTGTGTAGAAATGGCTGTCCGATATAGTTTGGTGCATGCTAACTGAAACGCATTGATTCGTAGGTACAGTAAACACTCGAAATCTCACGCGCGTTTGTAGCTCAACGTGCCGTTTCAGTCGAATTAAAGTGTTCCAAAACGGAATTAGAATGATTTAAGGACATATGCTACGAAATACTTCCCATGTTGAAATGTGTTTAATACTTTGCATACAGTTTGCTTTATGCATGGACTATCCATTTTTGAAATAAAAGGAATAATCCGCCGTGCTTATTTTTTCATAATCTCATATGGAAGTTTTCAGCATGTCTAAACAGATGAAAGATTTACACTAGTCCTAAATATCAAGCTAAATTAGCTGTAATCTTCAGACAGATTCTTTCTTTTAACTCAAATTATTGCTCATGACCTCAAACCTTCTGAATATGTGCAAGTTTATTTGTTAAACGAAGCTGTGACAAGATACTGCATGATATATTTTGGCAATTCGTCGAATATTGGAACTTGTTTTTAGAATAAATGATATATAAAGAAATCTGATGTTGAAAATCTCAAAAAATTATCTTTTATTTCATGGGCTATTATAATACATTTTAGAAAAAAAAGAATAAAAATCTGGGGTCACCAAACTAATGATCTTTCTGAGGGCCAAATATAACCCAACCCCTATAGATTCCATGCATAATTCTATATAAAAAGTTAAAAGTTGACCATTTCGGTCCTTTTGATGATGCCCCTTTTTCTATGAAGTAACTCAGTATTAAAATGCTAACAGGGATTCCGATGAAGAAACAAGTTGGCTTCATTCAAAAAAGGAATCTAATACGTGGGCTGCAATGTTTTGATAAGTATTCGCCTACTGCGTTAAAAAAGAAAATCCCGTTTTATTAGTATTATGCTTCATTTCTAAAAAAATCTAGAACTAGTACAAAAATCTATAACCTACTAGTAAATCAAACAAATTGTATTAACTAAGACAGAATACACTTTGATGCGTTGTACTCGGCGAAGTGGCTATTCCACGAAACCTTTTGGATGAAGGATGGTAGCAGACGAATTGTCTCTCAATGAACTGTCACGCGCCGACAAAGTCCAATCTATTCCATCAAACAGAAACATTAAATGAGCATTTACAGTACCAAAACATGCATACCAGAGATTCTGTTACATATTACATGCAGCTAAGGGTCAGACTACGCTGGATGGTTATTCATGCAAGAGTCTTCGCTCCTCGCATACGCACAGTATAGAAGTATATGAAGGCTCAGCGAACAAAAAGACATGTACATGTAGCCTCGTTAGAAGCTGTTATAAGGGGTTTGGTCTAGCAACTGCAAAAAGAATTTCATGCGTCAAGTGGTGTTTAAATAGCTAAATGTATGTGCATATCCAAATTATATCGTGCAAATGTTCTGACTAATATAAATATTCTACATTTCAGCAACAATATCATTATTGTACAAGTTCTCTTTAATGCGTTCCTGCTACAAAAATAATCCACACATTTTGTGGGATTTTGTGAAGACAACGATTAGTCTAACGAAACCCTAAGACAAACATAATTTTATTCCGATTTTAAAAGTGATTTAACCAATATTTGTGATTCATTGGTTTAATAGCATAGCGGCAAACGGAGGTTCAAGCCAGGCTGCGCAGCTGAGCCAATTGAAATGGACTTATGCCACTTTCCCATTCATGCGGTATCCTGGATCAGGTGTGATACTTGAATGTATCGATTTCTGATCTTTGCCACCTTTCTTACTTCCACCAAAATGCTTTCATTGTGGATTACTATCAGTGGGGTTAGAGGTCTGATAATTGGTCTGAGCAGTCTGCCTCAAGACGTAGTAAGCGAGCAAGTTTATACAATCAGCCTAGACTCTGTTGCACTTGCACGCCAGAGTGGTCACTGCTCGTCAATGAAATAAGTACCAATATATAATGACTGACTAAACCTGTCAAACAACGCAGGCTCAGATCAGACTCAGACCAAGTTGTCCATGTGTACTTTCTGCGTTGTGCCTTCACTGATTAAATATTTCAGCATCTGCCCCAAAGTTGATTTTATTGCTCGGTGAAAAGGAAATGGGAAAAAGACGTTACAGAACGCTAGTGCTGCAAATTATTTTTCGCTTTCTGTTTTTGTCTCTCCCTTAGACATCAGATGAGAGCGACCGTTTGGGTCTGATTTTATCCTCTCTTGCGCTCAAAAATCAGTTTATCATAAAGTTCCATAAATAGGACAGCTAGATCTCTGGACTCAGTATAAACAAAATAACTTATTTAAAGTTGGCTTTTTCAATTCATCATAAAGTCAAGAAAGATCCTGATCAAACTTTCTACCATTGAAACGAATCCACTGATTCTGAATGCTCATTTAAGAATCGTATTCTTGATAACAATCAAGAGCAGCTATACAAATGGATTTTAATTGTTTGCTAAAAGTAGAATAAATGACAAAGAAACTGGTGTTTAAATCAAGAAATAAAAAAGTTACACTAGTTTTAATTGTCGGATATCACAAATGTTTTTTCATGCACTTACATTTTCCCAGTCCTTAGGAAGTTGTTTGAACACTAGGCTGAGTTTTCAAACATCGCCCATGGGTCCCTGCAGTACTAATGCATTGAAATACAGATGTATGATCGTTATTCTTGCATGTTTTACTTATTTCCACCTACTCCACACTGAAAACGTCGCTTGAACATTAAACTATTCATTTCTGTACACTGGATTTCTCTTAACAAAATGGCATCAATAGCAGACATTCAAACGTCATTACGTCGCAACAACGTCATAGACGCGCGCAACGATTTCATTAACAAATTTATAGGGTTCGGTGCACAATTAATCGGTCCTATTCAACTCCATGTAAAAAGGCAGAGTTCGAGCATCTGCGAATTTTTCCAGGACATTGCTTGGACTTTTTTCTGTCTGTGAGTGGCAAGATCTGTCATTCACCTATCAAACAAGTGAAAAGACAACCTACCTTGATAATCTCGTTTTCTCAGCATTCTCCGTTCTTTGAGGAACAGTCAAAAAATGCGGGCTGAAATCCGACCCGCGTCAGACGTTACCTGGGGAGTGCGCCGGGGAGTCTGCGACAAAATAGTCCACACAAAGATGCATTTTTCTACATCAGCCTGACAAACATAGACCAATGTTGAATCACATGTACATTTAAAGTCGAATAAAGCACCCATTTACGCCATAAAGGGCCCGCAAACGGCAAGTGCTAAATTTCTAAAGGTACTATTTTCGTGGGCTACCAAACCGGAAGACTGTAATTGTGTACTAACACCTTCAAGAATCTGCAAAGGACGTGTAACGGTTTTGTATTACAAATGGCCCACTTTTACAGTAAAAATCGATTGTAAAGAAATCCCTCCAAAATATTACCAAATGATACCTAAGAGTCTCTAGTTTGATGTCCACAATTTATTTTCTTCATTAAAATATATTTTTATGATAAATTTTGGGGTTAAATGCATGCCCGATCGACCACACTTAACACTAAGTCTATGGTAAAACCAAACACCCTCGTGTACTTCGTGACTCAATTACATACATGTCCACATGCGGAACCGGATAAAACTATTTCTCATTTTATTGTGCATATAATATTACACCATAAAATGGTAACTCTGAGTCGGTTCCGCATGTGGCAAATACCGTAAAAAGACTTTTTCTGCAAATTTTATCCTGAATTCATACTTATCAAAGCACTGAGAGTACTAAAATCACTAGAGAGACGTAAGATTCCCGTCCAAAAACGGAATACAATGTACATATTAGCAAGCTTGTATCAATATTATTTCTTACAAACAGTCTTTAGAAAAGCAAATACAACAAAATTTCAGTAAATGCGAGTCTTATTTGAGAGAGAGAGAGAGGGAGAGAGAGAGACCAGCGGAGAGAGAAGGTGCAAGGAGAGAGTTTGATGTGCCCCCTTCTTTGACTGATGCATAGATTTCTGGAGACAGTTATTTGGTACAATCTGCTATTAAAAAGACAGCTCACCGCCACCTTTGTTTTGGCATGGCCCATTGCTTTGAATTAAGATTGTCAAAAATGGCAAATTATGTGATCATTCTTTGGAGCATGAGGAAAAAATAATCAATTATTGGTATTCTCAAATTTCAGGGCAGACACTGTTTAATATGGCCATACTAGATTAGTTAGGAATGCATTAGATGGAGTTGTCTCCCCCACACACTTAAAGGAGTTATGTGACGCTGGTTATCTTGGAATTAAGGTCAATACTACCGAATTCTAGTCATTCATTAAGGTCTTCCCAATGAATTATCTGTGTCAGTTTGGTCAAAATCTGGTCATTGGTTAGGAAGATAGAGTACACACAAGCCTTATATATATATATATGTCCCTGTTGACCTTGTAAATAAGGTCGAGGTTACCATAATCTTATAATTCGTTTTGGCTGTCCCAGATAAGTATCTGTGCAAGTTTCGATGAAATTCATCTAGCGGTTCATAAGGTAGAGCAAAAAGCACAGATATCGGATTCATTTTATATGATTCGAAAATTTTGATAGAACTGTGTCAGTTTAATGGTAATATTATTACAATGAGGTTATTTGAACAAAAAGGAGGTGGTGTGATGTATACAAATGCATACTCTCAACATAGATTGTAACTGACCCTCAAAGCTAACACATATCTATATTTTTTGAAGTTCGTAAATTCACAAGTACATATATGATGTTTTTAGGTAGCGCAGATATTGTCGCAAATAAACCAATGTAATTCTTTGATTTAGTTTTGTTCTTTTCAATTCATTGTTAGTTATGCAAGGAAGCATGTATAAAAACAGCCAATGGCCTGAATGCGAACGCCACAAGCATTTTATTCATAATGAATGTAATGCGCTTTTCATGCTTACATGTGCACAATATCTGTGCCAAACTGTTTGTTTCCTCAATGAATATCGCTCTCGTAAAGTGTTTGCAAAAATAATGAAGTATATATACAACAACCACTTATCTGCAGATGGTAAATAGTCACTGGTACCAACAAACACATACATTTAATATTCAAGGATCGAAATGCTCTATTTTAGATGTTCATTCACCTTTATCAAAACACAATGTAGGCTGTTCAAACGGTTTCGAAATCCCTGCTTTGACGGAAGTTGTCACCCTTGAAATAGATGTCTGCACCTCAAATGCTTGAAGCATGACTAAGTGTTTCAATGCTCTACGTCATTGCTCTACGTTACAGTGAACCATATTTCAGTCATGACGTTTCCTCGGCTGTACATGTATTACGCAATAAAGATGAAGGGTCTTGCACAATGACACAAAACATATGTTTCTTCGGGATTGTGAACTGAGACCCCTTAGTCACACGTAAGATAATAGGTAAGTAATATAGACCACAGCGCTATCACGACTGTTGGATATCTGAGCTGGGACATGCGTAAAATATGGAGCAGATTTGCATTCTGTACATGTAACCTATGACCGCCTGCTTTGACATTCTGTACATGTAACCCATGACCGCCTGCTTTGACATGGCCTTAAAGTATTCATATTTTCTGCATGTTCATCCACAAAGGTGCACAGTTTTGTGATTTAATCTTATAATCGAATCAGGCGTTTGGAAGATACGTCACAGACACAAAAGTGTGACTTACAGACGGGCTGACAGATGAACAGACAAATATACAACACTCACATGTATCTATTTAATAATTGTGGCTGTGAGCAAAAAAAAAGTGTTCAAAGCTTCCACTATCATTTCTGTAGCCTTATAACTATTTATATTCATGTTTCATACCAATGCAGCAAAAAAGGTTGCGCATGTAATGCCGCGTTTAACATGTTACATGCACGCTTGTGTACATGTCGTACTGATTATATTGATATGAATAAACCGGAATAGGCTTGTTTGAGCTATTGATTAACTTGAAAAGGCGATAAAACACTAAATGTTCAATATATATTGCACCTAAAACAACATATCATCAAGGTAATCGTAAACACAGTATTTAGCCAAGTTTAAGCATAATTTTGAGTAAATGATGGTATTGTTAGCTCAAATTACGACATAGACATGACGAGTATAAACACACGCATGTTTGGTATTATGTTTGAGGTCAGTTTGCTTGTTGCATCTTTAAAAATATCCACATTCATGAACAAACCTCTGTTTATACACACTAGTGAGAAACCTTAATTCATATGACTGCATATGCCGTCGTTAATTCAAAAACATGCGCATGTAAAAGGGCAAAGATCAAACCACCATATATTTAAATTTCAGCCAAATCCATCGTGGGCCAAAAAACGGCCAAACCGTTACACGTCCTTTTCGAATTTTTAAATTTTGTCTCTGTGACATATCAAACTCATATAGTTAAGCAAATAATCGTCCAAAAAGACTAACTCAGTCACCAAAAGGCGATATAAATCTAGGATTTCATATGTGACCCCCTCACAAGCTGACACAAGCAAATGTTAAATTATTCAAACTAGTCTTATGAAAAAGGTTATAGTTTCAATTATTTCAATGATTTTCAACAACCCAAAAGCAAATAAGAAAGTTTAGGCATCTGTAAGAGTCATTAAAGGATACTCTCACATAAACTTTAGTTACAAAACTTAAAAACTGAAGCTAAAAAATCAAATTTTAAAGTGATTTTAAGCAAAATCGCGAACAGTTTTGAATCACATTCAAATTTGCCCCCAAAACCAAGCTACGTTGCACCCAAGCATGCTGAAAACAGCAATTTATACCACTTACTTTGTGTCTGAAGTAGAGCAGCTTCACTGATGAGTGCCTGATGCTGGACGAAACACATCATTTCATTCTAATCATGATCTACACTGCTAGTTCTGAATGTGAAATATTCCGTAATTTACATGCTACCAAAATGGCCAGAGTGGGAAAGATTTGAGACCTAGGTCTAGATAATGCCCATATCATAATGAAAATTGCTCATCCTCTTTTTTTGATGAAACAATATCCCAAATTTGAAATTTCTGAAAAGACTGTAAGTAAAGATTACACATTAGAACGGCCTCGTCGAACGAGAAATATCACAACCCGCTTAAGCACATAATACGAGTATCTGTGTGAAAGTGCTTCATTGGGGGTTAGGTAACTAAATGAGCTTTAATAACTGTGTTATATCATTATCTATGTGAGGCGGTTCTAATGAGTAGCTTCAAAAACAATTTTGAGTGTGAGGCGACTCTAATGAGTACCAAACAATACTACTGCTTGCATGGACGAAATAAGAACAAAATTTGATCTCGGGTGAAGCTGGGGGCGGCCTGCAGTTGATTTGTTTAGCTGAAAAAGTTTAAGTTTGTTTTCAAATTAGTACAGCCTCGACCCGGTGAGTTGAACAGCCAAATACAATTGAATTTTATTGGTCTAAGCAATGAGGCCAGGGAACGTGATTGGTTCTTCCAAAAATAATTTTAAATTATTTCTATTTTGGTTCCTGATCTGTGTGCGAAATTTCATCTGAATTCATTGAAAAATGACTGTTTAACAAAGATTTTCGTTTTTTCACCTTCTCTCTTATAGGGTTCGGTGCACAATTAATCGGTCCCATTCAACTCCATGTAAAAAGGCAGAATTCGAGCATCTGCAAATTTTTCCAGAACATTGCTTGGACTTTTTTCTGTCTGTGAGTGGCAAGATCTGTCATTCACCTATCAAAAAAGTGAAAAGACAACCTACCTTGATAGTCTCGTTTTCTCAGCGTTGTCCGTTCTTTAGGGAACAGTCAAAAAATGTGGGCTGAAATCCGACCCGCGTCAGACGTTACCTGGGGAGTGCGCCGGGGAGTCTGTGACAAAATAGTCCACACAAAGATGCATTTTTCTACATCAGCCTGACAAACATAGACCAATGTTGAATTACATGTACATTTAAAGTCGAATAAAGCACCCATTTACTCCATAAAGGGCCCAGAAACGGCAAGTGCTAAATTTCTAAAGGTACTATTTTCGTGGGCTACCAAACCAGAAGACTGTAATTGTGTACTAACACCTTTCGGCCCATAACAATTTCGGCCCATAGCAATTTCGGCCCATAGCAACTTCGGCCCATACAATTTCAGCCCACAGATTAGTAAGGTATAATTAGTATGTTTGTCTATAATTGGTATAATTAGCCAGTCAGCTTACCTGCAATTAACTACACAAACTTATCAATTTAATTGATTAGAATAGTTTGATAGATATACGAGAAGATCTCCTAGCATAGGCGAACAGCCAATGCTCAGATGAGCCCGCACATTTGCGCACTCTCGACAGAGCCTTTGCTGCTTGCACACGAATCCTTAATATAATTATCAGTAAAATTACCAAGCTAGCTGTATTTGCAAATAGTGAAAAAATATAATATTATAGGCAATTTATGATTAGTTCTTCTATCCTATATAGCGGTTAACGAATCTGTTTATGCACATTCGTAAGGAACAATGAAGAGTACAGCATGTATCAATTTATTTATTCACAAGTACATTATAGGAACCCAATTATCAGGACATTGCTTGGATTTTTTTCTGCCTGTGAGTGGCAAGACCTGTCATTCACCTATCAAAAAAGTGAAAAGACAACCTACCTTGATAATCTCGTTTTCTCAGCATTCTCCTTTCTTTGAGGGACAGGCAAAAAATTCAGGCTGAAATCCGACCGGTGTCATACGTTACCTGGGGAGTGTGCCGGGAAGTATGTGACAAAATAGTCCACACAAAGATGCATTTTTATGCATCAGCCTGACAAACATAGACCAATGTTGAATCACGTGCACATTTAAAGTCGAATAAAGCACCCATTTACGCCATAAAGTGCCCGCAAACGGCAAGTGCTAAATTTCTAAAGGTACTTTTTACGTGGGCTACCAAACCGGATGACTGTTTTTGTGTACTAACACCGGAACCGTTTTATCCTAAGTGATAAGTGCTTTCTATAGTATGACTAATGAAAGCATCTCGCAGACGTTGTTCTGGACTGCGATCAAAAATAATTAAGGGTTTCAATGTGGCCGATTACTTTACTGAGTACAATCCTAGTCTCGGCCAATATCGTATTTGTACATTTAACCAGGGTTAAAACTTGAAAATTGTGTACATCGTTTGTCTTTGCCTGATCTAGGTATCTGTATTTGGTGCTGAGACGATCAAGTCTGATGAATGGACAAATAGATATTTCGAACACATTTAGTTGCATGTACTTTATTTTGTCACGATAACGTCGGAACATCGATCCGAAATAAGAGTATCTGAAATCTGTATTGATCCGAATTCATAACTGGTCGAAAGACAGGACCAAGACCAACTATTCTTGTTTCCCGATGCAGGAAATATGCGCATGGGAATAACCGCCTATGTATTTAAGGGCCGTAGCACAGGCCTATACTTTTTTAGTTTTAAGCAACACCTCTTAAGAGTTATAAAACACATTTTGCATCCAAAGTTGAGAGCAACACATGCAAGATAGACCCAGTATATTATACTATATAATGTCCAAATGACATATACGGTCTGAAGACAATATCTTAAGTAAACACAGATCTGTATTGTATCTCCTTAATGCTGCGAGCGGGCTACCCAACCCTAACTTCACATGGGAGGCGGACATACTCTGCATGACGTTCGAAAAGAGGCATGTTTACAAGCAGAAATTAAAACCTTTTCTGTGTGTTCAATTAAGCAACATTTTCTAGAACGTCCACTCTGTGTTCCCGTCCATAGAGTGTTACTCACTCTTATTCGTTTTAGTTGTAAAATTGAATTTTAAACCCGTAAGAAAGCTGAAGTGTGCTATACTTAATTTAGTACTGAATCTCTCATTATATACGTAAGGCCAAAAGAAAGTTTACAATTTTTTTAAACTATTTTTTTTAAAAATGAACGAAGATGAGAAAAAAGATAAATACCAGTTTATGAAGAATTTATCCGTCCATTTGATTCAATAAGAGGAAATTTCCCTACAAACATCCAGTTCATTTGAATGACGCCATGGTAAGCATGGGGTATGAAAAAATGTTTTCCAGAATCCAAAGGTACACAATGCATGGAATATCCTCGACACAAATGCAGGTCTAATGCACGTTTCAGTATCTGGTGTGTCCCCCTTGGGCCTGAATCTCTGCTTGGCACCTCCTATGCCTTGATTGAACATAACGGCGAATAATGTATTGTGGAATGGCTTGCCACTCCTGGTTCATAGTGGCTTTGAGCTGTTGAAGATTAGCAGGCTAAACTGGTCTCGAACATACCCGCTTTCCGAGTTCCGCCCACACATGTTCAATAGGGCTTAAATCGGGCCTCAACGACGGCCATGGCAGGTTATTAACGTGTTGCTGACGTAAAAAGTCCAAGGTGACTCTGGCTACATGCGGCCTGGCATTATCTTGCTGGAAGAGTCGAAGACGATACTCTGCCATGAATGGTAAAATGTGAAGCTGCAATATTGTATCGCGGTATGCTATAGCATCGAGGCGACCGCGTACCACGCGTAAAGCTGTTTTTGGTCAGCGCTGATACAACCCTACACCATTAGCCCTCCTCAACCCAATCGATTACGTTCCATGACACAAAACTGAGCGAAACTTTAGCCCCTACGCCTGTAAATCCGCTTATTACCGTTCGCAAATGACAGGTTGAACTTACTTTCATCTGTAAAAAGCACCTCGTGCCACTGCTGCCTGGTCCAACCAACATGATTGTTTGCCCATGCTAGGCGATTACAACGATGACGTTCTGTGAGAATGGGTCCTTTATACGGTCTCCTAGAAAACATCTGGTTGGTGGCAAGTCGCCGCCGAACTGTCTTTGCACTGATACGCCGGTTTTGAGTGCCCACCGTAATCCTGGCTGTTTCCGTCGCTGGCGTAAACCGACGTCTGGCGTGCATTAAACGGATGTAACGATCCTGGTTGGGCGTTGTCACATGGGGTCTGTCTGATCTTGGAAGGTCATCCCGGCTTTGTCCTTGCTGGAAACGTCTCCAATATTTCTGAATCGTCACCCTTATAAAGTTCACTATTCTTGCAACGTGACGTTTAGCCAAAAGTCCAATACCCTATTTCTATTGGCCAAAGGAAGCCTTCCCATTTTGATTTCAACAAAAGTCCGACAATATTTTGGTAGGACGATCGTCAAAAAACGTGTACATGAAATATGGTACATTTTTTCACGTGGTTTAACAGCACGTGCACCACAATACTTTGTACACCTGTGCACTGGTGCAGAAAATTACTGAGACTTGGCAATAAGTTTCACTTGTGATCGATAGATACTAAAGTAATGAAGTCGTACCAAAAGTTTCGAATTCATAGAGCAATTGGATAAAAAGTTATTATCATATTAAAAGTGTAAAGAAACTTTTGGCCTTAAGCATATTAGAAAACACCAACGCTTAATATTTGCAAGTGCACAAAAATACTTTACAAACAAGATATTCATGTACGGGATGGTTGTACTGCAGGAAATTAGTAAGTACATGTAATATGATCTTAAAAGGGTAAAGTTCCCTTGAAAACCTCTGTCTGGGTCACAAATGAAATCCGACACCGTGCTCTAACTGATTTGGTCTGCTGTTAGCGCATACCCTACATCTTTTAGCGCATGCCCTAGTTATAGAGCCAATACAAGTGAATGGGAATTTTAAGCTCCGCCTACCTCACTAAGACATCTTGGTCATAATTAATTTAAATATAGCACAGCAACATCAAAGAAACATATCTAGACCATGATTCAAAAACAACTTTAACTATGTCGTGTCTTTTTCTACCAACAATGGACGAAAATCTGTATATAGTCCAGGGAAACATACTGACTTTTCTTCTGAATCCCTTACGTATAATGCTGTCATGCTAGTATTACTGTGTCGCTTTGTATTTGTTTATGTGTTGTACAAATAAAAAAGCAGTGTGTTGTGTCCTTAAGCAGTGTGTTGTGTATGCGAAAAGTAAAGGATCTGTCAGATGCCATAACTATGATAACTGCGGTCATCCACAAAAATGCATTGATTTGCCCTTCTGTATACAAGTTTGAAAGGAAACCCCCAGAAGCACACTTTTTCAATGCTTTCAAGAATGTGTTAAAAACACGTTTAAACAATAGTTTTTTAGAAGTTCATGTTATAGCATTTGGGGATCGTATTTGTAGCGTTACAACGTTACGGGCTTTCATTTTGTAGGCAACGTTTATATAGACGTCATAACAAGACGTTGCAGCGACGTCATGATATACATGAATTATTTTCAAAGGCGGCGTCATATGATAAGACATGTTTGTGACCTTATCGTATCAACAAGAAAGTTAAGCATAAATGCATTACATTTAAATTCTCTTTTACACGGATGAATAGAACCTAAATTCTAAATTTGATGGCCGAAAAAAATTAACATAAAAACGTAAGTTTTCAATTCAGTTTGATAACTATGTAAAATAGCGAAAACTGGAGAATGTAGTTATCCGATCTGGTATTTCAACTTCTAATCCAAACTGATGCGGGGAAAGTTTTTTTCTGAATCATTGTTGTCATTCATTTACGATTTAGACAAACCCGTATACATCAGCAAAAGATTAGAGCGGAGCACTATTTTCGTTTATACTATAAAACACTGAATGGAAACTTGGTAGTTTTAGGCGATTTTTTCAGCCTACATAATACAGAACTGGAAAGATCCTCATAATATTTCCTTTTCAGAGCCGACGAATCTGTCAATGTAGTTTCTTACCTATGTCTAACATGCGCGGATCCAGAAAGTTTTGCCAGAGACGGTACAACTATGACGTTCTTTTTTTTCGGCCTGGCTCCGTAGCTTTGTGATTTTCAGGGGATCCGGACTAGTGTTGCTAAGAAACCTTATATGTTTGTGATTTTTCAGGGGGGAGGGGGGTCCGACCCCCTTACCTCCATCTGGATCCGCATATGTTTAAGATACAAGTATAAAGTTGCTGCGAAAATAACTTTATTTGGTAACGCTTGCTAAAAATGGTCATTGAGAAGCGGCACTATTTCAATTGGTAGTTAGATAAAAGGTATAGCTCTCTTTACTTTTTTTCTATATCAATTTGATATTTTCAATTTACCGAAGATAATACTTTTCACTACTTTGTGTCATTCCATATTACTATTATTATCTATAGGAAGAATGAAGGCCCGAGCGTGCCCACCCCCTCTCCACACCCAACCCTAAAAAGCATGAAAACAAACTTTGGACGATTGAGACGTGCTCCTCTCAACACCTATTCTTCTCTTCATATTGAAACGCTGTAAACATATGTTTAACTTTACACAATCGTTGGTGGAAGATAATTGAAATGTCACTAATTTGGGTGTTGTCTTTCAATTACATTAAACCTACATGTTCTGTTCCATAGTATTTATCCAGAGAATTACTACACCCATAACAGGTAAAAATAGCTGAATAAATGTTAGCATCAAGACAATTAACTACATTTTGCAGGAAGGAACATGTAAGTGTAAGCTCTGCTGTCACCTATTTCGGTGTTAGCCGAGTATTACATGGTGCACTGCTGATTGGTAATGTTTGTTTTCGCATGATAAGATGCATATTTGGTAACAGCCGATGTAAATGTATGATGATTAAGCAAAAGTTATTTGTTGCAAATAAAGAAAATGAGCCAGTACATTAGATCTTCGAACGTATCGCATTTTCGAACAACAAAGGCACAGGCGAGTCTGCGCAAATGCATATACTCGCCAGAGCCTTCGGGTGTTCTTATAGACAAAGAATGGGCGTAGATAAAGATGGACCACTAGTCTAGCTGGATGCGTTGGCATGGGCCTTTAAAGGAAGATTGTTCATATGCGATGAGTACGTGTAGCGAAATCGCATGTGGTGGCCCATACCGCACGTATTTGTATGCCACCACATGGAAAATCGTTCTAACGACAGAGGCATGATCATTTGCTTTGACAATCAGCCTCTAAAACTGATCAATTTATTAAATTGTCTAAGAAATATACAAAGCATACATTAACTTGGAGTTATGAGATTTATATTATAGCCTCTGGCTGGGTGGTACATATATACATACTGTATACAAATTATGAAGAAACCATATGGGCCGTGACATGTGATTTCCAACAATGTTGCATTTTGACAAGTGTAAACTCAGGCGAGCCTGTGCAGACTCACTTTAAGAGTAAAAACTCCAAATAATGCTTTGATCAGACTTCGCGTATGCGCAGGCTGATCTGAGGCTTTGCTTGTCAAACATACCACATTGTTGGAAATTCCATGCCACGGCGAATTATTATGACAATAAAATAAGAATTAATGTGTAAAAATGGTTGTCCAATATAGAGTTTGGTGCATGCTAACTGACGGCATTGAAGTACAGTAAACACTCGAAATGGGTAGCTCAATGTGCCGTATAAGCAGAATTAAATTGTTCCAAAACGGATTTAATAGATTGTATAATAATAGCCATAGCATAGACCTTTATACTCTGTTAGTTTTAAGCCACACCTAAACAATAGAAAAATAAAACACATTTTTTCATGCGAAGTTGAGAGAAGAACATGCAAGATGGACCCAGCATTGTATATAATATTTAAATGACGTGTCCGGTCTGAAGACATAATCTTTAGAAAACTCATATCTGTGCTTAATCTCCCTAATGCTGCGAGCGGGCTACCCAACCCTAACTGCACATGGGAGGCGGAGATAGGATTTTCCCGTACAAACAGAGGCATGATTACAAGCAGATTTTATAACCTTTTTGTGCGTTCAAAAAAGCAACAGGTTTAGAACTTCGACTCTGTGTTCCCGTCTATAGAGTGTTACTCATTCTTTTTCGTTTTTGCTGTAAAATTGAATTTTAAGCCCTAAGAAAACTGAAGTGTGCTATACTGAATCTAGAACTTAATCTCTCCTAATATTAGAAAACATCAACGCTTAATATTTGCAAATGCACAAAAATACTTTACAAGCTAGATATACATGTATCGGATGGATGTTCTGCAGGAACTTAGTAAGTACTTCATAGAACCATGTCTGGATTGACGATATTCCCAATGGTGGAATAAAAACCCAAAATAAAACAAACAACTCCGATTGTGAGTTGAACGATAAACACTATATTCTTCTACAATGACGCCCAGCGATCAATGCGGCCGTTACAATTATGCTTTACTTAGCAACTAACGTTAAATAGTACGTCGAACTGACGTTACGTTAATGACGCAACGTCAACTTAATCATAGTGTCTTTATGCAGGCTGAAGCCTCCTGTCCATTGTCATGCGACGGTTCTTTTATGTACCAGCAACGTATAGTTTGATAGGAAATACAAATACTTTATATTTATATCACTTACTTCTCAACTCCATTAAGACCAAAAACCTTAACAAAAGCCAAATGAACATAAAACAAAAGTTTGGCTATTTTCTAAATCAATATTGGTTATAATGGGTTAAATGTAATGAGCACTCTAGTGCCTTCATTATTGTATGGACCTTTATGATTCTTGCAGGTAACAAGGACAACCATAAATGCTTGAATGAGTCGTCAAGATCTCATCCCCGACTATAAAGTTAGCTGCCCTTGATCGTCTGAAAAATCAGTGTATAATGTTGTAAGCACTCTAGCACCTTCATATTTTAGTTTAAACAATATTTTATTGAAATATTCTACATTCATGCAATAAATACATTGTCAACGGATACAGGATTTGACAGTAAGCTAAAAGCTAATATGAAAGACATTTCCTGAACCTTCATATTTTATTGGATCATCTTCATTCTTGCAGGTAACAAGGACAGCTTTAAATCTTGGATGGGCTGGAAATTCGGCAAGATCGGAACAGGGTCTGCGGAGTAAGCTGCCCTTGTGCGTCCTAAAAATCCCATAGACTTATGAAGGAATAAATGTTGTGAGCACTCTTGTGCATTCATTTTTGTATGGATCTTCATCATTCATGCAGATAACAAGTACAACCATAACGGCTTGGATGAGATGAATTTCTGCTAGATCCCATCAATCATACTGACTTAGATTCCCTCGAACGTCTGAAGAAAAAATGCCCATAGATTTATAATGGAAAATGTTGTGACCACTCTAACGCTTTCATTCTTGCAGGTAATGAGGACAACCATTATTGCTGAATTAGTTTGAATTTCGACTTGATCCGACCTTAGACTGTGGATTATCTGCCCTTGAGCATCTTAAAATATACCCCATACACTTACATTTGATTAGCGTGTTGCTCCATGATGATACATTGAAATAGTTAGAGGGCTTCCATGCGAGCTGAACATTTCGTGTACTTCAACAACATCAGAATCTAGGGCGAAGATTTGATACCAGTAAAATGCATTTAAGCCCACAGTAGCTTAGGCTGCTGTCCGTTCTAAGGCGATGGTTTTGTTGTTGTTGATTTGTTGTTTATTGTTACTCCCATTGTGGGAGTCTGTAATTGTTCTTTGTTTGTTGTACGTTACTTTATGTCCCTTCTAGTTTTGCAATCATCTTGATGGGGAAGAGAGAGCTGGTTGTTTGCTTAGTTTGTCTTCCTGGTGTCTCGTAATTGTTTTGTGGCTCTTCCTCGCGGTGCCATGGGTTGGTCTGCAGTTTGTGATTGTGGTATTTCCTGATCATACTCACTTACTATTTACAATTGGATATATGTTGTGACCACTCCAGCGCTTTCACTTAAGAATGGATCTTTCTTATTCAAAGTTTTGACCACCCTGGCGCTTTCAGATTAGATTGGATCTTATTTATTCTTGCAGGTCATGAGGACAGCTCTCTTTTGGGACTGTAGAGTGAGCTGCTCTTGAGCACCTGGAATAATCACCATAGACTTAAAATGTTTGAAATGTTGTTGCGACTCAAGCACCTTCATTTTTTATTTGATCTTATTCATTCTTGTAGATAACAGGGACATGGATAAAAGAGTAGGTGAGTTTGAATTACTATCTGATCCCACCACTTACTATAGAGTTAGCTACCCTTGAGGGTCAGAAAATATAATTTCCCGAGGTTTTCAGCCATTTTAATTCAGATATTTAATACTTGCAGATAAGGAGAACTGGCATATTATTGTGTGATTGAATTGAGGCCTGATCGTTGTTTAAAGTGAGTTACCTGCCTTTGAGCACTTTAAAATATTGTGTCTTTGCTATAAGGTGAGCGATCGTTGTCAATTGGGCTACTTTTTTCACAAAATCTGAGACCATGTGTGAACACTTCTATTAAAGAGAATGCGATGCTTCCAATTACCCCAGTGACTTCTCATACAAGATAAGTATATTGTAGCGGTTAGGTAAGATTGCTATATTGCATTATATCCATCTATTGATATAAAAGTTTGCATTTTCTGACGCAAACCACATCAATAATTGTGATGAAGATGAGAGATTTTAATTCTTGTGAGAAGGCAAGTTTGCCTAACTTGAGGGATTACGGGTTTTAACTAGAACAGCCACCAGTTTTTTTTTTGCCACACCAGAATTTGGCAAAATCACATCATCTTTCTAGTGGTGCAAAAGACTCAAAACCACTAAAATACATAAATACAGACATAAGGGAGCAAAACATATATAATAATGACTAAAAAAAATATATGCCATCATAATGAAAAAAACAGTCAAAGTCCAAAAACCTGCGGGGTTTTCCAAAAACCCCGCGGGTTTTTAAAACCCTGCGGGGTTTTTGAAACCCTGCGCGGGGTTTTTCCCCCACATTTTCAAATGGGGGAAAAACCCCGCAGGGTTTTTTCCAAAAAATAAATATCAAAATAAGTTCAAGAAATAAGTTTGTTTGATTGTAATTATTTCAGAAAATGATTAGTATGGCTTAATTCCAACCTTAAATTTCTCCCGGGGGGGGGGGGGGGGGGTTTCTCCCATTTCAGATTGTGGGGGAAAAAATAAAAAAGGCTTGTTTTAATTGTTTTGTAAACCAAAACAATATAGAAGCTGAATTGAAGTTTTTCTCATCAATTGAAGCCTTTCAAGCAAAATATAAAAAAAACCCGCGGGGATTTTCCCCCACAAAATGAAATGGGAGAAAAACCCTGCGGGGTTTTCACCAAAGAGTAATTATCAGTTTTATTAATGATTGAGATCAGTTATACATTTAGAGCTCATATAATTTAAGTTTTTACAGTAATTAAAGGCCATAAAACAATTCTCTTGATGACCCCCCCCTCGTCTGCCCCCCCCCCCCTCGTCCGCCCCCCCCCCCCTAGTCCGCCATGCACTGCATCAGCAGTGATCACTACTAAGTTTGCACCACCGAACGGCCCCTAAAATATTGTTCAGGTAGCACTGATATTATTTGTTTAGCACGATTCATTACATCCCAGTCAACCATTTATCAGTCATGTTAGGATGCGTCCTATGGGTTGAAACAGTTCTAACAGCAGATAAAAGCACTAATATTAATAACGGCCATTGCAGTACCCGTCATACATAACTGCAATCTTATAAACTGGTTAATATGTAGTACATTGACAGACAATGCAGACCAGGATCAGATGCAGCAGAATTTAGCATCTGATCACAGTCTTCATTGATTGTTTAGGAATCATAGAATGGGTTTGGCATCAAGAAATTTGGGTCTTTTCTACAACCCTGTATGTATCCTATAGAAAGATCCTGGTCTAAAGCAGACCAATTTCATAGATCTTAATTGATGTACCAATTCCGGCTCCACAGTGTCGGGTCCATGACGTGGGTCGCGCCTATAGCAATGCACCAAACTCCTGGGGAGTGTACAGGCAGATAGAGTATGGATTGGGTAGTTAAAAAAAAACTAAGATGGCAGATTGATTTACTAAATCTGCCTGACATTCTATTTTCTACTTGTTACAAAAGTAATGTGAGATTTACAAGAAAAGTATTACTGGAATGTGTTCACTTTGACAACTAGCTGATGAAAGGTAAATTGATTTTGCCTTGTCAATTAGTTTTTAGCTACTTTCATTTTGCATACATGCTGACAAGTTCCCCACCCCCTGGCCCTGCCTCTGTAGACAGAAAATAACCAGTGATTAACTGTGATTTGCAAATAAATTTGTGTTGAGTGAAAGGGTTGACTACTTGCGAGACAATACAGTCAAAGGGCTGTTAATAACAATAACAGCTTACATAAACTTTTGCACTGTAACATTTTAAACAACAATTTTTAAGCCGGTACAGACAAACCATTGGCAGAACGGATAGAACGGGCCCACTGGGGACCGAGCCTGTTGTGTAAAAGTCAATTGTGAGAGTACAATGTAACAATGTAGATGTATATGTACAGTCAATAGTAGTGGTAGGCCGATTTATCGAGTTCATCGATCATTGGTCATTTTCAGTGAACTGATTAATTGATTGGTAGTTTTTCAATAATCGATTACTCAGTATAGACATTCTGCTTCATTGGCCTTCAATTTTTAGCTTGGTGTATTTATTTAATATGACCCTTTTCTGCATTTTCAGTTTCTGGTATGAACAGCATATGGTTCAAATAATATACATAGGTTTAGATAAACAAAAGTTTTGAGTGTAAAATTGTAAATATATTCTAATCCATCAGTTTGAACATATGTTTTGGGTGCTCAAAAGAACCGTCTTATTGAGATGGTTCTTTTGAGTACCCACAACATTGGTTTTGGTATTTAAGGATTTCCCATCAAGGGAGAAATTGAAATCTCTCTGTTTTGATATAAAACTCTCACAACTTTGAACACAGAGTGTAAAATGCTTCTTTGAGCTAAAAACTGAAAATATTATTTTTGGATAAAAAACCCCGCAGGGTTTTTCTCCCATTTTATTTTGTGGGGGAAAAACCCTGCGGGGGAATTTTCTTTTTCCTCTAGAGGCACAATATAATGCTGAACATTTTTGATATACCTTTTATTATGCATTGTGATGAATAATAATTCAAAAAAGTCAATTTGAATTTTTCAAAAAACCCTGCAGGGTTTTTCCCCCACAATCTGAAATGGGAGAAAAAACCCACGGGGGAAATCAAAGTTTAGAATAAAGCCATATCAATCATTTTCTGCAATAATTACAATCAAACAAACTTGTTTCTTGAACAAATTTTAATATTTATTTTTTGAAAAACCCTGCGGGTTTTTTCCCCAATTTGAAAATGTGGGGGAAAAACCCCGCGCAGGGTCGGAAAAACCCCGCAGGGTTTTTCAAAAACCCCGCGGGGATTTTATTTTTGACCATTTTTTTCACCATGATGGCATATATTTTTTTAGTCATAATTATATATGTTTTGCTCCCTTATGTCTGTATTTATGTAATTTAGTGGTTTTGAGTCTTTTGCATCACTAGAAAGATGATGTGATTTTGCCAAATTCTGGTGTGGCAAAAAAAAACTGGTGGCTGTTCTAGTCGAATTTTTAACACTTAAATCTGTTAAAAATTAAAGGGCAGCGTTCCAATTGGTTATTGTAATGTTATTTGTACAAAAAGTGATGAAGTAATTATATCAAGAGATTTATAATAGATAATACCATGCAAATAATAGTTAATTAATATAATTTAGAAATAAAGTCATTTTACTGTTATCCTACAATGGTGCTTTCGTTGCCATGGTTACAAACAGAAGCCAATTATCTATATGATATGTTTTCATAACACAAACAACTAAATATAGTGCTCTGTTATGTATTAACATGCATATATGATTCCATGATTTAGGTTGTTGACTGTGTTTAAAAATCCCAAAAGGCATGAATTTCAGGTCCTACTTACCCCACCCACTTTTCCTTATAAATAAGAATGCTTAGATAATATTATTAAAATACTTTAATCTTATTTATTTTATATCGCATATTGTTGATAAATTGTAGCAATTTTGCGGGTACTGGAAATGCAAATTAGCCTTTTTTGTATTTAAAGATTCATAATTTTTACCTATTATGATGCACTTAAAAGTCTAAAAATAGTGTATCTGCAGCAGACTTAAACTTCAAATATATGTATTATTTAGAAATATATGAAAAATGAAAATTTGTTCTTTACAATAGCGTGTATCACTGCCACATATCAATAAATGAATGTTTCAATGCAATATTGTATTTTTTTCTTTTTTCTCCAGGGAATCATTTGTTACCATGGTAACAACAAGAAGACGATAACTTCCCAATCAATTTATACCATTTTGTAAAATTTTACACCTTGGCTTATTATATATTGACATTACTGTATGTTAAAAGAGTGGCGTAAAGTTTTGGTCTTTGTGAAAAAATGCCCCAAATCCGTAATTTACCGGTCCTACTTACCCTGCTCACGTCCAGTAAAAGATAAGTATTATCAGTCTGTATGTGCTTTTTGCTTCCTTTTTGGACCAAATCTTTGGGTTCTGTTGTCACTTCAACGGAGGTTGAATTGAATGATCTAACATTTGATTTCTTGTTTTTACATGACCATTAACACTGTCAGCAAGTTTAACGTAAATCAGAGCCGGAGCGTGCAATGGTTCTATTATAACTCGCTCCATGATTACAGAGAATCGCTCTTAAACGCTTAGTCAAGCTTGCACAGGAAAATTGTGTGGTTAGATGAACTGACCGTCCCGACATGACCATAACTGTTGACTGGGACTTAAAGCATCAAACCAAACAAACAAATCATAGACTACTAAAGCGAGGTCAGCAATACATTGGAACCAAGGGGAAGATACACTAGACAAGCCAAACCATCCCGCATACAATTGGGCCTCGACGCGAGAAAGCCTGTCCTTGGGGTTTCGAAAAAGTGATATTTAAACCAGACTTCTCGGCTACAGAGATTAGCTAGAAAATTGAAATTCTGATCGTAGCGAGTCTTTATATAAATTATAATAAGCAAATAGTAAAGACGCTGATCATACTGCGCGGATGAGGAGGCTGGTCTGCGGCTTTGGTCCATGTATTCGCAATTATAAATCATTAATACTGTTTACTTCTTACACGTACAGATGTACCGCGACCTCTGACCAATGACCTTTGGGTCTTTCTATTTCAAACAATTGATGCAATATGCGTAAAATGAGCCAGTCCGGCTGGAACATATGCGTATGTCAATGCTTTTCTAGTAAATGCAAATAAACGCATGAAACCCTTTTTCTAGAACAACATGTCAATATTGTAAATAGATTCACGCTTCAAAGCTTTTGGTTTATCTTTACATGTTCATTTGTAGGTAAAATGTTTGTCCCATATTTTGTTTACTTCATCTATATATTAATAAACAACTTTCGCTATGTCGTGTCTCTCCTAACAATGGACAAACATCTGTATATATTCCATTGAAACATACTCAGTCTGATTTTTCTTCTGAATCCCTTATGTATAATGATGCCATGCTAGTATTATCGATATTACACATTAGGAGTATAGTCCGTTATGAATATAGTCCAATAGAAAGTAGTTGTAGCAGCTTAATACCGTTATTCATTCATTTAAGTTTATTCAGAAAAAAATAATAACACTGCAGGTAAAACGATTGTACGAATTAGCTATAAATAATGACCATATCATGTACAGCCTCAGTGGCTCAGTAGGTAGAGAGGCAACTGTAATAATATGCATGTGAGTTATGTAAAAAGTTATGGGTTCGAATCCCATTATTTAGCAATTTATAGGCATATTGATATGCTCTATTTTTTTCATTTGTTTCCATTGTGTATTTTCTTATTCTAGATATTTTCTTATCTTGTGTATTTTTCATTATATTTTTTGATATTTTATCTTTTCAATTTCTATATTTTAAAATCTTTATTTTACAAAGTATTTATTTTCAATATATACATGATATAAAAATGTTTATAAAATAGTGCCATCAGAGTGAGATTTTTATTTTTATCGCAATACTGAGCATGTACGGATCATGTGAGCCTACAGAAATACGCACACTCACCAGAGCATTTGCTGCTCGCATACACAATGCACTGTGTGGATGTAGAAGAAGACTCATTTTAACTTTTATTATTGCATAAAAACCAGTGTCACACGCTATTAAAAGCCATGTTTTAACAGGTAAAAACCCATGTATTAATCAAGCAATTCACGTGCTGTTGATGCACAGCTTTGGTACTTTACATATAGGCATTCTAGGACGTCACAAGAATTGACGTCATCAACAGTAGCGTGTATAGAAATGAGCGTAATTTAGTGATGTTAGGATGACGTCAGTCTTTGCTCTGGAACAGGCTTTTTCAAAACATACGAATCCTTCATGCATTTGCGCGCCATTATAGTAATACAAAAATTATTTTTTCGAAGCATTTTCCAAAGTTTTCAAGTGACAAAATGACTTTATGCAATAATAGCGATCAAACATGGTTTTATGATACACTAACAACTGCTAGACCCCTCGTGTGTCGTTAAATCTCTCGCATTTCACTGGTTTTTCTGTAAAGCCTGAAATATCGACATCATCTTTGGTTCAAAGGCGGATCAACGACTCCAGGTGAGGGGATTTAGATAAATTAGGGAAGGGGGGGTCGATTTGCAGATGATCTCTCATTTATCTTGAATATCCCTATAAAAATGAAATAATCTGTTCTGAAAACCCCTGAACCCCCTCTGGATCCACCACTGTTTTTTACAGCGCTAGGTAATTCAAACTGCCCACTAAAGGAGTAAGAAAAATAAAAAAAAAAAAAAAAAAAAAAAAACCCTCAGGGATTCCAACCCTCAGAAATAATACAGGTTTGAATATGTAAATATCGCTACTTAAACACTGGACCACTGGTATGTGACACCCAAAGATAGCTTTAATGCATTAGTAAGGCTATAACTATCAATATCCTCGTTCGTTTACCTGTCTAAATGCGCGATTACCTTTTATTGACAATAGACCTCTCCGATTACAGTTATTATTAGTGGCGTCACTGTACTCTTATAATGTTATGTCTATACTGTGCCGATTTGTATTTGTTTACGTGTTATACAAATCAAAAAAACAGTGTTGTGTCCTTAAGGAACAGCCTTTTTTACTTCCATACTCTGTGTAAGCGAAATCTGATGTGATAACTATGAAAATCAAAAGTTTTAAACTGCGGTCCTCCACAAAAATACAATTATCTAAAAAACTAGCTGCTATCCTATATAGCGTTAATTTGCCCTTCCCCTGTAGGTACATGACGTCAAAACATCGTCGTATCGAGTCCGATGCGACGTCATGACGTCGCATTGACGTTAATATGGTGTTGTTTAAAGGTTATGTGCCTGCTAGGTTTCTACAAGTTTGCAAAGAAACCCCAGAAGCAATATTTCAATACGTTCAAGAATGTGTTAAAACACGTTTAAACAATACATTTCTTAAACGTGCATGTAATACATGTAGCATTTCGACATCGCGTTTTTAACGTTACAACGTTTAGAACTTTCATTTTGTAGGCAACGTTGTTATAGACGTCATAATAAGACGTTGCAACGACGTCATGATATACATAAATTATTTCAGAGGGGGCGTCATATGATAAGACGTGTTTGTGACCTTATCGGATCAACAAGAAAGTTTAGCATAAATGCATTACATTTAAATTCCCTTTACACGGATGAATAGAACCACTAGTTCTAAATTTGATGGCCGAAAAAATCGCATAAAAACGTAAGTTTTCAATTCAGTTCGATAACCATGTAAAATAGCGAAAAACTGGAGAATGTGATTATCCACTCTGGTCTTCCAACTTCTATTCCAAGCTGATGCGAGCTGCAAATGGTGTACGATTTTATCTGAATCATTGTCGTCGATTATTTACGATTCAGACAAACCCGTACACAATTTGCAGCTCGCATCAGCAAAAGATAAGAGCGGAGCGACTACATTCTCATATGTGTCCTATATAAAACACTGAATGGGAAATTGACAGTTTAAGGCGATTTTTCAGCCTGCATATACATAACTGGAAAGAGCCTCATAATATTTCCTTTTCAGAGCTGACGGTTCTGTCTATGCAGTTTCTTACCCGTGTCTAACATGCGCTGATCCAGAAAGTTTTGCAAGAGAGGGTCCAACTTTGATAGTTTTTTTCGGTTGATGAGAGGTTGACAGATCCAACTACCACTATAAGCGAACCATCATTGGCCCGCCAGCGAAACGCCATTTAAATGGCGTTTCGCTGGCATGCCGATGTTGGCCCAACATTGAATGCTGGCTCGGTAGCCATGTGATTTTTCAGGGGATCCGGACCAGTATTGCTAAGAAACCTTATATGTTTGTGATTTTTCAGTGGGGGGTCCGGACCCCCTTTCCCCTATCTTGATCCACACATGTTTACGATACACATATAGAGTTGCTGAGAAAATAACTTTATTTGGTAAGGAGTCTATTTTGGTAACGCTTGCTTTAAATGGTCATTGAGATGCGGCACTATTTCAATTGGTAGTTTGATAAAAGGCATAACTCTCTTTACTTTTTTTTTTTATATCAAATTGATATTTTCAATTTTCCAAAGATCATACTTTTCTATCTATAAGATAAATTAATGGCCCGCGAGTGCCCCCCATCCCCATCCCTAAAAACATGAAAACAAAACTTTGGACAATTGAGACGTGCTCCTCTCACACCTGTTCTTCTCTTCATATTGATACGCTGTAAAAATAAGTTTAACTTTTTACAATATTTGGTAGAAGATATTTAAAATGTCACTCTTTTGGGTTTAGTCTTTCAATTATTCTAAAACCTATAAGTTCCGCTCCATAATATTTATCCAGAGAATGACTACACTAATAAAAGGTAGAAATGTTTTAACATTTATAACTGAATAAATGTTAGCATCAAGACAATTAAGTACATTTTACAGGAAGGTACCTGTAAGTGTAAGCTCTGCTGTCACCTATTTTGGTGTTAGCTTAGTATTACAGGGTGCACTGCTGATTGGTAATGTTTGTTTTCGCATGATAAGATATAGATTTGGTAACAGCCGCTGTAAATGTTTAAATGAGTAAGCAAAAGTTATTGTTGCAAATGAAGAAAATGAGCCAGCACATGAAGGTATCGCATTTTGAACGGCGAGTCTATGCAAATGCACAAACTCGCCAGAGCCTTCGGTGTTCATATAAACAAAGAATGTGCGTAGATAAAGACTCAGACCAATAATTGGACCACTAGTCTAGCTGGATGCGTTGGCATGAACTTTTAAAGGAAGCTTAGCTCATATGCGATGAGTGCGTGTGGCAAAATCGCATTAGGTGGCCCATTCCGTACGTATTCGTATGCCATCACATGAAAAATCGTTCTTACGACACAGGCATACGCATTTGCACTGACAGTCAGCCTCTAAAACTGATCAATTTATTAGAATGTCTAAGAAATATACAGAGCATACATTTGTTAGAAATTAGGAGATTTATTATAGCCTCTGGCTAGGTGGTGCATGTATATACTGTATACAAATTACATAGAAACCATAATTGAGCCGTGACATGTGATTTCCGACAATGTGGCATTTTGACAAGTGTAAACTCAGACGAGCCTATGCAGCCTCACTTTAAGAGTAAAAACTCCAAATGATGTTCAGTCAGTAGCTTAACACTCACAGAATATTCAAGCGACTAAGAAAGACTCTGGTAAGACTGCGAGTATGCGCAGGCTGATTTGAGGCTTTGCTGGTCGCACATATCACATTGTTGGAAATTCCATGCCATCAGACAACAAAATGAGAATGAAAGTGCAAAAATGACTGTCCTATATAGAGTTTGGCGCATGCTAACTGACGGCATTGAGGCATCATAGGTAAACACTCGAAATATCGAATGCCGTTTAAGCAGAATTAAATTGTTCCAAAACGGATTTTAGATCGTATACAAGAAAAAATACCAAAGGCATTATAGCTGGGTTTTTTCGATACATATCTGATGAGGATAATTATGAGTAATATGGAGGAACATGTTTTGATTCAAATATTTTAATCTTTTAACTTGTGCACAACATTATATAGCTTGTCGAATATTAAGTGTAATATCAAAATTCATATATTAATTACAACTCATCATTATATATATCTATGAAGGTATTAGACGCTCATGGAATATAAACAAGTAAAGTCAGTAAACATAGAAAGAGTTGCTTTTCTTGCTCACGCACGGGACATGCCCACTCACCAAGATGTACATACCTCAGCTGTGGAGCTCAATAAAAATGCGCAAAGAGAGATAACTGAAAATACTAATATACCACAAAGGGTTTTAAATTTACAGATGCTAATTTTAAAATAAATGCACAATCTAAAATTGCAAAGGGAGATAAGTGAAAAAGACAGCTACAGTCATATATCTTGTATGCACTGCACCTATTCATCTGGGTGTACATATCTACTAAGTAATATGAATATAACTGAAAGAGATGTTGAGCTACAGAAGGAAAAATGTCAAAAGCTAACAATTGCAAAGGGAGACAACTGAGAAAGTAAGAACAAGAGTTGCTCGTCTTGTGTGGTACACCTATTCATCTGGGTTTACATCCCTACAAGGTATTATCAAAATATACCTAAGGGTTTAGAAGTTACATGCAAAAAAACGTATAAGGCCAAAAAAAGGTAAGGTAGATGAATAAGAAAATAAGAAACCAAGAGTTGTCCAACTTGTGTGCAGCTTAACTACTCACCTGGATCTACATTCTCACCTATTATTGTCAATATACCTGGAATGGTTTTTGAGTTCAGATGCAAAAAATTCTAAAGTTAAAAAAAATACAAAAGTAGATAATTAAAAAAGTAAGCAAGCTAGAGTTACCCATCTTGTGTACAGTGTGTCTGTTTATGTGGGTCTACATTCCTACAAGGTATCATCCAAATATCTTGAATAGTTTTGGAGTTATAGAGCATGCACAATAATTTGTGAAAAATGCAAAGGGAAATAAATAGGAAAGTAAGCGAGCTAGAGTTATGCCAATTGTGTGCAGCCTGCCTGGTCATCTGAAACTACATCCCTATAAAGGTCCATCCAAATACCTTGAATAGTTTTGAAGTTATTGAATATACATAGAAATTTGTGAAAAAATAAATATAAAAAAAATATCTATCTTCAAAAAATGCATTTTGCACCAAAAAATTTGGAACCAACTGAAAAGAACATTGCATCACATAAAAGCAGAGATCCTGAAAAACCATGTGTGAAATTTTGAGACCGCAGGTTGAATACTTTGCGAGAAAATTGAATCTGCAAAAAGGTTAACCAAAACGGTAAACCAAGAACGCGCTGCCCGCCGCCCACGGGCAACACTAATTTAATAATCGGATTTTTTCTTCAAAAAAGCTGACTAATAATAGCCGTAGCATAGACCTACATACTTTGTTACATGGTTACATTTAAGCCATACCTTAAAATAGAAAAATAAAACACATTTTTTCATGCGAAGTTGAGAGAAGAACATTCAAGATGGACCCAGCATTGTATATAATATTTAAATAACGTGAACGGTTGGAAGACATAATCTTTAGTAAACTCAGATCTGTTCTGTATCTCTCTTATGCTGCGAGCGGGCTTAGTAACCCAACCCTAACTCCACATGGGAGGTGGAGATAGGGTTTCGCCATACACTGCAAGACGTTTGAACAAGAGCAGGTTTACTAGCAGAATTTAAAACCTTTTCTGTACGTTCAAAAAAGCAACATTTTTTAGAACTTCGACTCTGTGTTTCCGTCCATGGAGTGTCACTCACTCTTATTCGTTTTCGTGTAAAATTGAATTTTAAACCCTTCGGTTAACTGAACTGTGCTATACTGAATATAGAACTGAATCTCCCATTATATTAGAAACCATCAACGCTAAATATTTGCAAATGCACAAAAATAATTTACAAGCCAGATATACATGTACCGGATGGATGTACTGCAGGTAATAAGTAAGTACATTGCACTTCTTAGAACCATGTCTTTGAGGTGGTTCTTTTATGTACCAGCAACGTATATTTTGGTAGGAAATACAATGCTTTTCTCGTTTTGTGTAATATCACTTACTACTGAACTCCATTAAGATCACACAATTTGTAACTTGAAAAGAAAATCCTGGTCCCTACACTAAAGCTCGCGTAATTGCCCTGCGGATTTGTGTTTCGTGTGAGTTTCCAATGCATTGTATGTGCGTTGAGTTTCATCTGCCTATGAAACGCGAATCAACGTATTTCGAAACTCATCAATATTCATCAAACGAAATCTAACGCGTTTCAACGATAAATATGCGTTTATTCCTTCAGCCAACCAAATCGTTTTGTTTAAACGCAGTGATGCGCAAACCAATCACAATTGAGTTAACCTTGCTCAATGTTTATATTATTATGTGATTTTTTTTTCAGATAAAAATTGTCTTGTAAAGCTCAATTCCGGTTTCCTTTGAGCTTTTTAAACTCAATTTGAATTAAATATCTAACCCTTACCCATTCACTCCTTTCATTAATCCACATTTTCACTGGATGATCACGACTTTTCAGCAGTGAGTGCCAAGATGAAGTTACTCATGTCCAAAAAATGAAAATATCACATAAAATCAAATCATAATCAGTTTCAATTTGTGCTCAAATGTAAAAAAAAAAAAGAAATATTCTTAAAACAACCATTACGCATATGGGTTGAAAACATGTCACACTGCTTTAAGTTTTCTTCACGGGGATTCCCATCAAACAATTTCAAACTTTACGATTGGGCCAATTAGGAGATACAAATCTACTGGATAAAAACAAGTCTTTTCTCAGAAAGACCCTGTTAAAATATCATCCAGCAATACTCACTTGTTGACATTCTAACTACATACATCTCTGGAAAGACAATTTCAAGTGCCTAGGCTTCACCTGATCAGCCTCAAATACACGATTATACAAGTGAAACAGTATCCAGTCCCCGCTCTAACCAACTCTTACATGTGCAAAAATGTGGATATTTGAACCAATTACCTATATCTGCCACAAAGGGACCTAAACATGGTTTTGATAGCAAACATTAAGACAGCCAAATAGGTTCAGAAACCCCATAAACTGGCTGCATCCCCAACCAACAGTGCCTGTTTGGTAGGTTTTGAAACTGTATAGACAGGCCGTACCCAGGACCCACATTCCCCTGTATATAGGATTGGAAACTATATAAACAGGCTGCATCGGGGGCCGTCAGTCACAAGGAGTTACCTTTAGGTAGTTTAGGCAATGGGCTGCAGCCACGTCAAACAATCTCCCAGAGGTAAGTTTTGAGACCTTATAAACATGCTGCACCCTGGCAAACAGGCTGCGCCCTGGCACACAGTTCCAGGGAGGTAGTTTGGGAAACTGTATAAACATGTTGCACCCCTAGCCAACAGTCCTATGGAGGTAGGTTCTGATATTTGAACCAATTAGATTAACCTATATCTGACTTAAATGGACCAAAAACATGGCTTTGATGCATTGCATTATAAATCGCTAAAATAAAGACAGCTTTTGCTATAAAACAGATTCCTAAATTGGTCCAGAAACCGTATAAACTGGCTGCATCCTTGACCAACAGTCTCCATTAGGTAGGTTCGGAGACTGTATAAACATGCTGCACCGCAGGCCGACAGTTCCTTAGAGGTAGGTTGCTAAACCATATAAAAATGCTGCACCCCTGACCAACAGTCCTCTGGGAGTAGGCTCTGAAACCAAATAAACAGGTTCGGATACCGTAAAAAACAGGCTGCACCCCAGACACAGATCCCAAGGTTGCACCCTCCGCCAACAGTCCTCTGTAGGTTAGGAAACCATAACATCAGGACTGCTCATGGGGAATGCAGCCTGTTTATACGGTTCAGAATCTACTTCCAGTGGACTGTCAGCTTGGGGTGCAACCTGTTTATAAGGTTTCTGAACCTACCTGCCGGGGGTGAAGTATGTATATATTGTTCCGAATCTAGCTCCAGGGAACTATTTGCCAGGGGTACAGCCAAGTTATAGTTTCCTAACCTACCTCCAGGGAAATGTCCGCTGGGGGTGCAGCTTGTTTATTAGGTTTCTGAACCCACCTCCAGGGAATTGTCTGCCGGGGGTGAAGTATTTTTATACTGTTTCCAAAACCTACCTCAGAGGGGCTGTTTTCCAGGGTTACAGCCAAGTTATACCGTTTCTAAACCTACCTGCAGGGGACTGTCAATCGGAGCTGCAGCCTGTTTTTACGGTTTCTGAAACTACCTCCAGGGTACTGTTGTCCAGGAGTGTGGCCCATTTATACGGTTTCGGTACCTACCTCAAGGAACCTGTCAATTTGTGGTGCAGCATGTTTATAAAGTTTCTGAACCTACCTACAAGGGCCTTTCAGCCAGAGGTGCAGCCTATAGATATGGTTTCCAAACCTACCTTTAGGGGACTGTCGGCTGGGGGTATAGGCTGAACCTACTTCCAGGGGACTGTTAGAGTGGGGTCAGTCTGTTAAATGGTTTCTGAACCTACCTCCTGGGAACTGCCTACCTGGGCGCAGCCTTTTTATTGGATTTCTGTAACCTATCTCCAGGGGACAGTGGGAAGGGAGTGCAGCCTGGTTTACATGTTCTGAACCTATTCCAGGAGACTGTCCGCTAGGGTGCATCTTGTTTTTTTGGTTTCTGAACCCACCTCCAGAGACTGTTGGTCATGGATACAGCCTGTTTATACAGTTTCTAAACCTACCTCCAAGGGGGTGTCTTGCTATGTCCCAGTCAGTTTTCTTTTCCGTCTTGTCGGTGTGCTTTCCTTAGTTGACTGAACACCAGACAAAAGCAGTGAGGGTCTCTTTCTCTCTCTGGCGGAACACATCGCCTCTGGTGGGGCTCAGACCAAATTTAATGGAGCCAATATGAACAGAGATAGATAAAGTATCCGAGGCAATAATATGAATAAAATGCAGCAATTCAGGTTCTAAAACCAGATCCCTAGGCCTTATATTACAGATCCAGAGTCCTTAGAATATGTTATGAAGGGGCTGAACACGTTGAACTGGTCCACATACTGGAATTGTTACCGATTGTTAAACACATATCATGGAATGTGAAAAAAACTGTCATGAAATATCACGCAAAAATGGCCAAAAATAATGGAGTGGCATTGAGACACGAAGAAGGAAAAGAAACGATAACGCATTCTGTTGGGATAATGTATGCATTGTGTTCTTGGTTTTGTTTATAAAATAATCATTGATTTGCATATTACAGTTTGAGCAACGCACTTAAACCATTTTGATTGGCGGTTCAGCAATGTGTTTCAACGCGAATTGTACGTTGAACTGCGTTGATATACATTGGCTATCGATTGGTTAACAGGTACCTGCGTTGCACTGTAGTTCAACGCCGCGTATCGATAGTGAGATTTGATAGGACATTCAAAATTCGTGTTGCAAAAATAATGCGTATCACGTGCATATTTAATGCATTTTCAACGTGGATTCGACAAAGACAAATACGCGATTGGTAATGCATAACTTCGCTTTAACAAGAGCGGGATGAACATAAAACAAAAGTTTTGCTATTTTTAGATCAATATGGGTTATAGTGGGTTAAATGTTGAGAGCACTCTAGTGTCTTAATTTTGTTATGGATCTTTATCATTCTTGCAGGTAATAAGGAAAATCATAAAAGCTTGAATGAGTTTGAATTTAGTTAACATTCGATCACCGACTATTAAGTTAGCTGCCCTTGAGCGTCTGTAAAAGCAATGTATAATGCTGTGAGCACTCTAGCACCATTATGTTTGATTGAATCATCCCCATTCTTGCAGGTAACAAGGACATCTATAAAATCTTGGATGGTTTGGAAATTCGGCAAAATCAGACCACGGTCTGAGGAGTTAGCTGCTCTTGTGAGTAGTTAAAAAAACCTATATAATTATAATGGGAGAGATGTTGTGAGCACTGTAGTGCATTCATTTTTCATTTGATCTTCAGCATTCTTGCAGGTAGCAAGGACACCCAAAAAAGCTTGTATGAGTTTTGATTTTCTGCTAGATCCCGTCAATCCTACTGAGTTAGCTGTCCTCGAACATTAGAAAAAAATCGCATATATAATGGGAGAAATGTTGTGACCACTCTAGCGCTTTTATTCTTGCAGGTAATGAAGGCAACCATTTTGGCCTGAATTAGTTTAAATTTCGGATATATCCGACCTAGGACTGTGGAGTTATATGCCCTTGAGCATCTTGAAATATCCCCATAAACTTACAATTGGATATATGTTGTCACCACTCTAGAGCATTCATTTTAGAAGGATTTTTTGCATTCTTGCAGGTGACAAGGACGACCATTAAAGCTTGGATTAATTTGGAAATCGGCCCCTCCCCACCACCGACTATGAAGTTATCTGCCCTTGAGCATCTGAAAATCCTAGCGCTTTCATTTTCAATTGGATTTTCTTCATTCTTGCAGGTAATGAGGACTGCTATAACAGCTTGTATTAGCTCAAATTTCGCCGAGCTCTCACTTGGGACTGTGGGGTAAGCTGCTCTTGAGCGCCTGAAATAATCAGCATAGACTTAAAATGTGAGAAATGTTGTTGCCACTCCAGCACCTTCATTTTTGATTTTATCTTCTTCATTCTTGTTGATAACAAGGGCATGCATAACAGCTGAGGTGAGTTTGAAATGCGATCTGATCCCACCACTGACTATGGAGTTAGCTACCCTTGAGGGTCTGACAATTTAATTTCCAAAGGTTTTCAGCCATTTTAATTCAGATTGTTTTAATATTTGCAGATAAGCAGAACTGGCATAATATTGTGTGCTTGAATTTAGGCCTGATCGTTGTTTCAAGTGATTTACCTCCCTTTGAGCACTGTAAAATATGGTGCCTTGGCTATCAGGTTAGCGATCGTTGCCCATTGGACTACTTGTTTTACAAAATCTGAGACCATGTATGAAACACTTTAATTAAAGAGAATTTGAGGGTTCCACTTACCCACCAACTTCTCATGCAAGATAAGTATATTGTAGCGGCTTAATAAATCTGCTATATTGCATTATTTCCATCTATTGATATAAAAGTTTGCATTTTCTGACGCAAACCACATAAATAATTGCGATGAAGATGGACAGTTTTAATACTAGTGAGAAGTAAGAAAGAGGGCAAAGATCAGGAATCGATACAATCAAGCACCACACCTGACCCAGGGCACCGATGTGAAAGTGACAGCGTCACGATTAGACATCACAAACGAGAGCCAAGAGGTCAGCCCTTTCACAGCAGGTGACCACAAGGCATCAACATACAGACGTGCATGAAAGCATAACAATACAAGACAGAAATAACATAAATGTTCCACAAAAGAAGCACCGCCTTGGAATGGTCAGTAAAAATATTTTGCTAGAGGGCTTAAACCGGTTTAACGGTGCAGGAACATCACCCTTAGTTCAGAAGGCAAGTTTGCCTAACTTGTGGGATTTGGGTTTTAACAAGTCGTATTTTTAACACTTATATCTATTAAGAATTAAAGGGCAGCTTTCCTATTGGCTATTGTATTGTTATTTGTTTAACAATGTGATGGAGTAATTATATAAATATATTTATAATAGATAATACCATGCAATATACTAGCCAATTAATATCATTTAGCAAAAAAGTCATTTTACTGTTATCCTACAATGATGTTTTCGTTGCCATGGTTACAAACAGAAGCCAATTATTTCTATAGTATGTTTTTCATAAAAATATAAACTTAAAATAGTGCTCTAATATGTATAAACATGCATACATGATTTCATGATTTAGGCTGTTGACTGTGTTTAAAATACCCAAAAAGCATGAATTTCAGGTCCTACTTACCCAATCCACTTTTCTTTATAAATAAGTATGTTTAGATATAAATATAAAATTACCTTAATCTTATTTCTTTTATTTAAGCTTGAACGTTAACAAATATCGTTTATCAAATATTGGTGATAAATAATAGCAATTTTAAGGGTACTGGAAGAACAAATTAGCAAAAAAATGTATTTTAAGATTCATGATTTTCTGGGGCGAACTTATTGATAAATACATAGATATAAATGCGAATTCAAAGACAGTACTCACAGACTACGCAATGCTCAAATTAGTACTCTATAGTCCCCATATGTTTCTATTATTCTGTCAATCAAAGGTGGGCGTGGTTACAATTTTTCTACGACTTCTATCTCAGACTCAGAAAACTGGGACCTAGCTGGTACTTATTGCCATATAGATGCAATGCATGCTGGAAACCAGCTAAATCGAAGCAAGAGATTTACGTGACTAAAGGCGGACACTGACATTCAGTGTCAATTCGTCATATATTTCCGAATACTTAAGATTCGAAGTTAAATTGTAATTAATTAACAGAAACAATTTATGAAAATAGTGATGCAGTAACTGGAAAGATTGATAGAATATGGGTTATATTGGGTATATTAGTAACCTTTGATAGGTCTATAAATATATAGAAAGATGCTGAATAAGCGATAACGAATTAATATCTTTATAAATATCAATACGAATATTCGCAGGTGGATTTATGGCGCAATCGGTAGCGACAGTAACTGTTATCATCAGAAGTACTTCTGCGTTTAAATGGTCGCAGGTTCGAATCCACATGCCATCGATATCATTTTTTTTCTTCCATTTATCCCATGTGCAGCTAAGTAATTTTTAGCAGTATTCCGCTACTATTGATATGCATCTCAGAAAATGAGAATATTGGGATAGTTTCTATCTCTTTTATTGTAATTCATGCATGAGTTCATTTCAATCCAGTGCACCTTATTCTGCTAATTATAGGTCCTGAAGATTGTATTTACTTATGACGTCCACTGCATATGTCCAAGTGCACACAAAAACATTACATCCTGAAATAAATAGTTAGTAATACCCTGATTGGACTGCTCATACGGAATTACAAGTTTAGGACCGGATCTGAGACTTTCATAAATCCTGTGAAGCTATTCAATGTTTTTCTTTGAGTTAAAACTAAAACCTTTCTCCCCATTCACGAAAAAAATATCGTCTGTATGTACTTTACTCATTTTTTTATGTTTTTTCTCGGAAAATAGGTCATTTGATGGTTTGTCCCATGGCTGGAGATAGCCTAGACTCTACAATCGAAGCAATGCGAAACGTATTGCTTTTCATAAAAGACTCTTTAAAGAAAAAGTATTGATTTTTCATAAAAGCTCGGACCCAGTATTAACGGACTGGTCACTGACGGAAATACAGAGTTATGATGTCGTGGGTCTATTTTAGCGCTATTTCAAAGTACTACAGCCAATACAATTGATTCTGAACATACCCTTGATTATAAGAAGTTATTCTCGGTATGAGAAGTTGACATATTACAAGTTACAATAATAAAATTTAAGCTTTATCACCTTTTAAGGTTGACTTCTGACGATTTTTGGCTAAAAAGACCGAAAATTGCTAAAATGGGTACCTTGGTTGCTTGCTGATGTTTATAAAGACGGGTACAATTTCAATGAATATAACAATACTGTCTTAATGATAGTATATTGAACCATTGCTTTATGAAGAAAAATCACAGATATGCATAGTAATAATGGAGATATGATTATTTAATCTTCAACATACGTCAGTTTTGAAAGCTCAGCCACGACAACGTATTTCCAATATATACATTTACCTGTATGTCAGCGACCAGTCCGGGGGGTATACTTGGTCCTAGATAAAAGAAATACTTTTTAAGGAATTTTCCCCCATGGAAAGTCTAAGCAAACAAATCCGACCCACTGCTTGTCATGCATTTGTATGCATTTTGTAAAATATGGAGTGTAGTGGAGCATAGAGTGGAGTGCTATTTTGACGTATTGTCTTTTAGCTTCTCTAAGATCACTACCTAGTCACATAGAGGTCTACCTTTGACCTGTTAGAGAAGTGACTATGAATTTGACTTATAATAAATAACCAAATAAATAAACAAATAAACAACAAACAAATAGATACGCCAGACACAACTCTCAATACTTTTTTTATTTTATGGCTCCACGCCATTCCATGTTTTAATATAAGCCTCCTATCGCTATGTAAGAATCAAAGGGATTGTTTTCAAAGCCGTTTTTTGGTGACAGACAACCGATTGCGAGATATACACAACTAGGTATGTTTATTGATGAAGACCCGAATATCTGTCTTTTTGGCAGGACCCACAAACAGAAGAAATCTATCAGACAAGTCCATATCGATAAGGCAAATTACGGGGGGGGGGGGGGCAGTTTTTACTTTACTGCGGATTAAATATGTTCACAACATTTGAATTAAATACAGTCTAGACTGAAACATAATGTCATTTGCAAATCTTTGATAATTTGATGGCATTTTCAATCATGTTCATTTTATTTTACACAAACCATTCTGCTTTCATACCTTCTATCAATCATAAACTTCTACGAACCGCCCCTTATAACATGTGTTATAACATGTTATAATTTTCTTGTTACCCATTATGATGCCCATAAAGTCTAAAAATAGTTTATCTTCAGTAGACACTTATGTCAAATATATACTGAAACAATAAAGTTATGTCCGCTTGACGTTTATGTCTGCCAGTTCCAAATGTATGAACGCATTTCATTCAAACTTTCACATTACCAACTGTTATCATTTAGAAACGTTTTGCAACTAAGATAAATTCATTTGATCATCAGTAGAGCCGCTGACAAAGCAGCGAACACGAGTACCCTTAAATTCAAAAGTCACAACATCAATAGCGTGTGTGTCCTTCATAATCCCGAAATTTTAAGCACATTTAACCATCACTGAGCAAACTCTATAGATATCATTTTTGCTAGTTGTATGCATTGCTTTTACGACCACAGCCATTATTCTGACGTGACAAAATATCGATCACGAGCTTGCGTTAAAACACTCAGAAGATTCATTTTTGGTCAAACATTTTGGTAATCAACAGAATCGGACAAATTTGATTTTTTTTTCGTCATCACAAGCATTTCAACATTAATTAAGACTATTCAGCATCAAAATATTTGATAATGGAAGTTATCTGATGATTTTGCAATAAGGGGTGGGGTATAAAACACAGAGTTAGTAAACCTTTGATGCCAGACATCAGCCATAGATTTTGTTGTTCTCTTTTGTGTAATTGTTGTCATAAACAAACACAAGACATTAAAAGAAAAACGGTCTCAAAATAATGTAAGGTTAAGGAGATTTGGAAGTTCTTATATTGTTATTTGTTTAATTCAAAGGGAGGTAATTTCAGTTAATTTCATAAATTAAAGGTTTTGAACTGCAATGTCGCTCGTTCATTAAGCAGACTTGGAATTTTTAGATGTTTTTTCATCGTCTGATGTTTCTGGCTGCAATTTAACGTAAAAGGTGTCATGTTTTGATGGTTAACTTCCTGATGATAATGGAAAAAGCTGTGTGCACATAAGGCTCAATAACCCTTCATGATTAGATGATAAAATAAAATAATTACCAATTTTTATGTGTCCTACGTTTGAAAAACATTTTGGTTTATTTTTGTGCGACATCTTAACTGGATTGATAGATAGAGTACCATAAAAATCGGACGTTACTTTTTTGTTTGAGTATATAAGAAATGGATGAGTAATGCAATTACGTTCTTTACAAATGTGTGTATCATTGCCACATACCAATAAATGAATGTTTCTATGCAACATTGCATTTTTAGTTATTCTTCAGAGAACAACAATAAGAAGATAACTTTCCAAACATTTTATACCATATTGTAAAATTTCACACCTTTGCCTTTTTATATATTAACATAAGTGTATGTTAAAGTAGCCCCCCCCCCCCCCAAAGTTTTGGTCTTTGTGCAAAAATGTCCCAAATCCATAATTTTCTGGCCCTACTTACCCACCCACTTACAGTGAAAAGTAAGTATACTTAAGATATTTTGTAGTGGTGTTACCATTAGAATTTAGTTATATTAAGTCTGTTTGTTCAAAACAATTCCATGTTTGTGATTGGTAAGAGCCATATTTGGAGTAGTTTAATGGTAAATGTCAACTTGTATGTGTTTTTTGCTTTTTTCCAAAATCTTTGGATGCTTTTGTCATGGCAACGGAGGTTGAATTGAATGATCTAACACTTTATTTTAAGTTTTTACATGACCACTAACACTGTCAGCAAGTTTTATCAAACGCCGATTCGGAGCGTGAACTGGTTCTATTCTAACTCGCTTCATGGTTACAAAGAATCACTCTTAAACGCTTAATCAAGCCTGCACAGGACAAAATGTGTATTTATGTGAACTGACCGTCCTGATATGACCATAACTGTTGACTGGGACTTGAAGCATCAATCCAAGCAAACACAGCATAGACTGCAACAACAAAGTCAGCATGGCATTGGAACCAAGAGGAAGATAGACTAGACAAGCGAGCAATCCCACATACATTTGGGCCCCAACGCGAGAAAACCTGCCTTTGGGGCTTGTGACAAAGTGATAGTCAAACCAGCCTGCTCAGCTACAAAGATTAGCTAGAACATTGAAATTTCGCTCGTAGCAAGTCTAGAAATACATTCTAATACACGTAAGTAAATAATAAAGGCGCTGGTCAGACTGCGCGGATGCGCAGGCTGGTCTGAGCCTTTGGTATTCGCAAATCCCCGAAGACAGGTTTTCTCACGTTAAGGCCCAATTACAGGTATTTATAAACTGTTTACGTCCTACTTGTACATGTTCATTTGTAGGTAAACTTTGTCCCATATTTTGTTTACTTTATCTTTATATTAATAAACAAATTCCACTATGTCGTGTCTCTCCCAACAATGGACGCAAATCTGTACATAGTCCATGGAAACATACTCAATCTGACTTTTCTTCTGAATCCCTTATGTATAATGCTGCCATGCTAGTATTACTATGTCGATTTGTATTTGTTACTGTGTTGTACAAATAAAAAAAGCAGGGTTGTGTCCTTAAGGAAGAGCCTTTTTAACTCCAATACTCTGTGTATGCGAAATGTAAAGGATCTGTCCGATGCGATAACTATGAAAATCAAAAGATTTAAACTGCGGCACGCCACAAAAATGCATTGATTTGCCCTTCTCTAGAAGAAAAAGCGCATGTCATAACATTTTGACCTCGCGTTTGTAGCGTTACAACGTTTAGAGCTTTCATTTTGTAGACAACGTTGATATAGACGTCATAACAATACATTGCAGCTATGTAATGATATACACAAATTATTTTCAGAGGCGACGTCAGATAATAAGACATGTTTGTTACCCTATCGTATTTACAAGAAATTTCAACATAAATGCATAACATTTAAATTCTCTTTTACACAGATGAATAGAACCGCTAGTTCTGAATATGATGGCCGAAAAAATTGTCTAAAACGTACGTTTTCAATTCAGTGCGATTATCGTGTAAAATATCGAAAAAAGGATAATGTATTTATCCGCTCTGGTCTTTCAACTTCTGTTCCAAGCTGATGCGAGCTGCAAATTGTGTACAGTCTTATCTAAATCATTGTTGTCGTTCATTTACGATTCAGACAAATCCATACACAATTTGCAGCTCGCATCAGCAAAGGTTAGAGCGGAGCGCTAAATTCTCTTGTTTTCTCAAGTTTACACAAAAAACACTGAATGGAAAATTAACAGTTTTAAGACGATGTTTTCAGTCTCCATGTACAGAACCGAAAAGAGCCTCATAATATTTCCTTTGAAGAGCCGACGGTTCTGTATAATATAGTTTCTTACCCGTGTTTTTAAGATACACATATAAAGATGCTGCGAAAATAACTTTATTTGGTACGGAGTCTATTTTGATAACTCTTCCTTAAAATGGTCATTGAGAAGCGGTACTATTCCAATTGGTAGTTTGATAAAAGGTAGATCTCTCTTTACTTTATCAAATTTATATTTTCAATTGTCCGTAGATCATACCTTTCTCAACTTTGTGTCATATAATATTACTCATATTATCTATAAGAATAATTGATGGTACGCGAGTGCCCCCACCCCAACCCAACAAAAAGACAAAAAAAGACACGATAACAAACTTAGGGCGATTGTGACGTGCTCCCCTCTCAACACATATTGATATGCTGTAAGAATAAGTTTAACTTTACACAATCTTTGGTGGAAGATAATTAAAATGTCACTATTTTGGGTGTAGTCTTTCAATTACTTTAAACCCAATATGTTTTGCTCCATAGTATTTATCCAGAGAATAACTACACCAATAAAAGGTAGAAATGTTTTAATATTTATAACTGAATAAATGTTAGCATCAACACGATTAAGTGAATTTTTGCAGGAAGGTACATGTACAATGTAAGTGTGAGCTCTGCTGTCACCTTTTTGGTGTTAGCTTAGTATTACAGGGTGCACTGCTGATTGGTAATGTTTGTTTTCGCATGATAAGATGCAGATTTGGTAACAGCCGATGTAAATGTTTGAATGAGTAAGCAAAAGTTATTGTTGCAAATGAAGAAAACGAGCCAGCACATGAGATCTTTGAACGTATCGCATTTTCGAAAGAACAAAGGCAAAGGCGAGTCTGTGCAAATGCACATACTCGTCAGAGCCTCGTTGTTCGTATACACAAAGAATGAGCGTAGATAAAACTCAGACTTGGACCATTAGTCCAGCTGGATGCGTTGGCATGGGCTTTTAAAGGAAGCTTTGTTCATATGCGATGAGTACGAGGACCCAGCATTGTATATAATGTTCAAATGGCGTGTACCGTCTGAAGACATTATATTTAGTAAACTCGGATCTGTGTTTTATCTCCCTAATGCTACGAGCGGGCTTAGTAACCCAACCCTAACTCCACACGGGAGGCAGATATAGGATTTCCCCATACTCTGCACGACATTCGAACAGAGGCATGTTTACAGAATTTATAAACTGTTTTGTGCGTTCAAAAAAGCAACATTTTTTAGAACTTCGACTCTGTGTTCCCGTCCATGGAACGTTACTCACTCTTATTTGTTTTTGTTGTAAAATTGAATATTAAACCCTTAGGAAAAACTAAAGTTTGCTATACTGAATCTAGAACTGAATCTTTCCTAAAATTAGAAAACATCAACGCTTAATATTTGCAAATGCACAAAATACTTTACAAGTCAGATATACATGTACCGTATGTTTGTACTGCAGGAAATTAGAACCTTGTCAATGAGACGGTTCTTTTATGTACCAACACCGTATATTTTGGTAGGAAATACACATACTTATGAGCCTGACATGTTATTCCCAACATTGTGGCATTTTGACAAGTGTAGGCTCAGACGATTCTGTGCAGCCGCATTTTAAGCTTAGAAACCCCAAATGATATTCGGTAAGTAGCTTAACAGTCCTAGAAAATTCAAGCGACCAGCAAAGGCTCTGATCAGTCTGCGCGTATACGCAGGCTGGTCTGAGCCTCTGCTGGTCGCACATACCACATTGTTGGAAATCCCATGTCACGGCTCTTATCTCTTTTTTGTTTAATAGCATTTACTACCTTACTCAAGTAAGAACACACAATTGATAACTCGAAAATAATATCCTGGTCCCAATTACTTCGAGTTAGCAAGAGCCGAATGAACATAAAACAAAAGTTCATCTAGTTTCTCTTTTAAATGACATTTCAAGGATGGGCTGCTTTTTTTTCAATGGCGGCCCGCAAGCAGAGTTCTGCGCTTTCAAATGTGGACTTCTGTAGGATCCTCAGGACAATAAATTATATCAGGTAGTTTTGCATGTAAGTATTAGGTTAACCAGATTGAGTGTAAGCCCACTATATATAGGGATTTCTCTACAACCGAGCAAAACCGGTGATTTGTATTATTTTTCCTGTTATGAAAGGGACTGACTTTAAGTAGTAAAATCGATACATTTAACCGTTCTTTTTTCATTAGGGACTGACGCCTGTCAAAACATTGAATGGGGCATACACATGCACTAATGTTGCAGGCGGCCATGGCCAGCAGCTTATATAATGTTCATGCAAAACACACATCAAATTCAGGTTTTGACCGAACCTTTATGCCGTGCTCAGGCTATTTTTATGCGCTGCCGAACAACGAGCAGAGTACAAAATATCGTGGGTTGACCAGTAGCGCGAAGCAAATTTTTTATAAATCTGTAGGGCTACCTATAGCGCGAGGCAAACTCGTTTACGAATTTAATTTTCACTTAACTGTTAGCATAACCGTCGTTCGGTCCATTGAAACACCCCCAAACCACCCCAAACCTCCACCAAACCACCCCAAACCATTACCGTATATACTCGCAATATCATATAATGCGCAAAACATACTTTTGGGACACTCACGGCCTCTTCGTGGGGGGAGGGGGCACGTGCCCCCCCCCCCCTGAGTCCTACACTGGCATTGTGCAAGAATGCATACAGTGAAAGGGCAAACGACCGTCAGCTTTTTTGATAAGCTAATACTTGACTTACTTCTCCGATAGTGCTCTGATTGGTAATGTAGGCCCCAAAAGGAAGTATGATTAGTCTGAGTTACATTATGGCGATGGCCACGACATTGTGTGATACACTACCGCCCGCGTATTTGTCCTGCGAATTCGCGTTTTATGTGCGCTTTCAACGCGTTGTACGTGCGTTGAGTTTAAATAGCATATGAAACGCGAATCAACGTATTTCGAAACTCATGAATATTCATTAGCAGCCCTCCAACGCGTTTCAACGATAAAATATGCGTTTCTTCCTTTAGCCATCAAATCGTTTTGTTACAACGCAGTGATGCGTAAACCAATCAAAACTTAGTTGACCTTGCTCAATGTTTACATTGTTATTGTTTAACTTCGGTTTGAATATTTCTGATAAGACTTGTCTTGCAAATCTCAATTCCCGTTTCCTTTCAGCTTTTACAGCTCGGTTTGAATTAAATATCTCACTCCATTCATTTATCAATATTTTGAGCCGACTATCACGACTTTTCAGCGGAAAAATAAATGGAGTTACCCAAAGCCAAAAAATGAATGTATTACAGTTAAATCACATCGATCATCATCAGATATAGATCTATAATAAGTCTCTTTTAGTGCCCAATGTAAAATATTTTTCTTTAAACAACGACATGAAGCAGATGAATTAAAACATGTCGCACTGCATTCAATTTTGTTTCTGGGGATTCGCATCAAACCATATCGAACTTTAAGATTGGGTCAACTAAGATTAGATGCAAAATCTCCTTGTTGCATGAGTAAAATAATCGAACTCACTTGTTGACATTCTAACTATATAGATATCTCTCAAAAGAAATAAGAAAGCACTCCTAAGCAAAAGCAATTGCATGTGCCCAGGCTTCTACTGATCAGTCCTAAAATAAAAGTAGAACAGTATCCAGTTCCGCCACTCTAACCTGCTGATGAAGTAGGAACTGACACCGCTAAAACACCCTGTACCCCTGCCCAGTAGTGCTCAGGAGTTAGGTTTCAACCCCTATTAAACAGCTTGCACCCTTGGCCCAACAGTGCCCCAGAGGTAGGTTCCGACACCGCTTTAACAGCCTGCCAAACAGTGCTGGGGAAGTAGGTTCCGACACCGCTTAAACAGCCTGCAACCCTGCCCCACAGTGCCCGGGAGGTAGTTTCCAACACCACTTAAACAGCCTGCACCCCAGCTCCACAGTGCCCAGGAGGAAGGTTCAGACACTGCTTAACCAGCCTGCACCCCTGCAAACCAGTGACAGGACATTCATCTCCCGCACTCTTATTCGGGAGTGTGAGATATCAATGAGATATCAGTCATTTTCACCATTAATGTTTTGTGCCTAGTCAAAAAGTGATCTCTTAATTTATAAAATGCATAATTGTGATGATATGTGATAACCTAGTTCACTGTGATAATCTTAATGTGATATTTGTGCCAGATCCATTCAAATTCATCTTAAATTATTCAAATTCATCTTAAATTATAAGTTTTAATAGCATCAAATATTTATTATTTTTTTTTTTATTTAAATTATTCCATATTTTAAAGTGCTAAATTAATGCGATATTTAATGTCCTATATGTTTTTAATTTGCTGTTGTATATGTATGTATGTGTTGATTTTACCAAATAAACATCAATAAATCAATCGGCAGGTAACTTCGAAAACCGCTTAAACAGCCTGCACCCCTGCAACAGAGTGCCTGGCAGGTTGGTTCGGACATCCCCTAAACAGCCTGCGACCCTTCAACACAGTGCCCACCGGGTAGGTTCCGACACTACTTCAACAGCCTGCACCCCTGCAACACAGTGCCCACCTGGTAGGATCTGACCCCGCTTAAACAGCCTGAACCGCTGCAGAGCAGTGCCCGGGAGGTAGGTTCTGACACCGCTTTAACAGCCTGCTCCCCTGCAACACAGTGCCCAGCAGGTAGGTTTGGACATCGCTTAAACAGCCCGTGCTTGCAGGTAGGTTCGAACGCTACTTAAACAGCCTGCATCACTGTAACACACTGCCCTGCAGGAAGGCTCAGACATTGCTTAAATAGCCTGCACCACTGTAACACAGTGTCCAGCCGGTAGGTTCCACACTACTTAAACAGCCTGCACCACTGTAACACAGTGCCCGGCAGATAGGTTCAGACATCGCTTATACAGCCTGCACCCCTGTAACACAGTGCCCGGAAGGTATGTTCTGACACCGCTTAAACAGTCTGCAACCCTGTAACACATTGCCTGGCAGGTAGGTTCTGACACCGATTTAACAGCCTGCACCACTGCAAAACAGTGCCCGGCAGGTAGGTTCAAACACTACATAAACAGTCTGCACCCCAGCAACACAGTGCCCGGCAGGTAGGTTTTGGCACCGCTTAAACAGTCTGCAACCCTGTAACACAGTGCCCACCAGGTAGGTTCTGATACGGCTTTAACAGCCTGCACCACTGTAACACAGTGTCCGGCAGGTAGGTTTCGACACGGCCTAACAGTCTGCAACCCTGTAACACAGTGCCCGGTAGGTAGGTTCTGACACTTCTTTAACAGTCTGTACCACTGTAACACAGTGCCCGGCAGGTAGGCTCTGACACCAATTAAACAGTCTGTAACACTGTAACACAGTGCCCGGCAGGTAGGTTTTGGCAACGCTTAAACAGTCTGCAACCCTGTAACACAGTGCCCCCCAGGTAGGTTCTGATACCGCTTTAACAGCCTGCACCACTGTAGCACATAGCCCGGTAGGTAGGTTCCGACATGGCTTAACAGTCTGCAAACCTGTTACACAGTGCCTTGTAGGTAGGTTCTGACATTGCTTAAACAGTCTGTACCACTGCAACACAGTGCCCTGTAGGTAGGTTCGGACATTGCTTAAACAGCCTGCACCACTGTAAAACAGTGCACGGCAGGTAGGTACTGACACCGCTTAAACAGTCTGCACCATTGTAACACAGTGCCCGGTAGGTAGGTTCTGAAATTGCTTAAACAGTCTGCACCACTGTAACACAGTCCCAAGCAGGTTGGTTCAGACATTGCTTAAACAGCCTCCACTACTGTAACACAGTGCCAAGCAGGTAGGTTCCGACACCACTTAAAAAGTCTGCACCACTGCAACACAGTGCCTAGCAGGTAGGTATGACACCGCTTAAACAGTCTGCACCACTGTAACACAGTACCCAACAGGTAGGTTCCGACACCGCTTAAACAGTTTGCACCACTGTAGCACGGTGCCCGGCTGGTAAGATCTGACAACGCTTTAACAGCCTGCACCACTGTAACACAGTGCCTGGTAGGTAGGTTCTGACAGCCTGCACCACTGTAACACAGTGCCCGGCAGGTAGGTTCTGACACCACTTAACAGCCTGCACCACTGTAATGCAATGCCCAGCAGGTAGGTTCTGACACCGCTTAAACAGCCTGCACCACTGTAACACAGTGCCCGGCAGGTAGGTTCTGACGTCGTATAACAGTCTGCACCACTGTAACACAGGGTCCGGTAGGTAGGTTCTGACACTGCCTAAACAGTCTGCAACCCTGTAACACAGTGCCCTGTAGCAATTTCTGACATTGCCTAAACAGTCTGCATCACTGCAACACAGTGCCAGGCTGGTAAGTTCTGACACCGCTTAAACAGCCTGCACCACTGTAATGCAGTGCCCGGCAGGTAGGTTCTGACGTCCCTTAAACAGTCTGCACCACTGTAACACAGGGTCTGGTAGTTAGGTTCTGATACTGCTTAAACAGTCTGCAACCCTGTAACACAGTGCCCAGCAGGTAGGATCTGACATTGCTTAAACAGTCTGCATCACTGTAACACAGTGCCTGGCGGGTAGGTTCCGACATTGCTTAAACAGCCTGCACCACTGTAACACAGTGCCCGGTAGGTAGGTTCTGACACCGCTAAAACAGCCTGCACTACTGTAACACAGTGCCCGGCAGGTAGGTTCTGACACCGCTTAAACAGTCTGCACCACTGTAACACAGTGCCCAGCAGGTAGGTTCTAACACCACTTTAACAGCCTGCACCACTGTTACACAGTGCCCGGTAGGTAGGTTCTGACATTGCTTAAACAGCCTGCACCACTGTAACACAGTGCATGGTAGGTAGGTTCTGACATTGCTTAAACAGCCTGCACCACTGTTACACAGTGCCAGGTAGGTAGGTTCTGACACCGCTAAAACAGCCTGCACTACTGTAACACAGTGCCCGGCAGGTAGGTTCTGACACCAATTTAACAGCCTGCACCACTGTTACACAGTGCCCGGTAGGTAGGTTCTGACACCGCTTAAACAGTCTGCAACGCAGCAACATAGTGCCCGGCAGGTAGGTTTTGGTACCACTTAAACAGTCTACAACCCTGTTACACAGTGCCCGCCAGGTAGGTTCTGATACCGCTTTAACAGCCTGCACCACTGTAACACAGTGTCCGGCAGGTAGGTTATGACACGGCTTAACAGTCTGGAACCCTGGTACACAGTGCCCGGTAGGTAGGTTCTGACACTTCTTTAACAGTCTGTACCACTGCAACACAGTGCCCGGTAGGTAGGTTCTGACATTGCTTAAACAGCCTGCACCACTGTAACACAGTGCCCGGCAGGTAGGCTCTGACACCAATTGAACAGTCTGCAACCCTGTAACACAGTGCCCTGTAGGTAGGTTCTGACATTGCTTAAACAGTCTGTACCACTGCAACACAGTGCCCTGTAGGTAGGTTCTGACATTGCTTAAACAGCCTGCACCACTGTAACACAGTGCCCGGCAGGTAGGTACTGACACTGCTTAAACAGTCTGCACAACTGTAACACAGTGCCAGGTATGTAGATTCTGAAATTGCTTAAACAGTCTGCACCACTGTAACACAGTGCCTGGCAGGTAGGTTCCGACATTGCTTAAAGAGCCTGCACCACTGTAACACAGTGCCCGGTAGGTAGGTTCCAACATCGTTGAAGCAGTCTGTACCACTGTAACACAGTGCCCGGCAGGTAGGGTCTATCAGCGCTTTAACAGCCTGCACCACTGTAACACAGGGCCAGGTACGTATTTTCTGACATCGCTTAACCAGCCTGCACCCCTGGAACACAGTCCCTGGCAGGTTGGTTCCGACATTGCTTAAACAGCCTGCACTACTGTAACACAGTGCCAAGAAGGTAGGTTCCGACACCGCTTAAACAGTCTGCACCACTGTAACACAGTGCCCAGCAGGTAGGTATGACACCGCTTAAACAGTCTGCACCACTGTAACACAGTGTCCAGCAGGTAGGTTCCGACACCACTTAAACAGTTTGCACCACTGTAGCACAGTGCCCGGCTGGTAGGTTATGACACCGCTTAAACAGCCTGCACCACTGTACCACTAGCCCGGTATGTAGGTTCTGACACTACTTTAATAGTCTGCACCACTGCAACACAGTGCCCGGTAGGTAGGTTCTGACATTGCTTAATCAGTCTGTACCACTGTAACACAGTGCCCGGCAGGTAGGTTTTGGCACCGCTTAAACAGTCTGCAACCCTGTTACACAGTGCCCCCCAGGTAGGTTCTGATACCCCTTTAACAGCCTGCACCACTGTAGCACATAGCCCGGCAGGTAGGTTCCGACATGGCTTAACAGTCTGCAACCCTGTTACACAGTGCCCTGTAGGTAGGTTCTGACATTGCTTAAACAGTCTGTACCACTGCAACACAGTGCCATGTAGGTAGGTTCGGACATTGCTTAAACAGCCTGCACCACTGTAACACAGTGCACGGCAGGTAGGTACTGACACCGCTCAAACAGTCTGCACCATTGTAACACAGTGCCCGGTAGGTAGGTTTTGAAATTGCTTAAACAGTCTGCACCACTGTAACACAGTCCCCGGCAGGTTGGTTCAGACATTGCTTAAACAGCCTCCACTACTGTAACACAGTGCCAAGCAGGTAGGTTCCGACACCACTTAAACAGTCTGCACCACTGCAACACAGTGCCTAGCAGGTAGGTATGACACCGCTTAAACAGTCTGCACCACTGTAACACAGTACCCAACAGGTAGGTTCTGACACCGCTTAAACAGTATGCACCACTGTAGCACAGTGCCCGGCTGGTAAGATCTGACAACGCTTAAACAGCCTGCACCACTGTAACACAGTGCCTGGTAAGTAGGTTCTGACAGCCTGCACCACTGTAACACAGTGCCCGGCAGGTAGGTTCTGACACCACTTAACAGCCTGCACCACTGTAATGCAATGCCCAGCAGGTAGGTTCTGACAACGCTTAAACAGCCTGCACCACTGTAACACAGTGCCCGGCAGGTAGGTTCTGACGTCGTATAACAGTCTGCACCACTGTAACACAGGGTCTGGTAGGTAGGTTCTGACACTGCCTAAACAGTCTGCAACCCTGTAACACAGTGCCCTGTAGCTATTTCTGACATTGCTTAAACAGTCTGCATCACTGCAACACAGTGCCAGGCTGGTAGGTTCTGACACCGCTTAAACAGCCTGCACCACTGTAATGCAGTGCCTGGCAGGTAGGTTCTGACGTCCCTTAAACAGTCTGCACCACTGTAACACAGGGTCTGGTAGGTAGGTTCTGACACTGCTTAAACAGTCTGCAACCCTGTAACACAGTGCCCAGCAGGTATGTTCTGACATTGCTTAAACAGTCTGCATCACTGTAACACAGTGCCTGGCGGGTAGGTTCTGACACCACTTAAACAGCCTGCACCACTGTAACACAATGCCCAGTAGGTAGGTTCTGACACTGCTTCTACAGTCTGCACCCCTGTAACACAGTGCCTGGTAGGTAGGTTCCGACATTGCTTAAAGAGCCTGCACCACTGTAACACAGGGCCCAGTAGGTAGGTTCTGACACTGCTTGAACAGCCTGCACCACTGTAACACAGGGCCAGGCAGGTAGGTTCCGACACCGCTTAAACAGTCTGCACCACTGTAACACAGTGCCCGGCAGGTAGGTTCTGACACCACTTTACAGCCTGCACCAATGTAATGCAGTGCCCAGCAGGTAGGTTCTGACACCGCTTAAACAGCCTGCACCACTGTAACACAGTGCCCGGCAGGTAGGTTCTGACGTCATATAACAGTCTGCAACACTGTAACACAGGGTCCGGTAGGTAGGTTCTGACACTGCCTAAACAGTCTGCAACCCTGTAACACAGTGCCCTGTAGCTATTTCTGACATTGCCTAAACAGTCTGCATCACTGCAACACAGTGCCAGGCTGGTAGGTTCTGACACCGCTTAAACAGCCTGCACCACTGTAATGCAGTGCCCGGCAGGTAGGTTCTGACGTCCCTTAAACAGTCTGCACCACTGTAACATAGGGTCTGGTAGGTAGGTTCTGACACTGCTTAAACAGTCTGCAACCCTGTAACACAGTGCCCAGCAGGTAGGATCTGACATTGCTTAAACAGTCTGCATCACTGTAACACGGTGCCTGGCGGGTAGGTTCTGACACCGCTTAAACAGCCTGCACCACTGTAACACAATGCCCGGTAGGTAGGTTCTGACACCGCTTCTACAGTCTGCACCACTGTAACACAGTGCCTGGTAGGTAGGTTCCAACATTGCTTAAAGAGCCTGCACCACTGTAACACAGGGCCCAGTAGGTAGGTTCTGACACTGCTCGAACAGCTTGCACCACTGTAACACAGGGCCAGGCAGGTAGGTTCCGACACCGCTTAAACAGTCTGCACCACTGTTACACAGTGCCTGGCAGGTAGGTTCTGACACTGATTAAACTGTCTGCAAACCTGTAACACTAGCCCGGTAGGTAGGTTCTGACACTAATTTAATAGTCTGCACCACTGCAACACAGTGCCCGGTAGGTAGGTTTTGACATTGTTTAAACAGCCTGCACCACTGTAACACAGTGCCGGGCAGGTAGATTCTGACACCGCTTAAACAGTCTGCACCACTGTAACACAGTGCCCGGCAGTAGGTTCAGACATCGCTTAAACAGTCTGCAACCCTGTAACACAGTGCCCGGGAGGTAGGTTCTGACACTACTTTAACAGTCTGTTCCACTGCAACACAGTGCTCGGTAGGTAGGTTCTGACATTGCTTAAACAGCCTGCACCACTGTAACACAGTGCCCTGTAGGTAGGTTCTGACACCGCTTAAACAGTATGCACCACTGTAACACAGTGCCCAGCAGGTAGGTTCTGACATTGCTTTAACAGCCTGCACCACTGCAACACAGTGCCCACCAGGTAGGTTCTGACACCACTTAAACAGTCTGCATCACTGTAACACAGTGCCCGGCAGGTTGGTTCTGCCACAGCTTAAACAGTCTGCACCACTGTAACACAGTGCCCGGCAGGTAGGTTTTGACATTGCTTAAATAGTCTACACCACTGTAACACAGTGCCCGGCGGGTAGGTTCTGACATTGCTTAAACAGTAACACAACACAGTGACATTGCTTAAATAGTCTACACCACTGTAACACAGTGCCCGGCAGGTAGGTTCTGACATTGCTTAAACAGTCTGCACCATTGTAACACAGTGCCCGGCAGGTAGGTTCTGACACGGCTATAACAGTCTGCAGCCCTGTAACACAGTGCTCGGCAGGTTGGTTCTGACATTGCTTAAACAGTCTACACCACTGTAACACAGTGCCCAGCAGATAGATTCTGACATTGCTTATACAGTCTGCACCATTGTAACACAGTGCCTGGCAGGTAGGTTCTGACACCACTTAAACAGCCTGCAACCCTGCAACACAGTGCCCGGCAGGTAGGTTCTGACTATGCTTAAACAGCCTGCACCACTGTAACACAGTGCCCGGCAGGTAGGTTCTGACACTACTTAAACAGCCTGCACCACTGCAACACAGTGCCCAGCAGGTAGGTTCGGACATTGCTGAAACAGTCTGCACCCTTGCAACATAATGCCCGGCAGGTAGACTCCCACATTGCTTAAACAGTCTGCACCCCTGCAACATAGTGCCCGGCAGGTAGGTTCAGACACTACTTAAACAGCCTGCATCACTGTAACACAGTGCCCGGCAGGTAGGTTCTGACACTGCTTATACAGCCTGCACCCCTGTAACACAGTGCCCGGCATGTAGGTTCTGACATTGCTAAAACAGCCTGCACCCCCTCAACACAGTGCCGGGCAGGTAGGTTCTGACACAGTTTAAACAGCCCTCTTTCTCTTTCCCTCTCTCTCTATCTCTCTCTCTCTCTCTCTCCAAACACAGTGCCTCCTGTGAGGCTTGGACTGGGAGCCTATCTATCTGAAGATCTAAATTTAATAGAGCCAGTAAGAAGATATAGATCGATAAAGATTTCAAGCCAGTTATTTGATCAAAATGCAGCAGGTTCAGGTTCTAAAACCTGATCCCTAGGCCTGATAACAAAGATCCACGGACCTGTTTGATATGGTTGGACTGAACACGATGAACTGGTCCACATAGTGGAATTGTAACCGATGTTAAACAAATGCAATGGGATGTGAAGTCAGCTGACATGAAATATCTTGCAACGATGGCCAAAAATGAGGGAGTGCCATTGACACAAAAACAAAAAAGAAACGATAAACAAAGCGTTTTGTGGGATAATGTTTTCGCTGTTGTCTTGGTTTCAATAATGAAATAATCATTGATTTACACGTAACAGATCTGGCAACACACTTGAACCTTTTTGATTGGCTGTTCAACCATGCGTTCAACGCGAATTGTACGTTGAACTGCGTTGTTAAACTTGCCGGTGATTGATTGGTTAACAGGTAACTGCGTTGCACTGCAGTTCAACGCGTATCAATAGTGGGCTTTGATTGGATTTTCGAAATTCGATTGGAAAACTAATGGGTTTTACGTGCGTTTTCAATGCGTTTTCAACGCGAATTCGATAAGGACAAATAGATGGGCGGTAGTGTACCAGCAGGTAATATTGAGCGTTTTACTGCTTAATTATACCTTCAGAAGTAATTGTAGTGAGCAACATTTAACGTTATTGGTTTTATATAAATTTTGGATTTCCCATTCAGAACTGCCCACCGTATGACTCACAGCCCTTCATGATTTGCGTGCTCATTTGGACATAAATTTGTTGAATCGAGTCACGAAAGTGTAACAATGCATTTATGCATCTGTTACACGTTATACAGTGCTTTAAGGACGTTTTATGGTTTTGGGCACACTTGCGATAGTACCAAAATAGTGTGTGTTTGATTCATACTATTTTAATTGTTTGGGATGCGGGTTGGGGCTTTTTTAAGTTTGAGGTCCGTGTATGATACAAATCTGGAAAAGTTGGTTTGGTACTGTTTGTGAAGCTTAAGCGTGTTTTATGGTGTTTACTACAGAGGCGATTTCACTTTTACATTAGGAATATTTTTATATAAATCACCGTTGACTATCCGCTTTAATTTTGTTGCTACTGCAACTTAAAGTTTGACTAATGATGGAAATAGATGAGGTTGAAAATTTTTGCTGTCTCACTGGGGATATTTCCTTTTTTCCCCCATGAATTATGTTTTGAGAAGTCCTGTATGTTTATTTGAATTTGATTGGTTGCAAATGTGACATAAGATATATGAGCCAGTGCATGAGATTTCCAACAATTTGGTATGTGCGACCAGCAAAGCCTCAGACCAGCCTGCGCAAACGCGCAGTCTGATCAGAGGCTTTGCTAGTCGCTTGAGTATTCTATGATTGTTAAGCTACTGACTGAACACCATTTGGAGTTTCTAAGCTTAAAAGTAGGCAGCAGAGGCTCATCCGAGTCTACACATGTCAAAATGTCAAATTGTTGGAAATCTCATGCACTGGCTCAATATTATTAAAATTCAAAGAAATCATCAGAGTGACAAAAAAAGACGAAAACTTTGCATATAGGTTTGGTGGCATTTGTCTCTTTTTAGCCATTGTCCTTTCGCTCCTAGGATGCACCGAGGCATAAATGGCCGAAACTTGCTAGTCTGGCCCAGAAAATATGCACACTCTGGTTTCAGTTCTTTGATGCATTCTCTGCCTCCAAAGAATACCCTTTTAAGAACATATTTAACTCAATACAGCTGGTGACTGGGACTGTGTGGCGACGATAGAACGTCTACCTGCCCTTTACTTTAGTGTAGATTTTTAAAACTATTAGAGGGTCACAGAAGGCGCCTAAATGGCAGAAACTAGCTAGTCTGGCCCAGGAAATATGCACACTCAAGTTTCAGTTCTTTGATGCAGTCTTTGCTTCCAAAGGATAAAGCCCTTTTAAGAACACATTTGACTTCACTACAGCTGGTGACTGGGACTGTGTGGCGGCGGTAGAACGTCTCCCTGCCCTTCACTGTAGTGTAGATTTTATTTTCTTGTCCTTTGGGATCATGGATTTCATTGTTGAACTTTGTAACTATTAGAGGGTAGCTGATGACATCTAAATGGCAGAAACTAGCTAGTCTGGCCCAGGAAATATGAACACTCTAGTTTCAGTTCTTTGATGCAGTCTTTGCTTCCAAAGGATACCCTTTTAAGAACATATTTATTTTCTTGTCCTTTCGGATCATGGGCTTCACTGTGGAACTTTGAATATATTAGACGGTCACTGATGTGGCTTAAATGGTCGAAACTAGCTAGTCTGACCCAGAAAATTTGCACACTCTGGTTTCAGCTATTTGGTGCGTTCTTCGCTTCCAAAGGATACTCTTTCAAGAAAATATTTAACTTCAATACAGCTGGTGATTGGGACTGTGTGGCGACGGAAGAACGTCTCCCTGCCCTTCACAGTAGTGTAGATTTTATTTTTTGTCCTTTGGGATCATGGGTTTCATTGTGGAACTTTGAGTGATATTCTGTCACTTTTTGGCAAAAAATTGCATAGGCCGTTTGGTGTGTTGAGTGCTGGTTTTGTGTCCCAATGACCAATATAGGAAAGGTTCAGAAAAATTGGTGACTATGCGTGCGACGACGCTATGTAAAAATTATGTGGTTACCCAGCAGGCACGCGATATTGGTTTGGTATTGATTTCTTATTGAATAATGGTTGAATATAGATCAATTCATTTTCAAGGGTAACTCAATATTTCTTCAACACTGTCGTTTCAGGGCTGAAATACCAAGGATGATTCAATATTCATAAACAATTAGCGATTCAATGTGAAAAAGCTAAATGTGTATTCAATACTGAATCAATATTACACATTCAATATAAGAGCAGATGTTTTTGGAAAGGTAAAACATACATATTCCATAATTATTCAATGTAATTGATTCAATGTTGATTCACCAATCTTGATTCAATACTGACTCAGAATCCCCAAACCAATATGGAATTCCTTATATAATCTAGGAAATATGTCCCTCGGGGCAGGACTGTTTATATTTTAGTGAGACTTTTGAAAGTATATTTCTTGTGAATGGTGTATCAAAATGACACATTGTGTATTATGCGCAGTATAGTGGCATTGCTTTTGGATAAAGAAGATATTTGGACACACAGGACTGCCGTTAGTGACTTTAGAGCTTGAATTTCATTCTCTGTCTTGCTTAACCTTGAGCCACTGTAATTGTCGAATGGATTAAGACAACAGAGAGAGCAAGAGCGATTGAAACACATCTTGATTTATTGTGTAAACGTGGGTAACTGACTTGTTATTAAAGTACATTGAGTTTAATAGAATTTAAGCTCCGCTTATTATAAATAGATGCCAGCTTCGGTGGGTGTATGCTAATTCTATAGGTTACTAAATACTGTATGCATTACAGCCACGAATATACATTGCACGTTGTAGTGCGGCCTGATCAATGGACCGTAAACACTACTTACTGAACCTTTTCTCGAAATAGAAAAGTACGGAAGCTCAACTTTGTCATAGCTAGACTCGCTGTACTTATAATGGGCGTCTCTACCGAGCTTTGGCGCTTATGTATTGCTGAATTTGGCTGTTTCACTATGCCTAGGAAGTGCAAGATTCAGCTAACATATGTAGAACTCTGAAACAAGTACCAATGAACCTCATCATTCGTTTAGTATTATTTTACCTGCTTGTTGCAGATGGAGTATAATCTAATCCTGAGCCTCAAAATGAATTTACCCGTGGTAATAGTAAGTTATCTGAGAGGGGCCCGAGATGTCGTGGTCGTGGTTACAATGGCTGTGGAAGTGGTTGTGGACATCGGTAAGATCCTATCGATGATGCTTTTGCGGATACATATGTTCGCGATCTCGCTGGTCTGAGCAACAGAGTAGACCCGCCCTATACCTTACGTCGAGCATCCAGATCACAAAATCAACCGTCAGTTAGTTCTCAACTTGGCTTACAGGCTCCCAAACGCATATTCAACCGGATAAATCGAGTATAACCGATCTCACAAATACAAAAGCGCAGAGCTATATGGATTTGGCCAACGAGAGGTCAGAACAACGGACAGCGAAATTAACACACGTGAATACTGTTGGCGGGTACAATTTACGGCTTCTGGAAGCATAACAGTGTTTGCTAGAAGATGCCAAATCACGTGACAGAAGCTGTTTAGAAGCTAGAAGATCGGAAAAAAAATCGAACACGCCAAGTAAACTTTTAGAACGTTTTGTTGCAACAATAAGAACGTTACTTTATCTTCGCAGTTTCGTATTCCAATTTGTGAGGGCTTTTTTGTCAAAAATAAGTCATGTTCAATGTAATAATCTTTCTTTAGATTATTCTGCATGTAATTTGTTGTCATTTACAATAGTTTAGTTGGAAATATTAATGCAATTTATATGTAATTATTTATTGTCTATCTTTTCTACTTCGTAGTGCAAGTGTGCGATCACGTGACATCTTTTATCTTCCAGCTTCGACTCAAAATTCGGATGTACCAGAAGAGCTTCTAAAAGCAGAAGAGCTCCCTTTGATTTGTGGGAAGCAGAGTCTTCTAATTTCAGAAGGCGTAAATCGAACATAATTTACGATCTCCTTCTTCTAGAACACATCTTCTGGCACAAATCGCACCTGGCATGTTAGAGATACGTAAAAATGTCAAGAAGATAAACAAAAAATCGACCACTTGAAAACATTGGTTCGCCAACTAAAACGTGCCAGCAAAATTTTAATAGATCAGAATGTGCACCTTACGAAACAGGTCAACAAATTAAAATCGTCTGTATCTAAATAAGAATCACAAAAATAAAGAACAGGAGATGAAATCAGATCGTTTAGAAGCGCAGACAATCTATGGTTTATGGGTTCTATGATTAAAGTGATGAATCTTGGGAAGAATCGGAGACCAGAGTGCGAATTACATCGATGAACACCTTAACATTGCTGAAGCTTCCATCCAAATTGTAAGAGCGTATCGTATCTAGGGTAAAAACTCTCCACGACCCATTAGTAAGGCTCTCGCACTATAAATATAGAGAAAATGTTCTCAAAACTTATCGTGAGATACGCAAAAACATTGTGAACCAGCCTCCAGATAAACCTACAAATGAAGATGTATGGTAGAGAATTCGTGTCAGTGAGTACTTTCCTGAGCACGTTATTAGAGTGAGGTGGACTCTTTTAAAGTCTAGTGTTGAAGAGGGGAGACATTCGTATTTGTAGTACGATCGACTAATAGTTGATGGTCAAGAATATACATATGACTATGATAATGCACGAACCGCTCTTGTCAGGAAATATGAAATAGGTCAAGGTTCAGAAACTATTGAGTATACACAAAAATATGTGACGTTGTAACCTTACATCCAAAATCTGAATGTTGAACATGGAAAACCCCGGCACACTGAATTGACTGTATTTTTGCTGAATGTACAAGGTTAAAGAAAATCGAAGGTGACTTTAGTTTCTTCATTTTTTGCAGAAAATACGATATTATCGGTTTGTATAAAACGTGACAACGACAAAAGAAGCATTTGACTCTTTTTCAGACGGCTACACAACTTTTGACTGTATAAATGGTTATTTTTCGAAAAAGTCTGCTTCCAAAAAGCCATAAGTAGGTAAAAAGTGATGTTGGCATACATGTTTATGGCATTAGATAGTAGTTTAGTTGTGCTTACATTTATGTGCAGATCCAGAGGGGGGGGGGGAGGGTAGGAGTCCGGACCCCTCTGGAAAATCACAAGTTATATGGGTTTCTATAGAAATTAGCATTTGGACCCCCCACCCTGGAAAAAAATGGACCCCCTTCCTGAAAAATGATGGACCCCTCTGGCTCCTTGGGAAACTGTAGTTTTCTCTGAAATAACCCTTGGACCCCCTCTGTAAACTGTAAAATAAGCTGAGGACTAAAAAACACACACAAAAATAACGTTGTCCAGGCTGTTTTCTGGCCGTAGGGCATGTCACCTGACACAATTTCCTGGACCAGCGCATGATATTGCCATGCTACTGCAAATGTTTTGACAACAGTGCTTCTTTTCATTGTTGTGGTTATACCTGGCCAATAGTCAGGTTTATATTGGCTTTCAGATTCAGGTAAGTGTTTGTAGGACCATTGATCCTCTGGTTTATTGCTTCGGTTGAATAACAGAACAAGAATCCAAGCTGGAGATTAAAGATTGAATTAACATTCACATCTTTTAATCTAAAACTCAATGTTGATTCAATATTGATTGTCAAAGTTGAGTATACTAGTAGGTTGATACCAAAGTATGAAGCCTTATTTAAGAAGAAGGCTTGATTCAATATATACAAACCTAGAAAGAATCAAGTCTTGATTTTATTCCTCACATCAAGGTTGATTCAATATTGACTTGCAAAGTTGGTTGGTTGGTTGGTTGGTTGGTCTTGTTGCTTTACGTCCCAAGTCAACAGCTATGGTCATTGCGGGACGGTCAGTTCACCTAACCACACTTTTTCCTGGGCAGGCTTGAACAAGCGGTTAACCAGTAATTTGTGCACGTACTTTCGCTTGTAACTGACAACAACCCTTCTTGAATGAATCAGCGGAAGGGAGGAGAATGACCGTAGAAATTATTTCATGATCAATCTCCACGAAAGTATGGGACCGGGCCGGGATCAAACTCGCGACCCCTGAATCTGCAGTCAGACACGCATCTGTAGCCAGACACGTTACCGACTGCGCTACGCGGCCAAAGTTGAATGAAGGTTGAAAAACAGACCATAATTCAAGGTTGGAGAATAAAGTTCAATTCAACATATACATTCTTTGATACAGTATATTTCCATTTTCTGGTGTAAACTCAAGGTAAAATCAATATTGATCCTCAATCTTGAATCAATATAAATTCAACATAAAATGCCCGCTAGGTACTGTACCAGAGAATAGCTCTTACCTGTAACATACATGACATTAAAGGTGTTGTTACAAAATAATGTTCAATACAGCGTAATTAGGGAGAATGTGCGGTCCAAAATGAATAAATGAATCATTACAGCATATACTAATTCCCAGCATATATTTATATCATGTTAATTCTAATATCGGGAAGCGTTATATGATTTCATTATACAATTCAAATTTGGCAACAATGCAACCTGTATCCTACTCCCGAGAGTTGGGTGTATATATCCACCAGAAAGTTTCATCTCACTCAAGTGGGTGAACTCCATAGAGCGTATTATTCTAACTATAATTATTGATTTGGTCAAAGGGAGACAGAAGCTTCAGAATATTATATTACAGGTATGATATAATACACTAAATCTGAACTGTAATATGGCGAGTGAAGCGAATCTAACTCTAGCTTCGTGCAAAGTGTTGAGATATTTGACCCCGGTATATTAAAGATGTCACCCTGAGGTGGTCATGCCACAGATAAGATATTTCCGGCCATGTTTTAGTTTATGTCTTATCCGCTGCATAGGCTGAATTTATGTATTTTGTTTTTACTTAAAATGCAAATACAGTATATTAGAATTTTTGCATTTTGTTTTTGTTCACCTGTAACACTGTGCTCAAGTCATAGGATTAATAGTGGAACAAATAGAGAGGAACAAAACAGACCGTCATTTGACAATCGTTGACTGATATAGACACAGATCGGACTGCATGGCTGTGTAGGCCAATCTGCATCCATGTGGCTCACACATGCTTACAATACCCTCACATCAGTGGTAGTAAAATACACAATAACCTGCCAGCTATCCTGAATTGGTATCCGTAAGAAGTCGAACATATCTAGACACTGAGACAATGGCCTAATCAGTATTCGCTAGTCTCTGATGCAGCTGAGAACAGCATACCTGCTTGGGTACAGAGACTGGCAATAACCATTCATTAATTGATGAGTATATAGCATAGATAAGCAGCCAGAGCGCTCATTGAAATGTACGAATAACCAAAGTTACTTTTCGTCTCCGTTAGTAGTGTATAAAGTATGAACGATTTATTTTGCTTTCCAACATAAACATTATCAGTGTGTAAAACCGTACAGTGGGCTAAACCGAAAGTGACACCAACTGTACGGCGAAATTATCTGTAGTGCCATGGTAAACATCGTATAAAATAATATTCTTATCGAGGCCCATTCTTAACCACGCAACATTTTGAAACACGACTGCAAACTGAAAGTATCTTTATTTTATGTGTCCATCCCACATTATATCCTGCAAAGATGTGTCTACTTGAAAATCATGTTTTACTTCGCGCAATCACTGAGTTTTATTCAATTTTGTCTGCAGAGGCTACTAATTTTGTCCCCTAAAAGTATTTCCTAATGCATATTGCTTAATGTTTTACTGGTAGAAAAAGTATAGTATTTTTTATTATGATAATATCATACTCTGTTTGGTAATAGATCGTCAAACATGTAAAATATTTCCTCCTGAAACAACCACTATGTCGCCACCAACTGTACGAATTGTGACATGAGCATATACTTTATCTGTATGACTAGCTGCATTAGCATGACAGTTGTACTTTGTGTTTCATTTAAGAAATATATCAGCTCCAGCAGTGAATTGTTGAGTAATAATTCACTGTTTGAGGTCAGTTGTAAAGAAGATCAAATCACGAGCACGCAGCGCGAGTGATTTATCTTCGCACAACTGACCGACAAACAGTGAATTATTACTCAACAATTCACGCAATGGAGCTGATCTATTTTGATTCCAACACACAATAAACGACGAAAACGCATTCGAAGTCTTCAGCATCTTCCAACTTTCCGCCATTGCACTGAAGAACTCCCGCCAATATTTAGACTACGTCGCATACGTTTACATGTAATTATAACGTCTTTCAAGCGTAAAAACGACGTTACACCGTCTAATGCCATGAATGACGTCATTTTCCAGTGATGTCAGCTATCACACACTTTTGCAGTGAATTTTTGTCCGATATATCACAGTTTGTTACCGTTGGCTCTATATGCGAGGTGTGTTAGAATTTTCTATATAAACATCTTCTATTCGTTACCTATTATACCATAGTATGTACTGCTCCTTTTCTCATGTTTTCCGCCCTTCCGAACAAAGGGATTTGGCATGTAAAAGAGTAAAAGAAGATTCCGGACTGTTTATATTGACAATTTAAGAAGTATAGATTTTTTCTACATCTATGTCTAAGCAACTACTGTACGTAAAAACAAGCAAATTCAGAGAATTTATGTCCCCCGCCATTATTGTTTATTATTTAAATGAGAAAAAATGACTGTCAATAAACTGTATTTGGAAATAAATTGTGAATTTAATCATTCTAGCATTGTTTTAAATCAAATTCCACTGTTTGTAAGAGAAACTTTTTGATAACTCATTGTTAGCTTACATAAGCTTATGACCCAACCCACATTAAAATCCAAGCCAGGCACTGATCATTTCCTGTAGTTTGGTTGTTGTGATAGGGTTTTACGTCCCACTAACATTTAAGGTCAGATGGGGACGGGACTTCGGTTTAAAGTTTCATCTGAAGGACTGGATCGAACTCACGACCCCTGATTTACAAGGCGATTAGCTTTACCACTACACCACAGAGGCTTCTATTTCCTATGGAAAGGATTAGCAATGTCACATTTGTTATATTGGATTTTGACAATATTTGTCTAACTAATGTATATGTTGACTGAAGGGTGCTGTCAGGTGTGTATCATCCCATTTTGTCAATTGCAGTTCAATTTGCTCAGCATCTGGTAATCTTAAAATATAATAAGTGATGCCAGAACTGTAATTGAAGTTTTGTTGGCATATATTCATCATGCATTATAAGCATGATACAGAATTCACATGGTAGTAATATCAATACAAACAAACTCTTGGGATTATGAGGTGCTTCATGAGGAAACTTTACCAGGTAAGAAAAATCTAGCCAGTATATGTATATAAGTGATATACTATGCAAAAGACAAGGAAAGTGAATGGATACATTAATGAGTGTTAAAATATGCAAAAGGCCAGGAAAGTGCAAAGAATGTTCTACGCAAGAAAAAATGGAAAGATTACATAAGCATGAGTGAAGATTGTTTCCAGCACCGGAACGAGGATCCAAGCCTTTTTAATTCCAACAATGAAGTAACAATAAATAACAGTAAAAAATAAAATTCAAATAAGGAATTTTTCTTTTGCATGTGTGTGTTCCATGCGTAAAAATAAAAGATTTGAAACAAAACATGGTAATATAAATTTGAGAAGTATTTCTAAATTTGGAAATGAATTTTAAGAAATATGTATAACATGATAGTTTAGATTTTTTAAGAAATATGTATAACATGATAGTTTAGATTTTGAAAGGATTTTTAAGAAATATTTATGTATTTCATAGTTGGAACTGGTGCCATGAAACATAAAAAATAGGGTTAGCAAGGCATACATTCAGAAATAGAATTGACATATACTTACATAGCATATTAAAAATTTCTAAAAATATGAAATCTTTATAAGGTGTATCTAAGCTGTGTCTGTTGGAACTGAAGAAGAGTGAGCTGAAAGCCTGAAACTACTAAAAATGTAATGGAGTGACTTCGTAATAAAGCACATATCATGTTATGTGTGAAGAAAAAATTGCACCATTTTTTAAGTAAACCTGGTTTTAAAGTTTCCTCATGAATATAGCCCCAAGTTCTGAGTAAAACCTGAGGTACCATCTATCTATTCAGTCTGGTAGAAAAAAAAGCTGAAACAAGCAAATTAGAGCTTAGAAAAGTGATAAAATAATCTGAGGATTATATCTTCAGACCATGTACAAAACACCTGTGAAGTTTCAAAAGAATTGATATAAAACTGTAGGAGGAGATGCGCACACAAGGTACCCACTATCCATTCACTTTGACAGTAAAAATGCCAGAAAAATGGCTAAGTTCGACTAGCGGAAAAAGTGATAAAAAGTAATCTGAGGATTATATCCAAACCACATGCATATCTTCAGACCATGTCCAAAACAACTGTGAAGTTGCACACACAAGGTACCCACTATCTTTTCACTTTGATAGTAAAAACACTTAAAAATGACTAAGTTCAAATTACACAAGGTACCCACTATCCATTCACTTTGACAGTAAAAATGCCAGAAAAATGGCTAAGTTCGACTAGCGGAAAAAGTGATAAAAAGTAATCTGAGGATTATATCCAAACCACATGCATATCTTCAGACCATGTCCAAAACAACTGTGAAGTTGCGCACACAAGGTACCCACTATCTTTTCACTTTGATAGTAAAAACACTTAAAAATGACTAAGTTCAAATTGCAAAAAAAGTGACAAAAAATAATCTCAGGATAATATCCAAACCACATGCATATCTTCAGATCATGACAAAAACATCTGTAAAGTTTCAAAAGAATCGGCATAAAACTGTAGGAGGAGTTGCGCACACAAGGTACCCAGTATCCATTAACTTTGACAGTAAAAACGCCAGAAAAATGCCTAAGTTAAAATAGCAGAAAAAGTGATCTTCAGATCATGACAAAAACATCTGTAAAGTTTCAAAAGAATCGGCATAAAACTGTAGGAGGAGTTGCGCACACAAGGTACCCAGTATCCATTAACTTTGACAGTAAAAACGCCAGAAAAATGCCTAAGTTAAAATAGCAGAAAAAGTGATAAAAAATAATTTGAGGATTATATCCAAACCACATGCATATCTTCAGACCATGTCCAAAACACCTGTGAAGTTTCAAAAGAATCAATATAAAACTGTAGGAGGAGATGCGCACACAAGGTACCCACTATCCATTCACTTTGATAGTAAAAATGTCAGAAAAATGGCTAAGTTCAACTGGCGGAAAAAGTGTTAAAAAATAATCTGAGGAATATATCCAAACCACATGCATATCTTCAGACCATGTACAAAACACCTGTGAAGTTTCAAAAGAATCGATATAAAACTGTAGGAGGAGTTGCGCACACAAGGTACCCACTATCTTTTCACTTTGATAGTAAAAACGCCTAAAAATGACTAAGTTCAAATTGCGAAAAAAGTGACAAAAAATAATCTCAGGATAATATCCAAACCACATGCATATCTTCAGACCATGACTAAAACATCTGTAAAGTTTCGAAAGAATCGGCATAAAACTGTAGGAGGAGTTGCGCACACAAGGTACCTACTATATTAGGGGGACGGAAGGACGGAAGGACGGAAGGACGGACGGAAGGACGGACGGAAGGACGGAAGGACGGAAGGACGGAATGCCGAAAACTATGTCCCTCCGCTTTTCTTCGAAAAGGCGGGGGACAATAACAAAAACTAATTATGAACATTAAAAATATTCATGTGAAGTATATAATAGGCATATATGACCCTTAAGATGCGATTGGAAGAACCTGATGTGATTTCAGTGAGCTTTCAAGTATTTACTACACAAACTATTGATGCAAAAGACACTTTTATGCTGGATTATTGTTCCTTTTAATTTAAACCAATCTGTTTCCCTCAATTACTAATCCAACTCCTCGCTCAACTGATCAGTGGTTTGACCAAAATAATACAAAACCAATCCGAGTTATGACGATTCCGCTTTAAATTCATTAGAAAGAGCCACACGTGTGGTCCCTTACTTTGGTGATTGTTAAGATGACTATAACTATCAAAGTGATTTAAATAGAGGATCTTACATGAGTGCTCATGTTTTATTGAATATTAAACGAGTTGGGGGAAAAGAGATAAAATGCGAGGCTTGCCGAGCATTTTATCTCGTTTTCGCAACGATTTTAATAAATTCAATTATACAAGAGCACGAATGTTAGATTCTATTAATCATATGACATTAAGGTTATTTTAAAATCTCATTAACGCAGTTAAAAGTTATAATTTTGTCATTATGTACGCAAAGTTGTTATGGACGTCATAGCGTTTCCCGAAAATCTGTAAACCAATAGTGGTTTATCGATTTTTTTGCGTGGCGTTAATTCACTCCCAGAAGCGACGTCATATGATAAAGTGTCTTATAGCACTGTATAACCTGTCATAGATGCATAAATGCACTGTTTTATTTTCGTGACTTGATTCAAGAAATTTTTGTCCAAATGAGCACGAAAAATATGAAGGACTGTGAGTCATGCGATGAGCAGTTGTGAATGTAAAATCCAAAATTTACGTAAGAAAAAAATAAAGTTTTCAGTCCTAACTACAATTACTAGTCAGGGGCGATCGGGACTCCCGTGCGACTTTGATGCCGATTTATGGTGACCTATTCCAAATCAAACTTTAGGGGATAACTAATGAAAATCACCTGGTCACCCATCTGGGTTTCACGTCTGGACGTCATTATGACGTCATCAAAATAACGTATATTGTATCAGTGCAATTTAAACGGTATGTCCAATGTAGTCTATGGCGATCAGGACTTTCTTGCATTTTGTTTGCCAATTTCAGTCGAAATGCACCAAATTTAATCTTAGGAGGTTAATAATTAAAATTAACATGTCGCCCATAGTGTTTTCGCATCAGAACAAAAAGATGACGTCATTGAAATGACGCCTAATATGTAAATACCACATATATATGCGTTTTGTCCATTTCCAACGCAAGGAAATATTCCTTTAATAAACTGGCAGCCTTATCATGACTGAATACAAACTCTTTTAAATCGTAACATACAAAATATATTCAGATAGTGTGAAGTCAGTTCGAGGGTGGGACGTAAATGCCGTCACGATGAACGAATAAAAAGACAGTGGAGTGAATGAAAAACACACAGTATTTTTGATAATGAACGGTGTAAATATAATCTCTTATGCGCATGAGATTTCCAACAATGTGGTATGTGCAACCAGCAAAGCCTCAGATCAGCCTGCGCATACGCGCAGTCTGATCAGAGCCTTTGCTTGTCGCTTGAATATTCTATGACTGTTAAGCTACTGACTGAACATCATTTGGAGTTTCTAAGCTTAAAAGGAGACTGCACATGCTTGCACGAGTCTACACTTGTCAAAAAGCCACATTGTTGGAAATCACGTGACGTGGCTCATAAATAGATGTACCACGACCTCTGACCAATGACCTTTGGGTCTTTCTATTTCAAACGATTGATGCAGAATACGTAAAATGAGCCAGTCCGGGTAGTGCATATGTGTATGTCAAAGTTTTTTTATAGTAAATGTAAATAAATGCCCGAAAACCTTTTTTTCTAGTACAACATATCAATATTGTAAATAGAGTCACGCTCAAAAGTTTTTGGCTTATCTGTAGCTGCTTATCCTACACTCAAAGAAAAGATAGTAGTAATAATCATTTGCAAACACTATCAACCAAACTCATTATAGTCCGATTTTGACCCCTGAAGGATCAAACGTTAGAAGAGTCTACTTAGTAGTAAGTTCATGATATGGAAATAAGGATAAACCCTCTACAAGTTACCCATTATACTTCGATAGCACGGCCAAAACTGTCACAATCTGATTTTTCCTTCGCATGCTTATAGGTAGAATCGTCTTAAGGTCAAAATCGGACAATAAGGCATTCTTGTTGATACGGCTTAAGGAACATCTGATTCCACATGCAAATGAAAATAGTTGTTCAAAAGTCATAAGCATATTGACCACTGGCAATTTTTTACAGGAGTCCTCTTCTGCTCCACAGCAACACAAATTAGTACAATATAAATGGTTTACTTTGTACTTACACCGAGATGTTTCGCATACAGACATGCTGCAACTACATTTTATCAGCTGCAGAGGGGTTTCGGGGGCAGGAGGCAACATGCGCGGATCCAGGGATTTTTGTCAGTCTTATTTAGTCCTCAGCTTATTTTACACTTTACAGAGGGGGTCCAATGGTTTTATTGCTGAGAAAACTATACTTATACTTTCCCAAGGATCCAGAGGGGGTACATAATTTTCCGTGGAGGGGGGGTGTCAAAATTTTTCCAGGGGGGGGGGGGGTCCAAATGCTAATTTCTTTAGAAACCCATGTACGTACTTGCTATTTTCCAGGGGGGGTGTCCGGACCTCCTACCCCCCTCTGGATCCGCACATGGGCAATGTCATCATGACGGGACAGTATTTATCACAGTCCCGCTTCTAACTATAATTGTCAGGCATTGATTTGTCAGGATTAATGACAGATGAGGTTTTCCAAATGATGCACTGGTACTGCGCACGTTTGACACCTTCGAGAAACACAGCTCTTGAGAGTGGTAGTTTTTGCAATTCAGCTTTTTTTCTCCCAAATATCCACTACGTCAACGCAGTGAGTCGAACAATATCGGTGACTGGCTAATACAAAGTAAGAAAGACGGCATAGATCAGGAATCGATACAATCAAGTACCACACCTGACCCATGAAACCAATGGGAAAGTAACAAACTCACAGTTAGACACCACAGACGAGAGCTAAGAAGTCAGGACAATTTACAAGTATATTACTCTAGTGCATCCGCCACAGTGCTTTCTATGGGCACTGAGCCGAGGTGAAAGAATGCTTCGTGGACAGAGTCTCTAGCATAGCTAAATGCCTGCCAATAAGAATATTGGCTCTTTCCTGACATTGAACAAGTTAATATCAGCACCTGAAAGTGCATGGAATTCGATCAGAGCCCTGGTTGTGACATCACCAATGCCACATTGACATCTTTAATAAGTGTTCTGATCTTAGAAACTTGATGATATATGAGCAAGACTGTTTAAGAAAATGTAAAATATCAACACTCTGCAATTGTTTTATATGTGTTTTATTTAAGCGGCGAAAACAAAATTAGCCCCTCTGCAAAACTGGGAGTATGGTTGTGCATTAGCTCATATAAGACAAAATATTTAAGATAGAAGCAAACTTTGGTTTTTGTATTCATCAATTGAGTATAGGTTTGTTAAACCTAATCTAAAACGATATTCATTTATATTCCATAGGGAACAATGTTAAACACATATGATAATTTTACTCTTAATTCAATATTTCGGCCAAAGGCCTTTATCAAGAAAAACATGCACTTCAATGTCAATTACATAGTGTCTGTTCCACCATCTTGTAGTTGACATTGAAGTGCATGTTTTCTTGATAATGGCTTTGGCGAAATATTGAATTAAGAGTAAAATTATAATGATAATGTAAAACGGTTTGAAACCGACTCAGAGCAGTCGTTAAACTAAATGACGATAGCCAAAATTACTACTTTTAAATTATGATTAAGTTCATGTAACGCACATAATACAACCTGTAGCCGTAAATAGCTGTCATATATAGTAAAGTCATCCAGTAATTTGCAGACTATTAGAATGTTCATTGATTAGCTAGTTTTAAAGTCTTTTTTCTGTAGCCCAAACTTTCAATTTTCTTATTCTCAAATTGATAAAGTAACATATGTAACAAGCTGTTACAGGCTAACACCCATGCTTACAGTGTGCAAACATCTCCTATTCGATGCACCTTGAATTGGTACATACGATAGAGTTTATCTTAAAGAGTTTGGGATGGAGCAGGTCATTACTCAGCTTGCAGTCAAAATATTGTTTGATGATTATTCTGTTTTTATGGGATGAGGAGGACAATTATTTTACCAGTGAATCAGAAATTATAATCGATATTGTATATGACTTGGATAAGGGTTGGTTTAGAATATTTACATTAGAAAGGGACATTTACTAAATTGTACTATTTAAATGTGAAACGATTATTTTCTATGTTCCTCTAGGATGTATCTTTATTTTAGAATTATTCATATTAGAAAATATTGACAACAAAAATTCATGACATCTGTAACAAAGGTACAGGGGCTTAATAATCATCAATACCTAAGACTTAGGCACCAGAGGCTGGAGACTTTAGCTAGGAAAACATGCGAAATATATTCATTTTATCCTGAAATATCATCTCTTATATCAAGTCAATGTCCTTGCTTATTTATTATGTCATGTAACATATGTTACAACCTTTAACAAGTGCTTCAATCTTGTAGTTTAACCTGCAAGTTCTATGATTTTTAATAATATGAGCAAGACAATCCCAAATATACAAGATATCCAACAGCAGCAAATGTGTTCATATATTTTTACTTAAATAATGCCTACAAAATTCGGCTCCTTAAAATTGGGTCAGCCTTTGGGTTGTTTAATTGCACGTATAAGACACTATATTAAAGTATAAAAGCAAACTTTGGATTTTCTCTAACCAAGATGAGTTTATTAGAACAAAATAATCAAAACACTTTAGAAAATGCACATATCAGCTAAAAAGTAAATGATATTGGTCACAATTTTCATGTTTAAAGGGTAATCTAATTAAAGTAACGTACATAACACCACAGGAAGCTGTAATTTTGCTCAAAAAGAATTAATATGTAGCTAAAGTAGTCAATATGCAGACCATATGAGTAATTTAAATAATTAGCCTTCTTTCTGCAGCTCAAACTTTTAATTTTCTTTTTTTTCTTATTTTAATATGGTAACATATGTAACAGGCTGTCAGAGACTAACGCCCCGGTGAACATAGTGCAAATATCTATTAAAAGACGCAGCTTGGAATCCTCTTTTTGATAGGATAAGCTTGCAAAATTCCCCAGGGGAGCAATAACATTCTCAGCCATCAGTCTAAAGGTGGCCCGATAAGCTGGGTATTTATAGGAAATCTACGGTATTTTGCATACAAACTATAGTTATCGATAAATAATTCATTGTCAAAGTCAGGTAAAGCATTGATGTAAACATCATACGACTAAAATAATTGATATTATGTTTAAAAAAGCGTTCGTGTTGGATAAATATGACCATACCAACACAAACTATAGCTTTTATTAACGGGCAGTTTCTTATTATGGTCGCCATATTTATGACGTCATAACTAGCCTCAGACGTGGAATTGAGATGGGTGACCACCTTTGAATTAAAGGTAAGACTCCACTGAAGGTTTTGATATAGGTCACCATAAATCGGCACACAATTCGCACGGGACCTATTTTGTGTCCCTAAGGGCCCTGACTATACTTCTGAGGGTACAAATAAGTCATAAAAAAGGCTCAATATTACCTGTTGGTATCACGCAATGTCGTGGCAGTCGCCATAATGAATCTCAGACTAATCATGCTTCCTTCTGGGGCCTACATTACCTATCAGAGCACACTCGGAGGAGTTAGACAACAGTGCGTATGCCCCATGTAATGTTTTGAGACACGTCAGTCCTAACGAACAAAAACGGTGAACATGCATTTGTTTTCCTATAATAGCCAGTCTCTTTCATAACGGGGAAAATAATACATATCACCGGTTGTGTTCGGTTTCAGAGAAATCCCTAGCGGGCTTACACTGGTTAACCAAATACTTGTCAACGGCCAGCTGACTACATGAATGTATTTTATTCTATTTTCATGTAGAACCTACAGAATTCCGCATTTGAAATAGTAAGTGAGTATGATCAGGAAATACCACAATCACAAACTGCAGACAACCCCATGACACCGCGAGGAAGAGCCACTCAACCATCACGAGACACCAGGGCCCAGAATTACAATACCTCCTTAAAGTTAAGCAAGACTTAAGTTAAGTATTGATATTTCAACATGCTATATTAAATGCTAGATAAATTGCTTGAATCGATGTGGTATGTGTGGTCGAAGATATCATTGTGATCTTCAGAAAAATTAAAACTATTTTGATTTTAATCAGTTTTAATGGTTATTTTTCGCACCCTGAAAAATCAATACTTAACTTAAGTCTTTCTTAACTCTAAGGAGGCATTGTAATTCCGGGCCCAGGAAGACAAATTAAGCAAACCAACGAGCCCTCTCTTAATTGAAAGCACAGAACTCTGACTGCGGGCCGCTATGGACAAAAAGCAGCACATCCTTGAAATTTCATTTAAAATGTCCATATCTTATTAAGAAACTAGCAAAACTTTTGTTTTATGTTCATTCGGCTCTTGTCAATTTGAACTTGAGTTATATGGGTCAGGATTTTCTTCTCGAGTTATCAATTGTGTGGTCTTAATTGACTTTAGTAGTACGTAATATTAAACTTTAAAGAGATAAGTATGTGTATTTCCTACCAAACTATACGTTGTTGGTACATAAAAGAACCGTCTATTAGAACATGTACATGTACCCTTTAAAAGCTATCAAAATGCATCTACAAGTCCTCTGATGCTATATATTTGCTAGCATTATTGACTAATGTAATTGTAGAGGCGAACAGTGTTGGTCCAGATCAGCAGCAGTCTATTCAGGGTCTTCACTGTTTGACCCAGGGGCTTTAAAAATGTTTCAGCAGCCGATAAAACTAGACGACTTTGCTATACTCAAACCTTCTGCTGCAAATATTTGCTGACATTATCAGCTTATAAATGGGTAGAGACAAACAGTGTGGATCAAGTCAGGAAACGTCTGATTGGGTTCACACTGTTTGCATTGTCGAGTGCAGTAGGTGAGTGCTTCAGCAGGAAATTGGCTGAAATAGATCTGTCAGTGTTTCTAATGGACAATTTTTTCATGTTCAAGTGAACAATTTTAACCCTTTAAAAACTAACAAATTGCATCTAAAATGTCATATGCTCAAGTCTTGCTAATTTGCTAAAATAATTGACTAACTTTGTCAAACAGTGTAGAATGAGGTCTGATCTGCAGCTACACTGTTTGCATATACACCTGGATAAGTCAATAATATTAGAAAGTAAATATAGCAGACGACATTTTCCAATTAATATTTTGGAGGCAATTTAAGGGTTAACTTATCAACAGAAAGTGTCCGCTGAAACAATTACATCTGTCAGGCTTGGTTAATATAAGTGGATAAAGGCGGGTCAATGTTTAAATACTTAAATCTGGTTGGACAATGATACAAAACATTTAGAAAATGCTTTTACTCATAATTTTTATAAACTGACTCGGGGCTCCGCCCCTCGTCAGTTTTTAAAAAAAGTTACTCGTACAAAGCATTCTCTAAATATAACATAACTATATAAACGAAGTAAACAAAATATGGGACAAACTTTTTTCTTACAAATGGACATGTACGTGTATTAAAGAAGTAAACGTGTATTAAAGAAGAAACGGTATACTAATACTAAATAATTGCGAATACATGTACCAAAGGCGCAGACCAGCCTACGCATCCGTTCAGTCTGATCATCGCCTTTATCATTTGCTTATTAGAATGTATACTGCTCAACAAAAGTTTAACACGGATAAATAAAAACATATTTTTTATGTGAGCAAATGGTTTAAATTCATAAAATATCTGCTGAGATGATGCTTTGATATGTGATAGAGTTAAAACCAATGAAAGCAATTGGTGTACTTTAATCGGATATCTACTCGTCGTTCGTTGCTTTAAGCAAGAGAGGGGTCAAAAACGTGTTTCAACTGCTTTACTGGCAATGCAAAATTGATACAGCATAGGTTTATAAAGTCTTTGGTTTTCCAGCTTGGTCGTATCGGTCATTCTGAAAAAAAAGATAAAGGTCGTCTCCAGTGAGCATTAGAAGCAAAAAATGATTCTTGAAAACAACTGACGTCGCTGTAATAATGACGTTTACAAGTCAAAACAGTACTTTTTTCGTTGCGTATGCATGCTTAGTTGAGAGGGTTTTCGTGTTTTAGATGATGCCAGAAGAGAGACAGTTTAGGGAAAGGTAAGTTTGTAAAATTTTGTCCCTTGGTATTTAATTCATAAAAAGTGACGTTAATCTGAAGTTGAAGCTAAATGTAGGCGGTAACGCTATCTAAAAAAGACGTTTTCGAAAGGCCAACCAACAGAAGTGTTCCAGGTGTTTGTGCCATTCTAGCATCAAAAAGATTACTTGATCTCTAGATTCAGTTCGCTGAAAAGTCAAGAAGTGGAAAATGCCAATTTAACGTCATAATGGAACGGTAAAACGCGGCATAAACGGGTATCAAACTTTAACGTTTTCAATGTTTTTCATCATTAAGCACCTTATGCTTTACTCTAGGATCAATTCTTTTAATTTCTGATGTAGACGTGTATCCTTTACATGACCATGACATCAAAATTAACGTCGATCCACTGACGCCTAAACAATTTACCTTTTGTTAGGTGGACATGAAAAAAACGTAAATTTCAAGAACCCCATAAATGTTGATAACATTAAATACACTGGTTCATGTACATTCAAAGTGGGACATCATATTAAAATTCGTGCTAAACTTTTGTTGAGCATTATATATCTAGACTTGCTACGAGCGAAATTTCAATGTTCTAGCTAATCTTTGTAGTTGAGCAGGCTGGTTTGATTATCACTTTGTCACAAGCCCCAAAGGCAGGTTTTCTCGCGTTGGGGCCCAAATGTATGTGGGATTGCTCGCTTGTCTAGTCTATCTTCCTCTTGGTTCCAATGCCATGCTGACTTTGCTGTAGTAGTCTATGTTTTGTTTGTTTGGTTTGATGCTTTAAGTCCCAGTCAACAGTTATGGTCATTTCAGGACGGTCTGTTCACATAAACATACCTTTTGTTCTATGCAAGCTTGACTAAGCGTTTAAGAGTGATTTTTTTGTAATCATGAAGCGAATTAGAATAGAAACAGTTCACGCTTCGACTCGGATTTTGATTAAACTTGCTGACAGTGTTAGTGGTCATGTAAAAACTTGAAATCAAGTGTTAGATGATTCAATTCATCCTCCTTTGCCATGGCAAAAGCATCCAAAGATTTGGGGGAAAAAAGCAAAAAACACTTACAAATTGACATTTACCAATTAAACTGCTCTAAATATGGCTCTTACCAATTACAAACATGGAATTATTTTGAAAAAAAACAGACTTAAAATAACTGAATAAGCCAATGGTAGCCTCCCAACGAGATATCTTAGATATACTTATTTTTCACTGAAAGCAGGTGGATAAGTAGGGCCGGAAAATTACGGATTTGGAGCATTTTTGCACAAAGACCAAAACTTTGCGCAGCTACTTTCACACACACTTATGTTAATATATAAAAGACCAAGGTGTGAAATTTTAAAATATGGTATAAGATGTTTGGAAAGTTATCGCCTTCTTGTTGTTACCATGGTAACAAATGGTTCACTGAAGAATAACTAAAAATGCAATATTGCATAGAAACATCAATTTATTGGTAGGTGGCAATGATACACTCTATTGTAAAGAACGTATTTCCTTACTCATACATTTCTTATATATTTGACATTAATGTCTGTTGAAGATGAACTATTTTTAGATTTTATGGGCATCATAATGGGTAAAAAATATAAATCTTAAAATTCATTTTTTTGCTAATTTGTTCTTCCAGTACCCTCACAATTGCTATTGTGTATCACCAATATGCGATATTTGTAAACGTTCAAGCTTAAATAAAAGAAATAAGGTTAAGATATTTTTTAAAAAAATATAATTTTATCTTAACATACTCATTTATAAATAAAAGTGGGTGGGGTAAGTAGGACCTGAAATTCATGCCTTTTGGGCATTTTAAACACAGCCAACAACCTAAATCATGAAATCATGTATGCATGTTTTTATATATAAGAGCACTATTTTAAGATTATATTTTTTATGAAAAACATATCATAGAAATAAACGACTTCTGTTTGTAACCATGGCAACGAAAGCATCACTATAGGATAATAGTAAAATTACGTTTTTGCTAAATGATATTAATTTCCTATTATTTGCATGGTATTATCTATTATAAATATCTTTATATAATTACTCTATCATATTTTTTTACAAACAATAATACAATAGCCAATAGTAAAGCTGCCCATTAATTCTTAATAGATTTAAGTGATTAAAATTCGACTTGTTAAAACCCAAATCACACAAGTTAGGCAAACTTGCCTTCTGTACTAAGGGTGAGGTTCCTGGACCGTTAGACCGTTTTAAGCCCTCTAGCAGAATATTTTACTGACCATTCCAAGGCGGTGCTTCTTTTGTGGATCATTTATGTTATTTCTGTCCTGTATTGCTATGCTTTCACGTCTGTTTGTTGATGCCTTGTGGTCACCTGCTGGGAAAGGGCTGACCTCTTGGCTCTCGTTTGTGATGTCTAATCGTGGCGCTGTCACTTTCCCATCGGTGACCTGGGTCAGGTCTGGTGCTTGATTATATCGATTCCTGATCTTTGCCCTCTTTCTTACTTCTCACTAGTAATTAAATTGTCCATATTCATCGCAATTATTAACGTGGTTTGCGTCAGAAACTGCAAATTTTGTATAAAAATAGATGGAAATAATGCAATATAGCAGTCTTATTAAGCCGCTACAATATACTTATCTTGCATATGAAGTTGGTGGGGTAAGTGGAGCCCTTGAATTCTCTTTAATAAAAGTGTTTCATACATGGTCTCAGATTTTGTAAAACAAGTAGCCCAAGTGGCCCTTATCGCTAACCTGATAGCCAAGGCACCATATTTAACAGTGCTCAAAGGCAGGTAACTCACTTGAAACAACGATCAGGCCTAAATTCAAGCACACGATATTACGCCAGTTCTGCTTATCTGCAAGTATTAAAAAATCTGAATTAAAATGGCTGAAAAACCTTTGGAAAATAAATTTGCAGACCCTAAAGGGTAGCTAACTCCATAGTCAGTGGTGGGATCAGATCGCAATTCAAACTCACCTCAGCCTGTATGCATGTCCTTGTTATCTACAAGAATGAAGAAGATCAAAATCTAAAATGAAGGTACTGGAGTGGCAAAGACATTTCTTACATTTTAAGTCTATGCTGATTATTTCAGGCGCTCAAGAGCAGCTTACCCCACAGTCCTAAGTAAGAGCTTGGCGAAATTCGAACTAATACAAGCTGTTATGGCAAGAATGAAGAAACTCCAATCGAAAATGAAAGCGCTAGGGTGGTCACAACTTTAAACATCGATTTTCAGATGCTCAAGGGCAGCTTACTTCATAGTCGGTGGTGGTGTGGGGTGGGTGGGGCCGATTTTCAAATTAATCCAAGCTTAATTGGTCGTCCTTGTAACCTGCAAGAATGCGAAAAATCCCTTCTAAAATGAATGCTCTAGAGTTGTGACAACATATATCCAATTGTAAGTATATGGGGATATTTCAAGATGCTCAAGGACAGATAACTCCATAGTCCTAGGTCGGATCTATCCGAAATTCAAACTAATTCAAGCTAAAATGGTTGCCTTTGGGGATGATCCTATCAAACACGAAGGTGCTAGAGTGTTCACAACATTATACATTGATTTTTAGACGCTCAAGGACAGCTAACTTAATAGTCGGTGATGGGTTCAAACCAATTCAAGCTTTTCTGATTGTCCTTATTACCAGCAAAAATGATTAAGATCCATACAAAAATGAAGGCACCAGAGTGCTCACAACATTTAACCCATTATAACCCATATTGATCTAAAAATATAAAAACTTTTGTTTTATGTTCTTTTGGCTCTTGTTAAAGCGAAGTTATACATTACCGATCGCATATTTGTCTTTGTCGAATCCACGTTTAAAATGCATTAAATACGCACGTGATACGCATTAGTTTTCCAACACGAATTTTGAATATCCAATCAAATCTCACTATCGATACGCATTGCACTGCAGTGCAACGCAGGTACCTGTTATCCAATCGATAGCCCATGTATATCAACGCAGTTCAACGTACAATTCGCGCGTTGAAACACATTGTTGAACAGCCAATCAAAATGGTTTAAGTGCGTTGCCCAGACTGTTATATGCAAATCAATGATTATTTCATAAACAAAACCAAAAACACAATGCAAACATTATCCCAACAAAATGTTTTATCGTTTCTTTTCCTTCTTTGTCTCCCAATGACACTCCCTTATTTTTTGGCCATTGTTGTGTGATATTTCTTGTCAGCTGTCTTTACATCCCATGATATGTGTTTAACCATCGGTAACAATTCCAGTATATGGGCCAGTTCAACGTGTTCAGTCCCATCATAACATATTCTAGGAACTCTGAATCTGTAATATCAGTTCTAGGGATCTGGTTTTAGAACCTAAATTGCTGCATTTTGATCATATTATTGCCATGGAGTCTTTATATCTCTCTCTTCATATTGACTCCATTAAATTTTGGTCTTGGGATGGATAGGCTCCTGGTCTGAGCCCCACCAGAGGCGATGTGTTCGGCCAGAGAAAGAAAGAGAAAGAGACCCTCACTGCTTTTTTCTGGTGTTCAGTCAACCTAGGAAAGCACACCGACAAGACAGAAAAGAAAAATGACTGGGACATAGCAAAGACACTCCTTTTGAGGTAGGTTCAGAAACTGTATAAACAGGCTGTTTCCATGGCCAACAGTCTCTGGAGGTGGGTTTAGAAACCAAAAAAACAGGATGCACCCCAGCGGACAGTCCTCTTGAATATGTTCAAAACAAGTAAAACAGGCTGCACTCCCTTCCCACAGTCCCCTGGAGATAGGTTCAGAAACCTTATAAAAAGGCTACACTCAGGTAGACAGTTCCCAGGAGGAAGGTTCAGAAAACTTATAAACAAACTGACCCCACTCTTACAGTCCCCTGGAAGTAGGTACTGCTTATACCCCCAGCCCACAGTCCCCTGGAGGTAGGTTAGGCTGCACCTCTGGTTGAAAGTCCTTTGTAGGTAGGTTCGGAAACTATATAAACATGCTGCACCACAAATTGACAGGTTCTTTGAGGTAAGTTCCGGAACCATATAAATGGGCCACACTCCTGGACAACTGTATCCTGGAGGTAGTTTCGGAAACAGTAAAAACAGGCTGCAGCTCTGACTGACAGTCCCCTGCAGGTAGGTTTAGAAACCGTATAACTTGGCTGTAACCCTGGAAAACCGTCCCCTGGTGGTAGGTTTTGGAAATAGAATAAAAATACATCACCCCCGGCAGACAGTTCCCTGGACAGTTCAGAAACCTAATAAACAGGCTGCGACCCCAGCGGACAGTTCCCTGGAGGTAGGTTAGGAAACTATAACTTGGCTGTACCCCTGGCAAACAGTCCCCTTGAGCTAGGTTCAGAACAATATTAACATACTTCACCCCCGGCAGGTAGGTTCATATACCTTATAAACAGGTTGCACCCCAAGCTGACAATCCCCTGGAAGTAGATTCTGAACCTTATAAACAGGCTGCATTCCACGTGGGCAGTCCTGGTGTTATGGTTTCCTAACCTACCTACAGAGAACTGTTGGGGGAGGGTGCAACCTTGGGATCTGTGTGGGATGCAGCCTGTTTTTACAGTATCCGAACCTGTTTATTTGGTTTAAGAGCCTACCTCCAGAGGACTGTTGGTCTGGGGTGCAGCATTTTTATATGGTTTAGCAACCTACCTCCAGGGGACTGTCTGCCTGTGGTGCAGCATGCTTATATGGTCTCAGAACCTACCTAATGGAGACTGTTGGTCAGGGATGCAGCCAGATTATACGGTTTCTGGACCAATTTAAGAATCTGTTTTATAGCAAAAGCTGTCTTTATTTTAGCGATTTATAATGCAATGCATCAAAGCAATGTGTTTAGGCCATTTGAGTCAGATATAGGTTAATCTAATTGGTTCAAATATCAGAATCTACCTCCATAGGACTGTTGGCCAGGGGTGCAACATGTTTATACAGTTTCCCAACCTACCTCCGGGGAACTGTTTGCCAGGGCGCAGCCTGTTTGCCAGGGTTCATCATGTTTATACAATCTTCAAACTTACCTCCAGGGGATTGTTTGCCATAGTTGAAGCCCGTTTCCAAAACTACCTAAAGGTGACTCCTGGTGACTGACGGCCCCCGATGCAGCCTGTTTATACAGTTTCCAATTCTATATACAGTGAAGTGTCGGTCCAGGGTGTGGCATGTCTATACAGTTTCAAAACATTACCAAACGGGCATTGTTGGTTGGGGATGCAGCCAGTTTATGGGGTTTCTGAACCTATTTAGCTGTCTTAATTTTTGCCATTTATAATAATCAAAACCATGTTTTGGTCCCTTTGTGGCAGATATAGGTAGTTGGTTTAAATATCCGCATTTTTGCACATGTAAGAGTTGGTTAAAGGGGGGACTGGATACTGTTTAACATGTATGATCATGTATTTGAGGACTGATCAGGTAAAGCCTAGGCACTTGAAATTGTTTTTGCTTAGCAGTGCCTTCCTTTTTTTCTTTCCAGAGAGATGTATGTAGTTAGAATGTCAACAAGTGAGTATTGCTGGATAATATTTTAGCAGGGCCATTCTGAAATTAAAACTTGTTTTTCTCCAGTAGATTTGTATATCCTAATTAGCCCAATCATAAAGTTCGAAGTTGTTTGATGCGAATCCCCATGAAGAAAACTTAATGCAGTGTGACATGTTTTCAATCCATATGCTTAAATGTTGCTTTAAGAATATTTCTTTTTTTTACATTTAAGCACAAATAGAAACTGATTATGATTTGATTTCATGTGATATTTTCATATTTTGGATCTGAGCAACTTCATCTGGGCACTCACTGCTGAAAAGTCGTGATCATCCAGTGAAAATGTGGATTAATGAAAGGAGTGAATGGGTAAGGGTTAGATATTTAATTCAAATTGAGTTTAAAAAACACAAAGGAAACGAGAATTGAGCTTTACAAGACAATTTTATCAGACAAAATCACATAACAATATAAACATTGAGCAAGTTTAACTCAATTGTGATTGGTTAGCGCATATCTGCGTTTAAACAAAACTATTTGATTGGCTAAAGGGATCAACGCATATTTTATCGTTGAAACGCGTTAGAGGTCGCTTAATGAATACGCAGTTGGAATTCAACGCACGTACAACGCATTTGAAACTCACACGAAACGCAAATTCACAGGACAATTACGCGAGCTTTAGTGTAGTGACCAGGATTTTCTTTTCGAGTTACAAATTGTGTGGTCTTAATGGAGTTGAGTAGTAAGTGATATTAAACAAAACGAGGAAAGTATTTGTATTTCCTACCAAAATATACGTTGCTGGTACATAAAAGAACCACCTCAAAGACATGGTTCTAAGAAGTGCAATGTACTTATTAATTACCTGCAATACAGCCATCCGGTACATGTATAGCTGGCCTGTAAAGTATTTTTGTGCATTTGCAAATATTAAGCGTTGGTGTTTTCTAATATTATGAGAGATTCAGTTCTAGATTCAGTTAAGCACACTTCAGTTTTCCTTAGGGTTTAAAATTCAATTTTACACGAAAACGAATAAGAGTGAGTAACACTCCATGGTCGGAAACACAGAGTCAAAGTTCTAAAAATGTTGCTTTTTGAACGTACAGAAAAGTTTATAAATTCTGCTTGTAAACCTGCTCTTGTTCGAACGGCTTGCAGTGTATGGCGAAATCCTATCTCCGCCTCCCCTTCGGAGTTAGGGTTGGTTACTAAGCCCGCTCACAGCATAAGGGAGAGACAGCACAGATCTGAGTTTGCTAAAGATTATGTCGTAAGACCGTACACGTTATTTGAACATTATATACAATGCTGGGTCCATCTTACATGTGCTTTTCTCAACTTCGCATGAAAGAATGTGTTTTATTTTTTTCTATTTTGAGGTGTGGCTTAAAAGTAACAAAGTATGTAGGTCTATGCTACGGCTATTGTTAGCCAGCTTTTTCGAATAAAAAATCCGATTATTAAATAAGTGTTGTCCGGGCGGGCGGCGGACGGCGCGTTCTTGGTTAACGTTTTGGCTAACCTTTTTACAGATTCAATTTTATCGCAAAGTATTCAACTTGTGTTCTCAAAATGTTACACATGGTTTTTTCAGGGTCTCTGCTTTTATGTGATGCCATGTTTTTTTCAGTTGGTTCCAAATTTTTTGGTGAAAATGCATTTTTTGAGATAGGTATTTTTATATTAATTTTTTCATAAATTTCTTTATATTCAATAACTCCAAAACTGTTCAATGTATTTGGATGTATCTTTATAGGGATGTAGTTTCAGATGACCAGGCACGCTGCACACAAGTGGCATAACTCTAGCTTGCTTACTTTCCTAGTTATTTGCCTTTGCATTTTTTCACATTTTTTGTGTATGATCTATAACTCCAAAACTATTCAAGATATTTGGATGATACCTTGTAGGAATGTAGATCCACATAAACAGACACACTGTTCATAAGATGGGTAACTCAAATTTGCTTACTTTCTTAATGCTCTACCTTTGCATATTTTTTAACTTTAGACATTTTTGCATCTGAACTCCGAAGCCATTTTAGGTATGTTGACAATACTAGTTGAGAATGTAGATCCAGATGCGTAGTTGAGCTGCATACAAGTTAGACAACTCTTGGTTTCTTATTTTCTTAATTATCTCCCTTACCAGTTTTTGGTCTTATACTATTTATTTACATGTAACTCCAAAACCCTTAGGTATATTTTGATAATACCTTGTAGGAATGTAAACCCAGATCAATAGGTGTACCACACAAGACGAACAACTCTTGTTCTTACTTTTTTCAGTTGTCTCCCTTTGCAGTTGTTAGCTTTTGACATCTTTCCTTCTGTAATTCAACATCTCGTTAAGTTATATTCATATAACTTCGTAGATATGTACACCCAGATGAATAGGTGCAATGGATACAAGATAGATAACTGTAGCTGACTTTTTCACTTATCTCTCTTTGCAATTTTAGACTGTGCTTTTATTTTAAAATTAGCATATGTAAATTCAAAAACCTTTGCGGTATATTAGTATGTTCAGTTATCCCCCTTTGCACATTTTATTGAACTCACCAGCTATACTCTGAGGTATGTACATCTTTGTGAGTGGTCCCGTGCATGACTGGGCATGTCCTGTGTAAATAAAGCAACTCCTTCTATGTTTATTGACTTTACTTGTTTGTATTCCATGAAAGTCTAATACCTTCATAGATATATATAATAATGAGTTGTAATTAATAGTCTATGTCGAATGGGCATCACGTATAAATTTTGTGACGATTTTTGGTGACCTATACCAAAATAAAATTTGGGTCATATGTAACAATTTGAACTAGTTCGCCCATCTGAGTTCCGCGTCTGGTCCGAGTTATGACGTCATCAAAATGGCGAAAATAGTGCTACTTAAGTACACATATAAGACATCGTATTTAAAACAATATTTGAGGGAGAATTTATTGCTAGAAATGATTTTTCGTCTTTATTTAACTGATTGGACGTCAAACAATACGAAAAAGATGTGTTTCATATTTATTCAGACGCCTAGAGTCCATTTGGGGCTCCCAAATCGATAAATTTGACCCAGATCCCATTTCTTTTTTTTGTATTCCTGTAGAAGTTCGTGCTAAAATTAAGTGTTTTTTGTTCTGGTTTAGTAAATTTGGGAACATTCTATACATCTATGAAGTGAAAAAGGTTTTTATCCCTAGAATGCAAAAAAATCTAATTTTGGGGTCCTTATTTCATTGAAATAGGCCTAGAGCCTAATTATGGAGCTGTTATCGTACAAGACATTAACCTTTTAGTCTATGTCGAATGTGAATCTCGTGTAAATTTTGTGACGATTTTTGGTGACCTATATCAAAATAAACTTTGGGGCATATGTAACAATTTAAACCAGTTCACACATCTGAGTTCTGCGTCTGGACCAAATGATGACGTCATCAAAATGGCCGCTTAAGTGCTACTTATGCACATATATACATTAGTAATTAAATTCAAAGCGCTAGTTATGTGGGAATGTTTTGCTGGAATCATTTTTTTGTCTTTATTTGATCAATTTGGTGTCTTCTGATACGACAATGACGTGTTTCTGTTTTTCTGAACCCGTTTTTGGGCTTCCGATTCAATAAAATTGACCCAGAACCCATTACCGTACTTGTTCTCCCGTTGGACATCATGCTGAAATTAAGTGTTTTTTGTTTCCTTTTGTTTATTTGATTGTGTGTTTGTGCTTAACGTCCATGCAACAGCTAAGGTAATATCGAGATGGGGCCACAGCTTAAATTCTCATCTGACAGACTAACGAAGCCTGAGATCAAACACACGACCCCTGGTTTACAAGGCGAGGAGTTCAGCGGCTCCTTTGTTTTGATGAATTTGAGACCATACTATATAAATATGACTGACCCCTCGAGCTATTTTTGGATAATTTTGTTTTGGGTTTAAAGTCCTAGTCAATTGTCATGGCCATGTCGAGATGGTCAGTTAACCTAACCACGCTTTTTCTGGGGCAGGCTTAGACTAGGCAGTACTTTGTGCACAAGCTTTCGCTTGTAACTGACACAATCCCTTCTTGAATCACTGAAAGAAGGAGAATGACGATAGAAAGTATTTCATGATCAACCTCCACGAAAGTATTGGGCCCGGATCGAACTCACGATCCCTGTATCAGCAATCGAACTCACTACCGATTGCTCTACAGGGCCAAGTCATTTTTGGGTTCCTATTGTATTTAAATGGACCCTGAATCGATAAATTCAGTTTTGCCCTATTTGATTGTTTTGGAGCCATACTATATAACTTATTGATTGCTGGGCTTATTGACCTGGTCTATCAGTCAGGTGCATATGGGGCATTCGCAGGGTTTTTGGTGAACAAGGGAAAATGGCATTTATTTCAATGGAACAGAGGAAGAAAGGCCAAATTTTGAGGGGAACAAAGACAATATTGGGGAACAGGGAATACAAGGAAACAAAATTTGAGGGAACATAGGAACAAGCCAATTTATTTCAGAGGAACAAGGAAACATTTATCCCCCCCCCTGAGAGGGCTTCGCATATCACTTAGGCGACAGAATACCACAAAAGTAATGACATACAATATTACTGGAAATTCGCCATTGTAATACAAGCAATGATGTTCAAACAAATGCTAGTGCATATGTTATTTGTGGTGAGAAGTGACGCAAGCAGATTTACTGCAACCATTTATTACTCCTTATTTGGAGGTAATGTTGTTATAATAGGAACATACATGTAAGTGTCACCGTATCAACTCCAACATGATTTTCGTGTTTATCAATGTCAATTGTATTCTTGTTACTTTCCCATGTGGTATCCTCGGTCAGGTGTGGTACTTGATTGTATCGTTTCCTGATCTTTGCCGTCTTTCTTACTTTCAAGCAACTGTATAGTGAGAATTGGCTCCTTTGTGGATTTCCATATGATGCTCTGATACTGAGATCTTTTGACACTCTGAAGAAGTGAAAGTTTAGTTTCCTACGAAACATCCACTATCTTAACCTAGTAAAATTTCCAATGGTTGTTCCTAGCTGACAAGCAGGCATATATATTGTTCGAGAGCATTCTTAGTCCCGTCTTACAGTGGGACATGACCAAGTTTCCTGAAAGCTTCATGGACAGAAGAATCAGCGTTACTGAAAGCTTTCCAACATAATAATTTACCTTGCCGGACATTAATCCAGTAAAATCAGCAGCATCTACTGACAAAAGTGAACGTAAAGATCTTTGCATGCTGACTTCGGCTGACCTAGACCTTAACCTATAACCATCGCATCAGAAAACTCGCTTGCTAAGTGTATCTCATCCTGACCTTTGACAATAAAGACCAGATAGGCAAACCGAAACACTTTTTAAGCTACACACCATAAGCAATTAGTGTGCTAAATATGAACACCTTCCATCAAAAAGAAAAGAAGTTCGTGTTACGAGTTGTACGACAGGTTTCAAGAATACTTGACCTTGACCTTTGACTGCGAAATTATATCAGTAATCTGAAAACCCTCGTTGTCATCTAGACATCATAAGCAATCAGTGTGCTAAATATGAACACCTTCAGGCAAAACTCAAGAAGGCAGTTGGAAGGGCAGCTATATCCCTAACCGTAGAACGACAGAGTGGTTGAACCTGTAGTTGTCGAAGTGACCGCGTCACCGAGCGATTAGTGCTCCCAAATGTGGATCACAGCGTCCAGGGCTTCGATTACTGCTTGACCTATACATCAACTCATTGCACTCAGCTTTTAAGCCATCCATCCATCATCATAGCATGACTAAAATACTGTTTTAAAGGACATAAAATGGCAAGGCAAACATACATGGCTTTGGTTGCTGAGAGCAAAGGTCATTAGCCCCATGACTGATACCATGAAAGGCCATGGACATGCGTTCTGTGCATTTTCCTTAACTTAGGTCAATATGTAACCAGAGTTAAATGAATATCCTTCAAGGTTTGGTATGAAGTTATCACTTAGACAAATATTCGACCAAAATTGAATATAGGGTGGACATGAAATTCAATGTTCAATCCCATTACTCTCAACAGTGACCTTGTCCTTGAGCTGAACATCTTATCAAAGTGTAATGATAATCCTTCAAGGGTTTGAGGAGATATGGAGCATACGCGCAATTGAAGGCTAGATTCCATTACCTGTAACTGTAACCCTGACTTTGAGTCTGCGTAATTGAGTCATGGGTTCTGCACACCGTCTAACTGAGGTGAACATTTCACCAAAGCTTAGAGAATTTTTAAAGGTTTATTGAGATACAAGAGTTATGCCCAGGTCATACATTCACGGATCACCTCGCTGGTTCCACTACGGATCAAATCCCACGGATGACTCCGGAAATGACAATTTCCGTAGTCCCATACGGATGCACAACGCAAGTACTACTACGTATGATTACGGATGCAATACGGACTAATACGGATTGCCACGGATGATACAGGATCGTATCCGTGGCTAATCCGGCGTCCAGTCCGTGAATGTGTGACCTGGGCATTATGGATAAACGGATGAATAGACACGTCGGGTTGGTGGATTTATGAATGTGGAGTTTGCTTTAAGAGCTGTTAGGCAAATTTTAAATATATTTTACCTTGACCTTTGACTCCAGTCATATCCGTGATCTTAATTTTGTGTTGTAATCTACACACCACAGGCAACCATTGTGCCAACTACGAACACCCTTAGTCAAAACATAAAAGAAGAGTTCGTGTTACGAGCCATAAGTCAGACAGATTCTAAGTATATTTCACTTTGATCTTCGATTCCAAGGTCACATCGATGATCAGATCTGAGACCTTTGTTATAGTCTACGCTCAAAGGCCAATTACTGTGCCAAATATGAACACCCTTGGGCATGTACAATATTGTGTAAATGTAGTATCTATTAACAATCTGGAGCGGCATGAGCACTAAACTATAAAAGACTTTGTCTGGCTAGCATACATTAATACATATACTATGAATATTCGTATCAATAGCAAGGTGACCGCCATTTTGATGACGTCTCCTTTTACCCCAGAAGCGGATCTCAGATATGTGAACTGGATAAAATCGTTGCTAATGCCTCAAAGTTTAATTTGATATAGTTCGCCGAAAATCGTCACGAAATTTACACAGGGCCAAATTTCGTCCTTTTCGACATATGCTACAATGTGACTCATGCCCTATGCTCATGGGCAAGATGGCCTATTGCATTTCCAAGTTGAATTCTGCGTAAATATTGTTTCTGTTTCAAATCTGGAGCAGTACTGGCATAAAATCTGTTAACAAAAACGTTTATTTCCCAACATACTTTGATTTTTCTTAAATACATACGCATTATAATTGTGCGATGGCCGCCATTTTGATGACGTCATTACTCGGACCAGACGCCGAACTCAGATGGGCGAACTGGTTGAAATTGTTGCAAATACCCCAAAGTTTAATTTTATATAAGTCGCCAAAAATCGTTACGAAATTTACACGGGACGATTTTTTGGCCCATTCGACATAGACTAATATATGAATTTTGATATTACACTTAGAATTCGACAAGCTGTATAATGTTGTGCACAAGTTAAAAGATTAAAATATTTGAATCAAAACATGTTCCTCCATATTACTCATAACTAGCTTTATCAGATATGTATCTAAAAAAACACGGCTATAATGCATTTTGGCATTTTTTTCTTGTATACAATCTAAATCCGTTTTGAAACAATTTTATTCTGCTTAAAGACATATGCGGCTATTTCCAATGCGCACCTTTTTCTGGAAACGGGTAAAGTTGTCTGGGTCCTGTCTTTCGACCATTAACGGATTCGGATCAACACAGCTTTCCGCTATTCTTATATCATATCGGTGTTCCGACATTTTCTTGACAAAATAAAGTAATTAAAGTGTGTCCGAAATCTCTATTGACATCTTAACAGAACTGATCGTCTCAGCACTAAAGACAGATAAATGTAGCTCAGTCAAAATCAAACGAAGTACACAATTACCCTGGTTACAAATACGATAGTGGCAGAGTTTCTACTATTTGTGCGGTTATTTTGAGCGGCGCACGACCTGACCTCGTGGCCTAGTGGTTAGCGTGTCTGGCTACGATCAAGATCGATTCCCGGGTGCGCACATATTTACAGTGTGTTTTTTCTTTCTTTTTTACATTTTAATGCTACATTGCTTCATATGCTAGTAAAATGGCATCATCAAAACGACCGAAATGGTCATTCCTGAACTTTTTATATTGACTTACGCATAAAACCTATGGGGGTGGGGTTAAATTTGGCCCTCTTGAAAGAGAATTAGTTCGGTGACCCCAGATTTTTATTCTTTTTTTTCTGAAAGGTATCATAATAGTCCATGAATTAAAAATAAATTTTTAAGGTTTTCAATATCAGATTTTTTTATACATGATTTATTCTAAAAACAAATACCAAATTTCGATGAATTGCCAAAATACATCATGCAGTATCTTGTCACAGCATGGGATAACAAATAAACTTGCACATCTTATAAAAGGTTTGAGGTCATGGGCAATAACTTAAGTTAAAAGAAAGAAGCTGACTGAAGATTACAACCGTTTTAGCTCGATATTTAGGACTAGTGTTATTATTTTATAGTTTTAGAAAATTGGTCAAATGCTGCAAACTTCCATATGAGATTCTGAACATATAGCACGGTGGCATATCCTTTTTATTTCATAAATGGATAGCCCATGTATTAAACAAACTGTATGCAAAGTATTAGAAATATTTCAATATTGGAAGCTTTTAGTAGCATATGTCCTTAAACGGCACGTTGAGCTACCCGAATTCGAGATTTTGAGTGTTTACCATACCTCAATGCCGTCAGTTAGCATGCGCCAAACTCTATATCGGACAGCCATTTTTGCACATTCATTCTCATTTTATTGTCTGAGCCGTGGCATGGGATTTCCAACAATGTGGTATGTGCGACCAGCAAAGCGTCTATTCTGCCTGCACATGCGCGCAGTCTGATCAGAACCTTGTTAGTTGCTTGAATATTCTGTGAGTCTTAAGCTACTGACTGGACATCATTTGGAGTTTTACTCTTAAAGTGAGGCTACACAGGCTCGTCTGAGTTTACACTTGTCAAAATGCCACATTGTCGGAAATCACATGTCACGGCTAAATTATGGTTTCTATGTAATTTGTATACAGTATATACATGTACCACCTAGCCAGAGGCTATAATATAAATCTCATAATTTCTAATACATGTATGCTCTGTATATTTCTTAGCCATTCTCATAAATTGATCAGTTTAGAGGCTGACTGTCAGTGCAAATGAGCATGCCTGTGTCGTAAGAACGATTTTTCATGTGTTGGCATACGAATACGTACTGAATGGGCCACCACATGCGATTTCGAAACACGCACTCATCGCATATGAGCAAAGCTTCCTTTAAAAGTCCATGCCAACGCAACCAGCTAGACTAGTGGTCAAATTATTGGTCTGAGTCTTTACATGTATCTACGCACATTCTTTGTTTATATGAACACTGAAGGCTCTGGTGAGTATATGCATTTGCGCAGACTCGCCTGTGGCTTTGTTGTTCGAAAATGCGATTCGTTCGAAGATCTAATGTGCTGGCTCATTTTCTTTATTTGCAACAATAACTTTTGCTTAATCATCATACAATTACATCGGCTGTTACCAAATATGCAACTTATCACACGAAAACAAGCATTACCAATCAGCAGTGCACCCTGTAATACTAAGCTAACACCAAAATAGGTGACAGCAGAGCTTACACTTACATGCACCTTCCTGCATAAATGTTCTTAATTGTGTTGATGCTAACAGTTATTCAGTAATAAATATTAAAACATATCTACCAGGGGCGTGCCTGCGTATACGCAAAGTACGCAGCTGCGTACTTTAATTTTTGAATGTCCAAAAAATAAAAACGTCTTAAATCGCGAAAAATGCAATAAAAACATGCCCCACTCGGGTTAGGTCTTTAAATACCGAAGTATACCGATTTTGCAATAATCCTGAACCAAACCAATAGGATTTTGACTGTTTTTCACTTTTGTTTGGGAAACAATTAAGTCGGTGTTTATGTTCAGAAAATGCAGGAGAAGCCACCATTTAGTTCATATCTTGATTTTTTTCTAACGTATTGGTGGGGGATACCCCCTCCCATGCCCACCCCCTGCGTACTTTTAATTTGTTCTCAGGCACGCCCCTGTCTACCTGTCATTGGTGTAGTTATTCCCTGTATAAATACTATGGAGCAGAACATATAGGTTTTAAAGTAATTGAAAGACTACACCCAAATTAGTGACAATTTATTTATCTTCCACCAAAGATTGTGTAAGGTCAAACTTATGTTTACAGGGTTTCAATATGAAGAGAAGAATAGGTGTTGAGAGGAGCACGTCTCAATCGTCCAAAGTTTGTTTTCATGCTTTTTAAGGGGTTTGGTTGTGGGGGGGGGGGTGGGCACGCTCGGGCCTTCATCCTTCTTATAGATAATAATAGTAATATGGAATGACACAAAGTAGTGAAAAGTATTATCTTCGGTAAATTGAAAATATCAAATTGATATAGAAAAAAATATATAGAGTTCTACCTTTTATCAAACTACCAATTGAAATAGTGCCGCTTCACAATGACCATTTGAAGCAAGCGTTACCTAATAAAGTTATTTTCGCAGCAACTTTATACGTGTATCTTAAACATGTGCGGATCCAGATGGAGGTAAGGGGGTCGGACCCCATCCCCCCTGAAAAATCACAAACATATAAGGTTTCTTAGCAACACTGGTCCGGATCCCCTGAATATCACAAAGCTACGGAACCAGGACCAAAAAAAAAAAAGAACGTCATAGTTTTACCGTCTCTGGCAAAACTTTCTGGATCCGCGCATGTTAGACTTAGGTAAGAAACAACATTGACAGAACTGTCGGCTCTGAAAAGGAAATATTATGAGGCTCTTTCCAGTTCTGTATATGTAGACTGAAAAAAATCGCCTAAAACTACCAAGTTTCCATTCAGTGTTTCATAGTGTAAACGAATGTAGTGCTCCGCTCTAATCTTTTGCTGATGCGAGCTGCAAATTGTATACGGGTTTGTCTAAATCTTAAATGAACGACAACAATGATTCAGAAAAAAACTTTACTCGCATCAGCTTGGATTAGAAGTTGAAAACTACATTCTCCCGTTTTCGCTTTTTTACATAGTTATCAAACTGAATTGAAAACTTATATTTTTATGCGATTTTTTCGGTCATCAAATTTAAAACTAGCGGTTCTATTCATCCGTGTAAAAGAGAATTTAAATGTATTGCATTTATGCTAAACTTTCTTGTTGATACGATAAGGTCACAAACATGTCTTATCATATGACGCCGCCTTTGAAAGTAATTCATGTATATCATGACGTCGCTGCAACGTCTTGTTATGACATCTATAACAACGTTGCCTACAAAATGAAAGCTGGTAACGTTGTAACGCTACAAATGCGATCCCAAAATGCTATAACATGCACTTCTAAGTAATGTATTGTTTAAAAGTGTTTTTAACACATTCTTGAAAGCATTGAAAAAGTGTGCTTCTGGGGTTTCCTTTCAAACTTGTATACAGAAGGGCAAATCAATGCATTTTTTGTGTATGACCGCAGTTATCATAGTTATCGCATTTGACTTTCGCATACACAACACACTGCTTAAGGACACAACACACTGCTTTTTTTATTTGTACAACACATAAACAAATACAAAGCGACACAGTAATACTTGCATGACAGTATTATACATAAGGGATTCGGAAGAAAAGTCAGTATGTTTCCCTGGACTATATAGAGATTTTCGTCCATTATTGGTACATGTAGAAAAAGACACTACATAGTTAAAGTTGTATATAACTATGAAGATGAAGTAACAAAATATGGGACAAACATTTTACTTACAAATGAACATGTACGTGTATTAAAGAAGTAAACGTGTATTAAAGAAGAAACGGTATACTAATACTATATAATTGCGAATACATGTACCAAAGGCGCAGACCAGCCTACGCATCCGTGCAGTCTGATCATCGCCTTTATCATTTGCTTATTTGAATGTATATCTAGACTTGCTACGAGCGAAATTTCAATTTTCAAGCTAATCTTTGCAGCTGAGCAGGCTGGTTTGAATCTGACTTTGTCGAAAACCCCGAAGACAGGTTTTCTCGCGTCGAGACCCAATTGTATGCAAAGGTATTACTTGACTTTTCGCTTACTGTAAAGGCGGCGCCTCATGAATGCGTAATAAGGACTAGTCAACTTTAGGCATAGGTAAAAGCTGAAAATGAGGCGTGGTTTTATTCAAAAGCAACTGTATCATCTTGTGCCACCACTTTAGTCATTATTTAGTCCTTAAAACGCCAGCAAAATAACTGCATCTGAAAATGTCTATTTAACATAAGCAGAGAGGCAAACATTGCGGACCCAGATCAGACTGCTCCTACAGGAGCAGTCTGATGTGGGTCCACAATGTTTATCTATGAGGCTTCAAATAGTTTAGTGGACGACAAAAACATACATTTTGTAATTATGCGCTTTAAGGGTTAATAAATATGAGTTCAGTGTGTATACGGTTAGGATTTTCATGAAATGCACGCACGTTTGCGCGGCTCAAAGAGCTTATTAAATTTTTACCAAATTATAAATAAACCTGATTTCCCTTCCTTAGCAGATGAAATATCCGAACCACACCCAGATATGAATATTAAAGTTGCCTCCTTTACAGTAAGCGAAAAGTTAAGTAATAGCTTGCTTGTCTAGTGTATCTTCCTCTTGGTTCCAATGCCATGCTGACCTTGTTGTAGTAGTCTATGTTTTGTTTGTTTTGTTTGATTATTTAAGTCCCAGTCAACAGTTATGGTCATGTCGGGACGGTAAAGTCATCTTACCACACCTTTTTCCTGTGCAAGCTTGACTAAGCGTATAACCAGTACTTCGTGCACAAACGTTCGCTTGTAACTGACAACAATCCTTCTTGAAATAATGAAATTAGAATGGACATTTAAAGCTGCATAGTCTGTAACTTTTGATCTTCTAATTTTAAAAATAATGTTTGTATTTTTCAAGAACACAGTAAAAATACTCAAATTCAGGTAAACATTTTACCATTTTCGTATATCTTAACAAGTTATCACTATCAAAACAACTGCATTTATGTTAAAATTCAACGGTCTAGAATTATTGGAGGGACGCAAATAATTACCAACAAGAGAAAAATACACCTATTTGATAAGATAATTCACTTTTCCATGCAGTTTTCAGCTGTACTTAACATTTTTATAGCGAAAACATAGCTTAATTCTACTTTTACAAATGATTTAAAAAGAAAATAAACTTTTTCGAAAAATGTTCATAGTTACAGAGTATGCTGCTTTAAACACGAAAACAGAAAAGAAATTAAAACAATGAATCAGAATGGAAATTTAAACTATACCGGAATTATGTTGAACAAACGATATAAAATGTTGTTTAAACGATAAATTTCTGCAACGAGTTTGACCTTCAAACATAGGTTTGAAAATCTTAAACCTAGGCTTAAAAGCTTTAAACCTAGGTTTGAAAGAAAAAGTGCACATTAATTCTTTAGACCAGGGTTTGAGGTTTCAAACAGGGGTTTTACCTGGCCAAATGCACATTAATTCTTTAAACCTACGTTTAAAATTTAAACCTAGGTTTTAAAATCTTAAACCTAGGTTTGAAAGAAAAAGTGCTCATTAATTCTTCAAACAAGGGTTTGAAATTTCAAAAAGGGGTTTCAGCCAGCCAAATGCACATTAATACTTTAAACCCTAGTTTGAACCCTACTTCAAAGCTAGGTTTGAAAATCCCAAACCCCAGTTTAAAAAATAAACTAATCAAAACCTTCAAATTCGATGATAGGTTTTCATTGGTTCTGCAAATGAGCTCCGCCCCTTTGACGCGCCTTCTTACCGCGAATTAATTGCTATTACTCCGCGACAGAGGCAACGAATATGCTAAAGCCCCGGTGACACAAGGGCTTACGACCATGTTGCGACCTGTGTAAGATCAGTCACGTGGTAAAATCGCAAGTAGATCTCATACGAGCGCGCGACAGGTCTTGGTGATTGGGAACAGCAATATTAACAAAATATGTTCAAGAGAGGTCTTTGAGCATTTTCATGAACCTGGTTCTGCAGCAGATTGTAGCAGCAGATGTATGCATGTCTTTAAAAGTTTTTTGGCGCTTCCACAAGTAGACATGATAAAAATGCAAAAATAAGGCGCAAGACTGTCGCACGTTGGTTTTTATTGATCGGGAGTGATCATGAAAATGGGAGGGGCGGAGAGTTTTGAACATGTCCAAAAACCTGCGACCGCGATCCAAGATCACAGGTAGTCTCCAAACAGTATCTATATGGTCCTGCGACGGGTGTACGACCAGTCACAGACCTTTGTAATTGTCAAATGCATATGGTAGACTGGTATCAGTCAAGTAAATAAAGCAATATCAAAAATATGCACACAACTATGCAACTACAACTGTACCAATATCCTGTACAAATGTTAGATATACTTTATTGTAGACAATGGGGCAGTAATAAAGTACCAAATATGTTATGTGTTTAGTACATGAAATTCGAAGTCTTGGACACACGGTTTGAAACCAGACTTGCATGTATATAATGATAGTGTTCCATGACATATGGTGTATGTGCTGCGTGTAAATACGCGATGTTCAGCTTCACATTGATCCTGCCGTAAAAAAGCAGCTAGGAAAGAGAGTTTAGTATTTCACATTCGTGAACAACTAAGGCTCAGACAAGCTTGTCCTTTTGAGACTAAAATGTCGGGTCTGGTCTCGATCCAAACTGTTGGTACTTAAATGTCGTTTTTGTTGAAATATTGATTTAGAAATAGTTAATTTTGAAAATGTGCTGAAAATCACACATTTTTTTACAACGAATGCGAACCCCGGGGCAGGGGGTACTCAGATATTTTCATACATATGTAGGCTCGGGACATTTTTGGGGGTTCTTTTGGGGGTTTTCAGATAAATGAATATTTTTGGGATACGAAGATTTTGTGGATATTTTTGGGTGTCATCACAAAATTAGGCTATATTTTGGGATCATTTCTATGCATTTTAGGGTCTTTTCTTAAGTGGGGGATATTATTTGGGGTTGCTAAAATTTCAAAAAAATGGGGTGCTTGAAGTTCCTGATATTTTTTGGGGTGAACGGTAGATGCCAGGCCCCCGAGAATACGTATGAGGAAAAAATGAGAGTACCCCCCCCCCCCCCCACACACACACACACACACACTGGGAGGCGAACGCCAAAGGCTAAGATCAGCCGCACCAGAGCTTTCGTGACTCTTGAAGTATGAACGTAGCTGTAGAATAAGATCAAAACACAGATCATGCAGTCTCACTGGATAGTTGAGCGCTGGCAGCATAGATAACAAAAGTGCGGCGTTCGTGGTGCGGTTCATAGTACAATTATATCATATTCAAAAAGAAGGAATAGCAACATATAATCTACTTCATGTATGGACAGTAATAGGTCAGTAGGGGTCAAGGTCATCCTCCATTAACATTACAATCAAAAATGTAATGTTATGCATAATCTCTTACGATACGTTGGTATAAAATGTCTGAACTGAAAGAGAGCCAAAATCAAACAGTTTGAATCCAGATCAGGTTCGATGTGATTGTTGGGCCCGATCTTGATAGAAACGTCAAGCCCTGTTCTCGATCCAAAACTGTTTTGTTTGACACTGGCAGATAAAGAGTTTCTTCATTTTGCGGCATTCTATTTGTTTTAACCCTATATGCACTTAATGGATTCTTCCTTCTGATTAGACCAATTAATTTGGGGATGGTCTTATATATATATATATACCAATTAATTTGGGGATGGTCTTATATATATATATATATATATATATATATATATATATATATATATATATATATATATATATATATATATATATATATATATATATAAGACCATCCCCAAATTAATTGGTATATATATATATATATAGAGAGAGAGAGAGAGAGAGAGAGAGAGAGAGAGAGGTCACAACTTATAATTTCAAAATAAAATTGCATTTCTCTCTCTCATGATCCCTTTTTGTCGTACATGTAGCAAACAGTGTAGACCGTTGTGAAATGCGTGATTTCGTCTAGGTCTTCACTGTTTGCCAGACGATACGCATTTATGCCTCACCAGTATAAATGGTTCTTCAATTATTTTTCGGAAAATATATATTTGTCTGCTCATATGGTAACGGTGCTTAATATGCATCCCCCAAAATCGATCCTTCTATATATTTTCATAATAAGTGTATGAGAGAAATACGGAGGTTCAAACCTTGCGATGAGGAATATAAATGCATGAGCTGGGTCACATGACCATTCTGATTTTATCAAAACCAATCATAGAATGCATTTCTCCAAATAACATTAACGGTAGGTCGTTGATAAATCCCAAAGACTGGTCCTTAGTAGTCGTAACAAGTCTTACATCTCCGAGAATCGCGCGATCTCGTGTGACCGAGTCATAACGACCTGTCGAAATTAACCGAAACTGGGCCAAAATAAACAGTACCTCATTAGACATAGGTACATGTAAAGCTGAAATCGGGGCGTGATTTTATTCGAAAGTATTTGTACCACCTTGCGTCAGCAAAGACAGTATAGTGTCCACAAGTGCAAACCGACAGGCAGCGGCCATTTTGTCGGCCATACTGTTCGTCCCCAAACCCCATATTCCAGCTTGGGCGAGAGTTAATGGAAGCATTCCATATATGAAATTTGGAAAACATCCGATGAAATACATATTTATGACCAAGTTAGAGTGACCACAAACTCGGACGGACGGACGGACGGACAAGCCGAAAACAATAAAGCTCTGCCAAGGGGCACTAAATTTGCCAAATCGCTGGTATCCATTATATGTGTGTGGGCAGATTTGTCATTGACAGAATAGTGAATCGAAGCTTCCAGAGTTACAATTAACCATCTTTTTCAAAGAAGATCTGTCAACATGCATACAATATGAAACCCGCGTAGATATGCACAGGTCTCATATTTTATACATTTCTTGGGTTCGTGCACATTTAACCGGTACACATGTATTACTTGACTTTTCGCTTTATGTAAAGGCGGCAACTTTAATATTCATATCTGGGTGTGGTTTGGCTATTTCATCTGCTAAGAAGGGAAATCAGGTTTTATTTATAATTTGGTAAAGAGTTAAGAAGCTTTTTGAGCCGCGCAAACGTGCGTGCATTTCATGAAAATCCTAACCGTATACACACTGAACTCACATTTATTAAGCCTTATAGCACATAATCGCAAAATGTATGTTTTTGTTGTCCACTAAACTATTTGAAGCCTCATAGATAAACATTGTGAACCCAGATCAGACTGCTCCTGTAGGAGCAGTCTGATCTGGGTCCACAATGTTTGCCTCCCTGCTTATGTTAAATAGACATTTTCAGATGCAGTTATTTTGTTAGCGTTTTAAGGACTCTATAATGAATGAGGTTGTGGCACAAGATGATACAGTTACTTTTGAATAAAACCACGCCTCCTTTTCAGCTTTTACCTATGCCTAAAGTAGACCAGTCCTAATTACGCATTCATGAGGCGCCGCCTTTACAGAAAGCGAAAAGTGAAGTAATACAAATACAAACACTTACTGAACACAACTGGAAGATCTTTGACTGTAATGTAAGTAAACAAAATAACACTCGTGACAGAAATAAAGTTCAGAATACCAGCTGTTTCGAATCTTTACAAATGTGCCGCTAGAAACTGACATGTTCACCAAGCAGTCTTGGCATCAGTATAATCTGACCAAAAGGCTTCGAGATGGACCGAGAGGTTAAATAGAGGATCTTACATGAGTGCTCATGTTTTATTGAATTTATTAAACAAGTTGGGAAAAAGAGATAAAATGCGAGGCTTGCCGAGCATTTAATCTCTTTTTCGCAACGAGTTTAATAAATTCAATAATACAGGAGCACGAATGTTAGATTCTATTTATCATATGACATATACTTTGAAATCTCATTTCTGGCATAAAAACGTTATAATTTTGTCATTATGTAAGCACCGTTGTTATGAACGTCATAACGTTTCCCGTAAATCTATAAACCACTAGTGGTTTATCGATTTTATTGCATGGCGTTATTTCACTCCCAGACGCAACGTCATATGATAAAAGAAATACTCAAACTTACTTCATACGGACAACACAGATGCGATTCTTAAAAAGCCAAAACGCACAATGTTGTGTTGGCGCGCAAGTCACTCGGTGCTGCTCAATTTATTGAATACATGTACTGTCGTGCCAACCAAGAGTGACAGTGACGTAATATTTTATTTAAAATTGTTAAGTAAGCATTCACTTGTACACTCCACTTGAGTTTACGCGAATCGATAGATCACTAGTGTATTAATCCTATCCGCAGGATAGGATTAATACATAAGTGACCTATCGATTACAAGTCCTGGATAACTTTGTAAACAAAACATGACGCCACTGTCACTCTTGGCTGGCAGGGCAGTAGTACTGGCCTATTCCTGATAAAACCATCAACTCCGCATTGTGCTTTGCAATGGCTCAGAGCAGCCTGGCATCCACCTAGTCTGGTAAGAGTCCTCGTTTTGGCGCTCACAGAAATCATGAATGAGTCCTGGGCTACCTATGAACCAAATATATATGATTTAATGATAGTGGGAGATGGTCTGACTGATATGAGCATTCGCTGGACTCAAGTCAAAATGTTGGTTTTGTCACGCGAAGACTCAATTATCTGAATGACAGTCTTTATTCTGAAGGTGATTCTGAATATATAATACAAAATGACACATGTTCCACACTTTCCATGCTGCAATTTGAACTCTACACTCATCCCCAATTTCTATCCTGTCAGCAAGCAACATTCTAGATATATGCATGTATTTACAAGTAGTGTGGAAGAACAGTGTATATTCTGGTCATATGGCTTCATTAGAAGCCAGCTGATTCGAATCCACCTTATTTTTTTTTTCAAAAGCGATACATCTGGACTCAGCAGAACAAGGGTTAACTGTATTTGCTTTAAACGCGAGGTTAATGGGTTTACAGGCCGTATGTAGCCTCCTACATGTAATAGTTTAGAACTGCAACGCAAAGAAATTTCCCGGGGTGGAGGCATGTTGGCTTTGATATTGGCTTCTGATGATTACATGTAGGCCAGGTGCGTAGTTAGGCGGAGGCCAGGAAGCCTGGGCTTCAACATCATTTGGGCATAGACACGATTTTTTATACCCACCCTATGCATGTATTATAGCAGTTTTCAGAAATTTATACCTATTCATGTATATAAATCTAGAACTGCATCTCTCATAATATTAGAAATACTGCTTGTAAGTGCACAAAAATACACTTCAAACAAGGGCCCCAAATTACAGTGCCTCCTTAAAGTTAAGGAAGACTTAAGTTAAGTATTTTTTTAGGATGCTAAAATAGTGTTTCGAACGTATTACAATCAAATTAGTATCATTGTTTCTGTAGATCACAATGGTATCTTTGACCATACATACTGCATCCATCCAGATTTAATGTACAATGTAACATGTTGAAATTCCAATAGTTTAGTCGTCCTTAACTTTAAGGAAGCATTGTAATTTTGGGCCCAGATATACATGTACCGGATGATTGTACTGCAGGAAATAAGTCAGTACTTATTAGTCTAAGAACGGTTCTTTTATGTACCATTCTAACACATCTCGCCTATACAGCGCATGCTAGAAAAACGTGATACACCAAACAATGATTCACAATAAATCACTGTTTTAAAAGCGCGAGGAAAAAGTGCGCTAGCCGACGTCATTTGTGGATGGAAAATGGCGGCAGTCACGACGTTAAACGGTGTAACGTCGTTTGTACGCTTGAAAGACGTTACAAATACATGTAAACGTATGCGACAAAGTCCAAATACTGGCGGTAATTATTCAGGGCAATAGCAGAAATTTGGAGAAGCTTGAGACTTTAAATGTGTTTTCGTAGTTTATTGCGCGTTAGAATCGAAATAGGTCATCTCTAGTGCGTAAATTGTTGAGTAATAATGCACCGTTTGTCAGTCAGTTGTATGAATATTAATCACTCGCGCTGTGCGCTCGTCATTTGATCTTTTTATAACCACTTTCAAACAGTGAATTATTACTCAACAGTTCACTGCTAAAGCTTATCTATTTCTTAAACAACGTATATTTTGGTAGAATATACACATAATTGTCTCATTTTTGTTTGATATTATACAATAATTTCATGAAATACTTAGCAGCGTTCTTTGAATGGTGTTGCTGTAGACGATGCGGTTTTGTGGCAAACCAGAACATTTCACAAAATCTGCTCAATTGTGGTCTCAAAATGTTCTGCTCGTTTTAAGTAAGAAAACGAGTACCCACGCTTCATGTTTCTAACCATAAACAACGAAGTTTCCAGGCTTCTTTCATAAACGAACCGTACGCGCATCGTCGCCGCGCATGTCGATAGGCGCCTGGCTGTTTTCAACAGCGAAGCGGGAAACCGGGACATGGTCAATATCTAAAACTATTGCCTGGGCAAATGTTCAGGCTTCATTCATAAAAGCAATCCAATACGTGGGCTGCCACTTTTTTGAAAAGTATTTTTCTACTTCGTTCATACAGAAAATCCCGTATTTATATTCCGCTTCATTTCTAAAAAAATCTAGAACTAGTACAAAAATCTACAACCTACTACATTTAGCAAAGCAAATAAAAATTGCTTTTCTCTTCTTTATTAACTAAGACAGTATACACTTCGATGCGTTGTACTACACGAAGTAGCTATTCCACGAAACTTTCGGACGAAGAATGGTAGTAGACCAACATATCATGACTGACAAAATCTGTCAAACAACACAGGCTCAGATCAGACTCAGATCAAGCTCTTCTTGTGTACTTTCTGCTTGGAGCCTTCACTGATTAATTGCTTCAGCATCTGCCCCAGATGTGATTTTATTGCTCATTGGAAAAGGAGGGGAAAACGTTACAGAACGATAGTGCTGCAAAACTTTCCCTTTCTGTTTATGTCTCTCCCTTCGACATAAGATGAAGACGGCCGTTTGGGTCTGATTTTTATCATCTCATGCGCTCAAAAATCAGTACACCCAAAAAAGACACGTTTTGGTAGTTCCATACATGTATATAGGACAGCAAAATCCCTCGGACTCAGTTTACACAAAAGAAATTATTTAAAGTTGGCTTTAAGGCCCTATTTACAGTAATTCATCATAAGGGCAAACAAAAATTCTGATCAAAATTTCAACCTTTGAAACGAATCCATTGATCCTGACTGCTCGTTTAATAATAGTATTCTTGATTACAATCAAAAGTAGCTATACAAATGGATTTTAGATATGGACAAAAAGTAGTTGAATAAATGACAAAGGTATTGGTGCTAAAATAAAAAAAATATACGTAACACTAGTTTTAACTGTCGGATATCGGGTTTGCACATGCTTTTTTCATACATTTGTATTTTCCGAGTCCTGAGGAAGTTGTTTGAACACAAGGCCGTTAGGCCGAGTGTTCAAACATCGTCCGAGGGTCCCTGCAAGTGTTAATGCAATGAAACACACTGGTTGGGAGCGAAAAGTACACATGACCCCTTCTGTGGATCTGTATAGTGAACTTATCATTGTGGAAATCATGTCGGGTAAGTTCCAGAATGTTTATTTATATGACTTAAACTTATTTATCACGAGAATTTCAGCTTCATGCCAGTAGTTTGGGAAGAACAAGTAAGGGTCTTTTCGATGTATTACTCCGTTTTTTTCTGTTATTGCTATGATTTCTGTTACTTAGAAAATCATTATTTACTTTTGATTTTAAAAGCAACACCGGTACTATTTCAATACGTATTCCAGACTCGATGGAAATTCTATTCTTGACAATTATTGACAGATTTCGTTATGGCTTAGCAACAGTTTATTCCAGAAAATAGTCACTTATGCATTCAGATATTAAAGCAATTACTAAACACAATGAAATACTCAAAGAATATGATACGTATGCGATAGTTTCTATTCTGGAATGGAACATTATCGGTGGGGGATACTTTTGTTAGTGATTTTTGTTTTGAGAAAATTGCCTTATACCCACTGTTATTTGTGGAATAAAATTAAAATGCCTACATTAAAGTTGTTAAAGAAATGGATTCATGTATTTAATTTGCAGCAAATGCACAAATTGGTGCCGCTCAGTTTTGTTATGTGTTTCCACAGCAAAGCTTTATTCCAGCGTGAACGCATGGCATAAGATCGCGCCCTTTGTTTGCTTAGCGACAGCAACCTATACATTGCATGATCATGTTTTTTGCATATTCTTAGGCAGGATTTGTGTCTGCGGTTTGTGATTGTGGTATTTCCTGATCATACTCACTTACTATTTTTCATTGTATAAATGTGCCAAATTTGACTGTCGTACGTCAGCTTACTTTAAAGACAGTATTAACTTTCATTTATTTTTGAGTTACCCTCGTATGTAACTTGAATTTGGGAAGAAAACAATGTGTGTCTTAATGGTGCTGTCACATATTAACGGATAAGGGTAACGGACGCTGAACGGACACATAAAAAAAAATGCAAAAAATAAATAATTTCTGCGTTCATCTGGTGATTAAAATCGTCTCGGTGGCGATGAGGGTCTTCGTGGAACGTGTAAGAAGCGTATAAAGCGCATGCGTAGCGCATACATGTATGTAATAGACAAGTAATGGACAAAGAACGGTCAACTAACGGACGTTGCCGTATGAGTAACGGATGTATAACGGACAAAACGAATATTTACCGTAAACATATGCAAGGGACAAAACGTTCGTTGAACGATCAGAACGCACCTGACCAGTCAGGCACCTGGCACATTAGTATATGATGTAATGACGTTTGGCTAAAGAGATTACTATTTAGATGCTTCTTAATTTAGTCGGGTAGCCATGTTGTTCAATCGAGGTCAACATTCTGATCAATTTTGGTAGAGGGCAACATGAGGAATATTTCTGTGAAATTACAAGTATTTTAATATGGCTCAGTGGCTCAAAAGATGTTGACTTTGCAGCTCTCTACTGATATTAGACGTAAAGGGATAAGAAAGAGTAGCCATGTTACCATTGGGACTCAGCGACAGCAATTGTAAGCTCCATTTGGGACCTTCATTTTATATTAGCAGACATTTTGATTCGATGCTTTATGCCCAAGTCAACAATTTTTCAATCATGTCTGGTAAGACCTTCTGTGTTTAAGCCATACTAAACAGAGAATAAAGTGTCTTTCTCAAAGACACAATGCAGTGCCTCTAGCTGGTGAGACTCAAACCCTAAACCCCTCGATCTCCAGTCAAGCACTCTACCACTTAGCCATTGCATCCCTGGATCTTGAGTCCTGCACTCTACCATTGAGTCAACACGCTCCTCCAGCACTGACATGCTTTAGCTGAGGTTACTCTGCAGCAGCACATAACTAAAATGTAATTATTTTGCAAGGTGAAAACCAAAGATGCTGGGATTAGTGTGTATTATGTTGGCCAGATTTATGCCTCTTACATTGCAATTCGTTTTACAGTGCAATTGCATTAGTTATCCTTTACCATGCTAAGCCTTAGATATTTTTTTGTTAAGTAAACTGTTTAAACAGTGCAAATGATCCAGATCATATTGTTTTGAGAATCCAGCTGATTTGGTCCAACTGTAATATAAACAATTTTCCACTCCATTAATTTCATATATGCATGTGCTATTTACTGGAATCTTGTGAATGATAAAATGGGGGAGGGCGTTTAGCACATGTACATTAATTACACAGCATAGTAAAAGCGAAACATCCAGGTTAACCCACTAGACTGTTTCTCATTGAGCAGGATGAACATTTTTGTCACTTTTATATATACATTAATTGTGATTTAGATGCACTACAAAAAGTACTATAAACAGTAAAATTCTTTATCTGCTACTTAGGCTATCCTTTAATAAGCGTTTGCTGTCACCCAACTCATAACTTGTTAGGTAGGGTAGGTATTATTTTATTTTTCACTGATTAGTTAACGACATTAATAGTATGGAAAACAATGTCTAAAATTCGAATGAGAAAATGTTACTCCAAAACAAGGGGTGGGGGCATTTAGAGTGTGTTAGCTTATAGCATACAAAATTATATTTTAAAGATAGCCATAGTATTGGTTCACCACAGGATGACAATTAATTTTCTCGACATGGCTGAAGAATTGTTGACTAGGACCCCAAACTACAAAACAAACAAACAAAATGAATCCTGACATCTCATAGTTTCCACAATCAAGTCTAATTTGGATTAAGGATACTTTTTTTAGGTTTATGTTATTGTCAACTGCATGCGGGAAAATTTTTCATGCTTTTGTAGCCTGCTGACTCTTTCCAAAGCAAACTTTTCCAAAAAAATCTATGAGGAACACCATCCCAGGGTTAAACTGTATGGATCCCTATCAGAACCGATGCCAGGTCCAAACTGCTTGCAAAGGTTTAACAGTAGTCGACAAGAGTTGCAGAGTTAATTTTCCACATCTGGCAGAGATGCTTTTTGTGTTTCTACAGTTTTCCTAGTTTTCAACAAAAATAAGGTATGATATTTCATAATAACTGTCTGCCAGCAGATGATTCTCATGATATATCGTGCCTTATTTGTTATTTTTGCAAAAGCCGCAAAATTTGATAGTATCGTCTGCTGCATGTTATAAGTGGCACTTTAAGGGTTAATGGTAAGTACTGTAAGAGGCTAAACAACTTTTAACTCAAATCACTTATAGCTCAAACTTTATGTTTTTTTATTAAACAAGATTTATTGTCTCAATTGGAGACTTTTAAGTTCAGATTTTTAATGATCACATTAAGTCCTTTAATTTCTTGCTATTTTCAGTGTTGTCTTTAATGAAATTATGTTTTTACAAGACCCATCATTTCTTCTGACTCAAGCCCTGTAGATGGATACATTCCATAACTGTATGGCCTAAAATAACACTGCAGAGCAGAGGTGTGGAAATGATTTCTAAAACAGCATAAAACAGATATAAACTCAATTGAAACATTGAAGATACAGATCAGATCAGCTGGCTTTTTCAGAAACCATATGATCAGGATTCACAATGTTCCCGTACAACAAGTACATGTGAATTTGTAACAATTAGTAAAACATTATAGAGTTGTATTAATTCTCTTTGCACTTGTCAGGGGACAAGTGGAATTAAATTTTTTACTTGTCCCTAGAAATTAATTGGGACCAGCTCGGACAAGTCATGCAAATGGAATAACCATTTGTTTCTTCTGTGGATGTTTGGGTAGAAGTTATTCAATTATCGATTAAATATACTAGTCCGGCAGAATTTAGGCGAAAACTAGGAGGACCTGGAACTTGACTTTAAACTTTTTTTTTCTTTGTTGATTCTGGTAGTGCATACATTGTCCCTGAAAAATCTGGATGATGCCACTCTGGCATCGTTGAGCATTTTGATATTTCCAAGATGATGTCCAAGATGGCGGCTAATAATAAGTGAAAATAGTGTGTGATAGCGAAACATGTCTCAAACCCTTTTTCTTTCTCAAATTGTTAGCTATAAAGTTCGAATGTAATAGAAGACACTTAGCTTGTAACCAAATAAATTAAGAATGCGGACAATATGGCAGTTTATTAAAAAATATATATAAGAAAATCTTCCCTGAGACCAGCAAACTCCAGGGATTTGTATGCAAAATGCTTATTTTACTGATTCTTGAATTACAAACATTATCGTTGTAACAATCCAGTAATGCTATTCATGCCTCATACAGAATTTGATGTATTCAAGATTGCGTCCAGGATGGTAGCCGACAAGTTTTACAAACCCGTGGGAGGGTAACCTACCTGTAGGTATGTCTAATGGATTTGTAACATAGCAGATGCCTTGCCAGACAGAGCAGCACTTTACAAACATGCACATATCTGAGAGTGGCACCGGATCAGAAGACATGTCTTTTATAAAGGCATCTCTGTTCAGGTAGCACTGGACTTGTAACCATTTTTCTTTCATCTGCACTCAACTGGTAAAATGCTGGTTGCAGTGGCAGTTGACCAGCAGGCATGGCCTATAGTGAGGTACCGAGTCAACAGGCATGGTCGATAGTGAGGAACTTTAGTCATGTCTGTTAAGCTTGCATCTACAAGCATGCATGTATGATACACTTGCACCAGACCAGATTTATATTTGTTATAACAATATCCAACCATCTTTGCTGTCTGTTGCACTTGCACCAGACTAGTGGTAATGGTAATGCTTTAAAATTTCCGCCATCTTGGACACCATCTTAAGTACATTTTGTATTCCAACGTTCTGAACCAAACCAATGTTCCATTTTAATCGTTAGTATCATAAGGCTTCTAAACAGTCATAAGAAGACACAACTAAAATGTTTTTATCATGTTTGTTAGTCAAAAAGGTATTAGGAGCCTAACTGGCGGTCATCTTGGACACCATTTGTAATATTCAACATCGGAATCAAACCAATGTTCCATTTTAATCGTTTGTATCATTTAGCCTCCAAACATCTATAAAAAGTCAAAATTCATATGATTTGTATCGAATATGTTGGTCATATATGTTTTAAAGCCTAACTGACGGCCATCTTGGATGCCGTCTTTGATATTTTAAAATGCTCAATGATGCAGGAGTGGCATCAGTTGGATTCTATAAGTACAATGCCTAAATAACAATAATCAACAAAGAAAAAAAACTTTAAAATCAAGTTCCAGGTCATTCTAGTTTTATACCTGACTATACAGGTCAGTGGTGATCTTACTTTTTAACAGACCCCAAAACTCGTAGTTTTGTAAACATGCAGTCCCAGATAAAATACTGCATAATAGCATTTAATCAGGGTCTGCAATGTTTGCTCAGACAAAAATGATATTCAGAGACACAAATACACATATGTGGGAATGAAAAGGATTATAGCATAATATTATTGCACTAAAAATACCATGAAACAATTGCCTCTGCAGGCCCAAACAATGTGCCCGATATTCAAAACATCGACCTGTCTGCTAAGGCACATCACTCCCGAAAAGTCAGATTTGCGTAAAAACGCTGTATGCATTACTTAAAACACTACATTAAACAGTAGCAAGAACATCAAATGGCTATGAATAATCCGATAGTGGAGACATCCAGTAACCTTTCATATCTAAACAATAACAATGATTGGTATAGCATTATTTAGCGACAGCACTAAGCCAGTTATGAAAATATTTTCCAACATGGCCCAGTCAAAAAAGAGGTTTCAGTGGCAAGTGATGACGTAGATTTATAACAAGTTTCAATCAACCAATCGTGAAGCTCACATGATCGGTTAACAAGAATTCGCATGTATCCACAATCCTCAAATCAGGTCAGTATTTGACGAATGCTCCTATTGTAAGACAATGACCATGAACCATCCTGACTTTGGTAGAGACAGATAAAAACTTTAATGAATTAATTTTTGCAACAGGACACGACAATATATATTATCTGGGAAGCTAAAGAATTGAGGATAACACTGCCATTTCTTCAGCTTAGTTATTTTCCTGTTGAATCAGGATATATTCTCTTTACAAAGCCATGTATATCCAACACCTGTACTGTTTATCAAGCATCCTCTGAACCCACTATATCATTATATTAAACAATAGGGCCATGGTGGCCTGAATCGCCCACCTGTACTATGTGCACCAGTCTTGTTCAGTGGAAGGTAATGATTTAAACCATTTGGTGGAGGGCAATCAAGCTGGTTTCTTCCGTAGTATAGTCTTTGAGCGCATAACAAGACCCTATTCCTCGCCCTCACCACGCACATAAATTTTCAACATACCAAATATTAAGGTTTTAGCTCTCGTGGTTTCCGACAAGTAGGTTTGTTTCTGGTTTCCCATAGATGGGCCTCCGCAAAACAGCTGAACCCCAGCGGGTCCATATTGTGCCCCAGGGTCATAATTTAAACATACATGGAAGAGGTCAACTAAGTGATTTTACATAACAAATATCAAAGCTCTAGGCTTTGTGACTTCAGAATAAGATTTGTTCTTGTTTTCCCTATATAATGCTTTAAAACATGTGACCCCTAGACTAGACCATTTTTGACTACAGTTGCATTATTTGAACAAACTTGGTAGAGGTCCACTTGGTGCTGTTAAATACCAAGTATCAAGGCTCTCAGCTCTGTGGTTTCAGACTAGAATATTTTTTTCACCTTTTCCCTATGGAAAACATAATGAGAATGATCTGGAAATACCACAATCACAAACCACAGCCAACCCCATGGCACCGCGAGGAAGAGCAATTCAACCATCACAAGACACCAGGAAGAAAAACTAAGCAAAGCAACCAGCTCTCTCTTCCTACCAAGATGATTGCAATACTAGAATGGACATAAAGTAACGTACATTGTACAACAAAAAATAGAAAAATTACAAAATCACACGATAAGAGAAACAATAAACAAAAGTCATCAACAGCAGAACCACCGCCTTAAAACGAACAGCAGCCTAAGCCACTGAGGGGCTTAAATGCATTTTACTGGTATCAAATCTGCGCCCTTGATTCTGCTGTTGTTGAAGTAATGCTATGAATGATTGTCAAGTAAGCATATGTAAAACATGTGACCACCTGGGCGGGGCCATTTTGAGACCCAGGGCTATAATTTGAACAAACCTGGTAGAGGTTAACTAGGTGATGCTCAATACCAAATATCAATAATCTAGATTTTTTCTAGTTTTCCCTATATAAAAAGTAATAAGGTTGCAAAGATCAGGAATCGATACAATCAAGTACCACACCTGACCCAGGATACCAATGGGAAAGTGACAAACTCACAGAAGACACCACAAACGAGAGCCAAGAGGTCAGCCCTTTCCCAGCAGGTGACCACAAAGTACATATAAACAGACGCGCACAAAACATAGCAAACACAAGACAGAACAAAAACATAAAAGATCCACAAAGGAAGTACCGCCTTGGAACGGTCAGTAAAATATTTTACTGGAGGGCTTAAACCGGTTTAACGGCGCCAACCTCACCCTTAATTCAGATGTGGATCAAGACACATAAATATTTGGTTTGCATGAAAGACCCCTAACTTATCAATGCATCATCTCCTAAAACATATAAATCAAGATATAACAAGGAGATAAAGCAAGGATAAGGACTCAACAGTAAATTAAACTGAATACCGGAGCAAAAGAAATCCAACAGGTAAACCCCGGTGGGCCCGACAAACAGTCAAAGCATCAGGCCCCTACCATCTCATCAATAGATAAGTCTTTAAGTCGGAACCATCATAGAGTCTGAAGTCCGACCCACCGGCGTGCAATTAAAGAGGAAAGCAAAGTTGCCAACCGTGATTGGGTTGACTACCAAGCCTATGTAAAACATGTGACCCCCGGGGTGGGCCATCTTTAACCCTAGGGACATTATGTGAACAAACTTGGTAGCGGTCTACTAGGTGATGCTGCAGACCAAATAACAAGGCTCTATGACCTGTGGTTTCAGACAAGAAGGTTTTTCACCTTTTCTCTTAATAAGTTTATGTAAATAATTTGACCCCCAGAGCAGGGCCATTTTTGCCCCAGGGGTATAATTTGGACAAACATGGTAGATATCCTCTAGTTGATGCTACATACCAAATATCACAGCACAAAGGCTTATGGTTTCAGACAAGATTTTTTTTCCATGTTTCCCTATATAAGCCCATGTAAAACATGTGACCCATAGCGCGGGGCAATTTTTTGCTCAACGGGTATAATTTGAATGAAATTGGTAAGGGTCTACTAGGTGATGTTCTAGGCCTTGTGGTTTCAGACAAAACAAAATGTTCACATTTTCACTATATATGCCTATGTTTAGCATGTGACCCTGGGGCGAAGCCAGTTTTGGCCCATGGCTATAATTTGAACACACCTGGTAGAGGTTCACTAGGTGATGCCGAATACCACATATCAATAGGCTAGGCCTTCTGTTTTCAGACAAGAAGATTTTTTCACGTTTTCCCTATATAAAGCAATCTAAAACAATTGACCCCAGGGCGGGGCCATTTTTTGCCCCAGGGATAAAATACAACCATGGCAGAGGTCCACTAGGTGATGCTACATAATACCAAATACCAAGGCTCTAGGCCTTGTGGTTTTATCATATTATATTTGTAGGTTATTATCTTTATCAAATCATTAATATTAAGGAGCATTTTATCTGTACATATTTTTATTTTCTATTGTCATTTTTTTTACTAATGCTGATATATACGTTGCTATAAACTTGCATTTAGCAAATTCTTTAATGGTGCCCAAGCTTCTCAGAAGTTTTGCAATTCATTTCCTTGTATTGCAATGTCTCTAAGTCTTTGAAATAGTGAGTGAACATTTATCTTATATTCCAAAAATTTCAAGTGTTTGTGTGTTCCTCTGCACACATTGATGTAATATTTTGCAACAAGCATTAAAAATTGAAGTGTATTTGAAGTGTTTGGTGGCGGAAAAGGCCTAGAATAAAATTTATTTCATTCAAAATAAGTGATATACTCATGTCTTGATTTTTTTTCTGCTTCTTCTTTTAGGAATTGTTGGGTTTTAGCGCAGTTCAATAGTAGATGTTCAATCGATTTTTCATTAGTACTGCAAAAGAAGAATAAGGACTATCAATTGTTTTATCTGGTAAAGAAATTTATTTGTGAGTAGAATTTTATGGTTTATACAGGTTTGAAATCATCTAAGCTTTGTTCATTAAGCTATTTGAAATGGGCAATACACATATAGTCCCATGACGTTTCGTCAATATGGTATAACGGTTCCATTTATTTTTTTCCTGTTGGTTCAGCATTATTTTTATTCACAATTTTATAGATGTTTTGGGAGCCTTTCTTTTGTTTAAGGATTGAATGAACTATTTTGGAAATATTGGACCAGTTATAATTTTGTCAAGTTTATTGATCACTTTGTTTTTCTTCATAAGCTTTTTGGTTCATTTAATAACTCCTTGATACTGCAGAAAATTTGTTTTGATTGATGTTGACTGAATAAATGCATGGAAGTTGAGAATATTAACTTCATTTTCCATCAGATCCAGCATGAAACTAATTCCTTTATCTAACTATGACTTGTAGAGGAAGCTTTTTTACCCTAACCAGTATTTTTTGTTGCAAAAAATAGTTGTTTGATATGGAAAGGATTTGTTACAATCCACATTTAAGTGTTTCTGAAGATTTGATAGAGCTTTAAGTACATCCTTCCAAAAAATATTTTATACAGTTTATTAAGTTGAATCAGTATAATCAGAGCCACTACATTTTTTTTTATATCAACACTTGTTTTTATAAGTACTTGCCACTTGCTGTCTTTTTTGAACGAAACGCCTTAGCCATGTCATATTTAGTGCCTGAGAAAAAGCATTCAAGTTTATCATATTAAGACCACCTTCAAAATACTGCTTTACAGTTACAGATTAATTAATTTCTGCTCTCCTAGTCCACAGAAAATCATAAAAATGCCACTGATAATATTTAAAATCTCTATGGGTTTGGCAGGGACATCAATAAATGAGTTATTTTGGCCAGTAAAGGTGATTTAATGACAAGTTGTTTTCCTAAAGGGGTAAGAAATCTTCTACGCCACATTTTTATAGAGTTATTTATTTGTGCTATTTTGTCCATATAGTTTATACCTATCATTTTATCTGAATCAACATCAAACGTTATCCCCAGTACATGTAATTTGAATTGTGTTGTTCCCCATCACAGTTTTCATCTTGTTTTTATTGCGTCTGTGCTGTATTTTTTTGCTCCTATCCAAATACGTGTGTTTTATCAAAAAATAGTTTTAAATCCTGATATGTTTCAAAAGTGTCAATCTCCTGTAATGTCTCTTCAAGAGAGGTTTTTGATTCATCTCGAAAAGCTGAGGCATCATCTACGTATTGGGAAAATTTCAATTCTACATTAACAATTTTAATACCCTTTATATTTGTGTTGTTTCTTAGCCTAATCGAAAGGATTTCTGCACACAGAATAAACAAATATGGTGAAATTGGGTCACCTTGTCGACAACCCCAACTTAACCTAAAAAATAAGATAAGTGCCCACACTGAGTAACTGCAGAACATGCATTTCTTATTTAATTATTTTATCCATATTATAATAGAGAGGCATAAATTAAAGAATTTAAGTACTTTATTTGTGAAAGACCATGGCACGGAGTCAAATGCCTTTTTAAAATCGATGAGACGCATTAACCCTTGGATATGTTTTCCATCTGTAAACTGTAATAGGTCGTACATAAGCCTTGTGCTTTCGCCAATAAATCTGCATTTAATGAAGCCTGTTTGAACTGTGCTTATTTATTTATATAAAGCTTGTTTAATTCTATTTGCAATGGATCCAGATGCTATATTGTATACTGTATTCAATAAAATTATAGGTCGCCAGTTTTTTTAGGTAGTTTCTTGATTTATTTTCCTTAGGAATACAAACTATAAGACCATGTTGTAGAGTGATTGAGAGCTCTCCATTTTGAAAACCAGCATTTATTGCTCTCAATAAAAATGTATCTAACTGTTTCCAAAACACTTTGTGAGAATCTGCCGAAAAACCATTTGTACCAGGACTTTTATGATTGTTCATGCTTTTTTAAGTTTTACCTGCTTCTTTTAGCGTTAAAAAGCCTTCTAATTTCAAAGCTTTAGCCTCATTTGATTTTGGTACATTCATGTTCTGTATATGCACATTTAAATCTATATCGTTTAAAACATTTTCTTTACTTGCATACAAGGTCTTATAGTATTTACATGTCCTTGTAAAGATTTGATTTTGGTCTGTAATAATTTCACCATTATCTTTTTCTATTATATTTATTATTTTGTTTGTAAAATTATTTGTTTCCAAATTACAGAAAAAAATGAGAGGGTTTTTCTTCATTTTTAATAGTGTTTCCTCCAGAGCGGACTAGAAATCCTTTCATATTTTCTTCTCTTAGTTTGCACAATTCAAGTTTTAGCCTTTCTAGGCTTGGAATGTTGTTTTCTGTTAAGTTGTTTTCTATAACTTGAATTTCTTTAATTGTTTTTGTTCATGTATATTTTTACGTTTCTTTTTATAGGATGCATAAGATATATGTAACTCCATGAGTAGGATTTGATGGGTTTGCAGCAAGTCTTATCGCATATTGCAAAGAGAGATTCTCTCTTCGTGATTATAGTGATGGTTCAACTGCTTCCACATAGAGACTAGCAACAGGAGAAGCTGTCCGTTTGTTCTCAAGATATTCAACGGAAACAAAATTCTGGCGTAAATTAAGGGCTATAATTCTGTTACAAATGTTACAAAATTGACGTGTAACAATCCATACTCAGATCTTGTCAATAACAATGCATTTATATTATTTGGCGAAATTTGTCAGTTCGTTCTCAAGATATTCAGCGGAAAAGAAATTGTGGTGTAAATCAAAGAACATAACTCTGGTACAAGTGAATGCAAAATAATGAGAGTCAATGTAACAATCCCAACCTAGATGATGTCAGCATCAATGCATATACACAATATGGTACAACTCTGTCATTTTGTTCTCAAGATATTGAGCAGGCACAAAATTCTGGCGTTAATTAAGGACCATAACTCTGGTACAGATGAGCGAAAAATGTCATGTAACATTTCCAGCCTTGACCTTGTCAATATCAAGGCATATACAAAATTTGGTGACATATCTGTCAATTTGTTCTCAAGATATTGAGCAGAATCGGAATCGTGGAGTAAATCAAGGGCCATAACTCTGATACTTATTTGCGAAACCTAGATATTGTCAATATCAATGCATATACAAAATTTGTTGAAAATCTCTCAATTTGTTCTCAAGATATTGAGCAGAAACGAAATTCTGGCGAAAATCAAGGGCCATTACGTACTCTGGTTCAAAATAGCCAAATATAGCATGTAACAATCCCAACCTAGCTATTATCAATAGCAATGCACATAAAACATGTGGTGGAAATCTGTCGTTTTATTCTCAAGATATTGAGCGCAAACGAATTTATGACTGACGGACGGGTGGAAGAACGTACATAATGACAGAAAATCCAAATTATATATAAACCTCACTTTTTCAAAGCAAGGCTATAATAATTGAGACCAGTGTATCTCGAACTGGTTTCTAATTTTGTCAATTCTTAGCGGTAGGGTCGGCTGCAGGAACGCATAGCTCACAGAAAAAATAGCAAGATCAAGAGGACGATATTGTTTTGCTGGATTATGAAACTGTGTGCTTTATTTTATTGCATTTTCGTTGGAAAGTCAAAAGCGAAAGTGGGTATTAGATTTAGTTTAGTTCAGATTAATGTTGATCTTGATTTTGCATACTGGCACAGTATTTATGGATACTGATCCGTACCTCTAGCCTTTAAGGCTAGGGATATGGTTCCGTACTCTATGGCTTAGGGATACGTTTCCTTTCAATAGGACAGGATAGAGGAACAGTTTGATAAACATGGCAATATTTTTTTTAATGAGTGTCAGATATGTCTTTTCGTTATCATTACATTTATTATAATAAAATCATAAGAAATTGCAACTTTGGTAGGTCGGCAATTTAACGCATGGCAAAGACAAATTGAATAACTAACATTGCAATTATCAGTCCAACTATTAAATCATTTACAATTTAGGTGTTTGCTGAGAATCTATGGCGAATATTGGGTCTATAAATATAAATACAAGGGGTCAATTCTGCTGTTAGTTATCTGCTGTTGCTCCTGTATTAAATATGGCATTAGCTGTGGCCTCGCCCGTTGCGACAATCATAGCCTTTTAAGCAATGTATTTTTTTCTGAGGATCTAAGGCTCTAGTACCATTAAAAGTTTATAATGTTGGTTCTTAATCGGCGATTCTTAATATAAACGGAGACTGAGCCTTAAGCTTCATGACTCTTAGGCGATTGAAATCTATCCGGTGATGCTTTCTTAATGTAATCAAAGATCGAGAATTCTTGATTCTAAGGCAAGTAAAAGCTTTAATTCTAATCGGCGACTGAGCCTTTATTTCCTTCAATGCTTTGTGTATGTAGCAGATAAGGCCCCGAGGAGACTGTGCGGATGTGTAGGCTCGCCTGGACATTTCACGGCTCCTGCTAGCCTATTCGATTAGTATCAAGTTTTCATTAGCCAAATCACCCATTTCATGAAAGCTATAACTTATCGCAAGTGCGGGCAGCGCACATTCACCGGAGCCATCACTTCTGCCCACCGTGTCAAAAACTTAAGGCTTATTTCCCGACTAGATAACTGAGCATACATATATAAAAATGCCTTTACGTGTGCGCATTCATCCAATTACTCTCGCAAGTGGCTTGCTGCTCGCACACACAAAGTGCGAGTATAGATGAAGGATCAAAAACAAACTTTAGGCGTATTTCCCACCTGGGTAGCTGCGCATGGGTGCATAAAGATGGTTTTAACTGTGCTGATCAATCCAGTCCAGACATGTGCGTCGTTACGAACATAGATGAAGTCTAAAGGACATGCGTGTGTGTTAAACATTCTAAATACCAAAATTACATGAACTGGCTAAATGGCGAACGCTGCATGCGCTAATGTTTTAACGTCGAAGGCAAGCGTCTTTTTATTAAGTATGCAGCATTACAAATTTAAAGCAATGTCTTTGCGTAGGTTGAATTGCAGAATTATATATTAATCATAGGGTGTCTCCTTTCTGACTTTCATACAATTAAACAATAATTATACTGAATTATAACGATAACAGTGCGACATTTCTGATTCTTATTTTTTAAACCCTTTAAGCGCCACTAACAAGTCGTCTGTATTTGTTGTCTGCTGAAAAGCTTTCGAAGCACCTATGAATAAAAAGAGTTGACCCAGATCATGTTTGCTTCTATTCTTTATTTAGTCAGTAATGTTAGACAATTATGTGCACCAGACGACATCAGCATACAGCATTTTCAGATAATTTTTTGTCGGCGCTTGAAGTATTAAAATATCATCAGGATTATCAAACTGTACCTCTAGTCTGGCCTATTGACGAATGCTAGAGGCACAGACAATGCATTCGCCTAGCTGTGAGCTGTTTTCATTAAAAAATAAACACGATGCAAACATTCGTCTTTCTTGAAGCCAAAACAAATTGACTACTATTTAGCGATTAAGTTACAGAAACGAAATAGATTAGACTGGAATAATTTATTATCTTACATTCTGAATACATATGTTATCAGTTGAAGGTTAAGAAAAATATACCCTAATTGAAATTACTTATTTAACCATTTTACACAGAGTGATCGGGGAAACCCATCAATTTATAGATATATTTTAGATATCTAGATTACCGATCTTCTACTAGCCTATGTACGTGGTTGGTGTAGCAATCTAATAGCATAGGAGCGGTTTTCTGACAGTCTCTGAACGGGAAGTACACCCTTACTGGAAGTTTGAGTCTAATGGTTACGTGTTTTATCCACAAACGTTTCGCAACATGGAATAAAATATCGAGAAAGCGCCTGCAGACTTGATCATTTTACAGACCAAGTGTCTGAATCTCTGTGATTAGTAATTTAGGGCCCCACGCAATAAGTCAATTTTCAATCTATTTTTTGTTATTATTTAAACGTTTGAAAAGTTTGTATGGCATAAGAGTAATAAAATAAGCATTATTCGTTCGAAAGATGAAGGTTCCATGCTAGAAATAGATTCAATTCCCGCTATTTCACATGCCAGTTCAAACATGTACGTACCGCGATCAACTTTCCAGCATGACCCAGCAATGTGATCTGTACTTTTAGACATTTGTGACGAGGGCGGCATGTCTTAAATCCGCTTCAGCAGTGTAAAGGTTACATATCTACCTAAACACTGGTGTCTGGGTTATAAACATGAACAGAGCAAAAAGGAAACCAAAAGTTGCCTTTATAGCTAAATAATTTATTTTCGAAAAAAAAAACGGCGGTCATAAATCGACTCCACCACCTTTTTTAGCCTATTTTTCTTAAATTGATCACCATAAAGCCCTTGACTTACCGCGGAAACGTTCGTTTCCAGACGCGACCAAACAAGGCATGCCCGTCCCCGCCCGGCCATATTTCAAGTGCCAGACCCTCTGTTATACAATGGTTTGTGCGATACAGGGCAGATCATACCTCACTGTCACTCTTGGCTGGCAGGACAGTATAATATGGCAAAATGACCTGATGCGAATCACTTTTTCGCCAAAATATCCGTGATCTTTGTGCGTCCGACGCGTCTTATGCTTTCACAACAATCTTACTTTAGTTTAGCTTTAACAAACTGTTTTATTGGCCCAAGATAAGATAAAACAAATCATGCTCAGCTCAACTAAGCATATCGGCGTCTGCATGGTTCCAGTGTACTGCGATTGCGTTGTATGCACTGCTATTGTTACTCTGAGTTCTTTCTAATCCTAATGCTGCAGCAATTATGTCGCTATCACACTGGTAAATGTATACGTCGATTTGGTGGTATTTACGCGTATTGCCGGTACTTCATAGACCGGAAGTGGTAGATATTGGTGTTAATACTATATAGAAAAAACATGCCATATGCCTAAAGGACTATAGACTTCAATCAGTTTTAAGTATTCAGTATGTGCATGACGATTCATCTAGATCGGTACTCGAATCTATTCCTAAATGCTTACATAAATCGCCATGTGCATGCCGAATGCTTAAAAATGATCTAATTCTATAGTCCTTTAGGAATATGGCATGTTTTTCTATGTAGTATTAACAACAATATCTACCACTTCCGGTCTATGTAGACCCGGCAGTACGCGTAAATATCACCAATTGGACGTATACATTTACCAGTGTGGCTATGGTGGTCGAAAATGGCCACAATGTTTATGTGCAGATAAAATATGGAGCTTCTGAAAAGGTTTCATCGTGTTTTGCATATCACCAACACCTATGCATTAAAAATATTTCATAATTTATATAAAGCATGTAGCATCCGTGTGTGCACCAAACGTACACGCAGACCTTTAATTTTAATTATCCTATTCAATTATACAAACGAAAAGATGCCAACAACCAAAAAAGCTATACCAAGATGACGTACAAAATCAGAAATCTCTTTTTTTAAAAAAATCGGAATTTAAAGCTGCATAGTCTGTAACTTTTGATCTTCTCATTTTAGAAATAATGTTTCTATTTTTCACGAACACAGTAAAAATACTAAAATTCAGGTATACATTTTACCTTTTTCGTAATAATTAACAAACTATTAGTGCCAAAACAGCAGCATTTATGTTAGTATTAATTGTCTAGAATTGTTGGAGGGACGCAAATAATTAAAAACAAGAGAAAAAAAAACCTTTTTTTTTTATAAGATAATTCACTTTTCCATGCAGTTTTCAGCTGCAGAAATTAGATTTATTGTGACAACATAACTTAATTCTACTTTTACAAATGATTTAGAAAGATTTTTTTTTCCGAAAAATGTTCATAGTTACAGATTTTGCAGCTTTAATGCATAATTAACAATTAAGGTAAAAGTAGTTGTCCATGGTCTGAACAAGGTTTGTCTCGTTTATCATTGCAACTATTTTTTTATAAGCTGGCATTGACGATTTAGAGCGTGTTCATGCTCAAATCAGCTGATATGTATCATGCTAATAAATATTAAAATGCCTTTCAGTATGTTAGGTTTTTAGCAATTGAAATTGAATGCTTAGTTGAGCTGAGCATGATTTGTTTTATCTTACCTCGGGCCAATAAAACAGTTTGTTAAAGCTAAACTAAAGTTAGATTGTTGTGAAAGCATATAAGACGCGTCAGACGCACAAAGATCGCGGATATTTTTGCGAAAAAGCGATTCGCATCAGGTCATACTGCCATATTATACTGTCCTGCCAGCCACGAGTGACAGTGAGGTCATGATTTGTTTACATAGTTATCAGGGACTTAGAATCGATAGATCACTTGTGTATTAATCCTATCCGCAGGATAGGATTAATACACACGTGATTAATCGATTTGCATTTGCTCAAGTGTTGTGTACAAGTTAATATTTACTTAACGATTGTAAGCAAAACATACGTCACTATCACTCTTGGCTGGCAGGACAGTAGTTTTCGATATGACGATATGGTTTAATTCTTTGATTCTTTGACCAATAACTCCAGATAGCACTTTTTGACCTGCTTGTATGCAGGAAGTTTCCAAAGATAGAATATGATAGAATAAGGTCAGCGTTTGACGTCAATGGATCGCCTTGCTCATCTGTTACGACATTTTATCTCTGTGTAAAAGATAAGACAAAGCCATGTGCTGAAAGAAGGGCAGAGAACTCAAATTGGGCCTCGACGCGAAAAACCCTCTCTGTGGTTTCCGACAAGGTGATACCCAAACCAGCCTGCTCAGCTACACTGACTATCTAGAAATTTGAAATTGCGTTTGTAGCAAGTTTAGATCTGAGCGAATAAGAAAGGTGTTGATCAGGCCACGCAATGCACAGGTTAGTCTGCGCCTTTGTAGTTCGCAAACCCAGAAGGCAGGTTTTCTCCAGTCAATGTCCATATAATACACCTCTCGCCAAATTGCGATCCTTATTTGTGTGTTGGTGGTTCGCTTAAATCTTTGCATGCTGGGTAATTTAAGGGCAATTGTGGGAAATACTTCCCGCATTAAGATATTTTTAATTATTTGCGTACAGTTTGTTTTATGTATGGACTGTCAATTTATGAAATAAAAAAAGATATGTCACCACGCTCGATTTTTCATAATCTGACATTTTAGTTTTCAGCATTTTACAAATTTTCTGAAAAAAAAAAAAACAAGTCCTTAATATCAAGTTAAACAGTTGTTATCGCCTTACAGCTTCTTTATTCTATTTTTAATTATTACTTACTTTAGGAAAAGTGAAAATTTATTTGTTTTCCCAAGCCTTGATAAGATACTGAATGATATATTTGGTAATTCCCCCAAAATAGGAATACGATTTTTAGATTAAATTGTATATTAAAAAATCTGGCATTAACAATCTCAAAGTTTTGTTTTTATTTCATAAAATTCTATATAACAATTTTGAAAAAATAATAAAACATGGGGAGCACCAGACTAATTTACTTTCAGGAGAGCAAACTTTACTGCTACCCCACATGTTTTGAGGTTAAATTGTATATTAAAAAATCTGACATTAACAATCTCAAAGTTTTGTTTTTATTTCATAGACTTTTATTTAACCTTTTTGAAAAAAGAATACAAAATGGGGGTCACCAGACTAATTTTCTTTCAGGAGAGCAAAATTTACCCCCCCCCCCCCCACATATTTTGAGGTTAAATTGCATATTAAAAATCTGGCATTAACAATCTCAAAGTTTTGATTTAATTTCATAGACTTTTATATAACATTTTAGAAAAAAATAATAAAAAAAAATGGAGCCACAAGACTAATTTTCTTTCAGGAGAGCAATATTTACCCCTACCCCCACATATTTTGAGGTTAAATTGTATATTAAGAAATCTGGCATTAACATTCTCAAAGTTTTGTTTTTATTTCATAGACTTTTATATAACCTTTTAGAAAAAAAAAGATTAAGAATGGGGGTCACCAGACTAATTTTCTTTCAGGAGAGCAAAATTTACCCATACCCCCACATATTTTGAGGATAATTCAATATTAAACGTTATGGAGTGTACTTTTTGTCATTTATATCAATGTCATTTATATTAATTGTAGGAAGTAATCCATTATTATATAGCTGAAAAAAGAAGAAGAAGAAAATAAATGATGGTGGGATAGAAAAAACTGTCCCGAAGATCACCAATTGGCATCACGAGGTGATCACAAGGGATGGATTTTTAGATCTCCTCCCCACACAAATTATGAATTACTTTTCTTGCTCAACACTAAATACTTCATTTCATATTGGGGAAAACATATAAAAGGCTTCCAAAAAAATAAATCTTAAATACGCCGAGATGCAACATGTAAAAGACATAATGGCGTCATTTTAGCATTACAATGACGTCACGGATCGACGCGAGACTGCTCTTTTTGTATTTTGGGTTGGTACAGGGTATGTGAGATAGAATTTCATCTCACATAGATAAAAACAAATCTGTCCCACACCCCTAATCATGTGAGACGAGCATAACTAATATGAAATAAGCTACAAGAGGTCGGTTGCTAATGTGAGATAACCTACGCAAGACATTTAGGCACATGACAGTATTCTTTCGGTTAACAAAAGTTGAATTTGCTTTCAGAAAAATGTTCAATGTTGATATTTCATCGATTAAAGGAGGCCTACATGAACGCTTGGTATAAAATAAAACTACGCATTTTTAAATTGACATTTATGCAATTCTTTGAACACGCTGAATGTATTGCGATTGACGTTGGACAATGAACATGATGAGTGATTGAATGTACCAGGGTCCGGGGAGTCCGGCCAATGTAAAATAACAAACACACTCATTTTCCTCAATAAACTTACTTATTGTTGTTTATAAGGTTGTTCTTATAAATCCATCTTTATTAAATAACCATTTGTTAATTGTTTAAAGTGCTGTTTAATCGCTATTTTAAGTTGTGACAAAAGGATGCCGTTTGTACAGCGCGCACCGTTGACTGTAAACATAACTCAGTGACGTCACCAACAAATATTTTACAGTACGTCGCTAAATATACACTGGTATTTGAGAAAAATAATCGATCATTACTATTTAGTGGCTCCAGGAAAATCTCAACCCTAGGGTCCATCGATCACTGGAACGATGGGCCTTCGGGTTGGAATTCCCATGTCCCCACTGAACACCAATGATGTATTCTATTTATCTCACATGCCCCATACCAACCCGTGTGAAAGACGTCAGAAGACAAGTGACGGTATTGTTATTTACATTAAAGTCATCATGTTATGTCGCATCTCAATAAGGAACTTCTGGGAGCCTTTTTGAAATTTAAAACTGTGGTATTTAATCAGGTTAATGGTGGGCAATAAAAAGAATCCATTATGTTGTGAGGATGGGATAGAAAAGTCTGTCCCTCGCAATCACCGTTTGTCATCACTCCGCAAGCCTCGTGATGCCAAATGACGATCCTCGGGGCCGGATTTTCTATCTCACCCTCACATATGATAAATTTTTACATTCCCAACAAGACCAAGTGTAGAGCCTATTGATTCCGTTAACTTACTGTTTCGCGAACACAGAACGCTATTTCAGCAAAGAATTTTATCAAACTAGCAATCTACGGATTGCTGGTTATTATTTATTTAGGAAACTCTATACAAATATACATAAAATTCATTGAACCAGCACTCCAACTTCACATATTTAGTTGTTTTGCTATAACATGGCTTTATTTTCATAATTCACACAATGTAGTAGTGGAGCAAATGGTTATTTAGGCAGATCTCTTGCATACATAATGTTAGCTTAGTTTTTCGTGAAACCACACTGACAGTATATGATAAAACTGACGGACGAATTTCTACGTGTGCCCAGCAAAGACTCCTATCTGTATCAGCATCCACACAGCTTGGTAATAGCTTGTGCTGTCTCCGTTGTCTGCATGAAGAACTTATAGGTCATTCGCTTTCCGTTGAGACCATAGTTAAGACTCTGGTTAGACTGAAAATATGCTCAAACTGACTTGAGTCTTGGCTGGCCGCACAGGTTATTGTGGTGGCCTTGATATCCTGCCGCACACTTAATCCGTTCTTGTCACTAGATCTGGTTCGTGTGAACGTTGTAGGCCTTGTCTGTAAAAGATAAACAACAACAAGGTCATTTAACCCGTATAAGTGTGACATAGGCAAACATTGACGAAAACGATCCGTCTGATCAGGGTCTTCACTAGTTGCTTACAGAACATTCTTTTAAGGTTTAAATGAAAAAAAAAAACTCAAACAAAAATATTTTTGGCAATAGACGTGTGCATTTACCAGCAATAGGAATGTCGTGTTAACTATAAAGTGCAAAAACAATTAACTAGGAATTCTAGTACCTGTCTTAATTAATAAGCGGACACTCAAAAAGAAGACCAAAACATTGTAATCCAGACCGATTATATAGCTTAATGCAGGTCAAACGTTTCGACCTTCATTAGTCTTCAATTGTATCATTAAGAGCTTTGTTTATAGTCTAATTTTGAGTGGCCACATAATACAGGTTTTAAGAAGCAGAGAGCAATGTATAAAGCGAAAAGGACGCCTTTCAAAAAGCGTCTTCATACGTGACACAGGCGTAGCTCCCAATGCACAGTTACACACGCATGTAAGAAAAATGTTGCAATTTAATGACAATCTTCTTACGTTGAAATAGAAACTTTCATACCCTAAGGGGTACTCTTTGAGGAAAGAATTGCTCTCTCCGGGAGCAAATTCTTTCCATTAAGAGGAGCCCCCATTTTGAAAAGGGACACATTGTATGAGAATCAGCGTTCAGCGACGTAATATAAATCCCAAAATCTACGAAATTTAGTTCAACATCATGAGTGTCAAGAGAGAATTCAACGCCATTTAATAGATAAGCAGGGAGAGTTGACAGAGCCTTAATTGGTTTAAGAACTTACAAAATACAACATATGAACGTATGCTACTCAGAAAAACAATTTAAGGATATTAATATTTTATTGACTAATATAATATTTGAGAAAATATTTTCCAAACATAGCATTTTCATATCTGATAGATTTACCAATATGCAATTAAGCAATATGCAAAATAAAATTTACGGGCCATTGTCAGTAATTGCACCTAATAAGTAACAACTTCTTCAATAAAATACATAGATATGGCATACCTCGGCCAATATGACAACAAATTAGAAGTAGAACACTGAAAACAACTACAAAATTAGTTGTCATGCTTTTAACTGAGTGTCAGCAATGATTTTGGAGCCACTCATTATGGGATACAAACGATAATTTTATGGGTTTCAATCATTTTTGAATGTTTGTAACTTTTCAGGATAGAGGCTAACATCATTAGGACATGTACCGTACTAATATCATTGAAGCGTGGCTTAATTTTGATCGCAGATATCTAGAACTATGAAATGCATGCATAATTCGTTTAGTTTTTTTGTATTGAATGATAAAGATTGAACTGAATCTTAATATCCTTCAATGTTTTTCTGAGTATATATCAAAAGCTGCATTAACGATTATTATCATCTTTGTATTTTGGCCATAACTTTCTTTGAAACAAATATATTTGGAATGTTTGAATGTTCATTCAACCATTAACAATTAGCTTTCGTGATATAAATAAAGCATTCAAGTTTACAATACATGCAGTCATGGGGCGAATTACTTTGGAAAGTAATGCATTGTATTACCATTACTAGCCAAAAAGTGCATTGAATTAGCATTACCATTACTTGATTTTGAAAAAGTAATGCATTGAATAAGCATTATTTAAGAAAGCAATGCATTAAATTAAGCATTACTTTAATTCATGTGAAACAGAATCCTAAAATACGGTTAACTCTGAACATATTTGGTACACTTAATCTCTAATCTCTTGGTGTTTTTTTTTAATTTTATTGACAGTGTGCCACAGCCCCTCGCAAAATTACACATAGAGTGCTCTAGTCTCTTTTATTTTTGACTCCAATATATTTACCCTGTAGCTCAACTGACCATAGAGACACACTGTTAGTATCAGTGGCCAAGTGTCAAAATGTATGAACAGAACAATCAAGTGATAATTACCCTTATTGTGATCAAAACATTTGTTTCTTTGAAATTGATATTGGATTGTAACAAAATTCACACCATTTTTAAGCACATTTAATTAGCTTAAAAATGATTTTATAGATAAAAAAACAAATATGACTTTAATGAAGTGGGATAAAATACCTTACATTTCAAAACTTCCCAGCTACCTTTTCACTATTCAAGGTTCATCTGGGATTGCCAGTGACTGTAAGCTGTTTCACTTTATTGATATAAAATCAAAGCCTTTACTTGCATGTTTCACAGTTCATTTTGCATGTTCCTTAGTCAAATAACAGTCTCTACAAGCAAGTTGAACACAAGAAATTTGTGAATGGAAATAACGTATGGAAACACATCCTTTTGTTGTGTATCCCATTTCTATATTGTGCAGTCTGTATACTATTGATGGCAAAATTTCTGATAGACAGTAATTCAAAGTAATGCAAGTAATGCAGTGAATTTTGACTGAAGTAATGCATTGAATTAGCATTAAAGTAATTCAAAAACTGGTGAATTAATCATTACCTTGAATTACTTGAAAAAAGTAATGCATTAACAATGCATTAGCATTAACGATTAATTCGTCCCATGTCTGAATACATGGTCATCGAAAAAAGGCACAGGTTGAAATCCTAATGCAGAATTCTAGTAGAACCCTCGTACATTATTCCATTAAACTGTGTTTAGAAATTTCTAGAAACAAACAGGATTTGGTATGTGGTCTATGAGTGTGGCATTTCCTAGTCATATCATACTCACTTGCTTTTTTGTTTAGTAGTGATGTATTTGTTTTATTGAACCAAATCTGTTAATAACATATTATTAACAAGAGAGTCAAGATGACCCTGTAATCGCTCACATGAGATTTTATGGTCACAGTGTTAAAAAGTCCAATGTGTTTTAGACTTTTAGCAATGTTTAAAATTAATGCAGAGAAGCATATAAAATGCATAATGGGGTGTTACCTAAGGACAAATATATGATCCGTTATAAGCCGAGCTCCCTGGCGGCCATGTTTTTTCGCCAGATCAAATATATTCAAGCTATTTTGGTAGCAAATCACCTCTATAGTGACTATGTCTGCCAAATCATTTTCAATTCTGACAATTAGTTTCAGACGAATAATTTTCAAGTTGTCTTTGGCCACGCTAAGCCGCCCCCCGGTGGCCATTTTTTGCATATCAAATGTATTTAAGCTATTTTGTAGAGGGTTACCTAGTGACAATATTTGCCAAATTGTTTTCAATTCTGACAACTGGTTTCTGGAGATGTTTAAAGTGTTTTGCATATATACATAAGGGAAACTGGCAACGTCACCCGACGGCCATGCTTTTTGCGGATCAAGTATGCTTTAGCTATTTATGTAGGGAGACACCTAGTGACCATTTCGGCCAAAGTGTTTCCAATTCTGACCACTGTTTACAGAGGAGATGATGTTTAAAGTTTCTTACATAGGTACATACGGGAAACTGGCCATGTCCCATGGCGGTCATGCTTTTTGCGGATCAACTACGCTTTAGCTATTTGTGTAGGTAGAATTCTAGTGACCATTTTGGCCAAATTGTTTCCAATTCTGACCACTGGTTTCAGAGGAGATGTTTAAAGTTTCCCACATAGGTTCGTACCGGTGAAAACAAAATTGCACAGGTATTTGATAGCATTTTACTAAAGTAAGCAATAATTATACTTTTAACACACCTTGCCTATAGAACTAATGATGATAAAAACATGTTATATCAAACGATCAAGTCACAGTTTTGAAAGCGCATGGAAAGCGCGCACTAACTGATGTCAATTGCTACAGTAAAATGACTTCAGTCGTGGCGTTAGACGGTATAACGTCATTTTAACGCTTAAAAGATGCTACATATTCTCGTAAACGTACGCGGCACAGTCCAACTATTGGCTGAATTTCTTAAGTGCAATGGTGGTTAGTTGGAAGAAGCTGAAGACTTCAAATGTGTTTTACGTCGTTTATTGTACATGTGTTAGAACTGAAAAAGATCAGCTCTAGTGCGCTCGTGATTTGATCTTCTTTACAATTGGCCTACAAAGAGTGAATTCACTGCTAGAGCTGATATATATCTTAAATATAAAAGTGCAAAACAATTAACTTAGAAATCTAGTAGTACGAGGGTCATCCAATAAAGAATGAGACTTTTGCTATAGCGCAGTGAATTTACATGCTAGACTTACGAAATCTCATTTAAAGCTAGCACGTTTTTTTTTGCTATTCATGTGTACCATATTCGACGTGTTACATACTTCCATTTTTGTTGCTAGGCAACAAAGGGAGACTAGATGAATACGCGTGGACAATTCACTAAAGGTGGTCACCATGGCAACAGATTAAGATGTATAGTTTATTTTTTCTAGTTATACTTGTATATGCTCATGCAATCTGTCTATAACCAAAAGGAAAAAGTAATACTCCAGAGTCTTTAGCTGTTACCATGGAAACAAAGCTTAAAAAATCAAGTTCCAAGTAATATCTGGTATTTTTCGCTGCCCTCTTGACATTAAAAGTGAAATATCAAATAGTCAAAAGCAATAAAAGCGAACAGGGTTTTGTTCATGTAACCTAAATTATAACCAGCTGCACATAAACATACCTTTTGTAGGATATACATTGCTAACTTAGTTACCATAGCAACGCTAAGTAGTGTGTTTATAAAATATCAAGTAAATTGGTTGCTAGGCAACCAAAATAAAGGATATACATATTTGGTTATTCTTTTATAGAATGTTATTTGTTTTTGTTTTTGTTGCTTTACGTCCTATGTCAACAGCTATGGTCATTGCGGGACGGTCAGTTCACTTAACCACACTTTTTCCTGGGCAGGCTTGAGCAAGCGGTTAACCAGTAATTTGTGCACATACTTTTCGCTTGTAACTGACAACAACCCTTCTTGAATAAATCAGCGGGAGGAGGAGAATGACCGTAGAAATTATTTCATGATCAATCTCCACGAAAGTATGGTACCGGGCCGGGATCGAACTCGCGACCCCTGGATCTGCAGTCAGACACGCATCTGTAGCCAGACACGTTACCGACTGCGCTACGCGGTCCGGTTTATAGAATGTTATGCAACACTAAGACTGTTCAGTTGAAGAAATGATATACAGAGGTTAAATTCATTCTGTGATCGAAAATAAACGACTTTGAATGACACTTTGTATGCAAAAAATAGTATCATCGCGGCCATGCATCTTCAAGTCCTTCCACGAAACATCCCGTTTCTATGGCAACTGATCACTCACAAACATATTGTTTCTATTCCTGAATTGCTAAGATGTCATACTATCATTATGGTGAATTTTAACTAAATGCACACACAGATTTTCAGACTATGAAGAAAGTCTCATTCTTTAATGGATGACCCTCGTAAGCGGTAGTTACAATGTATAGAGAAAAGGAAGCCAGTCAAAAACTTATTACGTGACATAGGCGTAGCTCCCAATGCACAGTTGCATACGTACGTAAGAATATAAGAGGCTTGCTGAGTGATGCAAACGGTGATCGCAAGGGACGGAGTTTTCTATCCCATCCTCACACGAATAATGAATTGTTTTTCTTGCTCTCCACAAAGTACCGCATTTTATATTGGAAAAAACATAAGAAAAGGCTTCCAGAAAATCCTGAATTCGCTGTAATGTGACATGGTGACGTCATTTTTCGAGCGAATGTATAAAATATAAATCCGGAACAAAGAGCTACGTGTATTAAGGGGCATTTGGCCCCCACACACACCCACCCTATGAGGCTAAAATATAAAATTTGTTGTTCACAAATTTCTTCTTATTAGTTTATTAGAACAATAGCAAAAGTGTAAAAGTCTCGAATTATTTTGACTTTTATTATTGCTATGGTAACGAAATGGCCGCAAAAATAGGCTGAAAATAGGAAATTGGTCATTTTTGGGGCAAATTTGAGATGTTTGGCAAAGAAAAAAACATAGAGCACATGCAAATACCAAAAAAGATAGTTTAACTGATGATGAAAATTATCACGGCACATGACATATTAAAAGGATTGTTTTGTATTTAGCTGTGCTAGTATCTAACTCTGAAATCGGTCTCCAAAAAAGCCTTAAGCTTGGTCCAAAATGGCAATTACTCTATTTTAAGCATATTTTGTTTGCCATTTTTGTAAACATAGCAATGGTAGAATTTAAACAAATGTCCGAATTTTACACTTCAGTTATTCAAAAGCAATTGATGAAAAGCAATTTTCCGTTTTTGGCTCCAAAGGGGGTCAAATAAGGCCCTTAACGGACTAACCCCTTTGCACAGTTTTCATATTTGTACATTTCATGCAGTTGTACACCTTTAAAGTATCAAATTCATTATATAAAAGAGAAATGCATACCATGGGCATCCAGAAGGGGGCAGGGGGCCGGACCCTCCCTGAAAAATCACAGAACATATAGGGTTTCGCTTGCGGGCCGATGATGGCCCGCTTTAAGTAGTATTTGGATCCTCTCTCCCTTCACAAAAAAGCTAACGATGTCAGAGTTAATCTCCTTCTGGCAAAACTTTCTTGGACCGCGCATGCAGTCAGTGCCCAGGTAACAGGTATTAGTAAACGTTTTTGAAACGTCTTTGTTTGGTTGTGTACAGGTTTGTTTAAACGTAACCATTTAGAAACGTTATATTAACGTTCCATTGCTTTTAAATTACTGTTTTGGCTGAATACATATGTTTTCATTATATATCATGTTTTACTATAAATGCTCATTTAATTAAAAAACATATTTAATGCGAAACTGCAGGTAGTTTATTTAGTGTCAAACATCGTGATTCCAACACATAAACTAACATAAACACTTCATCAGATAATATTTGGTATTTTGGATAGTAGTCAGGGGCGCTCGGGACTCCCGTGCGACTTTGATGCCGATTTATGGTGACCTATACCAAATCAAACTTTAGGGGATAACTAATGAAAATCACCTGGTCACCCATCTGGGTTTCACGTCTGGACGTCATTATGACGTCATCAAAATAGCGTATATTGTATCAGTGCAATTTCAACGATATGTCCATTGTAGTATATGAGAATCAGGGCGTTCTTGCATTTTGTGTGCCAATTTCAGTCGAAATGCACCAAATTTAATCTTAGGGGGTAAATAATTAAAATTAACATGTCGCCCATATTGTCTTCGCATCAGAAGAAAAAGATGCCGTCATTGAAATGACGCCGAATATGGAAATACCACATATATATGCATTTTGTCCATTTCCAACACTTGGAAATATTCCTTTAATGAACTGGTAACCTTAGCATGACTAAATGCAAACTCTTTTTAATCGTAACATACAAAATATATTCAGATTTGGTGAAGTCAGTTCGAGGGTGGGACGTAAATGCCGTCACGATTTACGAATAAAAAAACAGTGGAGTGAATGAAAAACAAACAGTGTTTTTGATGTTAAACGGAGTAAATATAATCTCTTATGCTTATATATATATATATAGATGTACTACGACCTTTGACCAATGACCTTTGGGTCTTTCTATTTCAAACGATTGATGCAAAATACGTAAAATGAGCCAGTCCGGCTAGAACATATGTGCATGTCAAAGCTTTTATTTTGAAATGTAAATAAACGCCTGAAACCCTTTTTTCTAGAACAATATTTCAATATTGTAAATAGAGGCACGCTTCAAAGCTTTTGGTTTAACTGTAGCTGCTTATCCTACACCCAAATAAAAGATTGTAGTAATAATCATTTGCATACACTATTAACCAAACTCATTATAGTCCGATTTTGACCACCGAAGGATCAAAAGTTAGAAGAGTCTACTTAGTAGCTCATGATATGTAAATAAGGATAAACCCCTCTACAAGTTACCCATTGTACTGCGATAGCACGGGCAATAGAAAACTGTTACAATCTGATTTATCTTTCGCATGCTACTACTTGTCTTCAAAGGTCAAAATCGGACAATAAGGCATTCTTGTTGATACGGCTTAAGAAATATCTGAATCCACATGCAAATAGTTGTTCAAAAGTCATAAGCATATTGATCACTGGCAATAGTTTACACGAGTCCTCTTCTGCTCCACAGCAATACAAATCAGTACAATATAAATGGTTTGCTTCGTACTTACACCGAGATGTTTCACATACAGACATGCTGCAACCACATTTTATCAGCTGCAGAGGGGTTTCGGGGGGCAGGAGGCAACATGCGCGGATCCAGGAATTTTTGTCAAATTTATTTAGTCCTCAGCTTATTTTAAAGTTTAAAGAGGGGTTCCAATGGTTTTATTGCTGAGAAAACTATACTTATACTTTACAAAGGATCCAGAGGCCGTCCATTATTTTCCAGGGGGGGGGTCCAACTTTTTTCCAGGGGGGGGGGGGTCCAACTTTTTTCCAGGGGGGGGGGTCCAAATGCTAATTTTTATAGAAACACATATATGTACTTGTTATTTTCCAGGGGGGATGTCCGGACCCCCTATCCCCCTCTGGATCCACACGTGGGCAATGTCATCATAACGGGACAATATTTATCACAGTCCGGCCTCTAACCATAATTGTCAGGCCTTGATTTGTCAGGATTAATGACAGGTGAGGTTTTCCGAATGATTCACTGATACTGCGCACGTTTGACACCTTCGAGAAACACTACTCTTGGAAGTGGTAGTTCTTGCAATTCAGCTTTTTTTTCTCCAAAACATCCACCACCTCAATGCAGTGAATCAAACATTATCAGTGACTGGCTAATGCATAGTAAGAACGACGGCAAAGATCAGGAATCGATACAATCAAGTACCACACCTGGCCCAGGATACAAATGGGAAAATAACAAACTCACAGTTAGACATCACAAACGAGAGCAAAGAGGTCAGGACAATTTACAAATATATTACTCTAGTGCATCCGCCACAGTGCTTTCTAAGGGCACTGAGCCGAGGTGAAAGAATGCTTCGTGGATAGAGTCTCCAGCATAGCTCAATGCCTGCCAATATGATCTCTTGCTCTGTCCTGACATTGAACTAGTTAATACCAGCACCTGAAAGTTTATGGAATTCGTTCAGAGCCCTTGTTATGGCATCATGGCACATTGACATCTTTGATAAGTGTCCTGATCTTAGAAACTTGATGATATATGCGCAAGACTGATTAAGAAAATGAAAAATATCAACACTCTGCAATTGTTTTTACATTTTTTTAAGAGGCGAAAACAAAATTTGTTCCTCTGCAAAACTGGGGGTGGGTTGTGCATTAGCTCATATAAGACAAAATATTTAAGACAGAAAAGCAAACTTTGGGTTTGTACTCGTCAATTGAGTATATGTTTGTTAAACCTAATCTAAAACAGTTTGAAATCAATTCAGAACAGTCGTTAAACTAAATGACGATAGCCAAAATTACCACTTTTAAATTATGATTAAGCTCATGTAACGCACATAATACAATATGTAGCCGTATTAATTTTAAACAGCTGTCATATGTAGTAGAGACATCCAGTAATATGCAGACTATTAGAATGTTCATTGATTAGCTAGCTTTAATGTCTGCTTTCTGTACCTCAAACTTTCAATTTTCTTTTTCTCAAATTGATAAAATAACATATGTAACAAGCTGATACAGGCTAACACCAATGCTTACAGTGTGCAAACATCTCCTATTCGATGCGCCTTAAATCGGTACATACGATAGAATATGTCTTAAAGGGTTTAGGATGGAGCAGGTCATTACTCAGCTTGCAGTCAAAATCTTGTTGGATGATTATTCTGGTTTTATGATATGAGGAGGACAATTATTTTACCAGAGAAGCAGAAATAATAAACGATATTGTACATGTATATGACTTGGATAAGGATTGGTTTAGAATATTTACATTAGAAGGGACATTTACTAACTTGTACTGATTAAATGTGAAAAGATTATTTCCTATGTTCCTTTAGGGTGTATCTTTATTTTAGAATTATTCATATTAAGAAATATTGAAAACAAATATTCATAACATCTGTAACAAAGGTACAGGGGCTCAATAATCATCAATACCTAAGATTTAGGCACCAGAGGCTAGAGATTTTAGCTAGGAAAACATGCGAAATATATTCATTTTTTCCTGAAACATCATTTCTTACATCAAGTCAATGTCATTGCTCATTTATTATGTCATGTAATGATGCCTACCAAATTTTGCTCCTTAAGATTGAGTGTAGCATTGGGTTGTTTTTAAAATTGCTCGTATAAGGCACTTTATTTAAAGTATAAAAGCAGACTTTGGATTTTCTCTAACCCAAATGAGTTTGTTAGTATAAAATAATCAAAACATTTTGGAAAATGCACATATCAGCTAAAAAGTAAATGATGTTGGTCACACTTTTCATGTTTAAAGGGTAATCTAATTAAAGTAACGCACATAACACCACAGGAAGCTGTAATTTTGCTCCAAAAGAATTTATATGTAGTTAAAGTAGTCAATATGCAGACCATATGAGTAATTTAAATAATTAGCCTTCTTTCTGTAGCTCAAACTTTTAATTTTTTTTTTCTAAATTTAATATGGTAACATATGTAACAGACTGTTAGAGACTAACGCCCCGGCAAACATAGTGCAAACATCTATTAAAAGACGCAGCTGGAAATCCTCTTTCAGATAGGATAAGTTTGCGAAATTCCGGAGGGGTAGCAATAACATTCTCAGCCATTAGTCTAAAGATGGCCCGATAAGCTGGGTATTTATAGGAAATCTACGGTATTTTGGATGCAAAATATTGTTATCAAGAAATAATTCATTGTCAAAGTCAGGTAAAGCATTGATGTAACTATCATGTGACTAAAATAATTGATATTATGTTAAAAAAGCGTTCGTGTTGGATAAATATGACCATACCAACACAAACCATAGCTTTTATTAACGAGCAGTTTCTCATTATGGTCGCCATATTTATGACGTCATAACTAGCCTCAGACGCGGATTTGAGATGGGTGACCACCTTTAAATGAAAGGTAAGACTCCATTGAAGGTTTTGATATAGGTCACCATAAATCGGCACACAAATCGCACGGGACCTATTTTTTGTCCCTAAGGGCCCTGACTATAGGGTTTGCTTCGAAATGCATGATAACAATAGTTAGAAGTACGTTTGATACGCAGTTTGACTGCTTGCCTCTAATTAATGCATGGTACTAACCCAAATCTTTAGTTTTTGCGACTGTTACATATTTTCGTGGCGTTACGTAAAATGGTGCATGATAATTATATTTGCAGTTACTAGCAGATCCGGTGCCCATAGATATGAATTGCAGCTTGAGACACTTGAAAAAACAACAAACATCAGAATCACAATTTTAGGAAATTGAAAAGCTATCTTAAAACTATATGAAGGTTGAAGGTTTCCTAAAGGGTTCAGAAAGTTTTGTTTCGAAACGTTTGTCAAAACGCCTAGTAACCCAAATATTTGATTGCTAAAATAGGGTTCCTAAACGTTAAAATCAAACGTTACCCTTACGTAAGCAAAACGTTTCCTCAACGCTTCGACAACGTTATTTTGTTACCTGGGTAATTATAACATGCGTTGGTCATACTTATTTACGTTTTACTGTTATTTGTATATCAGCTTAGAATTACTCGTGGTACTTGATTGTATCGAAATCTGATCGTTGCCTTCTTCCTGACTTCTAGTCATTGCTTAGACGCGAGTTATATTACTTGACTTTTTGGTAACTGTTAAGGCGACACCTCATGAATGCGAAATTGGGTCTGGTCAACTTTAGACATAGGTAAAAGCAGAATTATTCAAAAGTAACTGTATCATCTTGCGCCATTACCTCAATATAGACGCAAAACACGTTATTTACGCCAGCAAAATAACTGCATCTGAAATTTCTATTTAAAATAAGAAAATAGGCAAACATTGTGGACCCAGATCAGACTGCTCCTTCAGGAGCAGTCTGATCTGGTTCCACACTGTTTGTCTGTGAGGCTTCAAACGTTTTAGTGGACGACAAAAACATACATTTTGTGATTATGAGCTTTAAGGGTCAATAGATGTGAGTACAGTGTGTATACGGTTAGGATTTTCATGAAATGCATACACATTGCGCGGCTCAAAAAGCTTATTTAGTCTTTACCAAATTATAAATAAAACCTGATATCCCTTCCTTAGCAGATGGAGTAGCCCAGATATGAATATTAAAGTTGCCGCCTTTACAGTAAGCGAAAAGTCAAGTAATACTTCACGTGCAGAAGATAATCATACTCACCTAAAGTAGGCCTTATGTATTCCTTCACGTAGGTTTTCAGAATATCAAACCCTGATTTTAATGATTTGTATTTCTGGTCAGAATCGGTCGCGAGTTTTGTGATCTTTTCATCATACTTTTGTTGAGCACCGACAAACATGGTTTTATACTTTCTCTGTCCGTTTCCCGTAATTGCGTCAGCTGTTTTAATGAGATCAATCCCGTTCCCTCTTCCTATTTCTCGTTTCTTAAAATCGGCATCGTGGAAGTTATATTTAGCACTGAATGTCTGTTGGAGGTCATCAATGATATTACTCAGTGAGTCTTCTAGTTCTTGGCAAAATCCACATGACGCTGCCACAAACACAAGTAAGACAATTCTACATGGATGTTTACGATCCATGTTCAAGACAATCGGACGACTACTATGTTGACAAGCGTTAACAGTACAATGACTCAACCGCACAATGGTTTGTCAGATAGGACAAGTCTTTGGCAATACACCTGCCGCGATAAGAAAGATCACTTGTGAAAGGGGAAATGTAGTGTCCTGCCAGCCAAGAGTGTCAGTGACGTCATGTTTTGTGTACAAAATTATCAGGGACTTATAATCGATAGATCACTTGTGTATTAATCCTATCCACAGGATAGGATTAATACACAAGTGATCTATCGATTCGTGTTAGCTCAAGTGAAGTGTACAAGTTATTGTTTACTTAACAATTGTAAACAAGATAGTACGCACTGTCACTCTTGATTGGCACGACAGTACCTTATCTTCTGGAAAGCTGGGTCACAGCTTTTTTTATAAACAAACAAAAATATTTATCATTGGTCATATAGTAAAGGCATGGCTAAACCATACCTTTACCATATGGTTAGGTTAAACCATACCTTTACTATATAGTTAGGTTAAACCATACCATTGCCATATGGTTAGGTTAAACCATACCTTTACCATACGGTTAGGTTAAACCATACCTTTACCATATGGTTAGGTTAAACCATACCTTTACCATATGGTAACCTTATAGGTTAAACCATACCTTTACTATGTGGTCCATGATAACACTTTTGCAGTGCTCGTCAGTAGCATCTGTGTGAAGCAATTCTAATTGGTACATTAACATAGATCAAATACATGCTTTGGAAAACTAGCTACCATGGTGTTTGTTGTTGATACAACACTCGCCATGTAAGGTGTCGCAATTCGATCCCAAGTCGGATGAGACTTTAAGGCGCGGTTCATTCTCCATATGATCTTAGCTGTTGATTGGACATCAAACACAATGACACAAAGGTATAGTTGGGAAATCAAAAACATGCCAAAGGAAGTTTCATAAAATTAGCTTATTAATTACGTAAAACTATGTGAAAAGGCATTCTAAATACAAAAACTATGCAAGTTTCCCCGCACATCGATAAAGTGTTGATACATCCCATATTTTGGTCCTATATGAAAATAGGGAACTCTGACAGAAAGCAGAGTGTCACTTAACACTTTTCTTCATGAATATTTATGCTAAGCTCCATCCACTATGAATAATTATATAAATTTGTACATAGAACAAAGAAATTACTTGTCAGGTCCACTAGTGTAGGATCATATCTAATCGTATTTCCATAAGCAAACAGTAGGCAAGTGGCGAAAATATGAATGGGGGGGGCTGGATGTTAATGAAAGACTCTACTGCTGTAAGCTATCATTGATGTATGTCGATCAACTTATTGGGAGGTGCAATTTTGTTCGACCCCTGGCGACAAATGACAATCAAAAACATTGTTTATATCCATTTTTGATCCGCGTTCGTCGATTGTTAAGAGCGTTTTCGATTGTCGCCTACCCGGTGTGTTAGTTGTGTAACACAACTCATGATACATAAAACAATGCCTTCTGTCAGTGTGGTATTTCCAGGATAGATCAGGACAGATATTTGTCACAGCTTTGACTGACCTTTGTCTGTAGCATGGACCATAGATGGACAGATACCCAACATAATGTGCCTACAGCAATGATTCAAACAGTCTGCACATCTGCACAGCCCCATCAAAGTCCTGAAGAATTGCTGGACCATTGGCTACACGGAGAGCGCCCATTGAATACTCTGCTCAGACTGCGCGGATACACAGGCTGATCTGGGTCTTCGATAGGTGCACATGAAAATTGTACCTTTGCTGGTCATCGGCTCACATTGAATATAGGATCCGAGTCTTTGCCTGATATTGAGTAACGTCTTATTTGTATGCCGTGTGTCCCTAAAGGTAACAATGTCATAGTGAATACTCAAATCGCACAACGAAATGTTGTGTCGATCAAAAAATTATCAAATTTATCAATCATGGTGCGACTTTTGGGCCCCAATCTGTGGAGCAAGTGTTTTTCTCAGACACAACATACTGCCTCCGGCTGCTGTCTTTTTTAAAATAATTTCCTTCTTGATACTGCTTTTAATATGTTCTACTTTTTACATTTGAGCCGTGGCATGATATTTCCAACAATATGGTATGTGCATAAGCGCAGTCTAATCAGAGCCTCTGCTGGTCGCTTGAGTATTCTATGAGTGTTAAGCTACTGGCTGAATACCATTTGGAGTTTCTAAGAGTAAAAGGGGGCTGCGGGGGCTCGTCCGGGTCTGCGCTTGTCGGGATGTCACATTGTTGGAAATCTCATGCACTGGCTCATTAAATAATGATGTTTGTTTGTTTGTTTTTGTTTGATTTATTTCTTTACGTCCACTCAACAATCTTTCAGTTATGCGGGACGGTTCTTCCTGGGTTTAACCAGTACTAAGCTAGGATAAATGTGTCTTGCTCAAGGACCACAACGCAGTGACGCCGGTGAGGCTCGAACCCGCTACCCTTCGGTCTCGAGTCAAGCACTCTACCACTGAGCCACTGCGCTCCCTTAAATAATGATGATTTACACCATTCATTGCTACAGTCCCAAGTAGGAGAAACTGAAGGCTTACTACAATATGTAGTCGTTCGCCCACATGTTTAAATGCGCATATATACAATCAGTATCACTTGATTTGACCTTGTTTTGTTTTGTTTTTGTGGCCGTATTCCTTGGCTGTACCAGTACTGGCCGGGTAGGTTTATGCTTTTTGTGGTTCATGTCCAGGAACTCCCGAAGGCTCAACTGGCAGTGGTTCTGGTTTTAAAGCGTCTCAGAAGACGGGTCAACGGCTTAAAGTCTCATCCGACAGACTGGGAGAAGCCGAGAATCGAACATGCGACCCCTGGTTTACAAGACATAGGTTTATCCCCTACACCACGGCGGCTTCTCTTGACCTTGTTTTTTTCAGATGTAAAAAAGTCTTGTGACTTTTCCATGGGTAGTAACCATCTTATATTCAGGCATTGGTTTAAACATTTTTATTTGTATACTTTGTACACAGAACAACATATAAAGACATACAATAATATACAGTATACAAATGGGATTCAGAAGAAAGTCTTCAGACTTATACGAATCTGTATCCCATTCAAAACATCAATTTTACTCATTTTATCGAGATTTAAAGAGAAAACCATTTCTATACATGTACCAATGCTAATTTTGGTACTCGACTGTACTATGAGAGTTTGGAAACTTTTCAATTAGAAGTAATATAGCAAGAGGCTCCACGGGGATGGAACGTTTCATTTTCTAACGTTTAAACAGATTATAAATGTTTAATAGTTCGTAAATCTCAAGGTCAAAGAGTTGTTACTTAAAGGCAATTTATTGGAATCGTTTAGTCCTTCATATATACTCCTGTATGATGATGAAGAGCTGCCTATTTTTCTCGTCGGACAGATCTGTGACTGCATTTAAGGTTGGTTCGTATAATTGAGATATTGATTGCATCATTTCCTGGCGCAAGTTATTAAATCTATTACAATCAAACAAGTAGTGTTTGGTAGTTTCTGGTCTACCACAAATGCAAAACCGGCTGCCAATGATTATATTCAGGCATTCAGTGGTTACTTTGAAACAAACTAGTAAATATGTACATACTGCAGTTCATCAATTAACTTTATGAATATATAGGATAAACAAAACGCCTACACGTAAATATTAATAGTTTTGATATTCATATGGGCCTTGTTTTAAATATTCATTATACATGGTTGTCTCCCTTACAATAAATATGGAGCTATCATCAAGACAGCTGACCGCTGCCGGGCCACTATCGGTTTTATGAAAACATTGTATTAGAGTGAACAAAATCGAAACAAAATGAAACAGAAAGAAGATGAAACTCTTAACGACATTTGTTTAAAGATTCGATAGGCAGCGGCGGGTGGGCTATCAATTTTATCATAAACCAATGTAAGAATAAGAGTGACTGCAGTAAAATATCAACTAAATTAAGTAATATATGTATTATGTTATAACAGACAAAGTTATAGTAGGAAAATGGAAGAGAAAGAAAATAATGCTTTGAATGGCTTTTTTTTCAATATTCTATTGACAGCGGCCCGATTGCGGGCCATTAGCGGGGCCATTGCAGATATGCCGTCCAAATGACGCCTGCTGCCTGATATTACTAAGCCTCCTATTACTATGCTAGGCTGGAACCCAGGCCAACAGGCCCCTGTATCTAATTTGAATTTTGATCACAATGGCGGCCCACTAGCGGGGTCATTGCCGATATGCCGCCCAAATGCCGCCCCTGGCCCGATATAACTATGCTGGCTGTGCATCAACTGCTCTCCTCATCTAATAAAGGTCGAGACTGCCGGCCATATTGGAATAAATTTTCTTTGAATTCCATTGTCTTGCAATTCACTGTGCGGCTGTACTGCCACTTAGTTGGGTGTATCCTTTCAACTGCTATAAATATAGATTCCGTTTGATTGTATTGATCCAGATAACATCTACAACAATAACAGATATAGTTTTTTATACCACCCTTACCAACTTTAGCACAAAATATCTCGTGATGTGCAAGGTCTACACTGATGTAGGTGGTATAAAATAGTTATACCATGTTTGTCCACTTGTACGTAAGATAATCCACTCGCTAAAGCTCGTGGATTATCTCCACGTACAGGCGGACAACCCATGGTATAACTATTACTTAACATTTATTACTGGGGAAATGTTGGTCTGAAGTTGTTTAAGGACATATGCTACTAAATACTTCCTATGTTGAAATATGTTCAATACTTTGCATACAGTTTGTTTTATGCATGGGCTATCCATTTATGAAATAAAAAGGATATGTCACCGTGCTTATTTTTTCAGAATCTTATGTTGAAGTTTTCAGCATTTGACCAATTTTCTAAAAATATAAAATGATAACACTAGTCCTAAATATCGAGCTAAAACGGTTGTAATCTTCAGCCAGCTTCTTTCTTTTAACTGAAATTATTGCCCATGACCTCAAACCTTTTAGAAAATGTGCAAGTTTATTTGTTATCCCATGCTGTGACAAGATACTGCATGATATATTTTGGCAATTCGTCGAAAATTGGAATTTGTTTTTAGAAAAAAATCATGTATTAAAAAATCTGATATTGAAAATCTTAAAAAAATATTTTTAATTCATGGACGATTATAATACCTTTCAGAAAAAAAGAATAAAAATCTGGGGTCACCGAACTAATTCTCTTTCAAGAGGGCCAAATTTAACCCTACCCCCATAGGTTTCATGCGTAATTCAATATAAAGAGTTCAGGAATGACCATTTCGGTCGTTTTGTTGATGCCATTTTACTAGTATATGAAGCAATTTAGCATTAAAATGTTTAAAAAGAAAGAAAAACACACTGAACAATATGTGCGCACCTGGGAATCGATCCTGGTCCTCTGGCTTTGTAGCCAGACACGCTAACCACTAGGCCACGAGGTCAGGTCGTGCGCCGCTCTAAATAACCGTACAAATAGTAGAGACTCGGCCACTATCGTATTCGTAACCAGGGTAATTGTGTACGTCGTTTGATTTCCACTGGGCTACATTTATCTGTCTTTAGTACTGAGACGATCAGTATGATAAGATGTTAATAGATATTCTGACACACTTTAATTACTTTATTTTGTCAAGAAAATGTAGGAACACCGATATGACATAAAATATCGAAAAGCTGTGTTGATCCGAATCCGTTAATGGTCGAACGACAGGACCCAGACAACTTTACCCGTTTCTAGACGCGGGAAAGGTGCGCATTGGAAATAGCCGCATATGTCTTTAAGTGAGAAAGTAAGTTTACGTTTACATAAACTCAGCTCAGCTGCCACCTTTTTGGTGTTACATGTAACTAGCATTTGAGCCGCGAAATGAGATTTCCAAAAATGTGGCATTTTGACTAGTGTAGACTCAGACGAGCCGAGCCTGTGCAGTCTCCTTTTAAGCTTAGAAACTCCAAATGATTTTCAGTCAGTAGCTTAACACTCACAGAATAACCTAGCGACTAGCAAAGGCTCTGATTAGAATGTGCGTATGCGCAGGCTGATCTGAGGCTTTGCTGGTCGCACATACCAGATTGTTGGAAATTCCATGTCACGGCTCAATTTATTTTTTAACCGGGTACGGGCCTGAATAAGTCAAACTGAAAGTGATAATTTATGGCACACTTCGAATCGAACTATAGCCCCTACTATAGTAACTATAGTTTGATTCGAACATCGATAGTCGCTACTATAGTTCTACTAGAGATCAACGGTGGGTCAGAGCACCGTTACTCTAGTAAATTGTCTGGTTCCCTCATCTAGCCCTATCTGACAAGATGGGTTCAAGATCTGTCAGTAGCCTGGCGTGTTTTTGTTGCTCCTCTTTGAATTAGTACCCAAGCGAACCTAAAGATATACAGTAAATAAACCATGACCCACTTCGAATCGAACTAAAGTTCCTGCTATAGTTCTTACGTAATAGTTGCGCGCGCACGTTTACATCCGGACGGCTGCAGTTTGAAATTTAGTTGGTTGCCAAGTAAACAAAGTGAATAGCCTTGCATGCCCCCTTTCAGTTCTTCATTGCAGACAAAAATGATGTCCATATACTGCATAGCCAACTCTAATAAACAATTACGAATAAGAAGGACCTTAAATAGAGCACAGCGAGTATTTGTTATCTAAAACAAATAATTTTGAGGATACTGACAGATCTTGAACCCATCTTGTTAGATAGGGCTAGAGGAGGGAACCAGACAATCTACTAGAGTAATTGTGCTCTGACCCACCGTTGATCTCTAGTAGAACTATAGTATAGTAGCGACTATCGATGTTCGAATCGAAATATAGTTACAAATGTACTATAGTAGGAACTATAGTTCGATTCGAAGTGCGCCCATGTCACAAACGCGACCTCGGTGTCAATTCGTGCATTAAGCTGTGATAAACCACTTATTCTGATCACATTTTGCATACAAATGCATATCAACATTATCTAACAACCTTTTTTTTTGGACGAGGGTTTGCTGAGCATCATTTTAGCCGGTTGTGGTCAGTTAGTGAAAATGCTCATAACTCTTGAACCGCACTGTATATTTAGATCAAATATTGCATACTTATTTATTTTAACATTGTCAAGCAACTGGTATGCATAATGATGGCGTGGCTTTGCCGAGCATCATTGTGGTTGCCCGAGGTCTTTTTAGTGAAATTGGTATTGCATACTTATTTATTTTAACATTGTCAAGTAACTGGTATGCATAATGATGGCGAGGCTTTGCCGAGCATCATTGTGGTTGCCCGAGGTCTTTTAGCGAAAATGATCGCAACTCCTAATTACATGTACGCGAAAATATGCTACCCTGAACAGAACTTTGTGTACGTGGCATGAGTTGCAGTCTTTTCTGGACTCATTATGTTTACTTCCATCGTAAAAATAGTCCAGAGTACATTTTAACATAATCAGCAGACAGAAAACATGCACGATTTTTCACGACCGCATAACATCAGCTCTTTAACGGAAATTATTTGCTTGCTGAAGATAACCTAAAACTCTTCACAAGGAATTAACCAAGTCGCAAGTTACAGCTAATGAAGTTGTTAAAAGTTTCTGAGATACACATCATCATTTTTCAGTTATTGTGACGGTGTGCCGCGGTCCCTGCGCACTAGGCATATATAGCACACACGGTACACCCAGTTTTATGCACCCACTATGGCTTTAAAAAAGGAATTCGGGCTGTATCCTGCCCTTATCCTACGCCTATTTTGCATTAAGTAAAAGTATGGGGCATTAGTTAGTTTGAATTTTGGAAATGTTCTTAAGCAGGTTTCAATCTTGTGGGGATCGACGTGACAATTTCGTCTGTGCAGTGTCACCCCCACTGTTCCTGAAAGTGTAAGTTTTATTCCGCCTGGAAGGGCAAGGAGTTTCGTTATTGTTTGTTTATGTTTTCCGCTCCCCCTAATGGTGAGCTGTACGCTGATTTCTGAGATACACTGTTGACATCGCCCCTAATAAATAAAGTAAATCTACTGTCGTGCCAACCAAGAGTGACAGTGACGTAATATATTGTTTACTATTGTTAAATAAAATTTAACTTGTACACTCCACTTGCGCTAACGCTAATCAATAGATCACTTGTGTATTTAATCCTATCCTGCGGAGGGGATTAATACACAAGTGATCTATCGATGATAGGTCCATGATAACTTTGTAAACAAAACATGACGCCACTGTCACTCTTGGCTGGCAGGACAGTAAGGTTTGCTCGACGGACAAATCCTTAGGTCCGCTGGTAACTGAAAAAGGACTTTTAAGAATAGAATTTCGATTTATCATAAGCGCACATTATTATGCACTTATGGTAGATCGAATACGGTTTAAAAGTATCTATTGGCCCTAAACGTAATACGTACTAACCCTCCTTGAACCTGCAAAGCGAGCCCCTAATCCTAAACCAACCGTGCCTGAAATTTTATTTTATCACAAGCAGTGAATTAAATGCATATCAAATGTGAGTAAAACTGGTATTTTTCTATAGTGAAAAAATATCGTATTTTTTCACTAGTGACTGATACGATTTATATTTTCACTGTATAATAGAATAGAACTGTAGGCTTTCTTGGCAATTTTGTGACATTTCAGATTATGTCGCTACCTCCTCCAACCGCACAAGAACCCACAACCTAGGCTACATACAGCTTCATACTAATTATGAACAGTACAAAACCAGCTTCCTGCCTCGGACGATTAGAGAATGGAACGCCCTACCACCAGACCTAGTGCATGCGGCATCTGCTGATGAGTTCGCTGCTCGTCTGCAGAATCACACATTTTAGAAAGGACAACCACATGTTTTTAACTGTAAATACAGAGCTTTTAACCATGTTGATGACGTCACTTGCCCGTGATGCTGATGCCCTGGGCAGTATTAAAGTAGAAGTAGAAGTAGAAGTAGAAGTAGAATTGACTGGGATTTTTCAACATAAGATTTTAAGTGAAGTATATTTGTCAAAAATAACGGTACGCATGTTGTGACGTCACCATCAAACATAATGACGTCACGGTTTGACCTAGCGTAGAGCCAGTTTGCACGTGACGCCTACCGTAAGGCACACTCAATAGACTTTCTTTAAATGCTGATTTCTTGCGTTCTATTCGTTAAAATATGATTCTAAGCCATTTTCTAGGTGCAAACTACGTTTACACCCAATGTTATACCCAGTAAACACACTGCAAAAGTCAAATCGAACGTGAAACGACCAAGTAAAAAGTAAGGTTGTGATTTCTGTATTTCCGTTGAGTATAAAATAAAAAGAAAATTTACTTTTTTACGGCAAATACAAAATATATTTCATCTCGTGTGGTGAAAATATCAGCATTTTCACTCGTGCTACGCGCTCGTGAAAGATACTGATTTTTTTTCACCGCACTCGATGAAATATATTTGGTATTCACCTGAAAAAAAGTAAATATCCCCTATGTATTTATAAATATCATCTTACGTCGCGTCTGAAAGTGAAATAATGTCATGCAATAAAAGCGATAAACCACTAGTGGTTTATAGATTTACGGGAAACGTCATGACGTCCATAACAACGTTGCGTACATAATGACAAAATTATAACTTTTTTACGCCAGAAATCAGATTTCAAAGTATTTGTCATATGATAAATAGAATCTAACATTCGTGCTCTTGTATTATTGAATTTATTAAACTCGTTGCGAAAAAGAGAAAAATGCTCGGCAAGCCTCGCATTTTATCTCTTTTCCCCAACTCGTTTAATACATTCAATAAAACATGAGCACTCGTGTAAGATCCTCTATATACAGGTGAAAAGGGCGACGTTAAAAAGAAATTGTATGCGTGACTCTCATATGACATACTGGCATATATATATATACACAGATAAATTTACACGGATAAGTCGATAGTAGGCTATTAAATTAGAACACCTAACATATGTTGTAGTGGAAAATAAACATAGAATGGAAGATACGGAAAAATTGATCGCAAATGAACAGAGGTCCAGGGGAGCATTTGATTCTATTTTTAGACCGATTGCAGCAGAATTTGTAGGTGTTTGTCTGTTTGTCTTTGTGGGATGTCTATCCCTGCACAGTGGAAATATTGCAGGCGCCGCTATCGGGCATGGTTTTACAATAGCTTTATTGATTATGGGCTTAGGGGAAATAAGGTAAGCATTTCTAGTTATCATGGGTCCAGTTAAGCAAACTTTCAAGTTAGCGTAAAATTGTAATTATTGTGTTACCCACACATTAAACATGTTTTGGGTGCTCAAAAGAACCGTCTCATCGAGACGGTTCTTTTAAGTACCCACGACATATGTGTTCGGTGCTCAAGAGAACCGTCTCATTGAGACGGTTCTTTTAAGTTCCCACAACCTATGCTTGTGTCGAGAAATAAGAATAGTAATAGTTAATTATTCATCCTTATCTGGAGGCCTGGTATAACTACTATATGAGCCAGTGCATGAGATTTCCAACAATATGCCATTTTGACAAGTGTAGACTCAGACGAGCCTGTGCAGCCTCCTTTTAAGCTTAGAAGCCTCAAATGAGGTTCGGTCAGTAGTTTAACAGTCATAGAATAGTAAAGCGACCAACAAAGGCTCTGATCAGTCTGCGCTTATTCGCAGGCTGGTCTGAGCCTTTAATTGTCGCACATACCAAATTGTTGGAAATCTCATACCACGGCTCAATATTATTCGATCTAATCAGCTCACGCTGTGCTAATTATGTTGTTTGTTTTTGTTAAACGTCCAGCCAACAGTTAGGGTCATATGGGGACAGACTGGAGAAGCCGGTGATCAAACCCGCAACCCCTACTTTGCAAGAAGAGTGGTTTATTTATTACACCACAGCGGCTCCCATATCATGTTCCGAAAACAATTATACCGTTTATGTGATGGTGGTGTAGACCCAGCTGAGTTCCATACCCATGATCAATCCAATAAAATAAACAATTTACGCCACTGGATTGAATCGACATTGTGTAATAACCCATGAAATACCGTCAATGTGCGCTTAAAACCCCCATGTGTTCTTATTGGGACGAGAGCGGTATTTCGTTCTTGTACATGTACATTCAATAGCAGACCCGATTAGAAATCGCAGTTCTGTCATGTACCGCCGTTGCAGGCGAAAGATTACTACTAGCCTGGCAATGAAAATGTCTACAAAAGGGCTAAAATCTAGAATGTACATAAAATGGCTAGTCTACAATGTACCCTTTTGTCTCAATTTCAACGCATGGCTCTTTGCAAAATGTTTCTCTTCCAGATTTGCAGGGTAGTCTGATCAATAACTGTCAGAACAAACTACTGAATAATAATCTATCAAAACACTCGATTCGAGACTGACTTCATATCATCTCATATTAAGAAAGATAAAACACAATTTAAGAGGTCAACCTTTGACATGGATATATATTATATAACATGTAACCCATATATGGGTCCGTCGCGAGAAAACCTGTTTCCGGGTTTTCCGACAAATTAAATGCGAATTTCAAGCCAGTCTCCTCATCTACAGAGAACAGTTAGAAAATTGAAATTTCAACATCATGTCGACATATAATACTTTACAAAAAGCGAATAACAAAGGCGCTGATCAGACTGCGCGGATGCGCAGGCTGGTCTGCGCCTGTGTTGTTCGCAAACCCCCCGAAGACAGGTTTTCTCGCGTCGAGACTCATATGAGCCTACTAAGTGTCCTTTTTGTGAGACACAGGCAAACATTTCAGACCCCCAGATCAAACCAGGATCTTCACTGTTTGCTTGCAGCATGTACTATTAAAATACCATCCAACATTTCCAAAATTGAAAATGGGCAGGGCGGGCTTAAATGGATCCAAATTTTAAATCTACGGATAATCCTAATTTGAATGATCGAGAATCACGACTATGTTGAAAAAAGATAAGGTAGCATATGGAAGTTCGGCACTAAGCGCATATGCGTAAGCTCACCCTTGAACAAGCATGCGCATATAATTGAGCCGCGACATGAGATTTCCATCAATTTGACATTTTGACAAGTGTAGACTTGGACCAGCCTCTGCAGCCTCCTGTTAAGCATAGAGACTCCAAATGGTGTTCAGTCAGTAGCTTAACAATCATAGAATACTCGAGCGACTAGCACAGGCTCTGATCAGACTGCGCGTACGCGCAGGCTGATTTGAGTCTTCTGTACCATTTTTCATAGTTGCAAATGTTCTGACGAGCCTAGGCCTTAGCTGCTCTCCTACACGGCTGTTATTACATACATACATTTTATCATAATGTTGTTTTGGGAATGATTTCCAAAATAACATTATGATACAATGTACTTACGAGGGGCGTTCAATATGTAATGCAAACAGCCCGGTATATCCCAAAGTTTTACATTTACACACTTCACGATTATTTTCAGTAAAATGTATGTTTCTTGGCTATATAAATGTAAAATTGCAGATGTCCACCTCCTTATCTTATTTACACAAGCCACTTTTAAGATAGGGTGCTGAAGTACACTGCGCTATGAAATAAATCAATGTTTTCAAAAGCAGATAACTACATGAACGAGGGATGTTTTCAGTCTGCTTCTTCGTGTGGTAAATCTCCATATGTGACCAGCCATGAGATTTTGGGTCCAAATGAGGTACCTGGTCGAAATTGAGATATTGATATTTTCTGATACCTATATATCTCTGGAGTATACATGTGAAATTTCAGTTCGATATCTTATGCGGTTTCTGAGAAATAGGCAATAGTTCATAGGTACCCACGTCATGGAATTGCATATTTATAAAGTGTTTGCGACGTCAACGTTAATTTTCTGATAGACAACTTGGCGAGTTTATTTCATGACGTTTGAAACGAATTATTCTTTTGGGGAGGTTCATTTCACATTTTGGGACCATAACGTGGGCGGATAAATCGTCAACAGTATATCTTTAAAAATATAAATGTATTTCGTCATGCGGCTTTTCCTATTATATCTCTGCAATACAAACTGTTTAGAGCCAGTTCAAGACCAATGGATACCCAAAGCGCTATTTTCTTATTTCTCAAAGAAAATGTTTGCAGTGGGTACTCATTGGAAGCGGCTCTTTCTAATGTGAATGACAGCTTTACCCTGAGCAGATTAATGAAACGACCCAAAACATGTTGTGATCCGGCACGTGATGAGTACCCACAACTTACGTTTTTTCGCGATATATACAGAAAGCGTTTCAACAATGTTTAAGCCTATTCGACGTCGAACTCCGACACTATTTAAATGTTGGTCACTTATATTTGATAGGATCACATGCTAAAGTCGCGGAAGTTGTGAACAGAGTAGACTATGAATCTGCATCTAATATGTCGAGGTACATTTAGATCTACTGGCCAGGAATACATGTACCTACCCGAATTGTTTTGGCCAGGAATACATGTAGTTTCGGTTCCATATTTATACATGTATGGGTATACACTATATAACCATAATTAACTACAACCAGCCTGCGCCCATTTACACACCGAAGTTACAATTCATTAAACACAGATCAGATCGAAATTGATCCAACTCTAAACTTCGAAATTATTGACGAAAATCAATAACAGTCTAGATCAGATGAAGCGCAGATAAAAATGGGATGTACCTGGCTTAAACGCTACAGAACATGAGACTGTACAAAAGCTTCGAGATTTTACACAACTTATAACATTTGGCGCATATGCGTTAAAATCATTGTAATTATGCATAACTATGCTTCAACCACCACGATCTCTATAAGGAATGACCCTCGATTCATTCAATATACATTTATAGTGCGTCCAGCTAATAGAGACTGGGCGTGTCAGACAGAGCGCTGTCATACACTGTCAAATAAGACTAAACTCCAGAGGCGAGTTCAATAATGCGAGCGCTCTCGGGCGCTCGTTGTACTGATGCCAGGCTTTACACATTATGAATAAAGATAGGTACCAATCAACGAGCGCTCGGCGAGCACTCGCATTGTTGAACTCACCTCAGCTGTTAAGTTTTTAGACCTAATTTTTCGCAATAACTTTTTTATCTTCAATTTTAGCAAAATGCGTTCGCGATGAAAAGTATTCAGGAACATCTCCGCCAACTTCTCCAAATGGTTCCAACATCCTAGATGCTGCAGGTTCCTCTGCGCTTAGATGCACTCTTTGAACATTTTGAGCAAAGCGCAAATAAACTAAGTCCAAGATGTCAGTCAAAATATTACATTGCACCGCCCTAATTCAATTATTAAAGCGATGGATGGCTTATTCAAGTATAATAGAAATCGCGCCTGATTCGCTCGTGCGTTAAGCTAGTAGGGTCATCTCAAAACCGTTCATTTCATAGCACGCGCATAGGAGAAAAATTGCACGTCATGCGATAAACCAGCACTTGTTCCTACACATGAGCCTGCTTTAAGTTGATTCTGCATCTGCACGGTAAATTCTGAGTATGTAAGTGGCATTTTTATGTTATGCACATTCTTTGAAGAACGGGATATGTACCGCTTCCGAATATTTTTTTGAAACTACCCCTTTCTGTCACGCCTATACGAATTTTACCTGTCAATAAAAGACATAGAAATTTAGGAAGAATTCAATTTATTGCACAATCTTCATCTATATACACAAAAATCTGTTTGCGCCACAAGCACAAGACCTTTTAGAGTAGTTGGCGGAAAGTCTCCTCTACAACTTTCATCGCGAACACATATTGCTTAAATTGAAGATAAAAAAGTTATTGCGAAAAATTAGGTCTAAAAACATAACAACTGGAGTTTAGTCTACAGTAAATCGGGTGTAATAGCCTATGTACGTTTTACTCGTGCAACCAATTGAAGCGCAGACGACAAGGGTGACCAACTTTATACGTTAGCATGCCTAGTAAACGTGTATCTTTAGTATGCTGCTGGGGACATGCTGCATTTCATTTTCTGGGATGAATATGTTGTGAAAGTTTTTGGGGAGGGTAGGTTAGCACGTTCTTCAAATTCTGTCTGTATGGCAAAACTGGTTTGATTTTTAAGCCTGATACAATAATAATAAATCACCAATTAGAATTTAGCAGGACAAGGGTTAAGTATCTGGATCATGAGAAAAGGGCATACAAACATGAGATTTGGTCTTATCGCATATCCGAAAAAGCCTCTTATAATCGCTCATTCTGGCGTCTCCAGAGAGACTAGATGTCTCAAAGTTGTTCGGAGTCTTCTGCAACTTGCATACTTTGTTTATGCGATAAGCCAAAGCCCTGGCGAGGTCATGCGTACATGCAGACTCGTCGGAGCCTTCGCCACACGCGAAGAACCGTCATCTCGTGTGCTGACCAATTTATAGTATTAATTTTTCATTGCGGACCATTATTTTAGTTTCTTATTCATTATTATAATTTGAATAGTTAAAATTTCGAAACTTTGTCAGAGTGCATATATCTAGACTAGTCAGTATCCTTGTTATCCAAATTAATTCGAGATGCCTTTTTATCACAATGGGCTCAAAATTTCAACAGGTATATACAGGTATACAGCTGTAAAGCGTTTCACAGATGAATGAATACACTCTGTCTTACCGATTTTTAAATGGAAATGTCCACGGGTGTGTCTTTGCTAAGAACCGCCCAGTCTCTCTTAACTGGTCGGACTATACCCGTAACAGTCACACCTCAAAGCGTTTTGTTGATGTATAGCTACCTAGTTGGGCTAGAAGTGTAGTGTTTGGCTTGAGCCTTGATCTACATGTACTTACATACTTTGTAGATTATAGCAGAACAGACTCTAACTGCACATTAGAACAGGCTCGTTTGAGTCTTTGCTGTTGGCAAATGCGATAAGTGATAAGCTGGCATCTAACCCACGGTAAACATGACACGTATGGAACAAAACGGATAGCTCGAAAGCCGAGTCTGAATATACTTAATTTCGTGCAAAAATGCGCTCATGGCAAAATCTCGTGACTTCATCTTACAGCATACGCATATCACCGATTTATAAGCAGTCTAGCGTTTGCCACGCTGATACAATACAATTGGTACATGTAGCATACACGGAACAGTCAGCGCATCAGAAGGACACACGGAGCAGTCAGCGCATCAGACTAGTAGCCCAAATATTGATATTTGTGTTCATACATATTTGCCACTTCGTGCCGTCGCAATTTAAACAGTGCATTTCCAGAATTTTTGTGAAAATTACCATGGCAATATTTAAAGGGTGCAATTTTTAACAAATTTACAAGGGATGGAAGTCAAATATAGAATAGCAATATACAATAAAATATTAAAATAAATTATAATTCTGGTTCTCAAGTAGGTCTCTTTTAAAGTGAACATACATTTTAAAATACCACGATTCCTATTGACGCTAAAGTTAACGTCGCCAAAAAAATACCATTTGTTGTCGTCGTGTTTAAATGACTACCATACGAAAACAGCAGACACCAAGAAGCTACAATAAAATTGTATATTGCGTAAATCAATTTGCGTTCATTTGGTACTTTTTTCACGGTTGTAGCTTCTATTGTTTTGCGACAATAATTTTGCCAAAACAATCCGTAAATACATTGATTTAACCGGCGACGTTACAAGACGGCGAATAATTATGTCCTGTGACTGTACCTCAAAGTATTACGCTTATTGCATACACTGAAACGAGCATCGTATGCCACATCACCCATAAGTAGGATGGAACTTTCCACGTGTAGTGTGTTGTCTGAACACAACAGACAACAAAACCGCTCACATGCTCTACGACACTATTGGGGACAAAAGGTATTTAAACGGGCACACATTTTTGCACATACAATTTGCGTTCGAAATGGAATTGATCTCGTTGTTTTATAAAATGTATTATAATATCAGGCCTGGTCTTGGTCTGCAGTGTGTGATTGTGGTATTTCCTGATCATACTCACTTGTTTTTCTAGTCTTTAATATGCACAGTAGAAAAAGAATAAAAATGCACTACGACCGACACAGAAAGTGTAGGAAAGACAGTGTTTTTTTCTTTAAATACATGCTTGTAAATAGTTATCTCATATGTGATTCCTCCAACTCCATGATTTAAACAGTCGCATGCATGTATAAATCTTCTAATCCATAATTAAATATTTCTTGCGAAGAAATTGTAAAATGATTGCGCCTCTTGGACTTTAAACGATGTTAACAAATGACGCTAATTGCGCAACAAAGTGCAGTTGCGTAAATTACGTCACTTTTGCAGCGCGTTTTTCCGACGTCACGTTTTACCGCATTTGGGCACAAAATGTCATGGCGCGACACATTATTATATTGGTGATTTATACTTGCACAAATTTTTGATATAGCTTTATATTCTATGAAATACTGAGGCTGCCAGTTTGGTTAAAATCTGCCTTGATGCTACATTTTCTGACATTCCACTGACAGAGTCGTTTTTTGCGTGAACGAATACATGGCGAAAATTAATACGAAAATCATTTTAAACATTTTTTCTGGTCGCTTTGATGATCATTTGCAAGTAATACAGCAGATTTTGAAATTTCCATATTTAATCTCAACCATAAAGTACCCCCAAGTACTTCATTTGAAATAAGAAAATCACATAAAAGAATGCCATCTCTGATTTACACTGAAATGGATCAGACAAAATACCACGTTTCATCGATGTTTGCATTCGGGTGCATTATTTGGACATTTTTACACGTATTTACATGTACATAATCTGGCTGGCTAATTTCAGACGATAAAATTATGGGAAACGAAAATGGTATACCACTCAGATGTGATACATCTAGATATTGGTTTCAGTTTAACTGGTCTGCTGCCTATGCACTGTGTGTATTGAAACTTCGATACAATCAAAATTGTCCTTTCATGGTACAAAGCCACATTTCGGATTTTCAAGAACCGTGCGTATTTTAAAGCTACGTCTATTGCTTTAAACGACGTCAACATAAAAGGGGGTAACGCAATAAAACCGTGCGCAAAGGAAATCGGTACCGGTCAAAACTTTGTATCTTTATTGCAGATAAAGAAGAAATGAGTCAGAAAACTATGGATATGTGATTCATGCATGTTAAATGTTTGTTTTAGAAAATACAGCATGCCTTTCTACCTTTGTTAAAATGAGTAGTTTCAATTAGGAGGAAAATACATGCAGTCTATATTAGTGTGCTTTTTTTAAAAGCCTGTAACTTATTAAATTTGGAAAGATAAAATAATGTTTCATGTACCATTATAACGGCGACGCTTTGATCTTTCGTTTGGTATATGGCATACAGTCCTAACTCGTTTGTGGATGGAGTTATGAATGGGTTTTCATTACATATTGAACCCCCCTCGTAGTAAACCAAATTCTTAGTCATGCAGGCCCCGAGGTTATAAAACTTTTTCATGCTCAACTCGACTGAGCATGACATTTATGCTGCTCATAAATGTGGCTTTTTCATCTGCGAACATGTAAGCAGGATAAATGCACTAACTGAGACTTTGAAAGCAGGAAACGTATTTATTTTAGCACTTTATCTATTATGAGTAGTTGATATTTCATGCTCAGTTGAGTTGAACATGAAAAAAGTTTTATAAACTCAGGACCAGGACGTTTTTCTGTGCTGAACAAGAAGTGAGCAGTGTGAATGAATTAAAAGTATATTGCTAAAGGACACAACTCAGTGCCTCTGGTGAGGTTCGAACCCCTCGGTCACAAGTCAAGTTCTCCTTATACAAGGTTTTCACGCCCTTTCTCCTTTAGTATATATACCAAACCTTACATGGAAGATAAGTAACTCATGCACTTGATTGTATTTCTGTATGTGCTAAATGTTGTCACTCTCTATAAATAAAGTCTTTACTTACCAGTGAACCTGAATTCAGTGATAACTCATCTGTGGTATTGCGCGAATTTAAGAAAGTCAAGAAATATGACTTGAAACGCGTATCAGTTGATGGCAGAATGAAAATATATGTATCTATGTTTACACTCTTGCTTCTCATTGCAAGTTTCCGTCTCCAGGAAGACCCCTCATTGTTTTTGTCTTTGTTATTTTGTTTCTTTTTGTCTTTTTCGCTATTACTGTAAATTCAAAACAAAAATTGCAATAATTTTCTTTTTAGCTTTAAAATCCATATTTGCGACGTTGAACTGTCGCGACTGGATCAAATGTGTCTACATCAGTAAACGGCTGAGTGATATTGCCCTTTCGCAAGGTTGTTATTTTTAGCTCACCTGAGCCATTGGTTCATGTTGAGCTATTGTGATAATTGGATGTCTGTCGTCCGTTGTGCGTCCTGTGTCGTCAACAATTGCTTCAAAGGACATCTCCTCCTAAACTACTGACGAAACTTTGCAGGAATGATCCTTATGTGTCCCTTTTTAATAATTATTCAAATGGTTCTGGTCCAGTGCATATCTAGGTCACTCAGGCTAAAAAAAGAGTTTCAAGATGAAAACTTTAAACATCTTCTTCTCTGAAACCACAAGGCCTAGAGCTTTGATATTTAGTATGTAACATTACCTCTAAGATCTCTACCAAGTTTGTTCCAATTATGCCCCTGGGGCCAAAAATAGCCCTACCCCCTGAAACCATAGACCTAGAGCCTTGATATTTGGTATGTAGCATGGCCTAGTAGACCTCTGCTCAAATTATGCCCCTTGGGCCAATAATGTCCCGCCCCCAGGGGTCACATGTTTTACATAGGCGTATATGTAGGGAAAACATGAAAAAAATCTTCTTGTCTGAAAGCATATGGCCTAGAGCCTTGATATTTGGTATGTAGCATTACCTTGTGGACCTCTACAAATTTTGTTCAATTTATCAGCCTTTGGCCAAAAATTGCCCCACACCTGGGGGTCACATATTTTATTATTAGGCTTATATAGGGAAAAACATGGGACAATCTATTTGTGTGAAACCATAAGGCCTAGAGCTATTTCATATGTAGCATGACCTAGTGGACCTCCACCAACTTTGTTCAAATTATGCCCCTGGGACCAAAATTGGCCCCACCCCAGGTGTCACCAGGGACACGGCCCGCTTTCTACAGATATCTATATGTAAGTTTTAAATGAAACTCAAGTGGGCGATTTAGGGCCACTTGACTCTCTTGTTTAATAAAACCCTCGCGAACATTTCTGAATTACAGAAAATCATCAACATGGATAATCCGCAGGTTCACTGGAATCTCCTTTTTAGATCACATTATATCACACCTAATGAGAGTGGGACTTATCTTATCAAAAGTGTAGTTCCGTTATTCTGTCTGTTCGTCCGTAACTTCAAAAGTATATTATTAAACATCTTGACATGTACAATCAATCGGAACTGCATCGGCCAATTCCGCGAAATATTTTCTATTTGCGTTTTGCGCTAGGCATTATCCATGGTATTCGTTGTGACAGAAAACACCGAAAACTAATATTTTATTCAAGTAAAACCCTGTGTTTTGGTCGTTGAATTTAGTAACAGCATTACTTTTTGAAGAAATTCTCATTTTGACGTTATATTAACGCCAGTTACAATAATCAAACAGGTTTTTCTTCACAAATTGTTTTGTTATGAGTCACTCGTCGACATAGAAGTATCAAAGCACTTAAAATATTACCATTGGCACGTCTTATATCCTTGGTAGGAGTGGCGTCATCACTAACGTCAACACCATGACGCCAGTAAATCCATTTTTACGAAAACAAACGCCGAGCCGAGGTTGTTTAAAATGAGATTATAAAAGAAGTGTTTTGATGACTTGTTTACTCAGAATCATACGAAATTTTAAAAAGAAGTTCTAAAATCAACTTTTTTCAAACATTGGCCAGCTGGGAACCAAAATAGTAAGACTTTTTTAAAAATGATAAAGTTAACAAACAGATTCCAATCTTAGATATTTCCAAGAATAAATCGACTCGTATCTCTGGTATAGCAGTTCGACCCTGAAAAGGTGCAGTGTGATCTGGGTTCCATTCGGAATAATGCAATGTGAAATGGTATTTTGAGGGCAGTGCCCTTCAGGATCCATTTTCTCGTTCGTTTCTGATCTCATCAAAATGAAATTTCAATTCGAATAATTTTATTAGTGGTGCGTAACTAAAGTGGCTCACTGTATATGTACAAGTACATTTCTAATACAGTTTCCACAGAAAATGTAAAGCTATGTTATTGAAAATATGCCTATCAGATATATTAAATATAAACACGCGATTTAAATGGAATCCAATTACACGCTCCAAGGTTTTTTTTATTTTGGCGTTCCCATGTTCATTGGTATATTATCTTGAAAAGAATTTGGGGGTCCAGTTGTGGTTGCGTCACCGTATTCCCGATGTCAAATACAGCATATCAAATTCAATTACGTTCTATGTGTTTCAGTGGTGGACACTTTAATCCTGCAGTCACACTCGGGGCTACATTGGCTGGGGCACTGTCTCCTCTGCTGGCAGCTGGTTACGTCTTGGCACAGATATTTGGCGCTATATTAGGTGCAGCTTTTGTCAGGGTTTGTATTGAGTACTTACCGTATTGATTCAGAAATAAGATGTTGTAAAGAAATTTTTAGCTCACCTGAGCCATATGCATAAAATGAGCGATGCCAGTCGTCTATCGTCAACAATCATGATAAAGCGATGAAAATGCATCATGGTTGTCATTATTATCACTCAGTGTAAGCCATAGCTCATGGAAGCACGGTGGATCCAGCCAAAGTCATGTGATAAATAGATTCTTGAATTTGTGACGAATTAACTAAGTTTGGGAGCACCGTCGCAACTAGCAATTAAATGTGTTTAAGCATAGCAGACTCCAGGGCGGAGGCTAAGTTGGTTAAATCTATGTAAAATACCCAACCAACTGGCAATGGCAACTATAAATTCTAAGTCGGTGTGTATGCTGTTATGCTTGTTTTTATTTTTACGTCCCAGTCAACACTATTTCAGTTATGCCGGTACTGTTCCAAACGTATATGTACATGTATTACAAATTACCCTTTAACTTATGACAGTTCATTGCAATTATTGCGCATGTCAATGGTCTAAACTTTGATTTTCTAATTTTTGATGTTTATCTGTCAATGAAGATGCTTTCGCAAAAAAGGGTAGTGCCTGCAGAAATATCGCATTGTGGAGCAGGTAGTTGGCCTTAACCATTCTCAGTTGCACAATACAAGCGGGCCAGGAGATATACATGTACCACTTGAAGGTATATTGACTTAATTTCAATCTTAGCCATTAATTTCAGGGAACACTTCCTTCCTCTAACTACTCATCAATAGCAGGCGGTACTCATCAACTAGGGGCCGGTGTTTACCCAGGATGGGCTATACTTATTGAGGGGATTCTTACTACGGTGCTGGTATTTACCGTGCTCATGTCAGCAGTGAACACTCAGACACAGACCAAACTGGCACCATTGGCGATAGGGTTTGCAGTCACAGTAGATATAATGGCAGCGTAAGTACTCAACTCCTATACCCGACAAAGAAGAAACGCATACAGATACTTCACTTTAACTTTTTTCGGTTTATGTAATTTAATCAATAAAATCACTACTACTTGTCGGTTTATGACGAAACTGCAGTATGACATCAGTAAATAGAGAATACTAGGTGAGTGTCTTAGATATCAAGTTTGCCAGGCAGGGCTTTGAGAACGCTTGTTGACATAGCGAGGCAACTAAACACTATTAGCTGCTTTTGTCTACCTAAATTGAAATCAAATACACAGCGACACAAAAAGAAGACCAAACCTTCGTGTCCAAGATCGAAAATCTCTTAATGCAGGCCAAACGTATAATAGAATGCTCCAAACGGAGCATTCTGCAATACTTTCGACCTTCATTAAGCTATCATTTGTCATTAAGATCGCATATTTTTGTCTATTTTTGAGTGACCGCTTAAGACAGGTTTTACTGTAACTAAAGAACCTATACCTGCTGCATCAAGTTATATCACATGCGTATTTGTGTACACATAGGTACGCCCCTGACAGTGTATCTGGATATTGTTTCTGTGCTTTCTAACGTTTGAGCCGCGGCATAAGATTTCCAACAATTTGCATTTTGACAACTGTAGACTCGGACGAGCCTCAGCAGCCGCCTTTTTAAGCTTAGAAACTCCAAATGGTGTTCAGTCAGTAGCTTAACACCCATAGAATACTCAAGCGACTAGCAAAGGCTCTGATCAGACTGCGCGTATGCGCAGGCTGATCAGAGGCTTTGCTGGTCGAACATGCCACATTGTTGGAAATCTCATGCACTGGCTCATTTGTTAATGTGTTAAACCATGCTATGCCAAGATTGTAGCACGCTTGTCCAGAGACTTACTCAAAAATTAGAACATCTTTACACTACCGTGGCCGGCTAGAAGTCCTGATCTGGTACCGATGGAACATGATTGGGATATTTAAGGGCGTAATGCCAGGTGCCATCATGGTGTTAGAACACGTCATCGAATGATAACTGCTTTGCGTTGTGAACGGGCAGCGATCCCACAGTATTTCAGCAGAATCATTTTCGGTTTGATCTGCCTGTAGGTAATACCTCTAATCAAACACTCTGTGACGTTTAAAGATGACCCCTATCCTGTTATTTTACAATTTACAAAAGGTGTATCGAATCTAAGCGGGTAAAATTCATAGGATACTCTGTAAAGCCTCGGTCACACGAGGGCTTACGACCATGTTGCGACCTGTGTAAGACCAGTCACGTGGTAATATCGCTAGTAGACCTCATACGAGCGCGCGACAGGTCTTAGTGATTGGAAATAACAATATTAACAAAATAGGCTCCAGGGAGGTCTTTGAGCATTTTCATGAACCTGGCTCTGCAGTAGATGGTAGTTGCAGATGTATACATGTCTTTAAAAGCTTTTTGGTGCTTTCACAATTAGACAGGATAAAAATGCAAAAATAAGGTGGAAGACTGTCGCACGTTGGTTTTTATTGATCGGGAGTGATCGTGGGATCGAAAAGCATGAAAATGGGCGGGGCGGAGAGTTTTGAACATGTCCAAAAACCTGCGACCGCGATCCAAGATCACGTGTCGTCTCATAACAGTATTTATAAGCTCCTGCGACGTGCATACGACCAGTATACGTCCAGTCACAGATCTTAGAGCTTGTCAAATGTATATACAAATGTATGATAGTAGACTGGTATCAGCCCAGTAAATAAAGCAATATCAAAAATATACCGACACAACTATGCAAATCTCCACTACAGCTGTACCAATATCTTCAAAAATGTCTAATATACTTTATTGTAGTCAAAGGGGGCAGTAATAAAGTGCCAACTATTCTAGGACACGTGGTCTGAAACCAGACTTATATGGGCCTCGTCTTCGGGGATTTGTGAGACCAGCCCGCGCATCCGCGCAGTCTGATCAGCGCCTTTGTTATTCGCTTTTTGGAAATTTTCATATGAAAGATTGCTACTGGTGAAATTTCAATTTTCTAGCTTGCCTCTTCTTAGCTGAGGAGACTGGCTTGAATCTCGCCTTGGCGGAAACCCCGAAGACAGGTGTTCTCGCGTCGCGGCCCATATGATGGTAGTGTTCCATGATATATGGTGTATTTGCTGCGTGTACATACGCAATGTTCAACATCACATTGAAACTGCCATACTAAATGCAGCTAGGAACTTGAGAGATTTTAGTATTTCACAATCGTGAACAGCTACATGTAAGGCTCAGAAAAGCTTGCAATTTAGAGAAAAAACGTCGGGTCTGGTCTCGATCCAAACTGTTTGGCACTTAAATTTCGTTATTTTTGAAAGATTATTTTAGAAACAGTTCATTTTGAAAACACCTTGAGATGACAAAATGTCCTGAAAAAGCACCTTTTTTCTTACCACAAAGACGAATGCCAAAGGCTAAGATCAGCCGCACCAAAGCTTTCGTGACTCGGTTTGAAGTATGACGCAGCTTTAGAATGAAGACATAGATCATGCAGTCCCACTGGATAGTTGAGCGCTGGGAGCATAGGTAACGATAGTGCGACTTTCGTGGTGTGGTTTATAGTACAACTATATCATAATCAGAAAAAAGGAACAGCAACCTATCATCTACTTTATGTAGGGAGAATAATAGGTCACCATCCTCCAATAACATCTCTAAGTATATAAAATGTCTGAACTGACAGAGAGCCAAAATCACAAAGCCTTTGGAGTGTTCATGATTTGAAAGTGTAAATTATTACTGAGACCACATGTTAAAGTGCAAGATTACAAAAATCAAGATTCAACTCAAGAAAAATAAATCTTTACATGCTGGGTAAATTTGTATGACTTTTCAAAAGTGTCGCCTTCTGATTTTCTTCAAAGTGAACTTTTTCAGAAAAATTAGGAAAAAAAATCAGGAATACCTTCAGTATCAAACAGTTTGGATCCAGATCAGGTCTAATGTGTGTTGGGTCCTGCTAACGAGAAACGTCAAGCCTGATCTCGATCCAAAACTGTATTTCGTTGACACTAGCAGATGAAGAGTTAACAGGCTTCTTCATTTTTGCGGCATTCTATTTGTTTAAACTATGTATGCAGTTGACGAATTCTTCCTTCCGATAAGATGCTTTAATTTTGGGATGGTCCATCATATACAGAGGGGTCACAGCTTATAATTTCCATATTAAATTACATTTCTTTCTCTGTGGATCCCTTTTTCATGTTTGTAACAAACAGTGTAGACCCTGATGAAATGCGTCATTTCGTCTAGGTCTTCACTGTTTGCCAGACGGGACACATCAGTACAAATGGTTCAACAAATTTTCGAAAAAAATGTCTGCTCATATGATAACGGTGCTTAACAGTTTTCCCCAAAAATCGGTCCGTTTATCTATTTTCATAATGTGTGTATGAGACATATGCGGGGGTTCAATCCTTCGCGGCAAAGATTATAAATTCATGAGCTGGGTCACATGACCGTTCTGATTTTATCACAACCAATCATAGAATACATTTTTCCAAATAACATTAACGGTAGACCATAGATAAATCCCAAAGACTGGTCCTTAGTAGTCGTCACAAGTCTTACATCTCCGAGATTCGTGACCAATCGCGCGATTCGGTGATCGCGCGATCTCGTGTGACCGAGGCTTAAGATTGATAGGCCAGGCACTTTAACTTTTAAGGTCAAGGTAATTCCGTGAGAAATTATTTTAGCACCAAAGCACAGGGTTGTATAGTGTAAATAACCCAAAAAAAGTCCTAAAAAAAATATCGGTGCCAAATTCGAGAAAATTAATTTAAGATTTTATCATTAGTGGGTGGGGTACCTGAAAAATGGAAATAATGATTTTTGACAAGATATGCTCATAAATTCCACATTCTTAATAGGCAAATGCTGAATAAATCAGGTGTTGATGGTTTTCTGATTATAAGTGTGTAAACTGAGTAGTCAGCAGAGAGCATATTCGTTTCCATGGCAACCCATAATCCTAAATAATGATGGTACGCCAACAAAATATGCATATCTCAGCAGCAATTCATCCTAAAATACTAAATTTGGTACCAAATTATTTCTTAGTTATCTAACGTTTTCCTGACTGTTCGATAAGCAAATTATTAATTTGTATATACATGATTATTTATGAGAACATGAGAAAATAGAGAAAATCGCAGGAAATTAAGGGGGTATACCAACAAACTATCCTGTATCTCAGGTGCTAATTAAACTACAGGTCAAAAATTTGTAGTACAAAATTGATGCTGAGACATTGTCCTTTTACACAGTGATTTAATATGCAAATTAACTTATTTTAATATCCATCAATATCAATGAAAACATTAGAAATAAGAGAAAATTCTAAGAAAAACTACAGGGGTATACCTACAAAATTGATGATATCTCCACTACCAATTTCCCTAGATAACCAAACATGGTACCAAACTGAAACCAAGATACAATCGTTTTACCCAGTGGTTCAACATGCAAATAATTAGCCTTAAATATCTATGACTATTGTAAAAACATATGGTATTATAGAAAAATCACATAAACATTAAGAGGGTATCACTACAGAATTACTCATATCACAGCTGCTAGTTGCCCTGAGTTACCGAACTTGGTTCTGAATTGATGCTAAGACACATTCCTTTTATTCAATGGTTCAACGTGAGAGTAATCTAAATTTGATATTCATGATTATTAAAGAGAACCTAAGAAGTCATAGAAAAATCGCAGAAAAATTAAGGGGGTATACCTACAAAATAACTAATATATCAGCTGCTAATTGCCAAAGAGCAGCAAACATGGTATTAACATAATGCTAAGACATAGAGCCTTAATCATATGCTCTCTTTTGGTAATATTTGATTTGAAAAATCACCATTATTAATAAAAAATATCAGAAATGAGAAAAAAATGAAAATTTTATAGCGGTATACCCACAAAATAACCGCTACCTCAGCTGCTGTAATTCTTAGACTTCTAAACATTGCCTATATGATTCCGCTCTGCTAGCCAAGATGACCGCCAGAGCTCTAGATAAGAAATATTTTAAACAACAGATGAACTACAATGTACTGGTCCAATTGGAAATTATTTCATATAATTTTCTAATGACATTCCTTGTAAGGCCTTCTACTAAAGCTACCCAGCTGAACATTATAATCACCAAAGCTAAAAATAGAACTCTTTACACAACATCTGATCCATTGATCCAGATTCAGAATAATTACAAAGTTATTTCAGATTGATCTATGTTCCTTATATTGCTCAAAACCATTCAACTATGCTTAACAAAGTGCCCCCCAGGGCTACGATTCAGACGAGCGTTCCAGAGCCACCCATGATTGCCCTCTTGTTCAATATTATATGGGGATTCCACCTTTTTGGCCATATTTTCCCCATTCATCCCATATATATATATATATATATATATATATATATATATTAGAAAACAAATCAGACCTACCTACCTTAGTTTAATTTTCCATGCAACAGTAAACTAACATTTTTTTGGCCTAAGTAATTTTGTATGTATACTCTCCTATTTTTTTCTGCGATTTTCTATCATTTCCAATGTCTGATAAATTCATATTGAACGTAAAATAAGATCATATGCATATTGAACCACATGGTATAAGGACTATGTCTAAGCATCAATTAAGAACCAGGTTTGGTAATTAATGGCATCTAGCAGCTGCGATTGAGTAATTTTGAGAGCATACCCACTATTTTTTTTTCTGAGATTTGTCTACTATTTCCAATATTTCAATAATATCCGTAAATATATAAATTTCGTCATTTGAATGTTGAACAAGTGGGTAAAAGAATTCAGGGATATGAGTTTACCACGCCTTTTTTCCTTGTTTTTCTTTTTGACAAATTTTCTCTTACTTCTACAATTTTCATTGATATTGATGGATATGCCAATTAGGTAATTTACATATTTAACCAGAGTAAAAGAGCTTTGTCTCAGCATTAATTTGGTACCAATTTTGTATACTAGAGCAATAAGCAGCTGAGTTGTATATCCCATTTTTCCTGAGTTTTCTCTCTAATTTCTCAGGTTTTCATTAATATTCATGAACACTCAAATGAGATCATTTGCATTCCGGACAGTCCAGAAAAAATTCTACGACTGTCATGACTAAGAATTAGTTTGATACCAAGTTTAGTATTCTTTGGTGAGTTGCTGCTGAGATATGAGTATTTCTATAGGTACATTCGATTCTTTAGAATTATTTTGTAGGTTGTCATGGAAACCATTCAATTTCACATATCCCAAATTAATTTTTGAGGACAATACTTTTGCATTTTTGGTGGTCCAAATGAACAATTTGGCATCCAGTAGAAATCGTCATATGGGTTTAAGGTAGGTCTCCTATCAAAGGATCCAAATATCTAGTTGTGCATCCAGAAATCGTCATAGGGGTTTAAGGTAGGTCTACTATCACAGGGTCTTAATTTCTAGTCGTTGCTTCCTGTTTTTCTCTCCAATGATTTTCCTATCATTTTTCAAGTTTTCATAAATATTCATGAATATGCAAATGCGATAATTTCAATCTAGAACCACCAGATGAAAGGACTTATCAAATTGTATCACTTATGATAAAACAACATACATTGTACATCAGTGATGTTTTGGGACAGAAATCAGTTAATCTACAGGTATTTTTTTTCCAATTTTCCCATAGTTTGAAGTACTCATTAATATTCATGAATATTCAAATTAGAAAATTTGCATATCTGACCATGTAATGAAAGGTATATGACAAGGCTTTAATTTGGTATCAAGGTTAGTAGTCTAGACTGTGAAGCAGCTGATATATTGTTGTTTTTGTTGGTACAACCCCAATTCAGGAGAATAGTGTTATGGGTTGCCATTTAAACCATGCATTTAGACATAGCTAGAATAAGTTTTTTTTTCTGTGAAAAAATTTTGGGGCATGCCTGGGGTTCCAATGAGCAATTCAACCCCCATGGAAACTTGTCCTGGGGTAGCAAGGTAGGGCAAATTAGATCCTATGGTACCAGTAACATGATATTAACTGCCTGTTTTCAGCGATTTTTCTTCATTTTTCGTATTTTTTTCACCCCCCAAAAATACCATTTCCCCTTGGATTTTTTTAGGACTTTTTTTCTATAAAACAGGACACCTTCCTAATACTAAAACTGTTGATTACATTTCTCAAGGAATTAGTTGTGGGTCAAGGGTCATTTTCGGCTAAAACACACTTAAGATCAGTATGAATATAATTACGGAATTTAATATTATTTTCATGAAATTTGGTAAATATTACTGTATGCTTTGCCTTTTTGTCGGGTACATTATCACTCTGCCTACAGGGCAATTTTGCATGTTTTATGTGTCTGTGGATTTTGATCAAAATCAATCTTTTCTAAAATGAAATGTTCATGAATACGATCAGAGTGTCACAACAAGTTGGATCCAGAGACTGATCTGGGTACTAACTGTTTGCAAGGGTTATCAGCAGACGACAATATAAGGCAAATAGTTATAACCTTGAGTGTGTCCGTAGATGTAATTTAGGTACATGCATCTCATAGATTCGCGTTGTTGATCTGCAAGAACAGTGACTGGTACACAGGATCAGACTTTCACTTAATGTTTCCGTAGATTTGTTTAAAAATCAGTTCATCTGACAGTGTCCAAAACAGTGTTTCGTAGCCGCACTAAATTGCCGCGGCATAGATAAAGTACAATTACACATGTAAGTATGGGTAATACTCATTTGTACCCGAGCGAATTTGTACCAGAGCGAACGTTTCTTCATTCTAAACATATGAGACTGCTTGTGCTTTGTGATAACTTTTATAAAAAGATTGGACCCAGATCAGGACCGACATATTGGTGGGCCTGATCTGAATGCAAACCGTTTGACACTCTTATAATGTTCCTGAAAGATTTTGCTTTTTGTAAAAGTTCAATTTCAAAAAGGTTAGCAATCGACAACTAAAGTAGATTAAGTACAATTAGATAATTTGACGTTCTTTCTGCTTGCAGCGGACCATTAACGGGCGCCTCAATGAATCCAGCCCGGGCCATTGGTCCGGCTCTGGTAGCTTCACCAATCATAGATGATGCTTGGAAATACCACTATATTTACTGGATAGGACCGTTCTGTGGGGCTGTTGTGTCAGCTCTTTTATACAGGTACGTTAAAACCTGTGTTAAAGGGTCACTCTAAAAATACCACAAATTGGTTTTTAAGACCAATTATCGTATATTTAAGGTCAAAAGTATTGCAGAATGCTCCCCTTGTACCTTTCTGCAATACTTTCGACCTTTATTAAGCTACCCAGTATCTATTTTTGAGTGGCCGTTTTACACAGGTATTTAGTGTACGTTAAAACCATTTCATTGTCTCACTGCTAAAGTTAAGTAGTTTTCGTCGTTTGATTGAAAAATTAATAATTAGTCGAAAATAGCTTTCCATTGGTACATGTACATGTAAAGGAGAAACACTGTGATACAGTCTAGTAGGCGCTGTGTACAGAGAGCATTGCTTTTGAGGAGCGAATTCTCACGGTGTGCAGCATGTTGTGTTTTTACCGGCAACTTTTCAGAATATAACAAAAAAATATTTCTTCATATTATGAGACGGCGGCCAGCTATAGATACAAGTTGGCGTGAGCGACAATGTTTTAATACTCAGATCACCCTGCCGCCGCGCAGTCTGATCCGAGTCTTTGATGGGCACTCTATGGGTAGTCGATTAACCAATGTTTCTTAGGGCGAAAAGCAAGATTTTGATCAGAATGTGCGATTTTTCAGACTGATTTGGATCTTTGCTGTACGCACATACCAACTTGTACCGGCTCATATTTGGGCCTCGTCGCGACAAAACCTGTCTTCGGGGTTTCTGAAAAAGCTAGACTCAAACCAGTCTCCTCAGCTACAGAGACTAGCTAGAAAATTGACATTTCACCGGAAGCAAGTTTACATATGATATTTTTCAAAAGCCGAATAACAAAGGCGCTGATCAGACTGCGCGGACCAAGTCTCTTCAAGTTAATGTTAAACACTGCATCTAATGTTGACAAGTCATTTTATATATGGGCCAGCAAATGCGAGTTGGGTAAAGCATATATGCGAGCAGAGAGGGCTCAGCCGATCCTGCGCATACGTGCAGTATCACCAGAACATATTGCATACATACATTAAGTTTGGAAGTAGATATATGCTCAAATCTTAACCCTTATAAGCCAAGGGGCCTTTTTGTGGGACATGGGCGAACAGTGCAGATCCAGATCAGACGCCGCAGAACGCGGCGTCTGATCAGGTTCTGCGGCGTCTGATCAGGGTCTCCACTGTTTGCTTACAAAATATTATATGAACTTTTGAAAAAAAAGAAGAACAATACCACCCTACAACCAAAAAAAAAAATGAAGTAATATAGACTCGTCCTATTGGTAGAAACAGGAAACTTTCACACGGCTTAAATGGGTTATGAGTAACTTTAAGAATATTCAATACTGTAAGTGCTGATGACCCCTTATTTCTAACTTAACCATTTATCTACTAATGAGGTGATACGATAAACTTGAGTTGGCCCATTGCATACATCGAAGGGTCACAGGTTATAATTTCTTTCTCTGAGTATCAATTTAGCAAACAGTCCACATCCTGATGAAATGTCGCATTTTGGGCCTTCACTGTTTGACAAAGTTTTCATATAGGAGCCACTAGAATACAAAGTGGGAAAGGTAATATTGAGAGGCATCGATCAGAAAAAGATTCATTATATTTAAATCATGATTTGGAAATGAAGTTCAACCATGTCAAACTTTGGTTATTCATATATTATACTTTTAAGAAGGTTTTAGTATTTCTAAAATAAATCATCTCTGCCAATTAGCAGTAACTCAGTATACATTTAATTACAAGACCATAATGAAAGCGCGGTGGCTCAGTGGTAGAGAGTTTGACTTAAATTGAGGTGTCGCAGGTTCGAGACTCACCGAAGACTCACCGGATGTACTGCGTTATGGCTTTGGGCAGACACCACTTCATCTGCTTAGTGCTGGTGAAACTCAGGAAGACCGGAAAACGTCTCAACACGACTTAAATTGTTGACTGGGACGTAAAGCATTAGTACAAACGTATTAATAAAATGTACCGGGGAGCATCCTGCCAGCCTTTGATTCTGGGATAGAAGAGACAGTGACTGACATCATATCGGGCTACAATTTCAGACTGATATTTGCTGACAGTAGTGAGCGTTGGGTCTGTAAGTATGAAAGAGGAACCAGCAATATTAAACCAAAAATGCAAATATACACAGTAGATAACGTTGAGTTAGATCCGAACGTGAAACCAGTATCATCATAATTGGTCTAACAGGGTCCAGAATGATCTGGCCAGTAAGTTATAGTAAACCCCTATTTGCTGAATGGAGTTTTCCTTCCTTATCAATTGTACGGATCAATGCCCAATTTGAGGGATACCAGATAAAGTTGTTCATTTCTGTTTTTGTTGAATTTATTTCCTTTAAGCAAACACGAAGATCATGATCCGACGCAATTAGCGGCAAAGGATGATACGTTTTCAAATGGATTAGTTCCTTAAAACCCTTGTGCCACATACAGTAGATATACGGGATCGATATATATGGGGAGCATCATGCAAATTTGATTTTTTCAGAACCTGAGTCATTATAGTTACATTATATTATTAACAAATGAGGAGTTGCATATCAGTAAATTTCTGATGCAAATATGTAAACTTGTATTACTGTTTAAGAACTTTTGATAGGACTCCAGTCCGCCCTTACGTATGTATAAATAGTAGTGTATATCTCATTTGTGAGATTCATTCCAAACTGTAAAGGGCACATACTTAGGTTTTTTACCTTAATACAATATTGAGGTTATCAGAATATTTTAGACAAAGGGGGCTTTGTGAACCGATTGATGGATTTTTTTTCAAAAAAAGAGGTTTTTACATGTTCTATCAGGTGAGGGTTTAATGACTACGAGAGTCATCCAATAAATAGCGGAAAGCTCCTTATAATGTAAGAGTTCGTACCATTAGACATTTAAACATCTCAAATGTAACCGTGAGATGGCATAGCTTGTTGCGTATGCAACGATATACCGTATTCAAAAGCTTGATGGAAAGTGATGTCGCTTGTTGCTTAGCAATGAAAACTATGGTATTTAAGCTAAATTGGCTTGATGCCTTTAAATGGTTGTCATGGTTACTTGCATGTGCAGATCAATTCCATAAAGAATACATTTTATAAACTACAACATACAGGGTGGGTAGTCACGTGGTTTCTGTTAGGATACACTGTACGGAAAAATGGCGGACTTCTTTCGAAACGATGTTTTAAGCAAAAGTAAGTAGATATGTCTGCGTGTTTTTTCATCTTTACACAGAAAGTTATACATCATTTTTCAGCCCCCATTTTTCTCGATCTAACGATGCCAGGATATCCTCATAAAGCTTCTTACTTTGAGTACAGACTCTGTCACAATTTTTTAGCGGCGAAGATCGGGCCTGAATTTGGAAATAAGCTGTACGGACAACATTTGTGACAGAGTTAGTACTCAAAGTAAGAAGCTTAAAGATGCTACCCTGGTAGCGTTTGATAGGGGAAAATGTGGGCTGGAAAATGGTGTATAACTTTCTGGGTATAGATGAGAAAACATAGAGAAATCTACCAACATTCGATCAGAATGTCCGTACAGTGTATTCGAACATCCGTACAGTGTATCCAAGCAAAAAACATGTGACTACCCACCCTGACATGAAGACACTATTCTGTAAAACTAATTGACTTCTTTAGAAAAAATGTCAAAGCGACAAAAATGCAAAATTAGGGCATCAGAAATGGGTCATGATTTAGTACTTAAATTATCGTCGGTTGGTATAAAAGTTTTCAATCACCCTTAAATTATTTTAGCCGTGACATGTAGTTTCCCACGATGTTGCATTTTGACAAGTCTAGACTCAGACGAGCCTGTCAAGTCTACTTTTAAGCGTAGAAACTCAAAACGATGTTCCGCCAGTAGCTTAACACTCGTAGAATCTTCAAGCGACTTGCAAAGGCTCTGATCAGACTGTGATTCTGGGCAGGCTGGTTTGAGTCTTTGCTGGTCGCATATACCACATTGTTGGATATCTCATGCCACGGCTCATTTAATATATTCTATATTTTAAAACAATATCTTCAAAAAGCACGTATCAAATGTACCCCTTATTGCCTAGTAACAGAATAATATAGAATATACAAATATACAAATAGTCAAATTTCCACAATGGTTGCTAGGCAACCGTGACAAACTTGTACATGTTAATGGCCACTATTTTATAACAATTAAGATATAACAAAGTAAATGAAAAACTATGTACAGATACATGATAGTAGCTAAATGGTAGACTATGCTTCTTTAGCATGAAATTTTTGTATGAGTAAGATCTGGGCAGGTCAGCTTTATTTTTTTTTTCGTTGCTAACAAACATGAAACCTTACTTTCCACCAAGTATTTGTATATGTTGTTGCATGCCCAACAAGTTATGCCATCTAATAGTTACATTTGTCATGTTTGTGATGTTTAAATGGTACGAACTCTTACATTAAATTCCCGCTGTTTATTGGATGGCGAATTTTTATTAGGTTATCTTAACACTGTCATTAGAAAACCCAATGCACAGTAGTTAATCTAGAAGTGCGTTAGCATATTCCTAACCCTATTATTAACCTTAAATTGTAGATGATGGTACTAGTTTTTGTAAACAAGAAAAGCCTCATTTCCCTTCTTTGACTTCAATTTATGGAAGTATTCGGATAAACCTCTCACCCTTAACCTACACAAGTAGCTTAGTTATAATTAGTCCCTCAAATTTATCAACAAAAAACTTATTTCAGCCCTAGGCTTCTGGCTTCTTCTTTTGTGTTATTTTTGTAAATGTATACAATCATGTTAACCCATATGGGCCTAAGCCTAGCGTCCTTATTGTTTTACATAGGCAAATAGTGTAGACCCAGATCAGAACACGGCATCTACTCAGGGTATCCACTTACTGTTTAATACAGAATGATATATTAGAATTTAAATAAAATTGAAAAATACCACCCAACAACCGTTAAAATGGACATGGACTGGTCCAATTGATAAGAGTGGGAAATACTATTTAGGTTAAATGGGTTAAATATACCAGATATTAAGGATTTATTTTCTGTACATTCTTCGCACTCAAGTGTAAGTGCAAAATAGAGACATCATTTAAAAAATTAAAAAAAATATTTTTAAACATCTTGTCACCTAGATAATGCAAGTAGCGCTAAAACGCAGCACTATTTCCGGTGTTTAACTGTGTAGGAGGGCAAGTTTAATCATAAAACGGAAACCAGCGATTTGGCAATTTAGAATATTGACATTTTTTGTTATAATTCAATTTTGGCGAGAAGTGCGAATCAGCAGGTATTCTATATTTAAGCACCCTTCTTCCATTTGGCTGCTGTAGATAGCCTCTGTTTAAAAGGGTGGTTCTATTGTTAGTTCATTGATTGCTATTGAGCGGGGGGCATTGCTTTAAGTTCTGATGTTGTGATATAGTTCTTTGTGTCCTTTCTAATTCTGAAATCATCTCAACAGGAAGAGAAAGGTGGTGGCTGTACTTTAAATGTATCCTTACTTTTATGTGTGCGAATTTTTGTGTTCTGCATTCGGGAAAGTCCGCCTTAATTCGAGAATTGAATCATTGGTCAGTGCATGTTAGAAGCATTACGCATAGTACTATGTACCAAAAAGCTCCATTTTGTAAGCCAGAACTGGCGTATGAAATAATTAGTTATGTAGCATGTGGGTTTCGCTCTATTAAAATCGATTATTCTGATTATCCGAAAAGTTAAATCAGCAGAATAAATGAAGTTTCTGTATTTTCCAATAAAATGAACTGCGCATGCATATGGTTAACTAACACTCTTCATCTTTCTTATTTTCATAAATAAAAAAAAATATATTCTACGGAAAGATCAGCTGATTTTTGGTATCAGGTTATAGGTTTAGATATACCTGAACATATTCTCATTCATCATCAATTTGGTTTTTGCTGTGTTTATTGATAATATCGACTTTTCAACTCTCCCCTCCCGCGGTTTCCATGGTCACATGACCGCCACCATATATTTTACATCCGGTTTGATAAACTTGGAGCTTTGAAACATGCCATATTCTGCAGGTTTGTTTTTATGTTTCATCTACTTGATTGAATTATTGCTAGCCCTCTCACATGACATTTAAGTCAATCCTGGACCTAGACCGCAAAAATTCCCCTGCGTAAGCTGTTGCAAAGCAGTAACGAATGGTCAAAACATTATTGAATGTGAAAGCTGCGAGCAGTGGTTCCAAATCGAGTGTGAAGGCTTGGGTGTAGAGATGCACAAATTGTTGTGCGAACACGAAAGCTATTCTTGGGTGTGCCTCAATTGTGGACTGCCATTTTTCAGCACTGGACTGTTAAACGACACGCTGTAAACCCTCCACACCTCATAGCTTTGAGTCACTGGACCCAGCTCATTTGCCAGTGGCTTCGAGCCCTTTGAGGTCAAATGATCAACAAAACAAATATATAAGCAATGCCCCACCAAAATTGAAAATTTTAAATGTTAATTTTCAGTCAGTGGTTAACAAAGTTGCAGACCTTCACTGCTTAGTTGAGACTGAGATACCTGATGTCATCATTGGCACAGAGTTCTGGTTGTCTCCTGATATAAAGGATAGTGAGATATTCCCACTTCATATAGAGCAGATAGAACCACAAAAACTACTCACAGCGGGGGTGTTTTTACATTAGTTGTTGACACTTTGATCTCTTCAGAGCAATATCAGCTCAGGTCGGAGTGTGAAATGACATTTGTGATTTTAACCTTCCTAATTTCACATGGGTTGACTGGGAGCCATCTGTCAGACTGGACTGTTCTTGTAGGTCAGTTTACGACAGTTTTGTGGACATACGAGGGATGATCAGAAAGTTCGCGGAAAAGTGCTATTAAATCGCATTGCTTTTATCGATTTCAATAAAAATTTATAGATATAAACTACCATTCAAAGCAAGTTGACTGAAATTGAAATCAAGTAAATGTGACTTCAGACGTATGAGCACGAGGCGCCGCTGTGACGTCACTTTGCTGGAACCGGCCCGTCTGTATCCCTGGCCTGCTTCTCGGGGCTGAAACTCGTAGTATTGTTTGAATTGAATGGTATTTTTAACGGAAAGTAATGCTCCGTCATTCTTTGAACATAATATGGGGTTTTTGTGTTATTCCACTTCGCTATGTATTCAATTTAATAGATTTCAGTCCGAAGGGAAGGCCTAAAATGCGTCAATATTTCGAGTTTTCATAAATTTTAAACAAAAAACTCATTTTCTTGTCAGTGTTCATCACAATAATTATAATATCAGACTTAAATATCAATATTAGATATACTGTCCTGAATAAGGGTGTAAATAGTTTATTTTAAAGAATTGACATGCCAAAACAGGCGATGGGTTCACAGAAGTTGAATGCTTTGCTTTTTTGACAGTGCTGTTATTCATTTTGATTTAGAACACCATCTGTTTGATATAAATCTTTGAAAGTTTGCACTGAAGATGAGTAAATGTGTCGTTAAATGTGCATGGAATGCAATATGGGCTATCACAGCATAGCAAAATTTTACAAAACGTTGCAGTTTAATTGATTGTGTAGTAAAACGTCGAAATGCAACGTAAAATGGTCCGGTTCGTACGATATAGCGTTGCCTTGACGACCACTGTAACGCACGTAGACGACATACACCAAGCATGTTGTAACCGATCAACTACATATGTGTTGCAGTATTATGTGCTGTAATTACAGCTCTATTTGTCAAACGATGTAGAAATGGCAAGTATTTCCCGCGAACTTTCTGATCACCCCTCGTACTTGATCACTATAATTTTGTTCAGATTGTGATGGAACCAACTAGACATGATAATGTATTGGACCTCATCCTGACATCAAACCCCACACTTGTGTCTAAGGTTGAATGCCTACCAGGTCTTAGTGACCACGATACTGTTTAAGCTGAGGTGGCAATTAAACCAGGCCAAACAAAGCATAAACGTAGGAAAATCCACTTCTACAACAAAGCAGACTGGACCACCTTTCGGTTAAAACTTACAGACTACCAGACAATTTTTTTCTGACCATCATGGGAAAGCTGTTGAACAACACTGGTCAGACTTTAGAGACTAACTTGATCAACTGACTGATCAATGCATCCCCACTAAGGTCATTAAAGGAAGACCATCCCTCCCTTGGATCTCCAGAGAGATCAAAAGACTGATACATAAAAGGAATAAATACTATAAGTCCTACAGGAAAACAGGCAATTCCCAACTAAGAGAAAAGTATGTTTCTCTTAGACACACTATTAGAAAGAAAACTAAGGAAAGCCATGAGGCATACATAGAAGGACTGCTAGGAGTGGACGGACAAAAAGATAAGGCAACAGGTCAAGGGAAAATTAAGAAAATCTTCCAGTATCTTAAAAAATCCCGGACCGACCAACAGGGCATCCCCTCTCCGAAGCAGAATGGAAACCTGCATACAGAAACCAAAGAAAATGCAAACATATTAAACCAGCAATTTCAGTCTGTGTTTACACCCTTGGCCCCACTTTCATTACAAGAGCTATCTTTCATGAAAGTACAAGACCTTGTGAATGACAAGGTCATAAGCCCTGGTGCCTTGCCGGAGGATCTGAGAAATTCAACACCCCAGATGCCAGATATAAAAACCTCTGCAGCAGGAATATTGAACCTCCTGAAAAACCTTATACCCAAAAAGGCAGCAGGTCCAGACAGAATCACACCTGTCCCTTCAAGAACTTAGGGTGGAACTGGCTCCCATTATCAAAGTTCTCTTTGAACGTTCCCTTGAGTTTGGTGCTGTGCCACTTATCTGGAACTCAGCCAATGTCTCGCCTTTCTTCAAGAAGGGGGATAAATCAATTGCTGCCAGTTACAGACCTATTGCCCTTACATGTATCTTGTGTAAGGTCATGTAACACATCATAGCCTCAAATTTAGTTAGACACCTTGACTCAAATGGACTGATGTATGACTTACAGCATGGTTCAGAGAGATGCGCTCCTGTGAGGCACAGTTAGTATCACTCATTGAGGACCTTGCATGTAAGACCAACCAGGGAAAACAGACCAATCTCATTCTTCTAGATTTTTCCAAAGCCTTTGATAAGGTAAACCACTCAAAACTTATCAAAAAATGCACTTCTACGGTATCAGAAGCACAACCTTGCGCTGGATACAAGCCTCCCTTGGTAACCGTTGGCAGAAGATCGTTGTTGAGGGTGAGGAATCGGACTCTGTCCCAGTCACATCCAGAGTCCCTCAGGGCTCTGTGCTGGGCCCAATCCTTTTCCTGGTCTACATCAATGACCTTCCCGATGAGTTTGTATCACTGGTGCATCTCTTTGCTGATGACACTGCTATTTACCTAACCCTAGAAAATAAAAGCAACAGTAACAAACTACAGAGGGACATTGACAGACTGCAGACATAGGATGCTAGATGGAATATGGAGTTTACTCCCTCAAAGTGCCAGGTCGTGAGGGTGACATCCTCCAGGAATCCTCTCCAGACGCAGTTTATACTGCATGGACAGGCGCTTGAGGCTGTCAGCAGCGCCAGGTACTTGGGGGTGGATATCTCCAGCAACCTCAGCTGTAACACTCATGTGGACAGAATCACAGCCAATGCAAACTTGTCACTCCGACGTATTAAACCATATATCAAAGACATGTCCCCTCAAATCCGAGAAATGGCTTAACAGTCCCTAGTTCATCCGAAGCTGGAGTACGCTTCAGCAATGTGGGACCCCCATACCAAAGATAAGACCCATGATGTAGAAATGGTCCAAAGACGTGCAACCTGGTGGACCTTAAGTGATTACGCCAGGACAACTAGTGTCGCTTCATTGCAGTCTCAGTTGAACTGGCAGACCCTTGAAGAGGGACGATCTGTGGCCCGTCTCTGCCTCTTCTACAAAATTGTAAATGGCCTGGTGGCCGTGTTCCTTCCTGACTACATGCAAACCACACATCCGATCTCCAGGTATTGCCATTCTATGACATTTCGTCAAATTCATACTGGCAAGGACTACTATAAATACTCCTTCTTTTGCCACTGGCCCTTGTCCAGTGGAATGCAATCCCAGCCAATGTTGCAATTGCTCCAAGTCTTGAGATCTTCAAGGCAGCAGTTGGACAACTGCAGCATCTCAAACCCGAGACAGTACACTGCATATTTTAACATGATTTTAATAGTTTTAGACCCGCCCCTTCATCAGTTTTTAGTACTGTCTTCACTAATGGTTTTACTGATTTATCCCAGAAAGTTGTTTTTATTCTTGCCTCATTTCGATCTAGATTTTAACCTTTCATCTTCATCTCACTACAATTCATTTATCTTTTACTCTTTTTCATAACCCTGACGCGCAGTGCCTGCCAAAAATGCTCGCGAGGGCGTTGGCAGTACCAGAAGATAGATAGATAAAATATCGCTAAGCAATATTTTATTGAAAAAAACAACAACATAAACTTCATTTGTAACCATTTGTTTTGATGCAATAACACTTCTTATTGTGTTAACATGGTTTCTGTTACACCAGCGTCACGTTATATAACGTCAGCGTAACGTTATCACCCGCGTTATCAAAGTAGATCCTCGATGTACATCCATGGTCTGATTCAACGGAATTTCGCGGAATCGGCAGAAGCAGTTCAGAATGTGTGTTCTGGTGTACTTTCCTCATAATGTAATGGTCTGGCCTGTGATCTATGATTGTGGCATTTCTTGGTCATACTCCCTCGGCGATGTTAGCCCATTTATGCCTAATGGAATTTCCCACCCTTATCAAATGGACGATTCCATGTCCATTTTGAGGCCTTTGTTGGGTTGTATTTTGCATCTTTATTCAGATTTCAAGAGAAACCTCTGTCAGCAAACAGTGGGTAACCTGATCAGACGCCGCGTTCTGTGGCATCTGGTCTTGTTCAGTACTGTTTGTCTATGTCCACCAGAAGAACGCAAGGTTTATAGGGGTTAAACCTTTTTACTATTTTCATATACACTGAGAAGAAGAGACACATTTTTGACATGTTTACACCTTTCTCATTAACGAATTCATTGTAATATCTTTAGGTATTAGGGGACAGTTATTATGGGGACTTTTTGGCCTGCAACTGCATTTTTTAAAAAAAACAAACAAATATCCTTATATTTTCTCAACAAAATCACCTGAACTCACTTCCTACCTTGAGTGTTCCCCATTGGAATCATAACCAGGCATTATAAAAATAAAGGCCCAGTGTAATGTTAATCAGTTCGCCACCCACTTTTTCTCTATTATAAATATACACTGACCCATGCAAAATTTGTCTTGGCACCATGTTTAGGTGAGTTTGTGTTGCTGTACACTTGTACACTTGTATGCGTGTACATTCAATAGCATAAGGCATTTTGCACAAAACGTCTACTCTATAAAAGTAAGGAAGAATGCAAAGAACAGGAATCAGTACAATCAAATACCACACCTGGCCCAGGACACCATACTTGTATAAGTCTAGCAAGGTTAGCTTTTAAAAAAAATAGAACCATCGCACAGCGTATAAAAGTTACTAGACTAGTAAACTTTTTAGTGTTTTTATTTTGCACTTGCTGAGACCACTCTTTTTCGTTTTTAATGCATGTCAAACTCTGAGTATTTTTTTGCTTAAGTTAACTATTTGTATGCACTTTGTTCTGAATAGGCGATCCATTGGAAGCAATTAAAAAAGGAAGTATGCACATTCCAATAAAACTCTAATAGTGCAGACACTGAATAGTGGTAGAGTTCACCCCAGGCTCCCAAAGCAGACCTTTTAGCAGTACATGATATCTCTATTCCTAAATCTAAATCTAATTGACAAGGCACGCGCATAAAACCTTGGGACATATTGGAAATGATCTGTTTAAATCTGAGAATTACGTCACACTTTGCGGAGAATATCCAAAGGCCCCATGTCTCCAGGGTAAATTGTTGTAAAAAAAAAGCTTAGAACTATCGCATAGCGCATGATTGTAACTAGACAACACTTTTAATAGTTTTAATTTTGCACACGGATTGAAGGCAGAACCGGAAGTACACCTCTGTGGAGAGTTTGATTTCGTCACGCCAAGAATATCCGAATTTGCTCCAGTGGGAAAATTTGGTTTCCTGCTCCGAGGAGTAGATCTCTTTACGACCTTTCGTTTTCAGAAGGAAGCCTGTATCCATGGAAGCGTACTGACGTATATCACCATCACTGATGCGATGGTGAATAATATAGGCACATTTTATCCTTTTTTGGGGGGCACCCTAAGTTAGCATATTGCGTTTAGTCTATGTCGAATGGGAATCTCAAGTAATTTGTGTGACAATTTTCGGTGACCTATATAAAAATAAACTTTGGGTCATATGTAACAATTTAAACCAGCTCACTCATCTGAGTTCTGCGTCTGAACCGAATAATGACGTCATCAAAATTGCCGCCAAAGTGCTACGTATGCGCAATGGGGGAAAAGTTTTTTGTCGATGTTTGACTGATTTAATGTCATTTGATACGACAACGACGTATACCTTTTATCTGATCCCTAGAATCCGTTTTGGGGCTTCAGATTCCATAAGATTAACCATGGACACATTTCCGTACTTGTTATCCCGTAGGACATCTTGCTGAAATGGAGTGTTTTTTATTTCTTTTGTTTATCTGTTTCTTTGTGATTAACGTTCTGCCGACAGCTTAGGGCATATGGAGACGGGACAACAGCTTAAAGTCTCACTTGACAGACTGGTCAAGCCGGGAATTGAACCCTTTAATGGGGAAAAAGACAATATTTGAGAACAATTTTTCGATTTTGGGGAAAAGGGAACAATCAATAAATACAGGGGAACGAGGGAACATTTACCCCAACCTCTCCCCAAAAGGGCTTCGCATACCACTGAGGCAACATTGAATCGCCAAAGTAATGGCATACCATATTACTCGTTATTCACCATTCACACCTTCCATCAAAACTGGAAGAAGTTTATGTTACGAGTTGTAAGATAGGTTTCAAGTATACTTGACCTTGACCTTTGACTCCGAAATTGTATTTGTAATTTCTGTGCCATATGATGTTATTGGTTTATTGCTTGGCCAATGAGGTTGAATATTATATTGGTGTTAGTTATGGTATCTTTTTGCTTTAATCAAATTTAAGAGAAAGAAAGCACTGAAGCAAAGTAAGTTTTGCGAAAATCAAACATCTTTAACTCTTCATTATAATCATTTATCGCACGGTATCATAAGAGAGTGATATATAAGGCCATGTATTAAAATCTATATACCGTTAGTGATTTACGTATATATGATGAGGATACCATACGAAGGACCGCATTTATATGGAAGAAAATAACTGTATCGGCGGAAAATGAATTCTTGACTAATTGCAAAATGCACAATGCCAGCGATTTTGCTATTAGCAATATAACACAACAGGAGAAAAATATTCAATATAGTGTATGTCTTCTTTGTAGCGTACCTCAACGCAATTGTTTCAGTTTTTTTGTTGTATGTTTAAGTATTATATTTTTGTAATATATTTTAAAGCTTGATTCTATTGCTGTGCCTGATAGAGTAGGTATGGAGGAATGTTCTCTAGATTTTTTTTTAAAATTAGGGAAAGACCATTTGTTTTTCTGGTAGGGGGGAGGGGCCGCTTTTTTCCAACAGTTTAACTAGAAAATACTTTAACAAAGTGATACCATTTATTTCTTGTAACCATAATAAGTATTTTACAGTTGCTATCAGCACTATACGCGTGTTTAACTTCAGTCTCATCAAGTAAGTAACGTTATATATCTGATCAGCATTATTGAAAGTTTTAATAAAAATCAGATTACATTTTATAAGGCTGTTCTGGTTTAGAAATCTCTAGACACAGATTAGACTGCTCCTATATAGGAACAGTCTGATTTTGATGCACACAGTTTGCCTCTATACTTACCATAGGCAATAAGGTTATTAAATCTTTGCAGCAGGCGACTTGAGCAAACAGCATTTTCAGATGCATTTTTGCAGGTCCTTTAAGGATTAAAACTTTTGTAATGCAATAATTGAGCCGTAGCATGGGATTTCCAACAACGTGGTATGTGCGACCAGCAAAGCCTCAGATCAGCCTGCGCATACGCGCAGGCTGATCAGAGCCTTTGCTAGTCGCTTTAATATTATATGAGTGTTAAGCTACTGACTGAAAATCATTAGGAGATTCTAAGCTTAAAAGGAGGCTGCAGAGGCTCGTGTCAAAATGCCACATTGTTGGAAATCACATGTCACGGCTCAATTATGTATTCGGGGTGTTGTCTTCATCCAACCAATCACGTTATGCTTTCTTTTGCAGACTATTCTTTGCACCACCGACGCGTAGATGGATAGCACGGCTGGAACTATATTGAAACTTAGATCGTTCAAATGAAACGGACACACAAATACTGTATTTTCGCACAGATCAGAGACACATTGGATGCTTCAAAGTGCTTGCCATATTTATGAGAAGGCGTACTTGTTATCCAGTATACTGTTCTATATGACTAAATGCTCAGATATTTATGTGGTGTATACATTCTAGTCAGTTTCTTCGTTCTTCGCCACCAACACCTCTCAACATGTTTGAGCTGCTAACTAAATAATTAAAATAAACTTGTTTTTGTTGTTCACAAAAAAGTAACGACGTCATTAAATGAAAAGTTAATACTTATAACATTTTGAGATAAACGAATGTTCAAATGTACATGCTCATCCGCAAGTCTTGCTTGCACACTGAATGCATGGTAATTGTTGGAAAAAGTACAAGAGTATAACCAGAAAATTTACAATTACAGACTTCCACTACTGCAGAAACAGCCATGAATTGGCCATGAATAAACCACTACTTTCACTAAATTAAGCATGGCCATTAAATGCTATATTAGTAATGGGCATGAAATAGTCAGCTTGGCATTTATAACGCCATTAACTAACAAAATTATTCAATAAACATCAAAATAATGCAATTTTATAATTCCCATTAGTTTTTTTTTTCAAATAAATGGACATTAATTTTCGAGGTATTTTTATTAATGCCATGTTGACATGCATTAAAACACGGTTAAATTAATAATTGCCATAACTCAAGAATAATGGCCATTAAAGGCGACATAATTTATGGGCCATTATATTATTTGTTGCTAAACATGGAAAAATAATGGTCATACTTTTCTCTCCTTTGAGTAAATGGGCCAAAACTACCGGCCATTAAGAAAATTGATGCCAATTAATGGAAACATTTTTCAGGGCCATAAATTTTCTTTTTTAATCGTCCATTAGAATTTTACTGGGGCCATTACCCTTTCATTATGTTTGTAATGGCCATTATGATAATAAAAATGTAATACCTATGCCCAATAGTTTCCGAACAAAATGTTAACTGAAGGTCACAAAGAAAAATGCATTAAACTCATGGGTGTTGATTAGGTTCAAGCCCACCAAAATGGATTTCCATAAACTCATTGGAAAAGTATGGCCATACATTTCCCTTTGATGGCCATTAATTACAGAAGTATTAATGGTCATTTATTTATAATAAGCAAATTAATAATGATATTTTGTTTCATTGTTAATGCCCATAAATTGCTGAATTATTGATAGGTATTGAGGCTTTATATCCTTTATCAATGGCCATACTTTTTAAGGGTATGTTCTTATGGCCATGAGTTACCACAATTATAATGAAATGGCCTAGACTAATGGCTTCAATAATGTTTTTATGGCCATGACTTGGGAAGTTGTTTTTTTATGGCCATGACTATGAACAAAAGCTTTATGGTCAGTTTTTGGTAGGAACTTTACCATTTTTATCCCCCTTGATCCAAAGATTGAATTGCAATGTTTCCTTGTGTTGCAATATTCTTGAAGGACTCTTATGCATTAGTGTATCTGGCTGGGAACTTCAAATGTTTTGATTTTTAAGAATAGTTTGTACTTTATGGTGCATTAGCTTTTTTCGAAAACTTGTCACAAAATAATGTGTTGGAGTTATAATGTTAGCATGGTGCATTGATTTCAATATATCAAGCTATAAAATGTACAAAATGTTTCACAAACTTGCAAATTATTATCTTCCCATAGATGTAGATGTCATAAAATCCTGGAAATTAACTTAAGCCAATTGTCACAATGACATGTTGACCAATGATTTGAGCCACCATTTTTAAACGTTGTGTACATGTAAGAATATTTTTTTCCATGAAAGCATAATAATGCATAATGAGTCAAAATATACACTTAGATCCACTTACAAAAATTATAAATTAACATAGATAAATGTAACAAACTATATATTTCATGTCTAATTTAATGTATTTTGAATTTCTTTCTGGGGACTATTTTATGTGCCAAAACAATAGTGGTGATTCAGTTTAACTCCACTTTTATGGCCTCTTCTAATGGCTATTAAAGCGCCTGCTTAAAGGGGACAGCAACACTAATTTCAAGTATGTTTTATCAGAAAGATCTCTATGAACCATGAATTTTGATACAAGTATCACCAAAATCGGTTAAAAATGGGCAAGTTATGAACATTTAAAGAATTCAATATGGCCAACATTTAGCCGCCATTTTTGAATATTAAATTAGTTTTCAGAATTTTTTCGACTGCTTAATTTTTAGTTATCACTACCTTCACATCGTCTGTGTTTCAGCAGATATGCAGCTTTATAGCATGTTTAATTAGGCTGAATGACGTCACTAAGCCTACAATATGGCCGCTTCCATTACAGTCCATTTGCAAATCTTCAAACGCTTAAATCTTCTACAATTTTCAACCGATTGAGATGGAACTGGTATCAAAATTCATGGTTTGATAAGATCTTTCATATAAACTATAGTAATTATCAGGGTTGCCGCCCCCTTTAATAAATAATGATCATAAGTTTACAGCAGTATGTTATGGTATATGATTTACGAGTTTTATTTTTTGTTCATTTATGGCCATTAGTGCTTACCTTTTTCTATGTTTCAATTTACTTTTAAGTGACCATGCAGTTAAATGCTTATGATTAAGATTCATCCATCTGGTTCTAACTTTTTGGTTGATATTTTAGAATAGACATAAATGTAATTATTGTCTATGATTTCAATGGTGATGGGCATTAAATCAAATATTTTTCGTTTTGCTGTTTCCATTACTCATGAAAGTTAATATTAACTACAATCTTTCTTTATTTAACTTTATTGGTACTACCTATTGGGCCAGTGTTTATTTATAATCTGTATTTATGAAATTAATGGGCATAAAATTAGTGTTTATATACATAAAAATTAACCTTTCTATTTCTAATGCGCATGGCAGAATTTTGCTGTCAATGAGTTCTCATTTTCAATTTATGGTACTTATATATCCATTATCAATTTGTAATGATCATTACAATCAATAAATAGCCATAAGTTCTGAGATTTATAGGCATCAAAATGTATCTTATGCCCATATATGAAATATGTAAATGCATTTGATTGGGCTCGAGCCTTATCAACACCAATGAGTTTAATGTGCTTTTCCTTTGTGACCTTTAGTTAACAATTTGTTCAGCAAATATTTGGCAAAAATTACAATTTTATGCTCATAATGGCCATTGCAAACATAATGCAAGGGTAATGGCCCCCATTAATATTCTAATGGGCATGAGTTTAATGCTATTTCCTTTGTAACCATTAGTTATCATTGTGTTTGTCATATAATGGGCAATACTTACACATTTTGGTCATTATAATGGTCATGTTAAAAGATAAAACCATTAGTTTTTTATTTATGACATGCAATAGAATTAACGGTCATTTTATGTTTTTAATTGAATGGTTTGCAGGTAATGGCCATGGTTGTAAGTTTTAATTGGTTATGAATGGGTTTAAATACAAACCATTATATTTATTTTTATTTGGAATATCTAGAAACGTCCCTGTTCAGGAATACAGGAGAAATGCAAGATCTAGTTGGGCCAGTCAATGCTGACTTCACTATCCGACGTATGATCTATGAATATCGTTTAAAGCCTAATCAAGTTATCAACAGATGCTAGTTTCATTATGCTAACATTGGAATGAATGATAGTTGACCATTACACAGATTTGCTTGCAAAACAAATGAATTGTATGAAGATATTGCAGATTTATTGCTACAACGACGATGACAACGATTCTGTTCACTAAAAAAAGTGATCATTTACACTTGCAAGAATATACATCTGAGTGGCTGCTATATGAACAGAGGACATTTTCGTAGCAAGAAACCCCTTCTTTGGGGAGGTATTCGTCGATTTACGGATCAGAGATGTTATAAGCTATGTTTGATATGCCCTCTAAACATCAAGTAGTTATAAGAATACTCAAATCTACCCTGGGACAGAGGGTGTGTGTCTGGACAGAACATGTGATTGCATGGTACTACATGCATCATTCCCTTTACTTTGACATGCAGCATGATCATATTCTGAAAAGTTTGAATTTTGGCCTCCAGAGGCTATAACTCAAATAAAAAATTTGCGGATGGTGTTCAAGTTGAAACTTATATACATTGTTTGCAGGCGCTTTAAGGGAGCTCAAGAGATATTGTTACATATCGTATTTAGTATGTTAGGTCAGACTTAGCCCTTTATATTCTCGAAATACCTAAACAAGCGAAGACCCAGATGAGACGCCGCATAATGCAACATTTCATCAGGGTCTACACTGTTTGTAAGGGTAAAAATGTCTTCAGACAACATAATCAATACTTTTTGAAAATTATACCTGACACCCTTAGATATGGACTATCCCAAATTTATTGTATCAAACCAGAAAGAAGAACCCATAAGTATATAAAGGGTTAACTTTATTTATGCTACGTACTTTTAATGCTTTTGTTGTCGTCTGTTGACTTTTTCCAAAATGAACTGTCACTATCAGAGTGTCAAACGGGTTGGATCCTGATAAGTACCAATGTTCTGTATACTAGTGGGACTAGAAGCCTTAGTTTAAACCTGAGCCTGCATGTATGCCCCTAAATTATGTGTGCGAGCAGCGAAAGCTCTAACAAGCCCACACAGACGAGTCTGGGTCATACATGTAGTTGCTGGTTTATGCGATGAGTTCCAAACGTCGGTGAGGCACCGCTAAACGTTGGATATAACTTCACTCACTCACTGAAGCCTTTGGGCAAGAGTGCGTACCAAAAGATTAATTTTCTTTTCTCTCAACCAAAACATATATTGTGTGTACTCAAAAGAACCCTCTCATTAGGAACCGTCTCGATGAGACGGTTCTTTAGAGCTCCCAACACATATGTTAAAACTGATGGGTAAGAAGATATTTACAATTTCACTCTCAAAAATGCTCTTTATCTAAACCTATTTTGTATATATCATCTTGCTTAAAGTAAACAACCGCGGAAAGAGCACGAAATATGAAAATGTGAACCTGAACCTATTTCGTAATTTGTAAAGTTTATGTGGTTGGGGCGAAGTATACATTTTAAGCACGGCAGTTTTGATCACTTTTATCCAAAATCACAATTTTGCCAGGAAACGGGGTCTAGTGTTTTTTCTTTTCTTTTCCCTTTTTACTTTTCATGCATTTCTTTTGCCACCAACTTTTTTATCTTTTAATGTTTAACTTAACCACTTATTATCGGAAAATTTACTTGATTTTGTGAGAAACGCATTTTACACTTAGCAACACTTATTAGTATGCACATATAAATTGACCCATATCTTCATGAATAAAAGTCAGATCATTTTGAAATTTTCAACAGATATAGATGATATTCATGACATGATATTCCATAAATTTAAATTTTCATAAAGTTTTAACTTTAAAATGCGAAATCAAAATTCAAATATATCGTAAAATAAAAGTTCACAGTTTTCTTCGTTTTCGAATTTATCCTTCTATGACATTTCATTTATGCATATCATTATAAAGTTAAGCATTTTTGAATAAAATGGTGGTGGTACTGCTATGGTGTGAGTAAGGTGTGTCCTTACATCATACAACTAACATTGTCTTCATAAATGGGAATGCAGCTCGCTATCAACACGAAGTGCTGGATGCGGAGGTCATTCCATTGTTGAGAAACCACAGAGGAAGGCAGCTGCTGCACGATGGTGTTCTAGCCCATCGGGCAAGGTCCACCACTGCATATCTGAATGCAAACAACGTACTAAATGTCGTCGACTTTCCCCCCAAATCACCAGACTTAAACATAATTGAAAACATTTGGGAAGAACGAAACCGCCGTGTAGGGAAAACAGGGACTATTCCGACCACACTGAATCATCTGAGAGCAAAACTTTTCTACGAGTGGAACAACCTCCCGCAGAATTACGTTCAGCGTTACGTGACGTTGATGAGACGGCGTTGTCTTACCATAGTTAACAGTGCGGGGGACATACCCGCTACTAAGTTTACATGAAGATGGACGCCGCTGCAGGATTTGACTTAAGAATATTGTGATATTTACTTTGTTTGTGATATATTCGATCAAGTTTGGTCTCATCTAATGTATTAGAAAAATGTGAACTTTGATTTTACCATAAATTTGCATTTTGCGTTCGTATTTTTTAACTTTCATATTTCTTTCGAAAAAAGATAAATGCAATTGCATTACACACATGTGGGATATATTTGATGAAAATTTGAAAATGATCTGACCAGTATTAATGGAGATATGAGCCCATTTATATGTGCACACTTATAAGTGTTGTTAAGTGTATAAGAACAATTTGAATTTTGTGACGATTGCATTGGTTTATCCTATGGGCCATGACGAGAGAAAAACTGAATGTGTTGCATGCGAACAACAAAATCGTAGACCAGCCTTTGCATCTGAGCAGGCTGATCATTCGCATTTTGGAAAGTATAATTGAAGAAAAAAACTTGTTACATGCAAAGTTTTAATTTTCTAGCTAGTCTTTGTAGGTGGATCTTACCTGGTCGGAAACGTCGAAGACAGGGTTTCCTGCGTAGAGGCCCCTATGTATGAGGTGCTTGGACATGTATTTTAGATAAGATAATATGTTACGACGGGTCACTCCGTCTTGATCCTATGTTTATCTTGTCTAAAATATAACACCTTCATGTACTTGCATAGATAGCGGAAATTGTGTCAAGGTGAGGTAGTTACATAGTACATATAACCTGTCTTAGGCGGCCACTAAAATGAACACCAAAATTGGTTTTCATTGCCGATAATCGCTTAATGCAGGTCAAAAGTATTGCAGAAGGGGAGCATTCTACAATGCTTTCGACCTCCATTTAGCTATCCTTTTCCATTAAGACCTCGGTTTTGTCTATTTTAAGTGGCCGCTTAAGACAGATTTTCGTGTAGTACATGTAAATATAATATGATGAGAATCAGCCTGTTCATAACTCGCAAGTACATGCATAATGTATGTACTGTAAAACAGCTTTACCGTTTTTATTCTGATTGTCTATTAACCCATTTGAGCCCAATGGATTATACCACTCTTATCAATTGGACCAGTCCATTTTCGTTTTAAGGGATGTTGGTTGGTATTTTTCATTTTTATTCAAATTTATCAGAACTTTCTGTAAGCAGACGATGGAGACCCTGATCAGACGCTGCATGCTGTGGCGTCTGGTCTGGGTCTGCACTGTTTGCCTATGTCCCACAAAAAGGACGTTAGACATGTATTGGTTAAACTATATTTCTCTATATCATCCGCGCAGTCGAATCACAGCGCCATTGTTATTCACTAATTGGAAATTCATACGTGTATCAAAATTTAATATAAGAGAAATTTCAATTTTCTAGCTAGTCTCTGTAGCTGAATGGCTGGTTTGGGTATGACTTGTTCGGAAACCCAGAGCTAGACGCCCAAATAAAATATGTCGCATCGAAATCTTTAGAGCAATCACCCGAAATACTCTCCATTTTTATAGTTCTCGAAAAACCTTTCTTTGAGGTTTCCGACCACAATCTGCTCAGCTACAGAGACTAACTAGAATACTGATAATTTGCAAAGTGGCAAGTGTACATATTCCAGTGAGTGAAAATGAAATGCGCTGGTTTGACTGTGCGGATGTGCATGCTGGTCTGCGCATTTGCTGTTCGCATGCAACAATGTCAGGATTTGAAATGATTTAATTTCCAGTTTCCAGATGGAGGTCCATATAAAGTACAGAAAATGTATACCTGTCTCTTTATTATTGACCAATCACGAATACATGTATCACTATAATAGCCTTAAAGCATCAAGGCGTGACTGCACGAACAATAATGAACTGCTCCATAAAATAGGGTTGTTACAACATTATGCCATGCAACTATTCGTATTTACAAGAGAACTTTTACAAGCGATTCCATGGCGCAGTGCATGTAAGTATAACGACTGTACTCAAATAATTTGATAACAAGGTTGAGGGTTCGAGCCCCAGTAAAACTTTTTTTGTACTTTAACAAACATGCAGATTTTTTTGTGATTTACATGTTTGCAGAGGAAGGCATGTTTTGATGTAGTATGCACATGTAAAGCGACTTCACTCAGTAAAATGGCGAAGCTTGTATGGAGATACAGCGACGATGCAAGAGCTACTATTGAAAACGTGTTCAAGTTCTGCATGGAGCAAAGAGTGTCTGGAATAAAACTGTCAATGGATCTTGTATGTGACGGGACTGCAGCACTCACTGGCCTTAGCAGATCTACCGCTCAGAAAATTGTGGGCACAGGACGAGCAGCAACAGCCAAAGCAACCACCGTCATCTACGTCGACAGTGTCACTGGTTGTCTTTGACCAGGGTGTTATACGGTGGACCTTCGCCAGCATGTACTCCTTGAAGTAGGTTTTGTCAACCTTTGATAACATTAGAATAGAGCTCAAACAGAGTATTGGTTACACTGGCAGCAAAGGTCCTCTTCGCAAAGATCTCCTTCATATGAAGTTTGCTTACACACGCTGTGGGGTAAATCGAAAAGTGCTGATGGAGAGACAAGATGAAGTCCTCAGCAGGATCAGATACCTTCGCATGGTCAGGGAGCTTAGAGAGGCAAGTTACACAGTCGCTTATACAGATGAAACATCTGTTCATACCAGTCACGCTGTCCCGAAATGCTGGCAAGATAGTATTACTCGACTAAAGATTCCCTTTACTAAAGGTAATTTAAGAATTGTGGAATTGCACGACCCTTAGGTCTGCACTATAATCACTATTTTAGTTCGTCCGCTCGTCCGTCCGTTAACAGTTTGTGAAAATGTTCATAGTTCTTGACCACATAGTATATTATTTTGATCTCATTTTGCATGCATATGTCATTCCCTAACCACTGGCATGCTAAACCACCTTTTTTATGGAAGATGCCCCAGTTTCATTCAAATTGGCAAACATTCCACGTGGCCGTGCATATGACTGTCAGTTGATTTCACTTTACATAAAATTAATTTATTCATTGGTGAAAGAAGGATCATACTCCATGCGGGGTACAATAAGGATTTCGTACCCAACGCTGAAGTTGTGTTCAGGGCTCTTAGCTCTAGTGGCGATTACCATGGAGAAATGAACTATAAAATTTTGTTTGTTTGTTTGGTGCTTAACGACGCATCAACCCTTGTGGGTCATTAGCATCAGACAGTTTTGAACTAAACATGATGAGGATGGAATAAGTAAAACATTATAAGATAAAATAAAAGGAAAATGATGATGAGTTTGTATAATGATAATTAGTTATAATACGATTGTTGACAGGAGAGACCACGTACAATATCTGACAATTTCAAAGAGCTATTCAGATAACTGTACATGTTCTCTAACTGAACAGAATAATCTGTATTATGGTCTGATACAAATGTATAACAAAACATGATTTTAAAAAAGGCAATTAGATTTTGTTAAAAGATTTATTTGTCTTAAAAAGTCATAACACTATCAATATGTATATCTTGAAATAATTCTTTCATGTTATCAACATGGAAGCAATTATTTCTTACTTGTGCAAAGTCGCCACATTCCAAAAGGAAGTGACGTACAGTGAATGGTGCATCATAACCAACACATTGTGGCTGCTCTTCACCTTGTAGTAAGTATGAATGAGTGACTCTTGTATGACCTAGCGGAGTCGAGCTAAAACGACCTCTTTTTTGTTTTGTTTGTTTGTTTGGTGCTTAACGACGCATCAACCCTTGTGGGTCATTAGCGTCAGACAGTTTTGAACTAAACATGATGAGGATGGAATAAGTAAAAGATTATAAGATAAAATAAACGGAAAAATGATGATGAGTTTGTATAATGATAATTAGTTACAATACGATTGTTGACAGGAGAGACCACGTACAATATCTGACAGTTTCAAAGAGCTATTCAGATAACTGTACATGTTCTCTAACTGAACAGAATAATCTGTATTATGGTCTGATACAAATGTATAACAAAACATGATTTTAAAACTAGCAATTAGATTTTGTTAAAAAGATTTATTTGTCTTAAAAAGTCATAACACTATCAATATGTATATCTTGAAATAATTATTTCATGTTATCAACATGGAAGCAATTATTTCTTACTTGTGCAAAGTCGCCACATTCCAAAAGGAAGTGACGTACAGTGAATGGTGCATCATAACCAACACATGTTGGCTGCTCTTCACCTTGTAGTAAGTATGAATGAGTGACTCTTGTATGACCTAAACGGAGTCGAGCTAAAACGACTTCTTTTTTGTTTTGTTTGCTTGTTTGGTGCTTAACGACGCATCAACCCTTGTGGGTCATTAGTGTCAGACGGTATTAAACTAAACATGATGTGGATGGAGAGAGTAAAAATTTGTAAGATAAAATAAAAGGAATGATGATGATGAGTTTGTATAATGATAATAAGTTGCAATACGATTGTTGACAGGAGAGACCACGTACAATATCTGACAGTTTCAAAGAGCTATTCAGATAACTATACATGTTCTTTAACTGAACAGAATACAACATAATATAATCTGTATTATGGTCTGATACAAATGTAAAACAAAACATGATTTTAAAAAAAGGCAATTAGATTTTGTTAAAAGATTCATTTGTCTTAAAAATGTCATAATACTATCAATATGTATATCTTGAAATAATTATTTCATGTTATCAACATGGAAGCAATTATTTCTTACGTATGCAAAGTCGCCACATTCCAAAAGGAAGTGACGTACAGTGAATGGTGCATCATAACCAACACATTAAACGATGATGATCCCGTTTTACATTTATATGGATCACCTATTCTAGTTGTTGAGGAATCGAAATTCCTTGGCATTTTTTTTTTATAGAAAACTCAGTTTTATACCCCATATTAAATATCTCAAAGCTAAATGTTTAAAAGCATTGAATCTTTTTAAAAGTGCTTTCCTACGTCTTGGGGTGCAGACCGAACTACACTTCTCAAGCTGTATCAGTCTCTAGTCCAGTCAAAATTTAGACCATGGCTGTATTATATATGGCTCTGCACGAAAATCATATCTTCAAATGCTTGATCCTATACATAACCAAGGACTTAGATTAGCTTTAGGGGCTTTTAGAACTTATATTGCTAGTCTCTATGTGGAAGCAGATGAACCATCACTATACGCACGAAAGAGAAACTCTCTTTGCAATATGCCATAAGACTTGCTGCTAACCCATCAAATCCTGCTCATGAAGTTACATTCCCACCAAATTATGTTAATTTACACAGCGACTACATGTTCGTTTTAATAAAGGCATCACGTATGAAAGTTTCCAATCTAACTAAATTATCAGTTGTACTATGGTCGGATCTGAAACCAGACTGGAACCGCGATATATGATTATTAGATTCTAAAAACCAAGTAAGTATTTTATTTATCTTTCTTTGAAGTGTTTTACAAAGACAACTTGTTAAAGTTATAGGTCTATAATTATTTGGTTGCGCAGGATCTTTACCAGGTTTAGGAATAGGAATAATTGTTGCATATTGTCAATCATCTGGAAATTTACCAGTAGTCCAAATGTAATTCAATATATTCAAAAGAGTTTCAAGAGAAGTATCTGGGAGATGTTTCAGCAAGTGGATCTCATCAGGACCCGTGGCTGTGTCATGTGATAGTTGAATAGCTTCAACTAATTCATCTAAATTAAAATCTTTGTTATAAATTTCATTATTTTGTGATTTAAAATTCAATTTAACTTCCTCCTGTTCGGTTTTAATCTTTCTGAAGGATTCAAAGTAATTGAATGATGATGAATTGTGAAAAAACGTTTCTCCTAAAGTGTCAGCAATGTCTGTTTTTGAAGTTGCTTTGCTGTCAGTACCCACCATGTTTAAATGTGTGTAACTAGGGGATTTGTTTTTTCCAGAGATTCTTCTTATCATATCCCAAACCTTTTTAACCATAAAATGATTGTGCGTTGGCAGGAAGACAAACTGATTCCAAACCTGCCTACCAAATGTGTTTTAGTGATGGACAACGCCGTCTATCACGATGTGCAAGTCGACAGACGTCCTCTCATGACAACCAAGAAACACCTGATACAAGAGTGGATGACCAGGCGCGGTATCCAAAGATGAGCTACTTGAACTATGCAAGACCCACCCACAGGAGCCTGTCTATGTGTCTCGCCTTCCAATTAATAAAGATAAAATAACTTATCCTGGAAGCCATGCAGTCTATAACATTAATTATACATTTAATTTGTCTTCCTGGTGTCTCGTGATGGTTGAGCGGCTCTTCCTCGCGGTGCCACGGGGTTGTCTGCAGTTTTTTTATTGTGGTATTTCCTGATCATACTCACGTACTATTTATAATATTTGATTACCCTTGTCTTCCGCCTCGATAGCTCAGTTGGTAGAGCGTCCGCTTTCGGAGTGGGAGGTCGTGGGTTCGAATCCCGCGGCCGCACCATACCAAAGGTGTAAAAAATGGTACATGCAGCTCCCTTGCTGGCGCTCGCATAAAAAGGGTTGTGCTAGGGAGATAAAGACAGGTAAGTATCTGTTAAAGATATAATTGTTATGTCGCAGAATAGCTCATGAGCTAATGTTGTCTGTTACATTATAAGCGACGTAAAATAAGGCTTCTTTATCTTTATCTTTATCTTTATCTTCCTTTGATCTGTTGAACATATCAGAGTTCCATATGGTAGGGTCTGGATGGGGTATAATGATAAATCAATAATGGCCTTTTTTATAATGAATAGTGACTAGTGAGCCAAAAACATAATGAATAGTGAATAATGAGAACCTAAAAAATAATGAATAATCCTATATTTTTTAAAGAATTGAAGAAAAAAATAATTAATAGTGAATAATCAGATTTCTTTGCCACCTTTCTTACTTTTAATGAATAATTGGTCTTATTTTAATGAATAACTCAAAATTTTAATGAGATGAATAATGGGCTAAATTTTTGTCATTTGGTCATTTTGCTGAATTGCTACGGTGTCCTCTATACACCATCCCCTATTTTGTGGGTGTATCCTTAAAAAGTGTCACAGCTTAACCCAAAGTGCTTACTTTGAATTCAAATAAACGCAGAAATAATCTAGACTTATTGTTCAAACTAGTGCCCAATTGATTCTGTCGAACTCAAGGTTTCATGTCAGTTATAGAGGATCATATAGTTAATCGCGTAGTTACGAGGGCCCTCGTATAATCTTTGCATTATCACTATTTAACAGGCAACTCTTTACACATCCATAAATTTTATACTTTTAGAGATATGAATCTGAAATTTTCAAACAGAACTTGTCTTTGATACTGTAACAATATGACACTAACACTTTACATGTATAAGCATTATGAAAATACCATAATGGGCTAGGGAATAGGGACATTTTTGGGTAAGTGTGCATTTACCATGCCTGGTTGTTTACCTTAAGTTTGTGCTAATCGAATCGAAGCATGCTGTATATTGTCACCACTTTATCTATTTTTATAAATTAAACAAGACAATATTCATGACCAGAAAGATTCCTTCGCTTTCTAGGAAAATATTGAGGCGATGTTTAACTTATGTCTGACTGTATATATAGTGGGGCTAGAAGTCTTAGTGTCGGTCTGTCACTGTCTAAGCTTTAGCTTCCTCTTCTTGCATACATGTATTTTATAAATGCGAGAAGCTGAGGCTCATGCGAGACATCGCGTCGGAGCCTTCGCTGTCTCGCCAATGCGATAAGTGTACTAACATATATACTATCCAAGTATGGCACTAACTTAAGGCCAATAAACATAATTGAGTCGTGACATTAGATTTCCAACAATGTGATATGTGCGATTAGCAAAGCCTCAGATCAGCCTGCGTATACGCGCAGTCTGATCAGAGCCTTTCTAGTCGCTTGAATATTATTTGACTGTTAAGCTACTGACTGAACACCATTTGGAGTTTCTAAGCTTAAAAGGAGGCTGTATAGGCTCGGCTGAGTCTACACTTGTCAAAATACCACATTGTTGGAAATCTCATGTCATGGCCCATATTTTGTTTTAAATACATTTTAGTTTTCATTTTGGTTCAGAACATTATGGAAAATACAATACACACTCTTCCTTGAGCTCCTCGACCAGCAGATGAGATTTTGATAATTGTCACATCTAGGCGACAAGAAAATGATCCGACATGCGTGCGCATTAACACAGTCTCGCTACATCATTCGTTGCTCTGATACTTAAAGTATGGAAGTAGATAGAGCGTCTTACCAAACTACAGGTTTCCAGCCCTCCTAGGAACACGACGTTTTACATGAATTTTTAAATGGTGATTAAACGCAAATGCGATTATCACCAAATATCCAATGTGCTGGTCCACATCGAATTGTGTATTGCTAAAGCGAATAGCGAGTCACTTTTTAGACAATTTGTTTTGGATTTGAAACCAGTTAGCCCGAAATGGCATATTAAAGAGGCTAAGTCTGATACTATGAACATTTTTCGATTTTTTTTTTATTTTCTTTTTAAATCATTTGTAAAAGTAGAATTAAGTTATGTTTTCGCAATAAATCTGTTCACTATAGCTGAAAACTGCACGGAAAAGTGAATTATCTTATAAAACAGGTGTGTTTTTTTTCTCTTGTTGGTAATTATTTGCGTCCCTCCAATAATTATAGATATTTGATTTTAGCTTAAATGCTGTTGTTTTGATACTGATAATTCGTTAAGATTTACGAAATTGGTAAAATATATACCTGAATTTTAGTTTTTTTACTGTGTTCTTGAAAAATAGAAACATAAGTTCTAAAATTAAAGTTCAAAAGTTACAGACTCTGCAGCTTTAAGAATATACTAAACTGAACCCAACTGCATGTTGTGTCGGACCATTATGGGCACGCCATTTTTGTCGTTTCGCAGGCGCGGGCCTATGTTGGCACTCTTTTGATGTTCACTGGGTTTCCCGTTTCAATGTGTTCGTCCATCTGTAGTCCTGTAGTTCCACTGGCGTCATTTCAGAGGGTGTATAAGAGGAAGAAGTACGTCACAAAAGCTCCAGCAGTCTGTAATAAGGAATAAAAAGGATTATTACCCAACCGTCTATATACGGAGTAATTGTCTACTTTTTGCTAAGTAATGAGTCACTGAACTATTCCACAGGTCAATAAATTTGACTATTGACTGGCACTATACCATAGCCTGGTTGCCCGCTTCCCTGTTAAAACACACACAGGCGCTTTACGACATGCGCGACAACAATGCGCATACGGTTCGGTTATGAAAGGAGACTTTATGCAACAATGGTGAAAATAAGGCGTGGTTTGGCAACTTTAAACTCCAATAACTCCGTTGTTTATGGTCAGATACATAAAGTGTGGGTACTCGTTTTCTTAGTTAGAACGAGCGGAACATTTTGAGACCAAAATTGAGCAGATTTGGTGAAATTGTCTGTTTTGCAAAAAACCGCATCGTCTACAGCAACTCCGTGCAGGAAACGCTGCTTAGTATTTCATCAATTGGGTTGGGTAGTAAAACAGTTAATTCATACCTGTTTGTAGTATAGTCAAAACTATTACCCCTCGGTACCGTGGACGACCTCAGTCCACGGCACCTCGGTGTAATAGTTTTGACTTTACTACAAACAGGAATGTAATAACTGTATACTATTACATGCATTGCCGGCAAAAAAATATGCTCCATCTTCTATCTGAGGTTGCTTGATTCTCGTACTTTAATTGAGAAAATTAATAGGAACAAGCTCCTGGAATTTTTTTTACCTACTACAGAGGCGACTGGAAAGGCTGAGCCACAGCTCAATGTAAATATGCACAGCCATACATGTACATGCTCTCACGTGTTAATCAAATAAGCTTGTGAAAGTTTAATACCAAAATCTACATAATAATATTTCCGTATGCATAATGGCGAAAAAGATAGTCTAACATTCATATTCACTTTTTGTTTTTTCTTGAACACCAGATTGAGGTTGCCGCTGTTTTTACCAATGTCAGAAAATTGTGAGATAATTCTTCACCACATACCAATGCATACAAGATCGAGTGGTCCCTATGTTAAATCGATGCCGGCAAACTCTATCCCAAATCGCTACCCATGTGAGATAAGCGTTGCTAATACGAGATAAGCCACACAATGTGGGTTGCTAATGTGAAGTAAGCTACATGTGACATTTTAGGTGCATGACTATATTCTTACGGAAAATCAAAAGTTGAATTGTTAATCATGGCAGTTTCATTATTGAAATTTCAACATTATAATAGGTCTACACGTGGTATAAACTGGGCATTTTTACTTTAACATTTATGCAAATGCTTTGAACATGTTGAATGCATTGTGATTGGTATATTTTGACGTGCTGGGCAAGCGGTCGTGCTCAGGTACAGCGGGAGTCTTGTCGATGTGTTAAATGAAACCCATTTTCCTCAGCAAATGTACTTACTGTTGTTGATAAGGTAGTTCTTGTAATTCCATTTTGGCGAAATGTCAATTTGTTCATTGTTTAAAGTGCTGTTTTGTCGCTATTTCAAGCTGGGATATTTGGCCAACAAACAGTTGGCCTTTTTTACAGTTCATTGTAAATATCAACTCAGTGACGTCATCAACAAATATTATACAGTACACCGCCAAAATGAAATTGGTATATGAGAATAATAATATATCATTGTTGTTCAGTGTTTACAGGAAATCCAAACCCTTGGATCCACCATTCAGGCCCTTTGGTGGGGATATTCCTGTCCCCACTGAACACCAATGTTGGACTCTATTTATCTCACATACCACTAACCAACACGTGGGACAGATAAAAAATTGAATAGCCGCACATCAGAAAACAATTGACGCCATCTTTATGTTACGATGACGTAATCATATTATGTTGCATCTACGCATATTCGGGAATTTCAGGGAGTTTTTTTTAAAATATGAAAATGCGTTGTTTAATGGTGAGCAAAAAAAGCTTAGAATATATTATTCGTGTGAGAATGATGCTAAATGATGATCCTCAGGACAGATTTTCCTATGCCATCCTCACACTCATGATAGATTCTTATAATAAAACGAGTTAGAAAAAAACATGGTGTTATCGTTTTTTCAACGAGCTTTGTGAATTAAGTAATACTTGAGCAAGAATGTTGTCATATAACACTTCATTGCTTTGAAATCGTGTATTTAGTGTCACAATGTTATTGTTTCGCCATAAGTAAACGCGACGATGCTATTTGCACCAATACACAACTCATACGTTGACTTGCTAATTTTCATATCTGATGCAAGTTCACTTGTTTAATATCGTGTTTAAGAGATGACGTGTTTGCACTCCTGAACGCGACGTCAAATGATTGTTTTCTAGAATATAACACTTAAATTATTTTATTTATGTACAATTTATAGTAGTTCTAAGACAAGAACTTCATCTCTTTAAGAGAAATCGTTCAAGAACGATTCGGAACATTTGGTTTCAGACATCATTTTAAACGCTTAAAAATGACTATTCATCTTCATGGACTGATTTAGACTAGCGAATAAAGTTAAGAGTTATTTCCTTGGTGACTGAGTATTCCTTAAGACCAGGCTAACCTATGCCAATCTATTATCACAAAATGTAATGAAAAACAAATGATTAACGGCCATTTCAATTTTGTTAAAATATACACGAAACAACCTCTTGTATAAACGCATGACAAAGCATTAAACTGATGTAGTCACTCTTCAAAGTTGTCCATGATTATGTCTCAATATTACGAGTGAACGTGTTGTAATCGATATGATTTAAGCCCTCAAGTAAAATATTTTTACTGACCGTTCTAAGGCGGTACTTCTTCTGTAGATCATGTGAATTTTTTGTGTCATGTGTTTCTCATGCTTTCGACTCTGTTCATTGCTGCTGCCTTGTGGTCACCTGCTGGGAAAGGGCTGACCTCTTGGCTCTTGTTGGTGATGTTTATTGTATTTTTGTTACTTTCCCATGTGGTATCCTGGGTCAGGTGTGGTACTTGATTGTATCGTTTCCTGATCTTTGCCGCCTTTCTTATTTATCTATAAAATGCGGTTCTAAATAAAGGAATAATGTCAAAACATATTCTTCTGTGAAAAAGCGAAGCATTGTGGAGTTTAAATATCCCTTCCTTGGGACCTCAGATGTGCATCTTGAGGTAAGATTTCATTTTTAATTTGTTTGTTCGCCTGAAAAACATGCTTTACCGTTGGTCGCATTGCTATGAAATGAGAAATCCTTATGTTCCATGTTTCCTACTTCCCCTTTTGACTTGTTTCCTTAGTACCATTGATCCTTCAAACCGACCGTCCCATATCTGAAGGAACTATAATGTTTTGACCCTGTACCTGGGACAAATAATCCACTAACCCATCGAGGCTCTCATAAGTGTTTGGGGGTACATATCATGCGCGAATCCAGAGAGTGCGAGTTCAACACTTACAACAACGTCTGTTTTTTGTTTATTGGGACAAAGAGGGGATCAAATCAAATTACTACAAAAAAGCGGGCACCGGGGGTTACCGGGCCGGGTAGCGCAGTCGGTAACGTGTCTGGCAGCAGATGCGAGTCTGACTGCAGATCTAGGGGTCGCGAGTTCGATCCCGGCCCGGTCTCAAACTTTTGTGGAGATTGATCATGAAATATTTTCTACGGTCATTCTCATCCCTTCCGCTGAATCATTCAAGAAGGGTTGTTGTCAGTTACAAGCGAAAGTATGTGCACGAAGTACTGGTTTACTGCTTGTTCAAGCTTGCCCAGGAAAAAGTATGGTAAGGAGAACTGACCGTCCCGCCATGACCATAGCTGTTGACTTGGGACGTTAAGCAACAAAACAAATAAACAAAACAAAACAAAAAGCGGGCAATCAGTAACCTGGTAGCGATGCGCCATTTAAATTATATTTTGCTGGAGGGCTGATAGTGGCAAAATATTGAATACTGGCTTGATATCTGTGATTCTCCAGGGGACCGGGAACAGTATTGCTTCAAAACCCTTTAGTTTTTCCAGAAGGGGGGTCTCGACCCCCCTGTTCCCCCCCTCTGGATCCACACATGCATATTGTTTTTTGTGTTCACTGTTCCCCAGTATTGTCTCCCAAAACCATGGGAGTGCATCACTAACTACTACACCCCCCTCCAGCCATCAGTCACGATTCCGTTTCTCCCTGCTCAGGAACACATGTTTATAATAAATGAAGCATTCTCAAATGTTCTTTATTTTATTATACTTTAAAGTTTATCTTTTTCCTGTGTTTCTCTGAATTAATCTACGTTTGTGTCTTTTGATAATTGAAAACTTACTTTTATCTTTTAAAAAGCTTAAAAGAAAATTAAAATAAAATGCTACTTTTTTGTTGATAAAAGCAAGTACAAATATCCCCTTATAACCCAGACCCTAATAAATGAACAATGAGTCAAACCATATTCAACCTTTAATAAGCCTAAACATCTGTGTGTATATTGCTTCTTTTTTCAAATTTATATAGCAGTGCGCGTTTCTTTCCTTTAAAACTTTGTAGATCCAGAAAAGCTGATAAGGATCAACACTGCTTTTGCATATAATTAATTGGAACAAAGACTGGCCATTATACGAAGAGCTGAGACACACAAATATAACTGGCAAACATAGGGAATGTAATATTTTGATTTTGTTTTAAAAACGAGAGAGGTGGGGATAGAGGGGTTGCAGTCTGTTGAACCCTGTTTGATAAAATATTATTAAGCTAATATAAGTGTATCTTTTATCAAATGCATTTTATTATATACTCCTCAAAATAATTGAAGGACCAATGCTATCAATTATAACATTGATGCATTTTGTGTACAACGTATTTTGAAAACCAATTTTACGATCTAGCCTAAATTTTTCGGACATCTTTGACGCCCAATAGCCAAGTGAAACGGCAAAAAGCAAATGGTAGAAAACGTTACTAACAAGGATATTTTTGTCATTTTAAAACTTGACCTACATGCACAGGAATGTCATATTTTGTGTGTGATCCATGGACCACAGAACTGTATGAAATGAGTGAAAAAAGCTTTTAGATACTGAAATCTCTGTTTTCACATGATTGTATGGTGATTTAATCACGTCAATACCACCCACCTCTTCCTGTGAGAGAAAATTGCCCCTTTTGACTGCGGCGTAATGGCAAGACTATGGGTTCAGACAACTGGTTTTGGCGTTTGTCTGTGACAATCTTTAAACAATTTATTGGGACATCTTTCTAACACTCAAAGGCATAGAATGACGATTGAAAATCTGATTCTGGATGGCCAAGTACACACATTGTTTTCAGAAAACAAAACAATGTCAAAACTCCATTGTCAGAGATGAAAATGCTTGCTTCCCGGTATATTGAAACTGTTTGAAGATTTTTTTTGCATGTAAGCTGATCTGTTTAAAACAAAGTTCAATTTGATGTCTCTTTCATTATACTCGAATGACCACAGAAGAAATTCTTTACCCTACCCACTGCCTTTTGAAAGTGTGTTTTAGAGGGTACGTTCATTTGAGACACAGTCATGGCAGAATTAGGCATGGAAATCAGTAATAATGATTCTTGACTTATGGGCATCAAGAATAGAAAGCTTTGTTCCAAGTTTTACGGAATTTAAATGTTTGAGCTAATAATACTCGCATTCTAAAATCTTGGTCCTTCCATTATTTTGAGGAGTATATTTACAATCGATTTTTAATAACATAGGCTATAGACAAGCAGACAAACAAGAGAACAGTTGGGGTTTTAGGGAGAAGGGGGGTTGGGGTCGGCTGGGAACAAAGACAATTTTAGGAAAACACACTTCTATTTCTGAGGATAACGGTAGCAAGCCAATTTATTTCAGGGAAACAAGGTTACATATCACAGAACCCACTGGCTTTGCCTCATAAATGTCATTTTTATAAATTAGAAAAGCAATACCCCGAAATCCAATTTAGGTTACCTTGCACCACAGGACAGTGTTTCATGGGTGCCAAATTGTTTATTGGGACCTCCTGATTGCGAAACGAAGTTGTCCTCAAAACAATGTTGGTATGTGCTATGTGAAAATGCATTGGTTTCCATGGCAACACATAGCGGATTTGGGAATGGGGATATGCCTACAAAAGTACTGATATTTCAGCTGTTACTTATCCTAGACTACTAAACTTAATACCAAATTAACGCTTAGACATAGGCCTATTGTCCCCTTATTGCATATGCAAATTATCGTATTTGCATACTCATAAATATTTATGAAAAAAATGTGATTCACGAATGGAGGTATTACTGTAAAAGATCAATAATATATCAGCTATCTTTAGCCATAGATTACTAAAACTTTACTAAATTAAAGCTAAGACATAGGTATTTTCACACTGGTCAATGTAAACGCACTGGTGGTTGCTACAACGAGCTGGTGGTTGCATTTTTTAACACAGGTGGTGGCGTAAAAGGTAAAAAATCTATACCTGTTGACTTTATAATTTATTTATAAACTTGCATTTATTTTATTTGTGATGACAACTGGCGCACAGACCACCGGTGACATTGCAGTTTATGGCTCTTTCAAGCAATTGGTGATTTAATTCATGGTTTGGACTGCAAATCCAACAAAGTTTTAGAGTTTTGCCGTGACATGTGCTTTTTTCTAGTGTAGCTGCTCAATTGAGGGGAAAATGCATGTATAAGCACAGCTGTTATCATATTTACATGCAATTACATCCAAAAAACGATTACCACTTTGTATCTTTTTTCTTTGTAAACTAGCTAACGTTTTATTAAGGAATTTTATAACAACGCACTGGGAGCATTTTTGACGCATTGTTGCACTGATGGTTGCCTAGATGTGCAATAGTTGCTCACCACAGCATTCACTATTCTTATAAACGGTACATAAATCGTTATTTGAGCCAGCACATGCTATTTCAGTACCAGGACGAAGACTCAGGTGAGCCTGTGCAAATGTACAGACTCGCCAGAGCCTTCTCTGCATAGAAAAAATAGAGAGTAGTAATCATTTTAGAATGTTTTTTCATGGACTATGATAACATAGCTGCAGCTGTGCTTAGACATGCAGAATTTCCTGAAGTTAGGCAGTCACAATAGAAAAAAGCACCTGTCACTGTCAAACTCCACAACTGTGTCGGATTGGTCGGTCAAACCTTAAATTAAAACGCCAATTGCATGGTCGAGCCATAAACTGCAATGTTTCTGATGGGTTGTGCGCATTGGGTCATCAAAAGTCAAATAAATGCAAGCTTATAAAGAAATCATACAGTCAATAGGCATAGATTTTGTGGTTTTTGTACACTGATGAAGGCTCAAGCGTGACTCTGCAAATGCGTAGCCTCACCAGAGACGCTCCGGAGCTAGCCCTGTTCGCACTTTGAGAGTGTTTCCGCCTATTTTTCAGATTGGTCCCAAAAACTTTTAATTTAATGAGATTGTTTGTCCGTTATGATACATTACAGTAGTTAAGCCTCCATGCGAGCTTAAAATGTTTGTGCTGCAACAACAGCAGAATCTAGAGGGAAATTTTGGTACCAGTAAAATGCAATTTTAGCACCCCAGAGATACAGGCTGCTGTCTGTTCTAATGCGGTAATTTTGTTGTTGATTCAGTGCTAACTGTTACTCCCATAACAGGATTCTGTAATTGTTCTATATTTTGTTACTTTATGTCCATTCTTGTTTTGCAATCATCTTGATGGGGAAGAGAGAGAGCTGGTTGCTTTGCTTAGTTTGTCTTCCTGGTGTCTCGTGATTGTTGTGTGGCTATTCCTCTCAGTGCCATGGGTTTGTCTGCAGTTTGTGATTGTGATACTCACTTACTATTTTGGGGTGTCATTCATGTGAACAGCGATGGCTTTGGTGAGTCTGCACATTTGCTAGTCTGAGCCTTCGTCACAGCTCAAAATTCTCATGTGGTGACTCAAATGGCGATTGAATGCCATTTTGTGCGAGCAGCTATGGATCTGGCGAGTCTGCACATTTGCACAGGCTTACCTTAGCCTTCGTCACTGTACAAAATATCTTGTGCTGCCTTAAATGGCAAAGTGTGTGCTATTCACGCCAGCAGCGAATACTCTGGTGAGTCTTCACTTTTGCGCAGGCAGTCACTGGACAATGTAATAAATATCAAGATCTCTTGTGCTGGCAGCAAAGGCTCTTGGGAGTCTATACGTGTGCACAGGCTCGCCTGAGCCTTCTTCACAGTATCGAAATATCATGTGCTGGTTGAAATGACGATTTTTGAAACATTTATGTGAACAGCGAATGATGTGGTGAGTCTGCATCAGCAACCACAGGACTTCTGTGCAACCATCAGTGCGTTGTATCATTGCTTTAAAAATGCTCCCAGTGCGTTGTAATAAAATTCCTCAATAAAACATTTGCTAGTTTACCAAGAAAAAAATACAAAGTAGTAATCGTTTTTTGCATGTTATTTCATGGGAATATGACAACAGCTGCGCTAAGACATGCAGATTTCCCTCAATTTAGACAGTTACACTAGAAAAAAGCACCTGTCACGGCAAAATTCCAGAATTTTGTTGGATTTCAATCCAAACCATGAATGACAGAGCCATAAACTACAATGTTACCGGTGGACTGTGCGCCAGGTGTCATCACAAATAAAATAAATGCAAGTTTATAAATAAATAATTAAGTCAACGGGTATAGATTTTTTTAACCTTTAACGCCACTACCTGTGCTGAAAAATGCAACAACCAGCTCGTTGTAGCAACCACCGGTGCGTTTACATTGACCAGTGTGATTTTATTCCATGGTCAAATATGCACGTTATTATATTTGCATAATTTGAGTATTCATGAGTATTAATAAAAACGCTAATAAATAAGGGAAAATCATTAAAAATATAAATAGGCTGATTTCATCCCAACTGTCATTGTTGCAGCTTTTGATATAATCATTGCTACAATTTGAGAAGTCCATTCATTCAGTGCCCTCTTTTGAATAGTATCTCATTTGCATATTCAAAATACGTGAAAACTTTTTAAAAAATGAGGGAAAATCACGTAAAAACTATAAGCCTAGGTGAGGGGTTGAGGTACGATCTATGCTGCACACCTATGGCATTTTTGATTAATGCCAAATTGTTCATTGGGAACCTCTGAATGCGAAACGAAGTTCTAAAAAAAATTGGTATGGGGTATGTGAAAATGCATGGTTTCCATGGCAACACCTTATATGATTCTCGAGATGGGATAGACCTACAAATTCAATCATATCTCCTAGAGCACTAAATTGGTGTCAAATGAAATCTTAGACACATATCTTTTTCAAGTGGTCAGATTTGTAAATCTATTAATTTGCATATTTATCAAAATTAATGAAAATCTTATAAATGAAACAAAATCATAAAAAAACATAAATAAACATATTTCAGCCCAAAAACATCTTCAAACCACCAATGTTGCCAGTTGTTTTTATATAATCAGTGATACAATTTGATAAGTTCTTTTATCCAGTGGTCCTACATGAAAAATATTGCATTTGCATATTAATGAAATCTTAGAAATGAGGGAACACACATGGGTAAACTATAGTATACAAGGGGGTAATCAGACCTAAATTGAACACACAGGATGTTTCATTATGGCTTTTAATTTGTCCAACAGGACCACTTAAACGCAAAAAAAATATTGTCCTCAAAAATAAATGCTCTTTGTTTATATGAGATTTCATGGTTTCCATGCCAACCCATTATGCGACTTAAAAGAATGGGGTATTCGCACAAAAAATACTCATATCTCAACAGCATCTCATCCTAGATTACTAAATATGGTACCAAACAAATTTCTGGGTATAGCAGTTTAATGTGGCAGTTAGATATGCAAATTTTCTAATATACATATTCATGAATATTACTACCGTAATATAAACTTTAGAAATGAGAGATAAAATCTTAGAAAAATTAAATAGTGTACGTATAAAATTACCAATATCTCAGCTGCTATGCGTCCTAGTGTATCAAACTTCAACAACAAAAAACTTATTTTTAACTGCTAAGTTATTAAAACAAGGCTAGAGATATCATAAAATTCGAAAAGCATTTTCTAATTTCTACCACAGACACTCAGAATTAATTGTTAAATACAACATTGGGTTAAAAACTCTTCTGCAACAAGGCATATCAGAACCTATATATCATGGTGATTTAGTTTATAAATTAAAACGAATTGTCGGAAAACCTAATTTTAGTGATTAATTCAAAAAGCTAGCAAAACGCTATGTAAGGGTTGGAAATAACTTGGATATCATGCGGCAGTCTGCATGCCTAGTTTTAAACCCACTCATGGTTTATAGCTATGGTTTCCTCTTTAATTGCACGACTGTGGGTCAGGCCTCAGACTCTATGACGGCTCTGACATAAATATTTAATCGGTGGGTTGGTGCCTGATGCTTATCTGTAGCTGGACCCACCGTGGCTCAACTTGAGATTTCTTTCGCTCTGACTATCTGTGAGTCATGAGCCATTTTCTTTGTTTCATCATGGTGTGTTAATTTGATTATAGTGTTTTTTCATGATGATACATTGCATTAGTTAGATGGCCTCCATACGAGCTGAACATTTCTTGTACTTCAACAACAGCAGAATCTAGGGCGAAGATTTGGTACAATTTAAATGTATTTAAGCCCCCCAGTGGCTTAGGCTGCTGTCCGTTCTAAGGCGGTGGTTCTGTTGCTGTTGTTGACTTTTTCTTTATTGTTACTCCCATTGTGGGAGTCTGTAATTGTTCTACGTTTTTGTACGTTACTTTTTGTCCACTCTAGTATTGCAATCATCTTGATGGGGAAGAGACAGCTGGTTGATTTGCTTTATTTGTCTTTTTTGTGTCTCGTGATGGTTCAGCGGCTCTTCCTCGTGGTGCCACGCGGTTGTCTGCGGTTTGTGATTGTGGTATTTCCTGATCATTCTCACTTACTATTTTTGGTGCCAAATCAATGCTTAGACATAATAATTTTACCATAAGGACAGCTATGAAAACTTATAAACATTAATAATTATGAATTTTAATTAAAACAGTAGAAATAAATGAAATATCGCGGAAAAATCAAGGGGGTGTACTTTAAATCTAATGATATCTCAATTCCTCCGTGCCCTAGAGTACCAATCTTGGTTTTAAAGTAATGCTAAGACAATAGAAGGTCAAAAAATGGTCAAATTTTAAAATGATCATATCATAATATTCATGAATATTGATGAAACAATGAGCATTTTGAGAAAATACTTGAAAATTATGGGAGTTATGCCTACAAAATTACTCCAATCTTAGCAGCTTATTGCTCTTAAGTAGCAAACATTGTGCTGACGTATTACTGTGACACAGCCCTTTATCTCAATGGTAATATTAGCCAGTTGTTTCATTTACATATTCATGAAAATTAATATAAACATTAGAATAAAGAGAAAAAATCGCTAAAAAATGAAAAGGGTATACCTACAAAATTACCAATATCTCAGCTGCTAATTGCCCTAGAGTTGCAAAGATTATACTTAATTTAAGTATATGCATACCAGGTTTACCTAGTGGGAAGGTATAAGAATGATCTAATTTGTATAAGATCAATACTAATAAAAACTTTAAAAACACAAGAAAAAAGTATACAAATTGATATCAGTAACCGACAAAATTACTCATATCTCAGCTGCTATAAATTTTAGACTTTTTTATTCATTTACTCAATAAAACTTAGTATTATGTTGTTTAATATGGTACCATGTTTGTTACTATATGGCAATTCAAAGCTAGGATATGAATCATTTTGTAGGTATACCCCCTTAATTTTCCTGTATTTTTCCTTAATTTCTCATGTTTTCATCAATACTCATGAAAAATTGATTTTGATGTGTTATAAATTGGATCGTTGTGGTAAACATGCTGTGTCTATGCAATAATTTAAAATCATGTTTTGCACAATAGGACACTTAACAACTGAGATATGAGTAATTTTGGAAGTGAACCCCCTTGATTTTTCTGCAATTTTGTCATTTCTTCTGTTTTCATTAAAAATTCATGGATATTCATGATAAATATTTTCATATTATACTTTTGGTTAAAGTACAAAGTCTAAGCATTGAATTGGAACAAATTTGATACACTAGAACAAATTGTAGGTGAAACATTGGTAATTTTATATGTACATCCCTTAATAATTTTTATACTAAGATTCTTTCTCTCATTACTAAAGTTTTCATTAATATTCATGAACATGCAAATAAGATAAGTTCCATATAAGTCCATGGATGAATGAATTTATCGAATTGCATCACTGACGATATAAAAACTAGCAAAAATGATGGTTTGATGGTGTTTTTGTGCTGAAATATGTTCATTTATGTTTTTATGATTTTACTTGAATTTTTAAGGGTTTCATTAATATTCATAGATATGCAAATTAGATGATTTGAAAATCTGTCCACAGAAAGAAAGACATGTGTTTGAGCTTCAATTTGAATTTTAGTGCTCTAGAATAAGCAGAACCCTATCTATGATTGAAGTCGTAGGTCTACCCCAAATCTCGAGAATAATATAAGGGGTTGCCATGGAAACCATGCATTTTCACATAGCCCATACTAATCTTTTTAGGTGAACTTCGTTTTGCATTCTGAGGGTCCCACTAAACAATTTGGCATGAATTTAAAAGGCCCTATAGACTTCGAGCTAAAAAAGGTCCTGCTCCCCCCCTAGGGAATTTTGCAGACATATCCTATCTTGAAGAAAATTTCAAGCCGCATCTTTTAAGAGATGTTTGCACTCTGTGCTCCGGGGCGTTAGTCTCTGACAGCCTGTTACATATGTTACTGTAACAAACTAAGGAAAAAATCAAAATGAAAGTTTGAGCTACAGAAAGAAGACATTAAACCATCTAATTATTCAAATTTCTTATGTAGTTTGCAAGCTGGATGTTTAAGCTACATAAAAGCAGCATTTTAAACAAAATTACAGTCGTCAATGGTGTTATATGCGTTACATAGATTAAATTTCTCTTTGAAAGTTGAAATCGTGACTAACATCATTCATTTTACAGATGATTTGTGCATTTTTACAAGTGTTTTTAATCTTAGTTTACTAAAATACTCATTTGACTAATAGAAAAAACAAAGTTTGCTTTTCTATCTCAAATACATTGTTTTATATGAGCTATTAAACAACCCTACACCCAATTTTAAGTATCCAATTTTGGTATCTATTATTGAAGAAAAATATATGAAAATATTTGACGCTCATGGATATCTTACATTTTTGGCACTGTCTTGTGAATGCAATAAAGAATCATACATTTGCAAGTTTGACATCAGGATCAGAGCACTTATTAAAGTATGTAACGTATGTTACATGGCATAATGAATGAGCTAGGAAATTTTCTTGGAAGTAAGAGATGATATTTCAGAAAAATACTGTTTTTCACATGTTTTCCTATTAATCTCTAGCCTCTGATGCCTTAGTCTTAGTAATTACAGTCATTGCTGATAACAAGCCCATGGAATTGTGTTACATATGTTATATATAACCTTTTTAATCACATATTTCCTAATGCCTATAATATTAAAATATATAGACATATAGATAGAAAATAATAGTTCTCATTTAAATGAAACAATTTAATAAATATTCCTATTAAATAAAATTATTCAAAAACAATCTTTATTCAAGTCACCCTCACAATGTCTATCATTGTGTCTGCTTCTATTGCAAAATTATCACCCATTCATCACAACCAGTAGAATCATGGCATTGTATTAGGACTGCAAACTGAGTACAACCCTGTTTCTCTCCACCCCTCTGGGAATTGTGCAGACATATCCTACCTTAAAGAACAATTCAAGCTGCATCAAATAAGAGATATTTGCACTCTATTAACTATGGGATTAGCCTGTAATGGTATGATACGTATGTTACCATATCAATTTAAGAATAAAGGAATTGAAAGTCTGAGAAACAGAAAGAAGACATATAACTATCTATTTATTTGAATTATTCATGTAGTTTGCATGCTGAATACCTTTGATACATAAGAAAAGATTTTTTAACAAATATACAGCTTCCTATGGTGTTATATGTGTTACATTAATTAAGATTACTTTTTAAAATTGGTAATTGTGACAAACATCACTTATAAGCATTTCATGTGATCCTCCTCTTTAGCCACCAAAAGACTTAATTTTCTTTGTATGTGTGGCCATTGCCAGCGTCAAACAACTTGACTCAGCCAAACTTGAATCCTTAGCATTCTTTAAAAGCAGAAACAGCATGTCAGTGTCATGGGATCAAACACCTGATTAAATATGGGTTTAATGCCATTTCACATATATGCATACAATGGAGTATGACTCTGGTATATATCTCTTCCTGTGAAGTGGCAAGAGCAATCTAACTGCAGCTGCCTCTGCATCTGTGCTAGTCAAATGATAACTTTGCTCTGATTTTGCAAAATCTATGTCTCTACCGTGTACCTCTAATAACTTTAAGATTTCTGATATTGGTCAAACAGAAATTTGATAGGCTGCTTTTTTGCATCATTTGCCATGGAACCTATCCAGTCTTTTGGTGAATAAGTCCTCAGGTCTTAGATCAATAGTATTTTGCTGCGCCCAAAGAACTTTATAAGTTTTCTTTAGTTACAATGTTGACTCTTAATGGTTTTGGCAGACCGTCTGAAACAATTTCTGTTACACCTTGAAAGTTATCTGGTATGAGAGAAAGAATATAAAGTTGGACATTGCCATCAATTATGTTTGCAGTTGGTTGTTTTTTGATGTCAGTACATTGAAGCATTTCTTAAAATAATGTAAAACCTATGATTTCTCAGTTTTTGCAGCCATATCATTAGCTGTTGCATTCAAAAGAAGGAAAGTGGACTATAGGTAGAATGGGATAACTAGTAGTTCTATATTATGCTCTATGGAAGATTTATACAGAGTAAAGAAGTTGATAAGGTGCCTCATTTCATGATCCATTGAAAACACTGAAATTGAAAACACTTGCCTCTGACTGTGTAATCAAAAAGGATGTCACGACAATGCCCTTGCTCATTTATTATGACGAGTTATATATGTTACATCCTTTAATAAGCGCTCTTATCTTAGAAACTTAGTGAATCATTGAATTGAAAGGGTCTAATTTGCGCTCTGTTCATCCTGCGTTTCATTGCTTTACCTGCTGTGATACATCTGGTTCGTTTATCTGAAGGGAAAGAGTTACCTCGGTTTCAGCATTTCAGAAGTACTAAGACTTCAAATAAGTTTTTGAATGCTTGGGGAAAGATAATAAGTGCAGAGACATTATTAGATGAAAATATATGGGTTGCATGTATGAAAAGGCTACATTTATAAAAGTTAACCAGCTAAGATATGATTCTTTATCACAGAAATATCAAGGTACATCAGTCCAGGTACTCATTGCTCTTAATGGCATAGTTTTCCTCCTTGTAAAGCTTTAGTCTTTCTCCCACTTGCAGAGTATCACTTGAAACACATACTCAAAGAGCCAACTATTAGGAATTCATATCAGTGTCCGAATGATCCAAGTCATAAATGGCAAAATTGGAAAGTTGATTATGGCTCATCAATTTTGAGTGGACTGGTGGTAAAATTGAATAACAGTAAATGATTGAAATATTGTGTGATGATTCTACTAGTTGCAAGGAGGCGTGTGATTATAATGATTACCACAGAAGCAGACAACGACAAACGTTTAACATGAGTGTTAAATCGATGAGAAATAGTTTGGACCATTTCATTTATTGTATTTTCTTGTAAAAATGTAAAACTATCTTTTCTATTTGTGGCTCTATATTTAGCATTATATGCACAGTATTAGGAAATCTGTCCAAAAGGTCATTGATAACATCTGTAACACCAGTCCATGGGCTTGAAAATCAGAAATGAATATAATTTCTAGTGTTTTGGCACCAAAGACTTATAAGTACACATTAAGTGTCCTGATCTTTAACTTAATGACATCTTGTAGATATATGAGCAAGACAGACTAAGAAAATGAAAAATATCCACACGCTGTAATCGCTGCTTTCATGTGTTTTACTTAAACGGTAATAACAAAATTCGCTTCTCTGTAAAACTGGGAATAGGGCTGTGTATTAGCTCCTATAAGACAATATATTTAAGATAGAAAAGCAAACTTGTTTTTTCCTATTCATCAATTGAGTATATGTTTGTAAAATCTAATAAAACAGTTTGAAACCAAGTCATAGTAGTTGTTTTACTACATGACGATAGCCACAATTATAGCTTTTAACTAATAATTAGGTTCATGTAACGCACATAACACCACAGTTAGCCGTATTAATGTTAAACAGCTTCCATATGTAGTAAAGACATCCAGTATTAAGACTATAAGAATGTCAATTTATTAGATAATTTTAATGTCTTCTTTTGGTAGCTCAAACATTCAAATTTCTTATTCTCAAATTGATATAGTAACATATGTAACAAGCTGTTACAGGCTAACACCCCGACTTACAGAGTGCAAACATTTCTTATTAAATGCATCTTGAATGGTTACATAAGATGTAATTTGTCTGCAGAATTCCAAAGGGGATTAGGATGGAGCAGGCCCTTACTCAGCTTGATGTCAAAATACTGTTTGATGATTTTACTTATCACGCTAACATATGTAACGCTCTCTTATCTTTAAAACTTGATGACAACTAGCAGATCTATAAGTCTTAATTTTTGGAGCCAGTTTAAAATCCCTAAACAATGTAAGATATCCAACAGCTGCGAGTTTTTTCACAATTTTAGCTCAAACTTTCAAACTACATTTCCTTTATTTGATATAGTAACGCATGTAACACGCTGTTTCAGACTAACGCCCCAACATAGAGAGTGCAAACATCCCTTATTCGATGCAGCTTGAGTTGTACTATAAGAAGGAATATGTCTGCGAAATTCCCTCGAGGATATTAAAACATTTTTAGGCATATCTTACGTAAAGACAATGAGCTTGCCCATTTATTACATCAGGTAACATATGTTACAGCCTCTGATATCAAAAATTTTGCAACAAACTTGCAGATTTATGAGTCTTTCATATAAGCAAAAATATCCCAAACAATGAAACACATTCATCAACTGCAAATATTTTTTAACTATTTTTTCTTTAGTTTTAATACCAAACATTTCACCTTAAAACTGGGTAGGGGTAGGGTTGTTTAATTGCTTATTTCAGAAAAAATATTTTAGCTAGGGAAACAAACTTTAATTTTTTCTGTTAGCCAATTGCATAAGCTAGTCAGACATGGTTAAAAACATTTTGCAAAACACACAGAGAGATTGTGAATGTAAATGATGTTAGCCACACTTGCAAATTTCAATGGGTTATCTGATTTATGTAACGCATATGACACCTTAGGAAGCCGCAATTTTGTTCAAATGGCTGTCATACGTAGTTAAGATATCCAGTATGCAGACTATATGAATGATTTTTAAAAATAAATATTTTAATGTCTTAAATTTGTAGCCCAAACTTTCAAATTACTTTTTCTTAGTTTGATTAAGTAACGTATGTTACAGGCTCTTACAGACTAACGCCCCGGAGCACAGAGTGCAAACATCTCTTAAAAGACTCAGCTTTCAATTCTCTACAAGATAGGGTATGTCTGCAAAATTCCCTAGGGGGGGGGGAGCAAACCCATTCTCAGCCATCCGTCTACTAAGAGTGCAGGATAGATTGTACCTCAACCTCTCCCCTAGGCTTATAGTTTTTACGTGATTTCCCTCATTTTTAGCTCACCTGAGCCACTGGTGATCATTGGATGTCCGTCGAGTGTCGTCCGTCGTCAGCAATTGCTTCAAACGACATCTCCTCCTAAACTACTGTCTGGATTTTGACCAAACTTAGAGGAATGATCCTTATATTACCCATTTTTAAAATTGTTCAAATGGTTCTGTTGCATATCTAGGTCACACATGCTAAGAATAGATTTTCAAGATGAAAACTTTAAAAATCTTCTTCTACTACAAGGCCTAAAGCTTTTTTATTTGGTATGTAGTATCACCTAATAGACCGCTACCAAGTTTGTTCAAATTATAGCCCTGGGGCTAAAAATGGCCCCGCCCGGGGGTCACATATTTTACATAGGCTTATATAGAGAGCAAATGAATTTTGTTTTGTCTGAAACCACAAGGCATAGAGCCTTGATATTTGGTATGTAGTATCATCTAGAAGACTTCTACCAAGTTGTTCAAATTTAACCCCTGGGGCCAAAAATGACTCCGCCCCGAGGTTCACATGCTTTACATAGACTAATATAGGGAGAAATATGAAAACATCTTCTTGTCTGAAACCACAAGGCCTAGAACTTTGATATTCGGTATGAAGCATCATCTAGTTGACCTCTACAGGTTTGTTCAAATTATACCCCTGGGGCTAAAAATAGCTCCACCCCGGGGGTCACATGCTTAACATAGGCCTAAATAGGGAGAAACATGAAAAAAATATTCTTGTCTGAAACCATTTGGCCTAGAGCCATGATATTAGGTATGTAGCATCACCTTGTAGATTATGCCCCTGGGGCCAAAATGGCCCCACCCCGGGTCACATATTTTACATTGGCTTATATAGGGAAAACATCAAAAAAATCTTCTTGTCTGAAACCATAAGGCTTAGAGCCTTGATTTTTGGTTTATAGAATTACCTAGTGGACCTCTACCAAGTTTGTTCAAATTATGCCCCTGGGGCAAAAATGGCCTCACTCCAGGGTCGTCAGGGTCATGGTCAGCTTTCTACAGATACCTATATGTAAGCTTTAAACAAAACTCAGGTGAGCGCTCTAGGGCCACTTGGCACTCTTGTTTTTAAGTTTTCATGTATTTTAATGAATATTAAAATGAGATAATATTCATAAAGGACCACTTGATGAATGGACTTGTCAAATTGTAATAGTAAATATATTCAAACATGCAACAATAACAATATTAAGAAATCAGCCTATTTATATGTTTAAAGATTTTTTCCGTATTTTAGCGTTTTTTATAAATATTTATGAATGCTCAAATTATGCAAATATGATAACTTGCATATTTGGCCATAAAAAGGTCTATGTCTTGGCTTTAATTTAGTACACGTTTTAGTAATCTATGGCTAAAGGCAGCTGAGATATTATTGATATTTTACATATACCCCATTCGTGAATCACATGTTTCATGTTTTCATAAATATTTATGAACATGCAAATTAGATAATTTGCATAATAGGCAACAAGGGGATAATATGCCTATGTCTAAGCTTTAATTTTGTATTAAGTTTAGTAGTCTAAGATAAGTAACAGCTGAGATATGAGTACTTTTGATGGCATACCACCATTCCCAAATCCGATATGGGTTGCCATGTAAACCATACATTTTCACATAGCCAATACCAACATTTTAAGACAACTTCGTTTCGCATTCAGGGGTCCCAATGAAGAATTTGGCACCCATAAAAAATTGTCCTGGTGGGGTGCAGGGTAACCTAAATTGGATGCCCGGGTCCAAGGAGTAGACTGAGGCTGCTTTCAATCTGGGTAAAAGGAGTTTTAAGTATGCATTCCTAGATGCAGAATACCAACCAGTCTGTATAATAAGCACACATGTTTCTATAAACAAGCACTGATAAAGGATTAAAAAAAAGAATTTCTAGTTGTCTTCATTTTTTTTTCAAATATTGTTTCAGGTGCACTGCCAGAACGTTAAACAATTTGTATCCCGATCAAAACCGACGGTTTGTTTGGTCCTGTCAAGATCTAAACTGTTTATAATGGTAATCAGCAGACGATAACAGTAACTGCAAGCACAGTTATTTAAGTAAAACATTTTTGGTATGGGTAGATGCATATTTAATGTATACATAATGCTGTTTGTCACTATTTATTTTCATGTTCAATAGTTCTACTTGTAAAAATAGTAAGTGAGTATGATCAGGAAATACCACAATCACAAACTGCAGACAACCCCGTGGCACCGCGAGGAAGAGCCGATCAACCATAACAAGACACCAGGAAGACAAATTAAGCAAAGCAACCAGCTCTCTCTTCCCCATCAAGATGATTGCAATACTAGAATGGACATAAAGTAACGCACAACAAAACATAGAACAATTACAGACTCCCACAATGGGAGTAACAATAAACAAAAAGTATAAAGTCTTTTTAGTGACACTTTGTATTATTGATCCAGATTATTGTATTCATCATTATAAAAGTATGCACTTTTACTATCTCACTATAACGTCACTATTTGTATTTGACGTCATTTCATTTGGCGCTTTTGACATCACATATTAACGTCATGCAACACTTCCTGTTGATATTATACAATCAACCATTTTGAACTGAAGATTGATAAATCCGAATTAAGTCTGTAGAAGAAAACATTTGAGTTGTACTTCTATTTCATTCAAATTGTCTAAAAGGAATTCTTAGAGTCAGGCTCCAAAGGATTAATTGGTCTTGGACTTCAATACTGGATGGTAGTATTAAAGCAGTGTTTCTAAGTACTGCAAAATTGATTTCAAAATAGCTAGGCCCCTTCAAATATTTTCAATTGATTCAAAGTTTATAAACAAGCAAATGTATATCTTGGGTGGTCTTTATGGTGGTGCTAAAAGTTTACCTTTTTTATTATGAATTAACAATCGTTTAAAATTTAAAGCAACTTTCGTCAGGTGATTATATTAGCTTAAAAGAGGTAACAAAGTCAAAATTGACATTCAAAAATCAAAGAAACGACAAATCTTACCGTAAGAAGAACTTCCTTTGTGAGTGTCATCATGCCAAGAGTGGTAAATCCAATTTGTGAACTAGTAAGTTTGGAAATAAACATGTTCACCTGTTAAAAGAAAACTTGTATCAAATGGGGCATGTAAAACCATGTTAATATAAGAATCTGTCATAAGTGTGAGGGTAGGAGAATTACCGATTGGCATCACAAGACTGGCAACAGTGATCTCTAGGGACTTATTTTGCTATCCCATCCTCACACAAATAATAGATGATTTGTTTTGGCTTACAACTGAAAAACACCTTTCTATTTCAAAATAAGCTTGCAAAGTTTCATGACTATGCAAAGAATCGACATAACATGATGACATCCCTTTCTAATCGGTGTGTGACTTCTGTGTTATGTGCCTTTGGTTGGTCTGTGGTCTGTCAGTGTTGCCATTCCTGGTTATATTCACATATGTTATTTAGTACCATAGTTTAAAAGTAAGAGAAAAATAGTTTTAAATATGCCAACGTTTTGGGACAGCCAGGATAACTATTTGTATCGAGCATTTTAAATCTGATACAACACAATAAACTTTTAATAACATGAATGTTATCATCAACTATAATATTGATGCTACAAAAACAGAAATCGATTATTACATGTAACAATTAAGACATGTGTTTAATTCGGATTTTACACAGTACGAATAATTGTTTCGCCTTATTGACACTAAACAGATTTAAGATTTTTATTGTTATGTCATTATTTCTATTAAAGATATTATTAAGGACACCAAATGTCCTCATTTAGTAATGTTTTGTAATGCCGTTCGCTATTGCAAATGATTGTAATACGAGGGGGGTTCAATATGTAACGAAAACCCACTCATAACTCCATCCATGAACGTGTAAGGATTTTATGCTATATGCCAAACGAAAGATCAAAGCATTGCCGTTGTAATAGGGCAAGAGACATTATTTTATCGTTCCAAATTTAATAAGTTATAGACTTTTTAAAAAGCACACTTATATACACTGCATATATTTTCCTCTGAATTGTAAAGACTCATTTTAACAAAGGCAGAAAGGCATGCTGTATTTTCTAAAACAAACATTTAACATTGCATGAATCACATATCCATAGTTTTCTGACTCATTTCCCCTTTAACTGCTATAACAATACAAACTTTTGACTGGCACCGACTCTCGTGCAAACGGTTTTATTACGTTATCCCCTCTTACGTTGACGTCGTTTAAGGCAATGGACGTAACACTAAAATACGCACGGTTCTTAAAAATCCGAAATGTGGCTTTGTACCAGGAAAGGACAATTTTGATTGTATCGAAGTTTCGATACATACTGTGCATAGGCAGCAGACCAGTTAAACTGAAACCATCATCTAGGGGTATCTCATCTGAGTGGTATACCATTTTCGTTTCCTGTAATTTTATTGTCTGAAATTAACCAGCCAGAGCATGTACATGTAAATACGTGTAACAATGTCCAAATAATGCATCCGAATGCAAACATCGATGAAATGCGGTACTTTGTCTGATCCATTTCAGTATAAGCCAGATATGTCATTCTTTTAAGTGATTTTCTTATCTCAAATGAAGTAGTTGGGGCTTCTATATGGAGAGATTAAATATGGAAATTTCAAAATTGGCTGTATTACTTGCAAATGAACATCAAAGCGACCAGAAAAAAACGTTACAAATGATTTTCGTATAAATTTTTGCTTATGTATTCATTCACGCAAAAACGACGCTATCAATGGAATGCCAGAAAATGTAGCATCAGGGAGGATTTAAACCAAAATGACAGCCTCAGTATTTCATAGAAAATAAAGCAATATCAAAAAATTTTGCAAATATAAATCACCAAGATATGGATATTCACCACACAAAGAAGCAGACTGAAAACATCGCTCGTTGATGTTGTTTCCTGCTTTTGAAAACATTGTTTTATTTCATATCGCAGTGTACTTCAGGACCCTATCTTGAAAGTGACTTGTGTAAATTAGATAAGGAGCTGGACAACTGCAATTTTACATGCATTTAGCCAAGAAACGGACCTTTTAATGAAAGTAATTATAAAGTGTGTAAATAATAAACTTTGGTAGATACTGGGCTGTTTCCATTACATATTGAACGCCCCTCGTATACTGAAAACAAATTTTGCACCAGATATAAACATCTATGCATTTTATATTAATGGAAAGAAATAGAAACTAATATACATTTAGTGCAACACTTTTTTGCTCACAAATACCTGGAAGTATAGTGAAAGTGTGTTTGGTCCAGGTGTTGCTGGATGAGCTAAAATAGAGTAACCCCCTAAATGTGATTTGAATATATTCGGGTTTAATAAATGTTGAGGTAAGGACGTCGTACAGCGGCAATTCTTTGAACTCACAGTTATTTTGAAACCGGTCAGGTGTGTGTGTGTGTGTGTGTGTGTGTGTGTGTGTGTGTGTGTGTGTGTGTGTGTGAGCTATGTTTTTCACTTTAATTGTTATGATAATAAGCGTTCGTTGTTGTTTTGTCCTTGTAAAGAGAATATATACAATTGCCACTGTCTCCCCTTTCACGTAACTGTCTTCATTTGCCGTTGAAACGATTTGCAACTGTCCTTATTTGCCGCTGAAGAGATTTGCCCACGAGATTACGTAATAACGCTCTGTCGCAAATTTATGACGTTATCCGATTAGACGTCGCGTTACATTTGCAAGTGCATTAGAAGTGCATACACACAAAAATAAAAATTAATTAGCCAGTGCATGAGATTTCCAACAATGTGGTATGTGCGACCAGCAAAGGCTCAGACCAGCCTGCGCATACGCGCAGTCTGATCAGAGCCTTTGCAAGTCGGTTGAGGATTTTATAATTGTTAAGCCACTGACTGAACACCATTTGGAGTTTCTAAGCTTAAAAGGAGGCTGCAGAGGCTCGTCTGAGTCTACACTTTTCAAAATATCAAATTGTCGAAAATCTCTTGCCACGACTGAAATTGTATTTTTCAAACTTGGTGGTGTGGTAAAGAGTGTGTACGTTGCTAAAAGTCTACATGAAGCGGAATATTAGCTCCGCCCACTCTCTTCATCACATCATGAATGTTAGAACAAGAGATTTAAATTGATTTTCTAAATGAAGCCACCTCCGTTGAAGCAATAAATCAGCAACGACAGCAATGGCATCATAATGTTCGCTTGATTAGGGTAGGAAACTAGCATCTGTAGTTTCATAGAACAACCGATAGACGACGTTGTAACCACAGGTCATACTTTGGAAAGCGAAATCAGCACTAGGTGGTCCCGCCGGATCTTATATGTCTCCCGAATGCCACATCAGGGCCGTCTTTCGATATGTCCAATAGAATTACCATATGTTTTGTGGTACGTAAGAGTACTTTACGGATTCAAAATCACTTAATTCTTCCATTTATTGTGTAACCTATACAATTAACTTTCGTAACCTGTATGTTAACTGAAGTCCTATTGAAGGATTGTGCATATCTTGAAAAAAACTGGTCTATGTGCCTTAAACATGCTTAAATGGACACATACATTTGCAAAATATTTGAGCCATCCATGTGATTTCCAACAATATGGCGTTTTGACAAGTGTAGATTCAGACGAGCCTGTGCAGTCCCCTTTTATACTTAGAAACTCCGACTGGTGCTCAGTCAGTAGCTTAACAGTCATAGAATATTCGAGCAACTAGCAATGGTTCTGATCAGACTGCGCGTATGCGCAGGCTGATCTAAGGCTATGAGGTCGCACATACCACATTGTTGGAAATCTCATGTCGCGGCTCATTTAAACTATTACCCGACTCATATCTTCACTTGACATATCATGTACTCTTAAGTAATATATCGGGTCAAGGGCGCCGTGGGCCTGAAACAAATAATAATACATGTAGCTATCAATGCCGTAGTCAGAATTCTGATATAGTTCGCCATATCGAGGGGAGACTACTGAAACGGGTAATGATTATCTTTAATTGCGTCCCTTTTCAATGTGATTCTCTTAAAGGAAAGACTTTTCTCCCTCTTGAGACTAATTCTACCCTTTAAGAGAAGTTCCTTATGAAAAGGAAAATCACTATTTCTACAACTATTGTCTTTTCATTGAAAGTGTGCAGTTTTCATTACAGACGCGAATAACTGCGTAATGAGAGCTACGCCTATGATAATAGTGAGGGCCTATAGATGTACCACGACCTCTGACCAATGACCTTTGGGTCTTTCTATTTCAAACGATTGATGCAGAATGCGTAAATGAGTCAGTCTGGATAGAACTTATGTGTATGACAAAGCTTTTATAATAAATGTAAATAAATCCCCGAAACCTTTTTTTCTAGAACAACATATCGATATTGTAAATAGAGTCACGCTTCAAAGCCTAGGGTAGATCAGTACATGTGTATGTAAGTGGACATACTGCTACATTGAACATATAGAATACTTGGTGAGTGTAGTCTGATATCAAGTTCACCAGGCAATGCTTTGAGAAAGCTTTTGAATCGTGAGTCTTGTCGAGCGATTCGACCTGCATTCTCGAAGACGGGCCTTGTAAGCTCAATATCAAAATACGCGAACCTGGTATTCTATTTATCAGTTTACCCATTGGTTTACTCTTCAAACTTGCGGTTATGACGTAATTAGCGATGTGAATCGATTCAGCGTCATTGTAAACTGGTGCCTACGGAAGCCTATATGTGACATTGTGTTTTGTGATATGACGTTTTGATGTCGGTGTTTTAACTTTTTACTTTCGTATTTTGAGTTTCTTGTTTTGTGTTCTGTGTACAATGTTGTTCATTTTAAACGGCGCAATTCACGAGGTAGAGGCACGATATAGACGAAAAGACGGGCGAAAAACGAAGCTGTAAGTATTTTTATGCATTCATTGTACATTTAATGTTAGTGGGGTATTTAAAATTTGAAATCCATGCAGCCGGTAACTATCACAAAGTAAAAAAATATACAGGTCATGCTACAAAGTGGATTCTCTCTCTCTCTCTCTCTCTCTCTCTCTCTCTCTCTCTCTGTGAAAGCATTCAAATAGACACAGGACAATTCAATACAACACAATTTGGTCCCTTATAATAGTTTGACCAATTTAAATTTATACTGAAATTTGTTTTAAGATTTTATTTTGTAGGTCTGATGCAATGCACTCGAAATTAGACGACATGAAAGACAAAACGTATCTATCTATCTATCTATCTATCTATCTATCTATCTATCTATCTATCTATCTATCTATCTATCTATCTATCTATCTATCTATCTATCTATCTATCTATCTACGTACATGTACAGATGCTTTCCAAAAGTTTAATAGATAGCGATTTTTGTCATAATTATTTACATACCCTATACCTGTTTGAGTGTTTGTAATAAACTTGTACTTTGTTTGAAGTATGTTTTATTTCTGCGCCAGTATGCACGACATATCTAGTTATAGTGAGTAAAAATATGGCTTGTTTTTGCAGATGTTTTGTATCAAGTTTTAACCTCTAAAACAGTTGATCATATTTTAGCAAATCAATGTTGCTATTTCGAATTATGAGATAATAAGGAGAGCAGCAAAGAAAACTGTGGTGGGAATCTATAAAGTCATGTTTACGGTGCATTGTGAAAATACTTTAAGAATTGAAGCTATCGAGTGTATCAACAATGAATCACTTGATTGACTTTGGTGTATATGCACTAGTAGGTTGCACAAATTATATAATTTTACATAATCACTTTTAAAAGATATTTTAAGTGCATTTTGGGTGTTCAAATTTGATGCTACATAGTAAGAGCCCAATTATTAGGAGAAAGGCCAAAAGGAAACTACAGTATTGCAAAACAGTTAAATGGGCCAAGAGGGATTGGAATTGTATTAAAATTGGGAAATGTCATCTTTTCAGATGAATCCACACTCTAAACCTATTTCTTTTGCAAACCTTTTCCCATCTGGCGTCAGAAACACGAACAAATTTACCCCCATTACATTGATGGATGAATAAAAATCCACTGGAGTCGTATTGAGGCGACTATCTCCTAACTTTTAAAGGGGTCTCTTAACTTAAGCTTGTTAATGAAACAATCACCAGTAAGGCATATCAGGATAATATCAAAAGCGCTATCAAACTCCAATATGAATCACGCGTGAATGTTTAAAGAGCTATTGCAAGGTGCGTAATCTTGTTGAATGCTTGGGGTATAGTGCATTTGTATTAGGAGATAGTCGCCTCGATACGAGGCCTCATTTTCCCAATTTAAATACAATTTCAATCCCTCTTGGCCAATTTAAACTGTTTAGCAGTACTGTACTTTCCTTTGGGCCTTTCTCCTAATAAATGGGTTCTTACTATGTAGCATCAAATTTGAACACCCAAAATGCACTTAAAATATCTTTTAAAAGTAATTATGTAAAACTATATAATTTGTGCAACCTACTAGTGCATATACACCAAAGTCAATCAAGTGATTCATTGTTAATACTCTCGATAGCCTCAATTCTTAAAGTATTTTCACAATGCACCATATACATGATTTTATAGATTCCCACCACAGTTTTCTTTGCTGCTCTCCTTATTATCTCAAAATTCGAAATAGAGTTTTGATAAGCAACTTTGATTTGCTAAAAATATGAACAACTTTTTTAGAAGTTAAAACTTGATACAAATCATCTGCAAAAACAAGCCATATTTTTACTCACTATAACTAGATATGTCGTGCATACAGGAGCAGAAATAAATCATATCTCAAACAAAGCACACATTTATTACAAACACTCAAACAGGTATATGGTATGTAAATAATTATGACAAAATCGCTATCTATAAAAAAATTGGAAAGCAGCTGTATATTTACTGTATATATCTATCTATCCGTCCATATATTAATCTATCTATCTATGACTGTATCTGTTTTTCTGGAAATAACTAAATTGCACTCAATCGCTGTTTGTGAGCGCAGTGTGTCCTACTGGAGATCTTTGGTTTTACCATAAAATGCAATAATTGTACCTATTAGACCTTAAAACTTGGTACTTTCATTGATATCAAATCAGTTGTTCTTTTCAAAAAACAACTTTAATAGTTGTTTAAATGCATGTATATTATGTGGAACAAGTCAGCAAAATACAACGCAGAAAAACATATATTTGTGCATCCGAAGATGTTTTACCATTAATTATTAATACTATTCATAGTTTATCATTTTTATTTTCAGGTCAAATCATGTCTCTGCAAGATTAATGTGGGCATTTTGCTACACAGTGTGGAGTTGTTAATTTTGTTCCATCATACCTACCTCAAAAGAAAGGCCAATCTAGAGTACAATTAATTCTGGTATATTTTGACAAATGATAAAGTTTGTGAATCATTGATTTACAATATGTGGAAGACAATTAATATGTATCCTAAACACACACAAAAACAACAAAAAACAAAATCACGACAACGATTTCAGCATTCAGAACCCATCTCATATTTAGATGTTTTGAACTATTCTAGATAGCGCCTGATGATCTACGTTGTGACCTAGGCACAAAGAATTGTGCTTCTGCAATACTTTTTAGACACGCAGCTGCAAACTCAGTTGTTGGATTTAAATCTTCATGTTCGGAAACTGTGTTTCCAATCAGCAATAGAGACATGGCGGGAAACGCTGAGGCCCCAGTGATTAAATTGCTTGATACGATTTTTAAAGACCTGAGAGATACAGGATGATTTCAAGACACCAACCCCAATTTTATGTTAAATGTATTCGACTCTGTTTTAATGATCTCATTAAGCAGAACTAAATAGAAGCGCCCAAAAATTATGAGTATGACCAAGAAATGCCACAAGCATAGCCCATAAACTAACCCATGACACCAGAGGGGAAGATACAAAGAACACTGATAGTCACACGACAACATAATTAAAGTAAAGCAACCAGCTCTCTATACCTTAGCAAGATGACAACAATCTAGAAAGGACAATAAGAAGTAAACTATAAAACAAAGACCCAATACAATGGGAGCCACAACAAACAATGAATCATCAAAACAGAATCACCACCTCAGAACGTACAGCAGCCGAGGCCAATGGGGGTGGAAACATCTATGTGTCTTCTTTTGTGGATGTTTTATGTTTTTTTCTGCATTGTGTTTGCTATGCCTTTGTGTGCAACTGTTTAAATGTACCTTGTGGTCACCTGCTGGGAAAGGGCTGACCTCTTGGCTCTCGTTTGTGGTGTCAAACTGTGAGTTTGTCACTTTCCCATTGGTATCCTGGGTCAGGTGTGGTACTTGATTGTATCGATTCCTGATCTTTGCACCCTTACTTACTTTGATCCACATCTGAACTAAAGGTAAGGTTGGCGCCGCGAAACTGGTTTAAGCCCTCGAGGAAAATATTCTACTGACCTTTCCAAGGCAGCATTTTTTGTGGATCATTTGTGTTATTAATGTCTTGTGTTTGTCATGCTTTCGCGTCTGTTTATTGCTGCTGTGTGGTCACCTGCTGGGAAAGGGTTGACCTCTTGGCTCTTGTTTGTGATGTTTAATTGTGTTTTATCACTTTCCCATGTGGTATCCTGGGTCAGGTGTGGTGCTTGATTGTATCGTTTCCTGATCTTTGGCGGTTTTCTTACTTAGATATATTTTACTGGCCAAATATGGGCCCTAGTTGCCGCCGTTGTTAAAATACAAAGAGTGTTTAGCTCACATGGTGGCTTCTTAGATTGTGTAAAACTGGAATCTCCATTCAATAAGAGCGCAGAGAAAAAGTTGATATACATAAAGAATAGCATAATAAAGTATACTCAATGGTCACATTGAGCTTGAAACACTGGTAGATCAAGTTGATGTAACAACATGTAAAGAGATATATAGTAAGAAGACGTGTTTAAATGAATTTCTGATGATACTGAGCCTTATAAAACCCAAGAACTGATTTTGAAACGTCAATAAATGTGTTCATTGGACTTAGACGGACTGCAAAAAAACTCTGAAACACCCATGTTTTGCTTTATATACATGTACACAAGTTTTATTAACTAATTTCACCTGCAGTAGATTTGCTTAATGATGACAGTGGTGGTAGGAAATTAGGAGGTTTGCTTTGACGGTTCCAATTTAAGGACTTATCTATAAATGAGAGGGTTTGGGCCTGATGCTGTGTCTGCTGTCAGGCCCACCAGTGTTTAACTGTTTGATTTATTTTGCTACGGTATTCAGTTGTATGTACTGTTGAGTCCTTATCTTTGTTTTATCACCTTTTTATATCTTGATTTATATGTACTTGGAGACGATTCGTGGATAAGTTAGGGATCTTTTATGCGAAACCAAACATATATATGGCTTGATCCACATCAGAATTAAGGGTGAGGTGAGGTTGGTACCGTGAAACTAGTTAAAGCCCTCCAGTATTTTTCCATTTGACCATTCCAAGGTGGTATTGCTTTTGTGGATCTTTTAATGTGTTTGGCTTTGCTATATTGTCTTGTCTGTATCATGCAGCCTTGTGGTCACCTGCTAGGAAATGGCTGACTTCTTGACTCTCTTGTATCTAATGTTTTAGTGTATTTGTCACTTTCCCATATGGTATCCTGGGTCATGTGTTGTACTTGGTTGTATCGATTCCAAAACTTTAACTCCTTCCCTACTTTGCATTGCATACACATGTCAGACACATAACACTTTGAAGCTTTTACATCATCCATAGAAGAGCAACGAAATGTAATCCTAAATAATTTATTTTACACGTTACACGTACTCTGTGTGTTGGCTCACCAGGATTCAACTTTTGGCTTTGATCTCCTCCAGTGTTCCTGTAGCGATGTGAAATGTCAGAGTAAGCGTTGTTTCTGTTAACTCTTCATATCCTTGAACCACAATGGTTTTACCTATGATTCCTTTGTTGCCTGTGTTGATATATTGATGAGTTGGAAGCCTGCACGCAGGCCATTCAAATACATCTTTTAGAATCATATCGAAAGTAAGGATTAGGACTGAACCCTCTTAAAGTTAACTTAAATCCACTAGTAACGCATTACTGACCATTCCAAGTTGATGCTTTGTTGTGGTTACTTGCTGTTCTGTGTTACCATTTAATTGTCCTATTTAAGCTGCAACAGTTACGTTCGAATTCAGAGTTAACACCTGTTTGGAAAATAGCTGCTTACTCAGTTCATTATATGACATTTGTTTACTCCCATCAATCTCGTTATGACTCTTTTACCTTGTGGTTTTATGGGCAGGGTTTAGAATCTAATTGTATTCGTTCCTGACATTGCTTTGCGTGATTTCCAAGTAAATAAATATTTGGTTTATTTAGTTGTATGAAATCTTCTTTCTGAATTATGCTAATGGAGATTTCTTCAAGGTTCAATCAACATGACTTGAAATTTTGATGAGATGAACGTATGATTTCAATTTAAATTAAGAGAAACATAGATTGATTGGCAGAAATGTTTTTGCATTCTGACTTTGACGCGATGTACTTTGGTTACACAGCCACAACAAAGTAATAAGCATACATGAAACGGGGGGGGGGATGTTTTGACAAAGAACAAGAATTTCACGGAAGTTGGTGCTGCATCTCCTGGGGGAAGAGAGACAAAGTCATTGGGCCTTTATTAATAAAGCATAAGATATAGGACCAAGATGTTGACCAATTAGAACTTGGTTTCAGTTTAGGTCAATGTCCCCAAACCAACACAGGATTTTGAGGAGATGCCTTATGCACGCTTTGGTGATTGTAGACACAATATCTAATGAGATCTTTAAGGTGGACATAAAAATGGCAATGTCAGTGGAGCTTGAAATTTAAGTAGAAGTCATCGGATAAAGATGCGTGCTGACTCAAGATGTTGAGAGGATGCCTTTTGCCTTACGTTTGATAGTGTTAGGCATTTTGGTTGATGAGAGCACAAGGGTTGACATACAATTATAAAAATACCATTGTTTGGAGCTTGTAAAATATAGGTCAAGGTCACTGGTTTAATGTGCTAGCCGGTTCAGAATGACGAGCAGATACTTTACAAAAGTTTGATGGTGTTATGCATTAAAAAATCACATTTGATGCTCTTTAATTAAAATTAACTTTTTACTTTTGCCTTAGGACTTGTTCTTTACAAGTTAGTCGTTAGTGCCAGGTTTCGTTAGTAGTTTTAAATTGTGACCAGTACGTTTCACGCAAAATATGAGAAGTTGCCTAGTATAATCTCTGACATATGAGCCTCATCATAAGAAAGCCTTCCTTTGCGGATTTCTTACAGGTCAAACTCAAACTTGGTTGTGTATCTATAGACAAATACATGTTTATATAGAAAAATGAATTGATCAAAGAGATGTCCAATACAAACTGAATTGCATTTTTACACATACAGAAAGCAAAGGCGCGGATTAGCTGTGCATCCCCTGGGAAACTGATAAAGCAGTGAAAAAGTGACAATTAGCCTTATCGCTAGACATCTCGTTTTCGAATTTCGAATTTTCGAATTTTCTATTTTGGACTCGAATTGACCTTCTAAGCTACAAAAGCTTGCTATAATGAAGAAAAAGATCAGCTCTAGCAGTGAATTGTTGTGTAATAAATCACTGTTTGCAGGTCAGTTTCAAAGAAGATCAAATCATTAGCGCATAGCACGAGTGATTTATCTTCATACAATTGACCGACAAACAGTAAATTATTTTTCAACAATTCACGCAACGGAGCTGATCTATTTTGATTTTAACACACAATGAACGACGAAAATACATTTGAAGTCTTCAGCTTCTTCCAACTTTCCGCCATTGCACTGAGGAAGTCCCGTTAATAGTTGGATTGTGTCGCATATATTTACATGTATAAATTACGTCTTTCCAGCGTAAAACGACGTTACTCCGTCTAACGCCATGACTGACCTCATTTTGCAGTAACAAATGACGTCAACTAGCGCGCGTCTTTCTCGCGCTTTCAAAGCTGTTAAGTATTGTTTGATATATCACGTTTTAGGCGAGGTGTGTTAGGGTCTTGAAATAAGATATCAAACTTTAAAAATGGTGTTGACCAAGATATTAGGACACATCTAATCAGTGTCTTTTTGTTCTGACATTTCAAAATGTAGGTTTTCTTATGACGTGGCTCATATATGAATTCGCATACATATGTATGTTTTGTGTATGATGCTGTGCATCATTTTAAACAACACAATTCATAGGGATAGAACCAAGATGGAAATAATAAAAGGAAGTAAGACAAACGTTCAAGTATTTTAATGCATCATGTGTAACGTTTGTTTTACATTTGAAATCGATGCAGCTGGTTAATATCTCAGTCCAAAAAGTCTACTGTAGGTTTTCCCTTCAACCAGGCAATCTGTGTAAGTATTCAAATAGATCTAGGACAATTCTGTATATGACAGTTTGACCCATTTTAATATTAACAATTTATTTATTCTTAGTATTTATCATGTAGGTCGAATACAGTGCAATCAAAAATTAGATGGCATTAAATGCAAAACGTATTTATCTATCAATCTATTTCCACCGCCTTCCCATATCCGATACGCTATCAATTGTCTGTCTGTCTGTCTGTCTGTCTGTCTGTATGTCTGTATGTTTGTCTGCTGCCAAAATTTGAAGGGGTACTGAGATGCCTTTTTATCATAGAACTAGCATGCGAAAATCCAAAGCCAAAATACAATATACAAAAGTTTAAACACAAAAGACAAAAGTAAAAAGCTGAAAGTTAAAACGCAAAAGGCAAAAGACAATAAAGGAAAGAACCCTTTCTGAAGACAAAATTTAAAACACAAAAGGCAAAACACAAAAGATGAAGTAAAAGGGCCAAAGATATTAAAAAGAATATAAGTACGCATATACCCTTGCAATATTACGATTGTCTGTTCACACCACCACATAATACAGACAGACAGACACGCAGGCACACATACAGATAGGAAGACAAACAGACAGACAGACAGACAGACAAAAAGACAGACATGTAGATAACCCCAAGAAACTTATAGGGTGGTGGGTGGGTATAGGGTAGGCAATGGGAAACAGCTTTATGTACAATAGCGGAATCTAAGGTGAAGAGCCCCTGCCTGGTGATCTCGACCGCTGTCCGTTCTAATGCATTGATTATGTTGTTGCTAATTCATTATTCCTTGTTTCTCCCATTGTGTGTAGGGGTATTGTATTGTCTTCTAATTCTGTGGTGAAGTTCGTAGTGATTTTATACATTAGTTTTGCAGTCATTTTGCTGAGAAAAAGAGCCAGAAAACTGACTGATTATCTTTGAATGCTTTCTTGCTGTCGTGTGACTGTCTGTGTACTGTTCTCTTCATCATAGTGATTGTGGAATTTCCGTGTAACACTTACTTGTTTTCTTGTACAGACAGAAAAACAGACAGACTTACAGGCGGAAAGACAGACAGACAGGCGGACAGACAGGTGAATAAACTCATACATTTTTTGATTTTTGTAGGCTGGGGGGGGGCTGTGGATATGGGGTAGACGGTAGACAGATAACCTCAAGGTAGATGGATAGATAGATAGATAGATAGATAGATAGATAGATAGATAGATAGATAGATAGATAGATAGATAGATAGATTGATACGTTTTGCCTTTAATGCCATCTTATTTTCTATTGCACTGTATCAGATCTAGACCTACAGAATAAAATCACAGAATTACTTTCTATAACAATTTAAATGGGTCGATATAAATGGATCGAACTATTATAGTGGGTCGAACTGTAGTATATTGAATAGTACTGGGTGTGTGTGACTACTTTCACAGTGAGAACCCAGTATGTAGCATAATCAAACGGAAAGCCTCCGGTAGACTTTTTGACTGTGATAGTTACAGGTTGTATCGATATAAGATATATACAAACTAACATTACGACGGATGAATTAAAATACTTATACTCTCGTCTTTCTTTCCTCGTTTGTTCGCCATCTTTGCTCTACCACGTGAAGTGCGCCGTTTAAAATGTGCAGCATTGTACACAAAACAGAAAACTCAATAGTTAAAACGCCGAAATCAAAAGGACATAACACAAAACACAATGTCACATATAGGCTTCCGTAGGTGCCTGTTACCATTGTTATCATTTCAATTCGACTGAGGCGAGTTCAACAATGCGAGCGTTCGCGGGCGCTCGTTGTTCTGGTACCTATCTTTATTAGTAAAGTGTAAAGCCTGGCACCAGTACATGTACAACGAGCGCCCGAGAGCACTCGCATCAGGTAACCCATATTGTAGGTGACTGTGATAAGTTTAATAATCAACCAATAAGATGGCATTTTGCGTTTCAAGTTTAGCGTGGGTCGCAACCTGTTGGATACATTTAGTGAGGCTATTTTGTTAATTTTTATTCACTAGTTGTAAAAGAAATACAAATACATATTGTTTAACGGGATTAATGCCTCAAATTTGGCTGACTTTGTTGTATCTTAAGCTTAATATTTATCCTGCAAGTTCTCATGAATCATCCGCTTGATCATCTGCATCATTTATTTTCACAGTTTAGAGTTACTTACCCTAGATCACGCCTATGCTGAAATTCTCTTTCGCGCCTGGATTTGCCTACACCTTACCCTGGATAGGTAGATCTAGGGGAGGCGACCAACGACTTCATTCAAAAAGTGCAACGCCATCATGACCTGATAAAGGCACATGCCGTGAGATAGCCAACGTTTATCAGGCCAGCGTGCAACAATGCGGTTAATGTGAGATGTAACTGCTACACACAGCGAACAAAGTCAAGGCTGACGAAATGTTTTAAAAATTACAAGTTTCCATAGCCGGACGAGATTGACTTTTATGGCAAATATTTCAAAGCATCATCCAATTACAGCTCGAATTATTGAAGTCCACAAGATTTGTTTTTGGGCTACAGTGGTGATTATTTACCACACGTAAATAATGTAAATTTTCTTGAAACTAAGTTTGGCTTTTTGTTGCTGCACACCACAAAACACTTTTGAAGAGCGAAAAGAGCTTGGAATGAAAGATTGGAGCAGTCCCAATGAATTTAAGAGTTTGTATTGTTATTATAAATGTTATGTGGCTCTTCCTCACGGTGCCGTGGGTTGGTCTGCAGTATGTGATTGTGGTATTTCCTTTTCATACGCACTTATTTTTGGTTTTGATAATTCCCAAATTAAGCCTTAACTGGATAATTCTGCTGCAACTCTATGACCAGACTGTGCGTTATGAAAGCATTATAAGACCATGTTCAATTTCTAGCCCAAAATTAACATCCTGCAAAACGTATGTGGCTTAAAACATGCCATTGGTAAAGTATGCCTCTACCGCCAACAGAAGGCCAGAAAACTTAATAATAGTGGTCAAAGTTTGTTAAACTGACTGTCAGCTTTGACCTTTTGCAAACAAGACAGACATACCTCATGTAAGGACAATTATCGCAAAATATATCAAGGAAGTCCTAAAATAAGAAAATAATATTATGCCATCCACTGCAGGTATTGCCGAATCTTTGTCATTTTCACGTAGAAACAACCTTGGATAATACAATATCTGATAAATTGTAAAAGTTTGATTAAACATGTTTAAAGAGACTAAGTCTGCAACTATGAACTTTTTCGAAAAAAAATATTTTCTTTTTAAATCATTTGTAAAAGTAGAATTAAGTTATGTTATCACAATAAATCTGTTCACCATAGCTGAAAACTGCATGGAAAAGTGAATAATCTTATAAAAGCAGGTGTTTTTCTCTTGTTGGTAATTATTTGCGTCCCTCCAATTATTAAAGTCAGTTAATATTTAACATAAATGCTGTTGTTTTGAAACGAAATTGCTCAAATAAATACCTGAAGTTTACCTTTTTGCTGTGTTCTTGAAAAATAGAAACATTTTTTTCTAAAATTAAAAAATCAAAAGTTACAGACTATGCAGCTTTAAAATACTAGAAAAAATAAAGTCTAAAGTTTACCCTTGCAATAACTTTAGGTGATCCCTTATTTGTGCCCATTGTTTTCAAATAAGGACCATTCTGGACAAGGGTTAATTTTTCTCAGCCCTTTATCAATGATTAAATTCTAGCTAATCAAACACCGAGTTTAGGGAATCTTGCTCTGCTGAATCAAAGGAATACCCTTGTTATCAAATGTAAGCAAGTGTACAAGATTTTAGTGTTTGTCGCATCAGCAAGCAACAAAAGCCCAGGCAAGTCTGTGCATACGCATAGACTTGCCAGAGCATTTGTTGCTGGCATACACAAAGCGTGGTTTAAGATAAAGGCTCAGACAAAACACCGTCAAGCCGGTTTAAGCCCCCAGTAAAATATCTAACTGACCGTTCCAAGGCACTGCTTCTTTTATGGATGATTTATACTATTTATGACTTGCTTAATTGTTGTGCTTTCGCGCGCGTCTGTTCATTAATGCCTTATGGTCACCTGCTGGGAAAGCGCTGACCTCTTGACTTTTGTTTTTGATGTCTAATTATGAAGTTGGCACTTTCCATTTGGTATCCAGATTCAGGTGTGGTGCTTGATTGTATCGATTCCTGAGCGTTGCCCTTTTTCTTGCTTTAGCCATACCCTCGTTGGATTCACCCGTATGGGCGTTTTATTTAAAGATAGTTTTGCATGTGTCAAAATAGTACTAAGTAAAGTTTAAAAATACCCACCGATGTGTTCACATGAGCTGCAAAACTGACAACTGTTACCAATGGTCCAAAGTTGCAAACCGCCCAAAACACGTAGAGCAAAAGCTGCAGCGTTGGCAAAGATACCTTTATGATCTGATAAAAGATAAAGCATGTGGCTCCAACATCTGCCATAAATACCACCGCAAAAAAATATCCTAAATCCTTGTCTAGTTTTGATACCATTTCACAGAGATCCAGATGAAGTAGTCGTAATTTTGGAAGTATGTTGGCCAGATCTTTAGAGTTCCTTGTAACTTGTTGTTCAAGAAAGGCATTAAATGCCTTGAACGTTGTTGTAAACACTGTAGAAATGAGTACGACATAGAACTGTGACATAAGCCATATCAGACACGTCATTGTCAGGATGCAGATATAAATCGTTATAACGAAAGCTGAGCTAGAAAACGGCGATGCAGTAAATAAATCGAAATCACTTTTAACAATGTCTGTGCAAAGTAATGCCCAGCCGCAGGCATTAATCAGCATTATCGAAGCGGTGATAAGCAAGTAAATGGTTTGCCTCTTCCTGATTTTGTTTGATGGAAAGTCTATCCCTAAGTCGTCTAGTCCTGCCCGAATGGTTTCATCCCAGAAATCAAAAGCAGCCCTTTGATGACCATATTTAGAATGTCCTGACTTGAATGCAATCACATAGAATAGAAGTATCTTAACAGACCACACAAATGCAACTACATTGCAATACGTGAAAGATGGTGGTAACGTGAAGTGTCGCATGTTTGGCAAAGAATGCCAAGGGAATGAGAAAACAAAATAGCCGGTACATGTTTCCAACATTTCTATATGATAGACTAGTTCTTGTCACAGTTCCATTCTTGCCATAGCTAGTGTCATACGTGTAACAGCCACTTATTGTTAGTCCAATTAAGAATGTTCGAATCAGCTTCCTTAGCGGTGGGTGCTGTATGCGCTGGTTACATTCAGCCTTGGATTTATCATCATCGCGGCTGTTAGAAATAATCCTTGGTCTCACTTGAATAGTCATTGCAAACTCGGGTATACTTAGTCTTCAAACTGAGGTTCAACTAAACTTGAAACAAATATATTTTTAATACTTTCTGACATTTGTCAAAATGCAACATTGTTGGAATCACGTGCCACGGCTCATTTGTGTGTCCATTTAGCAAATCATAAATCACACATCTGGACTACAAAGCTTTCTAAATAAGTATGAGCCCGACATGTGATTTCCAACAATGTGGAATTTTGACAAGTGTAGACTCAGACGAACCTGTGCAGCCTCATTTTGAACTTAGAAACTCCAAATAAAATTCAGCCAGTAGCTCAACGCTCATAGAATATTAAAGCAACTAGCATAGGCTCTTATCAGACTGCGCGTATGCGCTGGCTGGTCTGAGCATTTGCTGGTCGCACATACCACATTGTTGGAAATCCCATGCCACGGCTTAAATAAGTACTTATATTGTTTTGTCTTTAGAGCTGCGCACAAATGTATATATTTTGTTGTCAAAGAAACATCGTCATGCAAAATGGTACCTTAACTTTATTCCTGCTGGCGCCCATTTTTGTCGTCAGCTGATAAAATTTGCAAACAATTTGGACCCAGATTAGGACCTACAGAATGTCGTTCCCGATCTAGATCCAAACCGTTCGACTTTCCTGAAACATTTATTTGCACAAAAGTTAATTTTGAAAAAAGTCAGCAGGCGACAACAAAAGCATTAAATATTAACCACCACATAGATCTGATGACAGATGTAAAGACGCTCCTTGATCCCAAAATGCATTAACACACGATTTTGGAATTTCTACCTCAAATAATATAGGAGATATGCTCCGGATATGAAGTGAACAATCAGACACTTAGGACACTATGGACAGGGAGTGTGATTACTATATAATTAATTACTTTTGCACGACCGTTATGCTAACCGTTTATTGTCATTTGCTTGATGGTAGCATTCTACTAAATATTCATGAAGTATGGCCACGCCCTTTTTGGGGAGGAAGTAGTCATCAGAAAAAAACACTGTGGATCATTTCATTGGTCATGTTCCTTTTGCCTCATTGGAAGGTGATAAGAGGCCAGATAAAATAAATCAAAAATCAAGAAAGTTTGAACATTTTATGCCCTAAGCAGGAGAATAATGTTTCGATTTTTAGAGTACCCCCTCTGATAAAAATCATCTGTTTATTTGCTGCGAACTAGGGGGTTCCCCAACTTATTTACACATGACTAATTTTCGAGATGGGAAACCTCCATGTTTTTCGTCATAAATCAAATAAACTATGGCAGGATTTTCAAATAAAAGACTTTTGTCAAAATTTTACGTGTGAATAGATTTAAAGAATGGATTACTTTACTGCTATTTTGCACTGTCGGCAATGGAGAAAATTTAGTGGAGAGCCTCCTAAATGGAGAAATCCAGGATTTTTTTGATCCCAAAAATCATTCTGAGAAAGGGAATTCCAGGTACGTACTTGTAGGTAGGGGGTAGATTGAAGACAATGGATGCTTTCTGGTGGCAGTTAAATGAAAAACTAACTAAAAAGAATCTTTTCAATCAGGGACAGCACAGCTGTGACATATGGACTGGTGGAAAAAGTCACGGGACATACGGGAAGTTGGCTGTCACTTGGCTTGATGGGTCAAAATCAGTTGAAAGTGCCCACAGAGTTTCTTTCATGACATCAAACCACTTTTTAAAAAATGATATGCCTCAAGTAGATGCTGAAGGGAGACAGTTAGAAGTTTCACACTTATGCCACAACGGCCTGTGTATAAAAAATGCCCACCTTACCCTAGAATCGCACGAAAATAACCAAGAGCGGATACATTGTAAGCTGCAGAGACAATGCACCAGACAACATCAACCATACTGTGTGCTTTAAACTTAGGTACTGAAATTGTTATTTTCATGAGCCTTTTTTGGCTTGTCAATACTATTATAAGTATGGTCCTGCCGAAATTTTTCAGGCGTCACAGGTAGTAAAATGTTTTTTGATATTTCACTACTTCTTGGTGCTCGGCGTACAATTTGTAAATGGCCCGTCGCCGCTTACTTTACTTTCTATGTAATGTTTTGCCTTTTTGCGAGATTCATGACTGTTTGTTTTATATTGTTCTTGGTATAGGGCCCTAGAAACCCTTGTTCCAGAAGCGATTGGAGAGCCAACAACCTTACACAGTTTGTATATTGATTCGCCAGGTCCATTGTTTATGTTGTGCGCCGCACTGTGAGCTCTGCCAGGGAAATTTCTCGAAAAGGTAAGGTGCTTTGGAAGAGATCTCCTCATTGAACGATTAGTAGCTTCAACTTTTTATGTATTTGTGTTCATTTTGGTTCTTTCAAGGATTGCGGGACCGAGCCTATATTCGACACATTTACGCACTAAGTTGAGACTTTCATCACATGATTTGATCATGAAATTTTTCTTCAGAAATGAACTTCTTTGAAGCCAGGTGGCATTACATTTTTTCATGTACACAAATGAATAGATATGGCATAGGTCATGGTGGCCATGATAACAATTAACAATAGCATCACATGTGTATGATAGAGCTGCTTTGAATTTCAAGGTATCGTTAGGAAATTTATTAAAAGCTTGAGTGAATTCTGCCTGACAGCGCTCTGCAAGATCCATCGAAAAATTGTCTTGCATTTTCCGTTTCTCATATTTAAATTTTGCGGGCATGTGAATTGTCAGCTCACTCATGTTTTTAATATATTTCCTATGATTATGCGAAACATGGCGCGTGTCAAAAAGATGCTTAGGCTCAACACTAGCTACGCCGTCCGCATAAAGCTTCATTGCGGCCCTGTACGATGATGAATCTGGATCAGTTGTTAAATATTCCACTTCAAGCCCAGCACTAGCCAATTCTGAAAAGCTATGTTTTGCCCATTCTTCTTCATTGGCAATATTGCTAGCCATATCAATATTGGCAAAGCACTCCCCAGAGTGCTGGCACTTGATGCCTGAACCATGCTTTCGCTTCGAACAGAGCTTCGATTTAGTTTGAACATTTATTATTTGTTTCTTGTTGGTCTCATTTTCTGCAACCACATATATGGCTTGAGTGCTGGGCTGAAATGGAGTCTTTCCTAATCCAGAGTATAAAGCATTATTATAACAGCCGTCAGCCTGAACATTGACTGCTTTAGTATCTTTTCCACACAAACTCTTAAAAGACTGTAAATCCTGACATCGCAATATCATATCGTCAATATTTTCTTTTCTTATATTGGGCATTGTTTTATTGGCACACTTTTGCATGCCACTAGCAGACGGGGGTAAAGTGCTGATGCTACAAAGAAATTTGGAAAAACTTGAAGGGCCAATAGATGTTTGACTTAACCCCACTTGAAGTCCCTGAATGATGCATGCTGGACGCTGGCCTGGGTTACCCGATTTTTCCTCCTCAAACAAATTGAAAGTATTTGACTTGTAATTACATTCTGTGCAAAGAAGCCGCTCTCGCCAACATAATCCAAAATTTTGTTCTCCCTCTAAGTCCCATGTCAAAAACCCCTCAAGTTCCCACAATTTGGTGATTGTTTTCGGTGATCTTCAAATACTTGATTCTACATCTCAGCTGTTTTTTTTTGCATGTGCAGCAGTCTGTAGGTGTTGAGCTCTGACCTGAAGTTGAGAGTTATCTCACTCAGTCCAGTTGTGACACAACTACAACAACAACAACAACAACAACACTAACAACAACATCATCATCATCAACAACCAAAAATGAATTTTAAAGATTCAAAAAATGCATACCTCTTATCTGGACCTACTTCTGCACATTTTTGTATTTCTGAGATGCTTGTTGCAGTCGGGCGTAGAAATCGCATGGACGGATTCTCGCTGCTAAAGTTGATTTGCTCATACTGATTTCGATCCAGTCTCAAATATGGTTTTAAAGGTTCACTTGATTTATTTTTTTCCGGAGTTTTCCCCTTATTTGTATGGTAGAAATGTTCCTTCTTGAATTTAGTGTTGTTCCTTTGAGACTCCTTTTTAAAGCCATGGTGTCAGAATGTCAGCCATGTAATATAAACAATTCTATCATTGAATTTTGCGATGTGATGTTGTGATGTCATAAATCCGTCAAGACATAGCCACTCATTTGGCGTACTTTTTTCTATTACACCATGTATCAGGTTAAACATCACTGAAGAGCTCATGCACAGGCTCTCTTTTGCTCTACAACCTCTAACATTAGAAAAAAGGTCACTGATTAGCATTAGCACAAAATAACATAGAAAATTATTGTGACTATATGGAAGTTGTAAAATAAACATTACAGCAAAATACAGGCTACAGCTTCAATACAGGAATACAGAATTCATAAAGAAATCAACAGAAAATGACCAAAGCACACTTATTTAAATTAAACTGACTGATATAATGTTTGTTTTTGTGTCTCCAAGGTAAGGTATCGGAATCTTAGTGTCGTTGTCATGATAAAAATGAAGTTTTGTCGGTGAAAATTTTGCAAGTTTTGCCAAAAGCTATTACTTGTTTTATTTTTTTTCCTCAGAAAATAGAGCTTGCTGTTTTAGAATCTTCCCCAAATTTGACCTCGATTTGATTTATCTTTGATTTGATGTCATGATTGCAGCAACTTTCACCCACTTATCAATGCATGTTTAAGCAGTGATGGCTAATGTCAAGCTAGTGCGAAGGCTGTCCAGGCATTTACTGATGGACGAGATTTGACAGATGTTCCATTCCTCATCAAATGACCACAGAAATTTGTTTATATCTGATATTGTCTACATTTGCCTGCCTGGATAGTACATACAGTGCCAAGGGAAGTGAATCTGATAGTAGCATGGCATTATCAGAATGTATTTACTGCCTACCCGGTTATTTAAAGATATTTGGGGGTCTATGTATTAAATATAAAAAAAATCCGTCTTGATAATTTACACCCAACACTTAATTTGTTTTTTTCAGAACACAGACTCCAGATATAGAAGCAAGTGACAAGAAACTTTCATTTAATGTTCCCAGTTGGAATGCTGCAAGGTGGGTACCTATTACACATTTTATAAAGTACAATTTCACAGCCTTCAGCAAAATGAATGGGGGTGGTTGCTGTTGAGCTAGAAATTTACAAATTCCTATGCTGTACAAGGAAATTAGTGCTGGTTTCTAGTAAGTGAGACAGAACCCTATGATATAAAGACCAAATAAGATCAATAGATGACAGGAAAAAAAATCAGTATAGGTAGCATTCTACTAAATATTCATGAAGTATGAAGTATTGGGGAGGAAGTAGTTATCAGAAAATAATACTGTGGATCATTTCATTTGTCATATTCCTTTTGCCTCATTGGAAGGTGATAAGAGGCCAGATAAAATAAATCAAAAATCAAGAAAGTTTGAACATTTTATGCCCTAAGCAGGAGAATAATGTTTCGATTTTTAGAGTACCCCCTCTGATAAAAATCATGTGTTTATTTGCTGCGGACTAGGGGGTTCCCCAACTTATTTACACATGGCTAATTTTTGAGATGGGAAACCTCCATGTTTTTCATCATAAATCAAATAAGCTATGGCAGGATTTGCAAATAAAAGACTTTTGTCAAAATTGTATGTGTGAATAGATTTAAAGAATGGATTACTTTACTGCTATTTTGCACTGTCGGCAATGGAGAAATATTTAGTGGAGAGCCTCCTGATGCTTATATAAGCGGTAGCGCAAGTTGACGCCTTCTTTGTATTAAGTTCGCGCACGAATTACTTCGCGCCAAAGGTAACCCTACAGATTCACTCCAGGTTGCTTCGCGCTATCGGTCAACCCACGTTATTTAGTACCCCACTCATTGTTCGGCAGCGAATAAAAAATAGCCTGATCAGAATTCAAAATGTTTGATAGAAATGTTAATTACATGTATGCGATATTTTGCATAAAGATCTCAATAAACGAATTTGAACTGTCGAAAAGCATGCCGCTGCCCCTGCATGTGGCTAGTTCACCATAAATACATATACAGTAAAAACCCGTCTAAAACGGTCACTCTCTAAAAGACCCAAATTGAGTTTCAAGTATTCTTCAATACTTTCGACCTTCATTGAAATTCCATTTGTCATTAAGAGCTTTGTTTTGTCTATTTTTAGTGGCCGCTTAAGACAGGTTTTACTGTACCAGGAACTATAAACAATACTCAGGGTCACTTGCAATCGACAATTCGAGCACACAATCCGAGAATCGAATCAAGCCTCGGGTGTGTGTAGCGCATTACGCGTAGTACTATGTACGAAAAAGCTCCATTTTATAAGCCGGACCTGGCGTAAGAAAAAAATAGTTCTGTAGCATTTCTGTTTACCTGAAAAGTTTAATCATCAGAATAATGGTTTATACATGTATATGTTTTAAAATAAAGTATCGCTATAGCGATATTTTATTGAACAAACTTTACTTAATTTTGCTGAAATCACACTTGTTTTTTGTGTTGGCATGGTCTCTGTGACGTCAGTGTCACGTTATGTAATGTCAGCGTCACGTTATCAAATAGATCCTCGATGTACATCCGAGGTCTGATTCCACGGAATTCCACGGCATTGTCCGAGGCAGTTCCGATTGGACCACTTGACCCTCTTAATAGGTTCATATTGAAAATTAAGAAATGTCTCAAACCACAATACCTAAGGCCTTGACAGATGTAGATGGTATGAACCGCCACCTAGTGTAACTATATCATGTTTCTTTAATGTGAGGAAGAAGGCAAAGATTAGGAATCGATACAACCAAGTACCACGCCTGACCCAGGACACCGTATGGGAAAGTGACAAAACAAGATAATACCACACACAAAAGTGCCAAGAAGTCAGCCCTTTCCCAGCAGGTGACCTCAAGGATGCAGGAAAAGACAATATTTGTTGCATATAATGTCCTTAAATATGTATTTGGTTAATGCAACAACTTTGATTTAGGCTTTTTGTCTGTTATGCCACAACACCAAAATCAGCCAAGTGATTCATTGTTGATACACTTGATAGCTTAAATTCTTAAAGTATTTTCACAATGCACCGTATACATGACTTTCTTTGCTGCTCGCCTTATTATCTCATAATTCGAAATAGAGTTTTGATAAGCAACTTTGATTTGCCAAAAATATGATCAACTTTTTAGAAGTTAAAACTTGATACAAATCATCTGCAAAAACAAGCCATATTTTTACTCACTATAACTAGATATGTCGTGCATACAGGAGCAGAAATAAATCATATCTTAAACAAAGCACAAGTTTATTACAAACACTCAAACAAGTATAGAGTATGTAAATAATTATGACAAAATCGTTATCTATAAAAATTTTGGAAAGCAGCTGTATGTACCATGTTTCAGTCAAAAGTACCACCCAGTCAAAAGATATGAGTCAACTCTCATTTATTTTTGACTGACGCTTATAGGTGACAATATACATAATATGCACAATAAATTTAGCAATTGTTTTGTATGGGTGATCCCATCAGTTTCATTTGCTGTCATGAAGATACATTGTACAAGTTTAAAAATAACAAGCAGAATTACCAAACGCAGCGGTCATGCTAGAGTGACGTTAAATTTCAAGACTAGTTGGTATCGCGGGTATTTCTGATCATTGGGGGAAGCCAAAACTATTCTCAAGCGATTGTTTGGTGACTGAATACAACATCTTCACGACTACAGAACACGAGCCGAAAGATAAAAAGCTAACGACACCGTGATCTCGCAACTGCATAGCACCACTTTTCAGTAACTTAATGTTTTAATCAACCATAAAATGAGTTACATTGTAAGCCTATGCTATCTGTGTAAACTGAATCTCTGTTGAATTGAAACACCAATTAACATTGGAAATTTAATTAAATGATGACTAGGTTTTGACGTCATTTATGACAGCTGATTTTTTCAGCATGAAATCTCTATCACATCTGTCACATAACCAATAATTTTGTAGGCGTATGATGCATGAGGAAGATGAAAGACCACCAAACGATAAAGCACATAGTTATCATTTTAGCATTACTTACAAAGGATGTGAATTTCGCTTACCGACCCCTCCTGCAATTCTTGCTCTCCCCAAATACCATTTTAAAGTATCGCGTCTGTAAATTCGTGGTTTCATTTGCCTAAGACCCTGTTCTCGTCATTCCAATGGAAATTATTCGATATTGCACAAAGATGAGCGCAAAACGAAACGAAACATAAGAAATTGCTAAACTTATTGTGCATAGTATATAAACAAATACACCTCTTTGGTCTTATTTTGATGTTACTTTTGCAAGAAGTATGCACAATATGCCTCGGTTACATAGGTTTGACATTTAGTACATTTCATACGGTTGTACACCTTTAAATGTCACTTTGACACGGAATCGGTCCCGTGATGTTGGTCGCGAAATCAAACCGTGACAACCAACCAAGGTTAATTGCTCATGTGTTGGATTATCAAATCAAATCAAGACTTGTCAAGGGATTTTAACCTATACATTTTTAATTATTTGTAAATACGTTTCATATAAACTTCAATCAGTGTCGTCCCTAAGTCGCATCAATCAAGCAAGAATCCAATTAGAAGGTGACTGACCTACAGAGAATAACAGTGCACACAATTGCTACTCCCCAGAAAGATGGAAGGGGATTTAAGTAAAAAAAAATCCATGCATAAGCATTGTAAATGATTCATGTTTCCATTAAAATATAATGGCACTATGGTAAATTAATATCCTATCATTGTTATTTTCATGTGAATTCACACGTTTCTTACGTGCATATATGGATGTGACAACTGCTTATTGCTAGTATATGTATTTGCTGAGAATATTGCATATTGCTTGACTACTTGTCTGTGTGTTATTGTATAGTTATTGTGAAAATGGTGCATGCTTTTAACGTCTGCTGATTATATCGAAATGTACTCTGGACTATTTTTATGATGGAACATTTCTGTTCAGGGTAGCATATTTGCCCGTACCTTTTGAACGTACATTAGCTGTACAAACGACGTCTTTTGTCAACGTTTTAAGGCTATATGTGATAGATAAGGTTATGAAATTCAAACTTGCGACTGAATGACGTGATGCAATTCCGAGGCCAGTCCGTGCAGTGATTTATTAAATCATTGAATTGACTCTACAGTGTTAGAATGCGTTCTTAGACTCTGGTTCTGTTGTTGTTGTTGATTCAATGTGTTATACGTTTGGTCTTTGTTTTATTGTGTTGTATGCCATTCCTAGTTTTTTGTCATCTAACTGGGAATGAGAGAGCTGGTTAATGTTCTGTGTCTAGTGTGTGTGTGTGTGTATGTGTGTGTGTGTGTGTGTGTGTGTCATTTCTTTGTCACACTAAGTATTTCATAAGGAATATTTTTGGATATTTTTAAAGGATCTGAGGACAGATAAGACTTTCTTTCATATCGCTCATAACCTTAACCTTACTAAATATCATAGCACTAACAAAATCGCAAATAGATGCAAGATTTTTAACGTTAAAACAATCTGAAGAACTGAAATGTGTGAACCCACTAGTGGGTGGAGAACTGAGTAAATTGACCAATGCTCACAAGAGGGCTTTTAATGTGAAATCGTCACGAATGACTGACTTCTGAATGCCTATTACAACGTCACCATTTAACGGTATAGAATAGACGCCCAGTCACTATATGCGACGACCTACGAGCTAAAGAATGCAGTCCATTATTTATGAATAAAAGAACCGTTAGCCTGTAGTAAATATAGGCTTAAACTTGTCAGATACGCACCCTTAACGTGCATGACCATGGCGACAAACGAAACGGAAAACAATGATATGTACAGACCAGAATATAGTCCTAGATCTCCAGATTCACTAACAGATCCAAGCGAGACGTGTCCAAAGCGGCTAATAAACGAAAAGCTCTTAGCCATAAAGGAGGAAATGTCGGAAAGTCTAACTGCATCTCCTATATGTACTCAAAATTTCTCTCAAAAAGACTCTATCTTGTTTTCTCAAATACCAAACCAAGAATTCTACCTTAAGCTTGACAAATCGTTAGAAAATCTACCGAGATTGCTCTACATTGACGAGCTCATGCTTAAGTGCAATAATGACAGCAAACTGATTAACTGGTATCGACAGACTCTTGCTGACCGTGCTAGAAAGTTCTCGGACTGCCCGGTCACTAGGCTTTTAACCAGGCGCACAACTAATAAACGAAACAGTGCATACAAAAGTGCGGAAGATTGCTGTATTCTCCAGGGCTTTATTAATGGTGAAAGGACAGGTGAAATTTTTAACGTGTTCTGCTCTACAAATGGACCAAATGCTTCAGTAAATGACAGTGTCTTTCTAACCCCACAGCAAAATATTACCGAAACATGTGACAATGTGCAGTCTTTGAATGATAAAATCACTGTTCCAGAAACAATGGCAATGCTTACACAGATACAGCGAGAGCTATACGACCTGAAAAGAAAGCGCGAGGAAGATTGTGCCATCTTGAATCAAATTAAACAGGAAATTACCTCGATGGCAATAACAACAAAACTTATGTACGCTACTATTAACAGCATAAGATCATCCCTTCCTCCTGACTTCTTTGAGGAAACTACCAGTACTCAATCCGTATCTAAGCAACAGACAAGTGACCCATCTCAATCGTCTTCTGAACAATTACCCAATACGCCATGTATATCATCTGCAAAACCCAGAGAAGTACTGATAAGCACACCAACCAATAAAGACCAGTCTGATCGATCATATAGAGACGCTCTGATAACACCTAACTCGGAACAAACTAGTGTGAAAGTGTCTAGTTCAACTGCGTTACCGCATACAAAAGTACAGACTAAGAAAAATAAACTTCTTTCAAGTGAGCAACGTTCAAAAGCATTCGCAAAACCCAATCAATCTAATGTAACTGTCGAATGCACACAAGCTGATACGTCAACAGACGATGTGGTAGTCATTGACGACGCAATTTGCGAAATTGGTGTGCGCCCGGCTGTCAATACATTGCAAAACGATCGTCCTAAGGGAGAGAACTCCTTAAAGTCTAACCATCGAAATACAAGTCGCAATGTATCGAAGGCCGTTCGCGCACATGATGGCGTCAATGATGACGACTTATTTATTGGCGTATCAAGAAAACGAGTAGTGTCCTATTATATTAGTAACATTGATCAGTCGTCAACCTACTCTGGATTTATGAAGTTCCTTGAAAGTAAAGGTGTCACTGCAACACAAGTCAGACTGTTCTATCACATGTTCAGCATATCCGCGAAATTAAACATTCCAAGTATGTATTGTTACCTAGTAGAAAGCGAAGACTTTTGGCCAGATAGAATGAAATGTAGAAAATGGTTAGAAAAGAATGAATGGGAAAAGGAGCAAGAGACTAGGCGAGAAGAGTATGAAAGAAATAGGAGAGAAAGATTTGAGCGAAGAGAAAGAGAGGACTCTCATTACCGCAAAAGTTATAGGGAGAGCAGACATGGGGATTTGGAGTATTATTCTGGAAGAGCTTACGATAATGATGATGATTATGATGATGATTATGATTATCGCAAAGACAAAAATGCCAGCTCTAAACGTAATTATGACTGTTTTGGAAGAGGTAACATAAGCCACGAGGACTCTAACGAGCATATTATCAAGTATCAGTACTGGAACGACTACTAATAGCTCTAATCATATTCATGACATCATTCATCATCATTATGCTGCTTAACCTGATAACTTGGAATGTTCGTGGTATCATGTCATCTGCATATACTCTCTCGCACATGCTGTCCTGCTATAACACTGATATAGCTCTCATAACGGAGCACAAACTAATGCCACATTCTAAATGTTTCTTTGACAGCATAGACCCTTCATACTCGAGTATTGTCAAAATCTCAGAAGAAATAAATCCGTATAGCAGGGCATCATGTGAGAAGGCTGGGGTTGCTATTATGTATAGAAAATGTATAAACGATTGTATTTCTGAGGTAGAGAATATATCATCTGACAGAGTCCTTGGTATTGAGCTGAATCCTGGTGAAATTGTTTCAACTCTTATATTTTGTGTTTACTTACCCGCAGACGGAAATATACAGAAGTATACCGAAGTTTTAACTGAGCTGCAAACTCTTGTATCGTACTATGTTACACAAGGTAATATTATCATTGCTGGCGACTTAAATGCCCAATATATCTCGCAAAACCCAACCCCTTTAAATATTAAGTAGAAACACCTCACAGACTTCATTAACAGTAATAGCCTGGTCCCTGTGAACACATCGGACCTCTGTTCTGGGCCTAAATATAGCTTCATACCGTCACGATCAATGATCGACCATTTCCTGATCGACGCTACCACAGCAGCATCGTGCTATTCTTGTCAAGTGATCGACGAGTCACGATTAACATTAACGTCCGATCATTATCCTATACTTTTGAAGCTGGAATTAGAATCACAACCCACACAGCAAGCGGTCACACTTAACAGTAATACAAAATGTATACAATGGCATAAGGCAATGTCTGTAACCCTTGAAACTTACTCCGAAGTGCTAACATCCAAAATGGAGCAGTCAAGCCTTGAAGGACTCAATTTAAATGTTAACGGCTTAGCGGACAGAATAACAGAGTGCATTCACGAAGCGGCAAACGATGCCCTGCCTTTAAAACGGTTTAACAAATATTCGAAACCCTATTGGACACGCGATGTAAAATTAGCCCACGATATATCCAGATCTTGTCGAAGAGACTGGTTGGCTGCAGGAAAACCCCGCGGCGGACAGCACCAATCTTATGCTAATTATAAAAGCGCAAAAAATGCATTTCGCAAAATACAAAGACTAGAGTCTAATAAATACATTGATAAAGTTTTTTCAGATCTAGACGAAGCTGCTGAGTTAGATTATCGGCTTTTTTGGCGCTTGTTGCGAAACTTTAAGAATAAACCTAATCAGTCGTGCATTAAACTTAATTTTGATGGAAAAGAATACAGATCACCACATGATGTCGCAAATGGGTTTTCAAAATATTTCGAAAGTATACTTAGCGACCTTTCAATAATCAATGACAACACTGGTGATGATCGTGCAGCATTTATCAAGTACATACAAACTAAAGTCTGCAAAATAAGTAACGATTACACTCAAACAAACCCTCAGCTCGAACAAACGATCACACTCGACGAAATACGCCATGCCGTCAAACAACTCAAAACCAGGAAAGCTCCTGGCTGGGATAAAGTGCAGAACGAACATATCATTCATGGTGGGCCAAATCTGCTTTATTATGTCGGCAAATTATTTAATGCGATCTTGAAAAATGAGCAAATCCCGTCAGCATGGAAATTAAGCATTATTATTCCTATTTATAAAGGGAAAGGGAAAATCAAATCCGATCCTGATAACTATCGCCCAATATCCCTGTTACCCTGTATGTGCAAACTATTCGAAAAGGTTCTTATGGAGCGAATAAATACTTTCCTTCATCAGCTCCCACAAAGATTCCCATGTCCGCAGCAGCAAGGATTTCAGAAACAATTGTCATGTAATACTGCTGCATTTAACTTGCAAGAAACAATCCTTTACAACCTAGAGCTCAACAGCAACGTATACGTAGCGTTCCTTGACATTCGCAAAGCGTTTGATACTGTGTGTCACGACGCATTGCTTTACAAGCTCGACCAAATAGGAATAAAGGGCAAAATATGGCGCCTAATAAAAGACTCATACACTGGTATACACTGTAAAGTTTCCATAAATGGTATTTCATCTAAACTTATAAAGATGCGACGCGGTAATCGTCAAGGGGGGGGTAACCTCTACTGGTTTTTACCTAGTTTTCATTGATGGTCTCCTCGTCGAACTTCAGCTTTCTGGTCTTGGTGCAGCGGTCTGTTCTGTAAGGTCTGGCAACCCGGCACTAGCCGCCGATTTAGCACTAATAGCCACATCGCCCTTAAACTTGCAGAAAATGCTCAATATCGTATACGCTTATGCATACAAATGGCTGTTTATGATACATGCAGAAAAATCGTGCGTTCTCATTTTTTCACTCAATAAGCGAACTAAATCGGCTTATCCTTTCTGCATTGGTAATGAGCAATTGCGCGAAGAATCAACAACAACTTATCTGGGAATTCTTCAAGACGTAAGTTTAAAATCTGTTAAACGCACGCGAGCTAGCATACAGAAAGGCCGCAATGCCTTTCATGCCATGATAGGTTACGGCGTGAAGCCAAATGGTGTAAATCCCTTAACAGCGATTAGCCTATACCGTAAAATTATTATACCGTCTGTGCTTTACGGGTGCGAAATTTGGAACAATCTCTCGGCGTCAGAAATAAATGAAATCGATAGGTTGCAGCGGTATATAGTAAAACGTATCCAGGGTTTCTCAGTCCGCACAAGAACTGATATGTGCGAATCAATGCTAGGACTTCACCCCCTGTCTAGCGAAATAATCATCCGCAAACTATCATTTCTGTACAAAATTATCTCCTTACCAGGTGACTCTGTTAGTCAAATGATATTTTTCAGGAAACTGTATATGTATCTCTCTGATAGTAATTCTATAACTATGGGGTTCATTCCTGATATTTGCAATATTTTATGCGAGTATAACTTGCAATATATTCTGAATAACTGCTGGGACATAGCACGTCTTCCAAGTTAATCACAGTGGAAAAAACAGGTTAAAACAGCCGTGCATTCTAGGTATACCCTACTCTGGAGGCACAGGCTTTACTGTCACAGCGACTTTACGCGGTTCCGCAAGTTACACACCTCTGTTGCCCCAGCTGTTGTCTGGAAAATGTCGTATTCGGGCTGTGATCTAAAGCTCTGTGACTTTATTGCAAGGCTATGGACATCCATTCCAGACCCAGGTAATAATATCTGCTTGCATTGTAAGCGTTATTATAGAGACTCTCTTACCCACCAACTCACAGAGTGTAAGTGTACCAAACCGCTGAAAGACAGATTTTTGTGTGATTGTAGAGATATTTTGCCACCAGAACTAGTAGATGTTTTATTGACAGTTGATGCAGACACTTTTGTAACCATTGTTCTGAGTGCCTCTTGCTGGTCTAACCTAGAAAGAGCAATGGTAGAAAGCTTTTTATTAACGGTCGTTCGCATTTGTCAGAAGCTGTTGTCGTAACACTTGCGAACACTAATAATCGGAATGCCCAATGTAAAAATGGCTTGTACCTATTTAAGTCAGAATGATTCAATGTTCATATTGAGGGGTCACGGTTTACCGTTTCCCGTTTCCACAAAGGGAATATATTACTATTTTCTCTAAGGCTCGAGTTTTTGTCCTAGCAAACAATGTGGGCCCTGATGAGGCGCCAGCTTGTGCGGCATTTCATCTTGGTCTGCACTGTTTACCAAAGTGTTCGCTTGTGGGCTTCCGTTCCACGAACGGTTAATATTTACTGTCCCAAAATAAATGCATGCAAATAAGATGTGATTTCATGATATAAATGATATGAACCCGGTTAGCGGTTAATGCAATTCACGAGATACTACGAAATAACGCCTTACATCTATATACAAGAACTGTTTCTTGTATATATGAAAGGCATTCGTTCGATAATTCTCGTTTCCTGTAAATAGCTATCTCTCAACATTTTTTTTTCCAAACCATTTTTTGTAGGCAAAGCTGCACATCTCTATTGCATTCACTTATACTTAACTATTGTATGTTTGTTGTTATGTTATATGTATGAATGTTCTCTTGTAAATCTCTTAATGGAGGAAATAAAGATTAAGAAGCCACTAATATTGGTGTAACCTTTTAGCCACATCCAAAAATGAGTTAAGTTTGATTGTATTGCGCCAGGGAATAACTACAACAGTAACACGTAGAAATGTTTATCACAGGAGAAATGTTGGACTTAAGTTGTTATATTAGGAAATTAAACATACACCAAACAAGATACATTAACCAATTCACATGCACTAAGATAAATCTTGTGCGTGAGGATTATAATGTTGGGTACATGGATTATTTTTCTGTGTATGAAGTAGGAGGGGTTTAATTTTGGTGCCATCTTTGCTTCCATTCATCCGTCTGTCCCATTTTTGTCTGTCCGGAGCCATGTCTCATTACCTATTGGTCAGATTTGATGGATTATTTTTTTATATAAATGGTTAGTATTATGGACAGTTGATTTACTATAAGTTTTGTCCAAATCAACTTATTAACACTTAAGTTATTGACCTTCTCTCAGTCTGCATTGTTTGCTGAGATTATAACAATCTTCAGGAGCGGAGGTGCGACCTGGCTTATTAATTTTATCACATGTCCATTCCGAGCACCCTCTACCGACTAGGATGGACGAGTCTATCTAAAAACAAGGGATTAATGCAGTTATATGTTTTGTTCAGTGTCTCATAAGCCTTCAAAGGCTGGCAATGTCTATACTATGTATCATATATTCAGATTACTTATATTGTATACAGTGGTGACACTTTAATAAATAAATTATTCATTCGGTATGGGCAATTATAATACAAAACTATATAAAACCAAATAAAAAGATAGGTGCGTTTCGGGTAACGGGTCTGAACATTTTAGATGGGGAAGGCTCTAATCTTTATTGTGCCGCCTGCGAAGCATGGTCGACACGTAGGGATCATGTCTCCGTCGGCGTCGTTGTCACCATCGCCCGAGTTGTCACACTTTTGGTTTCCAATCGAACAAATCTTGAAGGAATGCATCGATTTCATTCAAACTTCACAGAAGGGTCAAGCATCATAACATACAGGTTAAAAATAGTAAGTGTGTATGATCAGGAATGTACCACAATCACAAACCGAAGACAACCCCATGGCACCGCGAGGAAGAGCCGCTCAACCATCAAGAGACACCAAGAAGTCAAATTAAGCAAAGCAACCAGCTCTCTCTTCCCCATCAAGATGATTACAATACTAGAATGGACATAATTACACGTACAGCAAAACAAGAACAACTACAGACTCCAGCAATGGGAGTAACAATAAAAAAATTTAACAACAACAGAACCACCGCCTTAGAACGGAGAGCAGCTTAAGACACCGGGGGCTTAAATGCATTTTACTGGTACAAAATATTCGCCCTAGATTCTGCTGTTGTTGAAGTACAAGAAATATTCAGCTCGCATGGACGCCATCTAACTAATTCAATGTATCATCATGGAGAAACACTCTAAGCAAATTAACACACCATGATGAAACAAAGAAAAGGGCTCATGACTGACAGATAGTCAGAGCTAAAGAAAACCTCAGGTGGGGCCACTGTGGGTCCAGCTACAGATACGCATCAGGCCCCGACCCATCGATTAAAGCTTTACGTCAGAGCCGTCATAGAGTCTGAAGCCTGACCCACCGTCGTGCAATTAAAGAGAAAACCATAGCTATAAACCGTGATTGGGTTTAAAACTAGGCATGCAGACTGTCGCATGATATCCAAGTTATATCCAACCCTTATATAACGTTTACTATATTTTTGAATTGATCACTAAAATCAGGATTTCCAACAATTCGTTTGAATTAATAAACTAAATCACCATAAAATATAGGCTCTGATATGCCTTGTTGCAGAAGAGTTTTTAACCCAATGTTGTATTTAACAATTAACTCTGAGTGTCTGTGGTAGAATTTAGAAAATGCATTTCGAATTTTATGATTTCTATATTAATGTAGGCCGCTGTGTATTTCCGTGTGCATGTTTTGGTAAAGTGTTAAACATACATTTTATTGTAGAAAAATGTATCCTGTTTAAGAAAAAAATGTGTTTACAATTTTTCCGTGGCTTTTTAACGTCACAGTGACGTCAAAACGTGACGTACCCATTTTTAGCTTATTTAAGGCTTGAAAGTGGAATGTTATGAATTCCAGCAGGCATAAAAATGAACTGTTTGATCAGTTGTGGTAATTTTACTGGCGACATGTTGATTTCAGAGCATGGACCCTGACTCTGGATTTTAAAAAGGTTACATTAACTTCAAAATGATGTCTGTACATGGAATAGTGACCTCAGTACCAAAATGAAAATTCTGTGCTAGTGAAAGCTCAAATAGCTCCTCTCCACACAGCAGGGAAAATATTGTTCACTATAATTTTCTGAAACTACATTATTTAAGATGCAAAATGACATACGTTAGCTCTCAGACCTGTTTTTAGACAGGCATGTTAACTACGTTACCCTATTATAGTTTCAAATCCTATTTTGCAATTACCAGTTTATACCTTATTATTATTTATCGACATGCTGTTTGCCTTAAAACATTTTGAAGGAAAGGAACAACCGGTATGCATTTAAACAATACACCACTATGATGTTACAGTTATATATGTTACTTTAAATGTATAGCTATTTAATGCATTACTGTCACTAGACATTGGACTACCAAAATACCTCCTAGGGGAGTTTTGTACACTATAATTTTCTAAACACAATTTCTACCAGCCATACAATAATATATGTTGAATCTTTAGCGGTTGGGGCGATACCACACAATAGCGAATTTTCTACGTTACTGTAAAGTAATTGGTTATCTTATCCAAATTACTCCTTATTCTTACATGCCAATATAACCTTTTAATTGTAAGCAAATGGCAAGCAATATGATGTTATCAAAGTAGAGGGAACTGTTACTACTGTGATATACGTTACTTTCTTTTAAATACATTTTAAATTACAAAGGAACACTATTTAAGTTTACACTGCAAGTTGGCTATGTATTGCATTTTAACTGCCATTAATTGTCATTAAAGGAAAAACCAAAAACGCAGGATGAATAAAAGAATGAAATTAGAACCTTATTCACATACAACTAAATGTTTAAGTCTGTGCGTTTTATCAAATATGTAAACAGCATTGTATTTTCTTAAATGCTTATTAAATGATATATTTTATCTCACTGACACTGATATAATTGCCTCTTTCATACGTGAAATGATATATAAAAGAGACATATTAAGTCATCAAACATATCGGAAGAAATGCTAGATGCTCCTCAGGAAAATTATTGTTGCTGTTTCACTACATTAATATGTTAATTTATTATGTAGGTTATAATCATTGTTATATGTTTAATGCTAAATACAAAATATTGTATTATAATGTATCGTATTTTAGATAACACAATACTATTAAGCATGTACTAGCTTAGTAAGATTTATCACATATTGTTTAAGCCAGCTATTAATTACAACTACTATGCTGATACCATTCAGGAATAAAAACTTATTCAGAATTTGTAATTGTAGGTCAATTCAAGCATATGTCAAAATCGAGAATTGAGAATTTAAAACAGTCATTTATCCTTTTCTTTTGAAAAAAAATTAACTAAAATTAATTTTTAAAAAACGATTTTTGCCCAAAGGTGTGACACACGCCAAGCCTATCCCTATGGTTATAACTGCTTTATATCAAAACGATGTCCATTTTGGTTATAAAAGAATACCATTTAAGATGGTAAAATGCATAATAAGAGAATTTTAAGGACATATTGCACTGTCTTATCGTCTGTTCTGTCTGGTTCTAAACCATTGTGAAGCATTCAAACAGAACAACATTTGTTCTAATGGTTTATTTCAGTCATGAATTTGAAAGAGATATGTTTATCACTTAGAAAAGCCCCCAGGCATTGTTAGTATTACATGCATATTGTAGCCATTGCTAAAACAGCTGACTCACAATAAAGTATTGCTTTTAATAAATTATTTGTTTTGCAATATTCTATCAATTAGACCCATTGGTCTTACAGTGGAATTTTGTTGCAGATAATATAAAATTGATATTTAGCATGCCAAATGTGAACATTATCGTTGATACAAAATTGCAGCCTAATAATTCGTTGCATAGTTCAAATCCAACAAAATCGATTTACTAGTAACCAAAGAACATATCAAAGGAATAAGCCCATTTGATTTGGTACTTATCGCAGTGTTGAGGAATGAAGGCTCAGGTGAGCCTGTGCATATGTGTAGGTAGACTTGCCATAGCCTTCGCTGCTCGTATACACAAAGTGGTATGTAGGTTGAAGACCACATTTTAGAACGCTAGCCCCTCTGCACCATCATGAGTGATTAAACAATGCATTTAATAGTCCAAATATTTATTTATGAATTACAGTAAAAGAGTCTTAAAGTATTTTTCATCTAAAAGCAACGTGATTTATACTTGCGCTACTGTCAAAGAACATATCTGAAATATAGCATTCAACATGTCGTAAACTATACCATACACACATATTACACAATTGACAATGAGGCACTGCTAAATCAACCTCTGAGATTTATAACGATACCCTGTACATTTAAATGAAATGATTTATTTAAGAGACCATTGAATAAAAGTATACATGGCACATTAGATATGCATAAGTTCATGCACATTTTTTAAACTTTGCATGTGCGACTATCATTGGTAACAAATTTGATATTGAGAAGAAAGTCATCTTAATTCTGAACAGTTAATATTGTGCATGCTTCTTTTGAATCTATGTCCTGGCATGTTAACAATCCATTCTAATCTTAAGTACACATTTACATGTTAAACATTGTTATTAATGATTACATTGATCATGTTTGCGAGGTTCCTTTTATATTTTGCCAACGTTCTGTTTAGTGGAAATGAACATCAGGTATATAAACATTTATTGCTTCTAATTTCTTGACTGCATTTTTAAAAAAAATATTTATCATTTCTATCCAGCATTCTAAAACCATTGTAAAATCTACTTTACAATAACTTGAATGTCACCTGTTACAATTTTGCCAGATACAATTTTAGCTGAAAAGTTTTTATTTAAATTGGTATCGTAGTAACAGCTGACCTATTTCCTTGTATATGACCATATCTAATTGGCCTTAAAGTATAACTTACCACTATAACCAACTTTCTCTATTTCAAGGGAAATGTTTTTCATCAATAAAGCAGTTCTTTAGATATTATTGGTTGAGCAAGTGATCCAAGGTACTTACTTAATGTGATGGACAGTTTTGTTGATTGCACACCAAAAGCTATGCTGTATATAAACTAAAATTAATTTCAAAGCTTCTGTTATGCGTCAACATATGCATACACAGCTAAAAGTCAGGATACAAATTGATTTCGAGACAGTCAATTTAAACAATCACTAATTACATACACTTTAAATAACTGAATAGAAGTAGCTCAATTAAACTTTGAATTCTTCAGAAAAATATTACAAAACTCTAAGCTCAGCATGTTTTATTAGCTTTTCTGGCTCAATTATATATCGTCTTTGTTAACATTTGGATAAACATATGACAATATAATAAACTTTGTACAGTAATTTTATGTTATTTCAACAAATTTGACAGAAAATTGAAATGTATCCTTCTAAGTGCTGTAACTTGAGTGCTATTATTTCCTTTTTCTATGGATTTTAAAATCTATAACTTGGAGCAAATCATTTCTTTATAGTATGTAAAACGTTCAAATATATACTATTTTTCAAATGTAAATGTGCATGGATAATAAGTAGGGACTTAATACAAACTGATAAATCCTTTTTTCAGACAGACTGGTATCTTGATATCTATTTAACAAGCACAGTCAGTTTTGAGATGAAATAAAATAGCCTATGGCGTATAATATACTGAATAAAGCAATGTATATGCAGTCTTGATATTTGTAATACACGTTACATGATGCCGTACAAACAAAAACAAAACTAATATTTTACACCAGAAACGAAGTTAAGCATGGCTTTTCACTCTTGTTATCAACAGAATGCTCATATATGGCGTTTAAAGGTTTTCAAATTGAATTTCATGCTGAATTAAAGAATGAACTTTTGTTCAGAGTCATCATTTTAAACAGTTTATAACTATCAAAGTATTTGTGATACAAACAAACTGTTTGCAGCTATATAATGGTCCATTAATTGTCTTTTGGAAGATGTATGTATTTAAAACCTGAAAGTTAACTGGGAAGCTTATCAAAGAAAATTATTTAACAGAATTGCAGTGATTTTAAAGGGAGTAGCTTAAAATGTAACATAAATGACATTACAATGGGCCCATATAACTTTTGTTAACATAAATATATGTAAGGAATGAAATGTTCTTGTATGTGACAAAATTGTTTTTCCAATTTAAATGATTCAAGTAATACCTTAACAGCCTTGATTACATTTATTTTGTTTAAAAATGTAGGGTAACGTAGCTAACACGCTGCAGCAGCTAAACGCCCCAACCATCAGAGAGCTAACTAGTTTTTTTAAAAAAAAAAAGCTTAGCCAGAGACATGCAGTTATGCTAAGATTTGATTTTAGTCGCAAGGCACACGCGAATTCCCAGAATTATTATTTTTGTACGCAATGTGTTTTTCCAGCACATTGACGTCAAAGTCCATATTGAATCAAAGGATCATTGACACTTGCTATGGGTAAATGCCTATGGTTTTAAGTAAAAATAAAAGTTTGTCAATCGTCCCTTTCTTCGCCTTGATGCTACCCTGACCTGAGTACTTTATGGCTGTGAAATCCGTTTTCGATAATAAATGCTTCAAAGATGTAAAATTTTGGGTAGAACAATTAGTTTTACATTAAGATATATAGGAATCCGAAAACATTTTTTAAAATATCATTCCCCCCCGTGTGCCAGCAAAAGCTTTTGCCTGCATATGTGTTACCATATTTTACACTTTGTATGGAAGTGGCTTGCTGGCACACGGGGGGGAAAGATGTTCAGCAGCCCAAAAACCTAGGGCCTAAGCCCACAAAATGCCTTTTCTACCAAATTAGAAATTAATGACAGTTATGAAGTTCTCTAGAACCAACCTCCTAAATTCCTTTGTATTCTGTGCTCGTTTATTATAAAGTACTTAAAGATTAAAAGTAGAATTAGCAAGGTTTTATGCATTTTTTCATAAGAAAAAATCTCACTGTTATTAAATGACACATTATTTTGCAAACGTCCTGTACTTATCTATTTGCATGCTAGGAAATTCTTCATGTTTTTATTTTCGTCCGCTGACTTTCTTCAAAATTAAGTTTTTTAAAAAAAAACCACCCAGGACCACCATCAGAGTATCAAACAGTTTGGATCCAGATCAAGACCGACATTCTATTGGTCTTCATCTGGAATCAAACTGTTTGCAAAAGGCTATTGACAGACGACAAAATTATCCACTGGCATGCAAAGATTTATAACAGGTAAATACTTTAGTGTTCAACATATTGTCTCATATAGGGATATACATGCATCATGTATACCATAAATATATGGACACTTTAAATACATTCAACATGCTATGCCCTTTAAACATAGCAAAAGTAATATTCAAAGGATCTAGTTAGAACCAGTTTTACTTCCAATGCTAAATGGGACACTTTCATTCCTTCAAAAATATTTATTTTCATTTGTTGAGCTTTCAGTTTTGTATTATTTACGGTACATGTAGTCAAAAATGTACAGGTAACTTCTAAATTATCTCCCCAAAATCATTTAATTGCAAAACATATTTTGTTTTTAAAACAATTTCATCAATTATCGTGATTAGTTAATACTCTGCATATGGTATGTTCAATAGATATCACCATGCCTACCAAATAAATCAAGAAAACGTGCAGAAATCACTTTTTAAAGCACTTTTTATTTTCATGAAATTTCAGACCCCCTCCCCTTTCTAACCGCCATAGCTCTCGAGTGCGTAGGAATTTTGAAAATATTTTGCTAGCTGGCTCTTGCCATTAGATTCACCTGTTGCACTGATACTACATGCAACACACTAGAAGCTCAAAAGCAGCGTTCTGGGAATCAGAAAAATAGGCGTATAAGGCCCAAACCGTCAATGATCCTTTTCATTTATCAAGTGTTTCTGTAGACTTTTTTAAACCATTTCAATGCAACAAACGTAAAATAAGATTATTTTAGGTGTGTAAATAACCCCACCACATATAAGCTCTTTGGTGCAAGTGAAAAGACGGTACCCCATTTTGTGACGTCACTGTGACGTTAATACTGCAAGAAAAAATTGTAAACATCTTTGCCTTACACTGCATATATTTTTCTAGTTGAAAATCGATAAGAATCACTTTTACCAAAAAAAAACACAAGGGAGCCCAAATTTCGACACAGGGGCCTACACTATATGTTTTAAAGGGGGTAATCCGCAAAGTTCTAAGTGTTTTTGGCCCTTTTAAGCTCACTTGAGCTTTTGGCTCATGGTGATATATTGTGATTGTTGGATATCCGTCGACTTCGTCATCCGTCGTCAACGATTGCTTCAAATGACATCTCCTCCTAAATAACTAGCTAGATTTAAACCAAACTTGGCAGGAATTATCCTTATATGACCCTCTTTAATAATTGTTCAAATGGTTCCAGTCTGTTGCATACATCTAGGCCATATAGGCTGAAATAGATTTTTGAGATGAAATCTCTAAAAATCTTCTCGTTTGAAACCACGTTATTTGATATTTGCTACATAGCATCAACTAGTAGACCTTTACCAAGTTTGTTCAAAGTATGCCCCTGGAGCCAAAATTGGGCCCGCCCCGGGGCTCACATGTTTTACATCGAGTCACATGTTTTACATAGGCTGATATAGGGAAAGTAAGTAAGGGTGCAAAGATCAGGAGTCGATACAATTAAGTACCACACCTGACCCAGGATACCAATGGGAAAGTTACAAACTCACAGTTAGACACCACAAACGAGAGCCAAGAGGTCAGCCCTTTCCCAGCAGGTGACCACAAAGCACATATAAACAGACGCGCACAAAGCCATAGCAAACATAAGACAGAACAAAAACATAAAAGATCCACAAAAGAAGTACCACCTTGGAACGGTCAGTAAATTATTTTACTGGAGGGCTTAAACCGGTTTAACTGCGCACCCACCTCACCCTTAATTCAGATGTGGATCAAGACACATAGATATTTGGTTTGCATGAAAGACCCCTAACTTATCAATGCATCATCCGCTAAAACCTATAAATCAAGATATAACAAGGAAATTAAGCAAAGATAAGGACTCAACAGTAAATAAAACTGAATACCGGAGCAAAAGAAATCAAACAGGTAAACCGCGGAGGGTCCGACAAACAGCCAAAGCATCAGGACCCTACCATCTCATCAATAGATAAGTCTTTAAGTCAGAACCATCTTACAGTCTGAAGTCCGACCCACCGGCGTGCAATTAAAGAGGAAAGCAAAGTTGCCAACCGTGATTGGGTTGACCACCAAGCATGCAGTCTGTTGCAATACATCAATGTTATAGCCAATCTTTTTATAATGGGAAATTATTTTAATGAACTGCGCAGAAAAATTATAAAAGCCAACAATCTTCTTCAACTTATACACCAAGTCACCATGGGAATCAGGTTCCGAAAGTTCTTGGCGCAAAAAAAATTTAAGTTCAACTTGGAATTTAGAAATCAAATCATAGTATCGTCTATAAAATTTTGAAAATGTTTTGCGAAGTTTATGATACCGATAGCTTTGTTTAAGAAGTTTCTGAGTTAACAATTTATTGCGAGTGTTGAAGTCAGTAACAATGCTAGATGCTCTAGCAAAACGAATGAGTTGAGAAATATAGTCTCCATAGGATGTAGAACGAGGAACATCACCATCTAAAAACGGGAAATTGACAATTTCAAAATCTAAGTCGTCACGTTTATCATAAATTTTGGTTGAAACAATATCATTAGAAATTGACAAATGCAAGTCAAAAAATGCGGCTTCAGTATCAGAGGTATTAGCTTTATTCAGTTGGAGATCTAAAGGGTATATTTGACTAGTGAACCTCTACCAAGTTTGTTCAAATTATGCCCCTTGGGCCAAAAATGGCCCCGTCCGGGAGTCACATTTTTTACATAGGCTTATATAGGGAAACACATTGAAATAAATCTTCTTGTCTGAAACCATAAGGCATAGAACCTTGATATTTGGTATGAAACGCTACCTATTGGACTTCTACCAAGTTTGTTCAAATTTTGCTCATGAGGCCAAAAAATGCCCCGCCCTGGGGTCACATGTTTTACAAAGGCTTATATAGGGAGAAACATGAAAAAATCGTCTTGTCTTAAACCACAAGGCCAATAGCCTTAATATTTGGTATGAAGCATCACCTAGTAAACCTCTTACATACCCAATGGGTTTATTGCTAAACAAACACTCTTCATATTGATATATAACTTTGGTTAGTATTTATTTGAAAATGGTATTTTTGTACAAATTTGAATTGGCCAAATTGGCACCAAATAGCGTGAATCCCCGCCTTAACTGGAGACATTTGTGCATGTGTATTAGTACCGCAATGGATGAGTATGTCTGTCTGTCCGCTACAAGTTATTTTTAAAAGGTAATTACTCTTTCTTAAACTGTTTTACCAATGGATCTCCCACGCTCAATTTGCAGCTTATGGGCGCTTATTCTAAATGACGTCATAGATTTTCGCTGCTTTCTGTCTGGTAAAATCTACAAATATTGTTCTATTTCATTTATGCTTTATTGTTTGATACATTCTTTATTTATCCATTCCTACTTCAGAAACTTTTCTTTCCATTTGGTTTTAAAATGTTAAAAAACCTCCCGAAAAATCAGAGATATTACAATTTACAATGTGTTCAAAATCCAGGATAATTCATTGAGCGGAGGGACCTGTGTGTGTCCGTTTTGTTCAGACGTTTAAATTTTGCTTTTTTAATGCATGTTTTATGCTTCATTTTTATTTATATTTAATACACTTTGCTTTAACATGCATGTTTAAATGTAGCTGGTTCTACTAACACATTTTATTGAAGACAATTCTTTCAGTACTTTAGACTTGAAACTTTGATTCATAACTACAGACTTGCGAATCGATTGTCCTAAGATTTAAAGTACTTTAAGTGATGTGATAAAGTAAGTAAAATGTGTTGTTTTAAATGTGCTCCTATCTTAACTTATTTTATGTGGTGTGCTTGTATGTGTTTATACTTGTCTTAATTTGTAAGTCCGTAAATGGCTATTCATAGCTAATGTTATACTGTTTGCATTCCGACTATATAAATAAATTTTGTATTGTATTGTATTGTACATGTTATTAAAGAAAACGCGTTCATGTTCGTTAATTATTCCACACACGTGAAAAACCAAAAATGTTAAACGAGAGCCACATACTTTTCATATACGGTCATCGAAATGTTCCTAGTATGCTTGCGAAATCAGAGAATCACAAATTTATACGACTCGTAATGGCTAAGATTATCAAAGGTGACATGTGTAGTTGTTATTCAATGTTTTGTGTTGGTTATGAAATATATACGAGGAAGTGTAGCTCCCGAGTGTATATTTCATAACCAACACAAAACATTGTATAACCTATTAAGCCCTATATAGGCCTAATCATGACCAACGCAAAACATCGTATAACCCATTTAGCCCTATATAATGTACATACTTAAAAACAAATAAACAATGGGCTATTTAATCAAATAGTTTGACACAAAATTAATGGTTTGCAAAACCTAGTACCCAACTGAAATTTTTAGGCCCGAGAAGCAACATTGGTGTATACAACAAACAAACACTGTCATGCAATGACCTAAGTGATCAAACCCTTTCCCAATAGGTTAACTCTTTACTCCATGATAACGCCTTTTAACGCCTTTGAAATACTCTGTACTTGAAGAATTTTATGGAAAATCGAGCATTTGCTACTTTCAGCAAATGCTCTATTAACCATAATATTTTCAACTTAAATTTTTTTTATTTTTATCAATGTTAACAATAGAAAATGATGTCATGATCTAAAAATAACATATGAAGTGAACGGTTCAAAAAATATCCATACACTTGTGATAAATACCCCATAGTTTATTTGTTTTCGAATATGTCCACTATACGAGGGTCAGTCAAAAATAACTGAGCCCTACCTCATAACATTTTAGTTTGTTATTGTAGACAACAAATATGATTATGTTCTATAAGTATTATATCTCATAGATGTTTTGACCCTTAAGAATTACCCAAGTGAAGTTTCTATTATGGTTGCTAGGCAACTGAAGGTCGTCAGTCAGAGCGATGCGTTCACGATCTCAGCCACTAGGAATATACAGTATGTCTTTAAAAAACTTGTGTACTTGATAGTTTTTGTGAAAGACATATTAGACATTTATTTAAATAACATATGTCATATTATCTTTTGATTACACTTGGTTCATTAGTGTTTATGTGAACATTGATTGCATGCGTTACCTAGCAACATAAAACGCCAAAATTCCACAAATTTTCAAATACACGAGAATTGTGTTGCCATGGAAACAAAAGTGTGCGTTTAAATCAAGGAACTAAATATGTCTGAGGGCTTGTTTGTGTATGCAGTACTGATAAAGCATAATTAGGCTAATATTTTACGTTTTCTGTTAAAATTGTGTAAATATGAATGTGGGTGGGGTAAATTATAGGACTTAAGGCATGTTAAAATTTGATAAATTCTGAGATTAAACTACCACAGCATCTATAATTTGGGGTCAGTTGGTTTCTATATTGTGACACCGAATAGGTAGATGTAATAGATATCAAACGACAGTGAATAAAGCCATGCTTTAATGTTACTGTTTCCATAGCAACGCTTAGATTTAGATGTATCACAGCGTGAACGCACCCCTTTGACAGACCATCTTCTGTTGCCTAGCAACCGTTACAAAAAGCCTACCAACAGAAATAAAGTAGGTGATTAAATAGATGACATATAACTGCAATGAAATATCATCTTAATATATGTCCATTTTACTTGATTCAAATGTTATGAAGTAGGCTCAGTTATTTTTGACTAACCCTCGTAAAGTATATCAGTGTCATAAGGTAATCTAACATATAAACCTTTGTGACAAGACTAAAAACAACCATCCAAAATCACAAATGTCACAAATTTTGGAAACTTTGGGATTTTTTCAGATCGTTTGAAAGACAATGCCCATAAAAATACAGTTTTGTAACGTCATTTTATGCCAGGCAAGTTGTCAAAGGCTTTGAAATAGCACAGGCAACGACAAAGGTTAGAAAATGCAATTTTTTCAACATAATTTCCGTTCCATGTCGCCTTCGAAGCAAGGATGACACATAGGGATCATGACTCACGCGGCGGCGTCATCGTTGTCGTCCACGGCATCACACGGTTTGTTTCAGATGGATTACTCTTGAAGGGATGCATCAATTTCATTTAAACTTTACAGAAGGGTCAAGCATCATAAAATACTTTGATCTGCAAATATTTTGCCCACAGCCCCCCCCCCCCCCACCTGAACCTGTAGGTCAAAATATAACTTTTTCCGAACATGGTCATGTTGCATATCAAATAAAGAGAATCAAGAATGCAGCAACATGGTAGACTGGCCCCAGTCTCTAATGTCATTTTAGTAGTAAAACTGATAATCTCTCTAAGATAGCAACTTATTAACTTTACTTAGAGTAGTTCTCGGCTTGGACATCAGAGACTAGTGAGTTAGAATATACATCAACCAATTCAGAGGTCGATACTGACAAGGTATTTATCACTTTTATTACCCTGACCTTTTTCAAGCAGTCAGTGTACTTTGGAACAACATGTTATCCGATTCAACCTGCAGGAATTTATGACCTGCAGAAATCTTCAAGCCTCTGTATCTTTCTTCAGTACCTGTTTGGCCTTGCATTCTTGGTAATTTTCATGCTTTTTTGTCATCTGCGGATTTTTCTCAAAACATTTTTTCAAAAGTTCTTTCAAAATAAAATCATAAAGTTTGGATCATGATCAGGCCCCAGGGGGGACCCTGATATATTTACACATACGTAGGCTCGGACCATTTTTTTGGTTTCAAAATTTTGAATTTCAATATTTTTGGGGGGTTTCAGAAAAATGAATATTTTTATGGGTATGAAGATTTTGTGGATAATTTTGGCGGGTCATCACAAAATTGGACTATATTTAGGGATCATTTTTAGGCATTTTATGGTATTTTCTTAAATTCAAAAAAAGGTATGCTACATTTTGTAGCTGTTGTGCATTATATTGTGCAAACATTACTGGACATTATGTATATGACCTACTTGATATGTAATGTTTCATGCTTTTTTGTCGTCTGCTGATTTTCTCAAAATATTTTTTTGAAAAAAAATATTTCAAAATAATATCAGAGTGTCAAACAATTCAGATCCTGATCAGGCCTCACGATATCGTTGGGCCTGAGCTGGGTCCAAACCTTTTGCCGCCATTTAATCGCGCTTGGTTGAATTTCTTCTCTTTTGGCAGAAATCACATTGAGTTAGCACCGCAGTGATGGGCATCGCAATGCTTTGTTTTTATCTTTTAATCAGAATAAACTATTCAAGATCAGAATGATGGTTACATGGATTTTTCCTCAAAATATTTATTTTCAAATAATTCTTTCAAACATAATACAATGTATCCCAATGTCAAAACAGCTTGTACCCTGATCAGGCCCAAAGATTTGTCGAACCTGATCCAACCCGATCCGGGTCCAAACTCTTTGCCAAGGTAATTAGCAGACGACACTAGTAATTAAACGCACGCAAAAACTACACCTCCAAATGCTACATGTTGTGTCAAGCAGTTATGCATAATATTCATGATTTCATGATTGTGCAAACATTACTAGATATTATGTATATGACCTACTTGATATGTAATTTTTCATGTTTTTTTATCGTCTGCTGATTTTCTCAAAATATTTTTTTTTAAATTGTTTCAAAAATAATGTCAGAATGTCAAACAATTTAGATCCTGATTAGGCCCACCAAAATCTCCGGGCCTAATCTGGATCCAAACCGTTTGCCAAGGTAATGTGGATTACCCCCCTCCCCCACCTTCGAACTTGACCTGTAATACTGCATTTTATCAGGGTCTAGTCTACACTGTTAGTGAGGTAAAAAAGATTTTCAGACAAAATAATACAATGTGTGTGGGTTTTTTTTAATTACAACCTGGTACCCCTACTAAGCCAATTTCGCCACATGTCATTCTTATATAATTGCCTTTATATACGATTCTCATATGAGTCTTATATAATTCTCATATGTAAACCTGAATATATGATTTTCATATGTGCAGTTTCATATGAATTTTATATAATATAATTTATATGATATTTACATGTTCACAAAATCATATAATTTTTTTGTGTAATTAATATCATATGAAACCCATGTAAGTTTTATATGATCATTATATGTGTACTTTTTCATATAATTATGACATAAATTAATTTATATGAATTGATGATAAAAATAAGATCATATAAGTTTTATATGTAAATTAATATATGTGATAATCATGTGTGTTGAATTAAGTTTTGTAACATTTTTATAATTTTCAAATACAGTGCATTACACATCATCCTCATGTGACTACCCTTTTATATAAATTTTATATACTGCCTTTTTATATAAATTTTATATAAAGGCACTCATATGATATTTATATAAAAGGGAAATCATATGATTTTCATATAATTATTATATGATTATTATGTAAAAATGCTTATCAATATCATATGATTATTATATGTATTTCAGTTTACGTAAAAATCATATCATTTTCATATGAAAATTATATAATCTGTTTTATACGATCCACACGCGGCTGCCTTTTTTAAAAAGCATTATATAAAAGTTTTTATATAAGAATCATATGATTATTATATGATTTTTACGTGTGGCGAAATTTGTAGTGTACAATATACAATGGACTATCTCAAGTTTATTGTATCAAATCAGATGGACTAATTCATTAGTATACAAAAGGTTAAAATTCAGTTAAGCAAAAATTACACCAGTAACTCCGGGTTTGTAACTAAATAAATATAGATACACTGATTTAATTTTTGAATTTCTACTATAACAGAAAAGAGGCATCCTTCAGTTTGTAAAATTTCTCTGTACACTACGCAATTTCTCAGCAAACTAAATACACACAGATCAAACTGACCACAATGTAATATAAATCTTATTATTCACAGGCCATTAGATGCTGATGCTGAGAAAAAGATAAGCACTTCAAGCAGAGTTTACTGTTAAACCATCAAACCAATTTATTGTATTATATAACATCTCAGGCTAACTCTCCAGTCCACTAAATTTGACTATCAGAGAGGATATAATTTTTATAAGATGATTTTTTGTCATAGTTATATATAACTATAAATGTAATTATATACATTTAGTGGACTGATGCCAGTCTGCAACATGGTAGCAAATATTTTGCTCGCAGACCCCTCTCTGGCCCTGCTGTTGGGGTCAAAAGGTCAAAATTAAACTTTTTCAGAAGACGGTCATGTTGCATATCAAATTAAAGAAAATCACGAATGTAGCAACATGGTGGCAAATATTTCGCCTGCAGACCCCCACGCTCGACCCTGGTGATGGGGTCAATCGGTCAAAATTCAACTTTTTCAGAACATGCTCATGTTGCATATCAAAATAAATGCAATCACGAAGTGTAGCAATTCAAGTCTGTTGATTTTGAAGTTCATAATAGAATACCGCTGTCCTTTATTCCATTGATTCATTGATTCGTTAATTATTGTATAGGTTTAAACAGGGTGTATCATTCCTTAGATATTATTTTGTCTGACTTGTAGTTTTAAATTAACTATTAAAATGGGAAGTCGTATTCGTTTGCTTTTTAAAAGTTTTCTAATAGTGTTCATATTTTATTTAATAGTGTTTATAAGTCAGCAGGTCTATCTAGCTGATTCAAGAACTTTAATATTTGAGTATACAAACTATGGGAAACCCTCGGCTAGAGAGGAACACTCTACGGATAACCGAACGCTGAATGAATATACTTCTTTAAAAACTGAATTGATTCACTTGAATAAAGTACATATGCCGGTTGCAGACAAGAAATTGATTGAATATGACGTCTCACTTGGCAAATATCTGAAAGACGAAACGCCACTTTGTGATGGTTCATTTCGAGGCTTTGGTAATATGTTTGCGGTGTTGAAAAATGTTTTAATAGATCCTTCCAGAGGACGAGGTAAAATTGGCGGCGAAAAAATCACTGACGTCATAAACCAAGATGAAAAGGATGAATATTACAGATTATCGAAAGGCTACTTCAATTTACCATGCCCTTATAGCAAGAGTTCGGTTACAAGTTATAAATTTTCAAATAAGGACCATCTTCAAAACTGGATGCAGGCTGTTAACTTCCACACAAGTCTTCCATTACCAAGTAGGCGCATTGAAGAACCAACAATCTGTGTTCAGCGATATGAGTATGCACACGTGTATTTTACAATGTTAGATATCTACAATGCATTCCTTGTATGTAACATGTTTAACCTGGATCCATTATCTGTTACTATATTGTGGATAGATGGTCACCCTAAAAGTGAAATGGAAGATATCTGGACTAAACTTTTTAAACGTGTTACTAGAGCTGGAGATATAAAAGAACCTGTAACAATTTCGACTTTATTCTGGAATATTATGGGATATAACAGTCCTATGCACAAGAATGAATTAAAGAAAGTACCATTGTTAGAGGAGTTTCGTAACTTTGTCATCAGATCTTACAACATCGAAGAATTTAGAAAACTAAATTGCTCATCAGTTCGAGTTATGTTTATTTGGCGGCGTAACTATGTTGCTCATCCCAGAAATCCGCAAGGCCGCGTTCAGAGGAAAATCAAAAATGAAAAAGAACTTGAAACGTCGTTGAAATCAGACATCCCAAGCCTTAGCATACGTGGTTTGCAACTGGACACTTATTCCATGCGTGAGCAACTAGAATTTGTCACGGACACGGATATCATGATTGGTATGCATGGCGCTGGATTGGTGCATTCGCTCTTTTTACCGCCCCATGGTGCGCTGGTGGAACTATTTCCAGATCGAAAGAAACGTGTAACCCACTTCAGATCAATTGCCTTGTGGCATGGATTGAAATATAAATCCTGGTTAAATAACGCTAGCAGTGCCACCGAATTTACAAACGTTGACCCTGCTGCTGTCAATGGTATCGTGAAGGACTTAATCACAGAGATGTGTTTAAATAAGGCCAAATAAAAAAATACGTGTGTTGAGGGTAACCCTACCCTACCTAAATTTATCTGAGAAACCTACAATTTTTTCAGTTTTTTTTTTTTTTTTTTTTTTTGAAAAAAATATAATCTTATGCATTTTGAAAGGCGAAATGCCTTTCAAAATACATAAAATTATATTTTTTCCAGAAAAAAGTTTAAAGTATGTGTGTCTTAGCCGAAACACACTTATTTTTTATTTGGCGTAAGTAGACTTTATGGGCTTTTCATGCAAAATTGTTTAAAAGTTTACAACCGCGTGAAATGTACAAAACATGAATTCTGTGCAATTTTGCATAGTTTTCAACTTTTGTGCATTACATGTGACTGTTCAAGCAAACAGAATTATTGGTCCTCAGCAATACTGTTCATCAAATAGAATGGTATCAATCGATGTGGGATGGGAGAGGGTAGGGGGCATCGCAAATATCAGCTTTTATATTAAATACTGCATAAAGTGACATTTTTTGACATTAGCCTTTGTCTTGAAGGTCATATCAGCATTCAAACAAAAAAATATCTGTTCCCTTCTACAATCTATATATAAACAGTCTCCCAAATATGAACCAAGGATAGCACTGATTTTTTACCTTCAATGTAATTTTCATACCATAAGCAATAATTGTGCTAAATATGAACACCCTATGTCAAAGCCTGAAAGCGGAGTTGAACTTCGTGTTATGAGCTATAATGGCAGATTGTAAGAATATTTGACCTTGATCTTTGACCCTAAGGACATTACCATATTGCGGCGTATTTGTTGCATTTTCCCATTAAACTGGCCATTAATAGGATAATTTATAATGAAATTTTTAATAGGGAGCAACTATTGTGAATTTAATGGCAGTTTTTGCAGTAGTAGGGGAGACCGGTGCAAAATGGTGCACGGGGCAAAATGAAAAAGCGCGATTTTTCAAAAGATGATGCCATATATGACGATTCTTACTCAAACTGAATGCGCATTTTGAAATCCGCCATATTATAAGAAACGCTCAGCCAAAACAGAGCAAAGTTAAGCTTGGTACATTCACAATTGACTTTTGAGGCACACTAAGTAAATTACGAAGGTATTAGTTTTTATATGAAGGTGAAAAATGTGGTAGAAATATATCTTAATTATATCGTGTAAATTAAACTACATAGATACCGTTATGTCTCCAAATAATCAGAACTATTGTGGGTGTCGTATTTTTTGAATTGTTACTAAAACAGTAAACAAGAGGTCACTGGGGCAAAATGATACAGCGTGGTCGGGGCAAAATGATACAGTCTGAAATAATCTAATTTGACTCTGTTTTAAAGTATTTTTTAGATATTTTTATCGAAACTGTCTATTACTATCGCAAGAAAATTAAATGATACTGGTATGTCAGAAAAGTACCATTTCATTTTTCAAAATGTTAAAAATGTGTGGTCAACTGTATCATTTTGCCCCGTGGCAAAACATTAAACATGAAGGGTAACAAATATGACTCAGAAAATTCACAAAACTGTTCGTGTTCAATCATATTTCGGTGGCGATATAAAGCATTATAAATTGTTTATTGTGTTTATAGTTATTTCTGTGCTACGTCTTGAATATATGAATCTGAGATGAGAAAAGTCTTATTGTATCATTTTGCCCCGTGTACTGTATCATTTTGCCCCGTGCACGGGGCAAAAGATACAGCTGACCACACATTTTGAATGGTTTGTTTGAAGCACTAAAGTCACTTTATGCCTGTATTTCTTTCTCCCAAGTTGTTGCCAATACTTGACATTGTATTGTACATCTAAAAGCAATAAGATATATCCAGTCATAAAAGCAGGAAAAATATTTAAAAAAAGTGGATCATCTTGCCCTGGTCTCCCCTACTAAAGTGTGAATTGTAGCGATGGGCTGTCTCAATTTTAGCTTTTATTGTATCAGTCTGTATTGAGAAAGACGATGTTGCACAAAACAGCGTCAATGACATTCTTTATAATTTCAAGGCATTAGGCATTTAGTAAGAAATGTTTTGTAGTAATTCAACCAGATATAATACGGTATTGTTATATGACTCCTATAAAAGACCTCCTCTGATTGGATGAAACTAGCTTGCACTGGTTGTGACAAATCTTGATGACAAACAGTGATGAGCCAAAGACAGGTAACATTACTGACAGAGAGCTAAAAATAGATTGAACTAAATCTAGCCCAGGTGACATTAAGTTTTGTCACCGCTACCTGAGAGCTTAAAATAGATATTGTAACACTGACTGATTTCTTATGTATATTTCACAGGTAAAATGTTTCTATTCAGAATTTGTTCATTTTATGAGAACAGCATTTAACCCATTTATGCCGAATGGAATTTCACACCATTATCAATTGGAACAGTCCATTTCTGTTTTAAGGGATGTTAGGTGGTATTTTTCATTTTTATTCAAGTTTTAATAGAAAATTAAGCAAGCAAACAGTGGAGACCCTGATCAGACGCCGCATTCTGTGGCGTCTGATCTGGGTCTGCACTATTTGCCTATGTCCCACAAAAAGGACGCTAGGCATATATGGGTTAAAATGCAATTATTTTGCCTACACATGTATCTCATAAGAGTTGCAGAAATTTGGGAAGTATATTGTTGAAATAATCTTCCTAGGAACATCTGACTTGAGTAAATTTATAAATATGAAAATAAAAGAGAGACAGTGTCATATAACAAAACAATTGGTGCATTCTTTTTCGGTTAATATCAGGATTAGTCAACCCTCGAAAGTGATGTTCACCTCGGCTTCGCCTCGGTGAACATCACTGTTCTTGGGTTGACAAATCCTGATGTTAACCTCAAAAGAATGCATCAATTGTATAATGTCTGACGCATTGAATAATGCTGCTTTGTGTTTAACAAATCATTTGGCTTAGATTGCTTGAAGTGAAGACTGAATAGTTATGATCATATAGACGAGTCTGATCAGAGTCCTTGTTGTGCATTCTTTGGATAGCTAAGGATACAAAATATAAAGGGTGTTATGAAAGTTCGTTCCGCAATAAAATTATGTACCTATTATCTTAGTTATAATGTGTCTAATGTTATAAACGTCACTAGAATTCTTTAAAGTTGACACACTTGATAAGAAATAAACAAGAGGATGTTTAAACAAATATTTTTCCCGGAATAAATGGTCTTCAAAATCAATTACCCCTCGGAAATTTTGGGGCTCGAGGAGCAAATTGGGGGCATGTAACAAACAACCATTGTCATGCAATGGCAATAGTGTTGAGAATATTTTCTAATTCGTCAAAAAATATATCCTAAATGGAGTTGTTATTTATCCTATATGAACCTTTATCTGCAAGGCTGTAAACATAAATAAAAAATAAAAATTGTTACAATTTTTGAAAAATATAAGAATTTCCTAGAACGCTTGAAAGACAGTATCCAAAGTAAATATAATTGTGTGAATTCATTCGATTTAAGACACGATGCCAAACGCTATAGAGTATCACAAGGAATAACAGGCTCATGGAAAATACATTTTTTACAGCACCATTTCCTTTTTAAATGATCCCAAACTATATGATAAAGAGCGGAGCGAACTTTCTTAACACCCTTTACAAGCATTTTCCATTCTCCCGCCGAGCATTTTAATCAGAATAGGTGGATGCTCAGGCTGTATTAAGTCCTTGCTGAGCATAAAGTCTAATAATGAGCCAGTATCCATCATAATAAGGTAAAAGTTGGCATATGCGCCCATCGAAGACTCGGATCAGCCTGCGCGTCCGTCCAGTCTGGTCAGAGTCCTTCATGGTACTCTATAGGTAGTCAATGGTTCAACATTTCCTCAGGCGGAAAACTAAGACTCTGATCAGATAGTTTGGATGCGCGGATTGATTTGAATCTTAGCTGTAAGATGTAGTTGTATTTATGTAAATATGACAAGAAACTACAGTTTAAAGCTGCATAGTCTGTAACTTTGTATCTTCTAATTTTGGAAATAAAGTTTCTATTTTTCAAGAATACAGTTAAAATACTCAAACAGGTAAATATTTTACCATTTTCATAAATATTAACACATTATCACTATCAAAACAACAGCATTTATGTTAAAAATCAACTGTCTAGAATTATTGGAGGGACGTAAATAATTCCTAATAAGAGAAATACCACCTATGTTATAAGATAATTCACTTTTCTATGCAGTTTTCAGCTGCATTGAACATATTTATTGTGAAAACATAGCATAATTCTATTTTGACAAATGCTTTAAAAAAAAAGAAAAATTTTCGAAAAATGTTCACAGTTACAGACCTAGTCTCTTTAAGGCAATAAGATATGAGCTGCGACATGAGAATTTTAACAATAAGGTGCGACCAGCAAAGGCTCAGACCAGCCTGCGCATACGCGTAGTCTGATCAGAGCCTTTGCTAGTCGCTTGAATATTCTGTGACTGTTAAGCTACTGACCGAACAGCATTTGGAGTTTCAATGCTTAACAGGGGGCTGCACAGGCTCGTCTGCGTCTATACTTGTCAAAATACCACATTGAAATCACATGTGGCGGCTCAATTCTATGTTCTGTTCTGCTCTGTACACACATGCCAATTTGTACCTTATGTTGAATACCGGATCAACTGTAGCAGGTGATTTTATAAGATAAAGATTGCCTTTCATGTTTTGTTGAGTCAATATAAGGGATAGGCAAACATCAAATTGAAGAGAAGCCGCTTATTGTATCATGTCTTCTTTTCAAAATAACTCATCATGAGCTATTAGATATATAAACATTATATTTCGCGATTTTACTATTCGTTGGAGCACAAAACTTCAACCTTTAAGTTATTCGACAAGCGAAACTTCACTATTAATTTAAAACATGTTTTGATATAATAGGTAATAGAACGACATAAAAGCAGTACAATGTAACTAGGCACAAAGCAAAGCTGAAAATGTTCCTGCATCCTGGCATCGAGGTTATAAAACTTGTTTCAGCTCAACTGAACTGAGCATGAAATTTACCCTGCTCATCAATGTTAAAATACCTTCAATTGTTGGCATTTTAACATTTATTAGCAGGATAAATATAACGTCTGAGGGTTATGAAACAGAACAAATAAAAAATCAGCATTTTTGTTCTGTACGAGCAAGATAGATTTCATAGTTAGAATGATTATGAAAAAAGGCTTTCTAACGTCGGCGGAGGCCTGGTAAGTGATCGAACCAGAATCATGTGAATAAGTGCAATAGGTTAACCAATGAGCCCAGTAGCGCAATCTGTAGGGAAGCTGTTTACTGATCCAGGGGTCGTAAGTCCGATCCCGGTCCATACTTTTGTGGAGATTGATCGTGCATTATTGTCTACGTCTGTTCTCCTCGTTCCGCTGATTCAAGAAGAATTGTTGTCAGTTAAAAGCAAAAGAACGGTTGGAAATATGAGCCGCGGCATGAGATTTCCAACAATTTGACATTTTGGCAAGTGTAGACTCGGATGAGCCTCTGCAGCCTCCTTTTAAGCTTTTAAACTCCAAATGGTGTTCAGTCAGTAGCTAAACATTCATAGAATACTCAAGCGACTAGCAAAGGCTCTGATCAGACTGCGCAGGCTGATCTGAGGCTTTGCTGGTCGCACATATCAAATTGTTGGAAATCTCATGCACAGGCTCATATAGTTTCTACCGTTGTGGAACCATAAAACGTGATTTTCGATCACATATCCAATGATATACCTCCCAAAATTAATGATAATTTCAAATCTGGGTATCACCATTCTAATGCACTTCTGCAATTTTGTCCGTTCAATTGGAGCATACAGACGCATTTCATCCAACAAAATGTGGCGTATTGAATGACATCAAACTGTTTCCGACAAAATATCGCAGAATGTAATATATTATTATCGGAAAATGTTTCGTTATCCAATCAGACATCGCGTTACAAAAGCAAAATGCATTAGAATACTGAATAACTGCCGAGTCTAGGCTTGCCCAGGAAAAAGGTATGGCTGTTTTACATTTGTCACTGACCGTTTTGACATTACCATACCTGGTGACTTGGATGTTAAACAACAAACCAAACCAAAACCAAACTAACCACAGATGCATTTAATAGTTTCCCTGTCACTATTACTTCTAGACTATGAAAAATAAACCACGTATGATATTGCACAACAGTGAGGCTCGTGAAATTGAGCCGCGACATGTGATTTCCTACAGTGTGGCATTTTGACTAGTGTAGACTCAGACGAGCCTATACAGCCTCGTTTTGAGCTTAGAGACTCCAAATGATGTTCGATCGATACATGTGGCCCAAGAGTCATAGAATATTCAAGCGACTAGCAAAGGCTCGGATCAAACTGCGTGTATGCGCAGGCTGATCTGAGCTTTTGCTGGTCGCACATACCACATTGTTGGAAATATCACGTCGCGGCTCATTTAGTTTGCTAAAATGTTATCTTCATTTATTAGGCAGACAACATTGCTGCTATGGAATTCGCGATTCTGTATTTGATGGTTAAGGGTCTGCATGCTAGTTCAATGCTAATGGGATAGGCTTGATATTAAAGTATAATTCTAACCTAACTGGGTTTCGACACAAGAAAATCTGATTTTGTTGTATGCGAACAACAAAGGCGCAAACCAGCCGTCACATCCACACAGTCTGCCTTGTTATTCGCTTTCTGGAAGTGCTAGAGTAGTCAACCTTGCTCAAAATTTCAGGATTCCAGCTAGTCTCTGTAGCTGAGCAGACTGGCCTGAATCTCGCTTTGTTAGAAACCCCGACGACAGGTTTTCTTGCGCCAAGGCCTTTTTTAGTCACTTCACAGTTATCATTCACCCGTCTTCTTTATTTATTTTATCTCAAAGCGTAAAGCTGTGCAGTTTGCTTATTTAAAGTCATAAAATCAGTTAAAGCATGAATAATATTCATCGAACACAAACGATTACAACTTTGACTTCATCAATTACATGTAACAGAATATTAGTGGTAAACAAAAAGAAATATGTTAATTGTTCGATAAGATATGATACGTTTATAAAATAAAGTCCAAGAGGCAATAAAGCCTATGAGGAAACATACAAACATAAACAATGGCATATTGGACTGTGCAGTTGCAAAGAATGTTTACATAATGTCCCTTGTGAAAGGTTGTTAAACCGAAACTAGTTGGGAAATGAATAAATAACAAGAAATGTCACAGTCACGTGACGAATGCCCCCAAAGGAATTGGTCTAGCATAAGACACATTCGAGGAAAGTTAGCTGTAATATAGGAGATATGCTCCAGACACGAAAAACCTAGAAATGAGGCCAGAAGACGATGTCAAGGTAAAAGTGATCCAAAATGGTATGCACCACGCCGCCATCCCAAGAGTAATCAACACACCAATTTCTACATCAATTAATATAGGAGATATGCTCTAGACACGATTATTCTAGAAACTAAGTCATATGTCAAGATCACAGTGACCTATAAATAGTATGCGACACATCAGCATCCAAAGATGTATCCATACAGCAAATTTGGGATTCCCATCTCAAATAATATAAGAAATATGTTCTGGACACAATTATTCTACAAACTAGGTCAAAGGTCAAGGTCAAAGTCACCTAAAAATGGTATGTGGCATTTCGCCATCAAAAGTTACATCCGCACACCAAATTTGGGATTCCTACCTTAAATGATATAAGAGATATGCTCCAGATACGATTTTTTTAAAAACTAGGTCAGAGGTCAAGGTCACAGTGACCCATAAATGGTACAAGACACTCCGCCATCTCAAGATGCATTTACGCACCAAAATTGGGATTCATATATCAAATAATATAAGAGATATGCTCTTGACACAATTATTATAAAAACTAGGTCAGAGGTCAAGGTCACAATGACTTAAATGATATGTGACTCTTAGTCATCTCAAAATACATTTGAACACCAAATTTGGAATTCCTATCTCAAAGAAAATAGGAGATATGCACCAGACTCAATGCAGTTTCTAGAAAGTAGGTCAGAGATCAAGTTCAAGGTCATAGTGACCCCATTGTGGTATGCGACACTTCATCATCCCAAGATGCATTCACACACCAAATTTGAGATTCCTACCTCAAATAATATAAGAGATGTGCTCCAGACACGATTATTCTAAAACAAGGTCATAGGTCAAGTTCAAGGTCATAGTGACCCAATAATGGTAAGCTACACTTCCTCATCCCAAGATGCATCATCACACTAAATTTGAGACTCCTAGCTCAAATAATACTAGAGATTTGCTCCGGACATGATTATTCCAAAAACTAGGTCAGAGGTCAAGGCCTCAGTGACCTGTAAATGGTTTGTGACACTCCACCATTCCAAGATGCATTTTCACACGAGATTTGGAATTCCTAACTCAAAGAATACAGGAATATGCACCAGACTCAATGCAGTTTCTAGAAACTAGGTGGGAGGTCAAGTTCAAGGTCACAGTGACCCTATTATGGTACGCGGCACTTTCTTATCTCCAGATGCATTGACACACCAAATTTGAAATTCCTACCTCGAATAATATAAGAGATATGCTCCGGAAACGATTATTCTAAAAAACTAGGCCAGAGGTTTAGGGCTAGGTCACAGTGACCCGAAAATGGTACGCGACATTCTACCATCCCAAGATGCATTCACACATCAAATTTGGATTTCCTACCTCAAAGAATACAAAAGATATGATCCGTACACAATCATTCTTAAAACTAGGTCAGAGGTCAAGGTCACAGTGACCAAAATGGTATGTAACACTCCGTCATCCCAATATGCATTCACACACCAAATTTGGAATTCCTACCTCAAAGAATATAGGAGATATGCACCAGACTCAATGCAGTTTTTAGAAACAAGATCAGAGGTCAAGTTCAAGGTCACAGTGATCCAATTATGGTACGCGGCACTTTCTTATCTCCAGATGCATCGACACACCAAATTTGAAATTCATACCTCAAATAATATAAGAGATATGCTCCGGAAACAAATATTCTAAAAAACTAGGTCAGAGGTTAAGGTCAAGGTCACAGTGACCCTAAAATGGTACGCGACACTCTGCCATCCCAATATGCATTCACACATCAAATTTGGAATTCCTACCTCAAAGAATATAAAAGATATGCTCCGTACACAATCATTCTTAAAACTATGTCAGGGGTCAAGGTTACAGTGACCAAAAAATGATATGTGACACTCCGTCATCCCAATGAGCATTTACACACCAAATTTGGAATGCCTACCGGAAAGAATATAGGAGATATGCACCAGACTCAATGCAGTTTCTAGAAACTAGGTCAGAGGTCAAGTTCAAGGTCACAGTGACCCAATTATGGTACGCGACACTTTCTCTTCTCAAGATGCATCCACACACCAAATTTGAAATTCCTACCTCAAATAATATAAGAGATATGCTCCGGACACGGTTATTCTAAAAAAAACTAGGTCAGAGGTCAAAGTCAAGGTCATAGTGACCCTAAAATGGTACGCGACACTCCACCATCCCAAGATGCATCCACACATCAAGTTTGGAATTCCTACCTCAAAGAATATAGGAGATATGCACCGGACACGAAGCGGGACGGACGGACCGACATTGTGATTACTATGAAAACTAAGTCAGAGGTCAAGGTCAAGGTCACAGTGACCTGAAAATGGTACGCGACACTCCGCCATCCCAAGATTCATCCACACACCAAATTTGGAATTCCTACCTCAAAGAATATAGGAGATATGCACTGGACATGAAGCGGGACGGACGGACGGACAGTGCGATTACTTTATGCCTCCCAAAGTTCCTTAGGGGGCATTAAAGAATAATTTGAAGTTTGGTCTCTTTACCTATTAATACTGTGACAAAGATACGCATATGAAAGTAAGTAAGGGTGCAAAGATCAGGAATCGATACAATTAAGTACCACACCTGACCCAGATACCAATGGGAAAGTGACAAACTCACAGTTAGACACCACAGGTCAGCCCTTTCCCAGCAGGTGACCACAAGGCACATATAAGCAGACGCGCGCACAGGCAGAGCAAACGTAAGACAGAAAAAACACATAAATCAAGATATAGCAAGTAGATAAAGCAAAGACAAGGACTCAACAGTAAATAAAACTGAATACCGGAGCAAAAGAAATCCAACAGGTAAACCCCAGTGGGTCCGGCAAACAGCCAAAACATCAGGCCCCTACCATCTCATCAATAGATAAGTCTTTAAGTCGGAACCGTCATAGAGTCTGAAGTCCGACCCACCGGCGTGCAATTAAAGAGGAAAGCAAAGCTGCCAACCGTGATTGGGTTGACCACCAAGCATGCAGTATGTTGCAATACATTAATGTTATAGCCAATCTTTTTATAATGGGAAATCATTTTAATAAACTGCGCTGAAAAATTATTAGAGCCAACAATCTTCTTCAATTTATACACCAAGTCACCAAAGAATTAAGGTCCAGAAAGCCCTTGGTGCAAGAGAGATTTAAGTCCAACCTGGGATTTAGATATCAAATCATAGTATCGTCTATAAAATTTAGAAAAGGTTTTGCGAAGTCAGGGTCGAAAAAAACACTCGTCCGCTCGTATTTACGAGTGGCATGTCAAAGTTTTGATATTTCTAGTGAAAATTATTTTTTAACATAGTCCGAAAATATATGTCGCCACAGTACCAAATGGAGCCGCGTCCCGGGGGGAAAGATACAGCGTGTACCAGTGCAATAATATTTCATAAAGGATTCTATTTTTATTTGTCTGAAACCCCCTTTTTACAAAACAGTGTAGACACAGATCAGATTGCTCCACGTGGGGCAGCCTAATTTTTATCACGGTAAAATCTCACTCTTATTTGTTTAACCATTTCATGGAAACGTGTAATGGTATACAATCATCGTTCTTGTTTTAATTTAAGTTCATGTATTTTAAACGCTTCGTCCCCACCGAGGAAGAACGAAACTTTCGTTTTGTATTTCCATTTTTGATCAACGACGTTATCAAACAAAATCGACCCAAGTCAGTACATAATAATAACACATGTAAACATTGATTGTAATAGGGCATATTTGTTTTGAGATCAATCGGAGACCCAAATTATATTTTCTACCAAAAGACAATTTTGTTGGGCAATATATTTTGACAGTCGATAAAGTTTCATTCAGTTAAATCTGGGAAAATTGTCTTTTTAAATAAAGACACTTTAAATGAAGTGGTATTGCTGTTTTCTTATAGCCATTTGTTCATTCGGGAAAGTGCGCCACAATTCGAGAATCGAATCATGGCTCGGGTGTATGTAAGGAGCATTACGCGTAGTACAATGTACCAAAAAAGTCGATTTTGTTAGCTGGAACTGGCGTATGGAAATAAGTTCTGTAGCATGTTGGTTCAGCTCTTTTAACATCGATTATCCTGATTATCTGAAAAGTTTAATCAGCCAAATAGATGAAGTTTATGTATTTTTCAATAAAATATCGCTATAGCGATATTTTATTGAAATTTCATAAACTTCATTTGCTGCAGTCACACTTGTTATTGTGTTAACATGGTTTCCATGACGTCAGCGTTAAGTTTTATAAAGTCAGCGTCATGTTATCACCCACGTTATCAAAGTAGATCCTCGATGTACATCCGTGGTCTGATTCCACAGAATTTTGCGGAATTGGCCGAGGCAGTTCCGATTGCCATTTGTTATGCACCTGGTACCGGCAGATGGCGCTGTCTGTTCTGTTTGAAAATCAGTCGTTTAAGCTCTTGTCTAAAGTTGCTGCCACTCATACAATAGAGTATAAAATTCACAGAATTATTTGTATACATCAGAATGTTCACAACTGCCCACATGGGGTCCTCCAGCTGAATATTTCTTGGCACTTCCTTTGGAATCCAATAGGGTTCGCTTATTAGATAGAAACACACGGGTGCTGTGCAGGTTATGAACACGACAGTGAGGGCTATCAGCAGCTTTGATAATGACGTCATTTTTCCATGCGTCGGCGTATGGGTACATGGTGCTACCTGTCGTTTCATTTTGCGGTTGTTGGATATAACTAAGCAGATGATGCTGATATTACTTATAGTTAGAATAAGGAACGGAAGCAGTGAAAACTTACACAAGTCAATATAGTTCCAGACATAATAGAAGAACCAGACGTATCCTGGAGAGGGATCATACTTCGATTTACTGGTATTTACGTGTATTGCCGGTACCTCATAGACCAGAAGTGGTAGATATTGGTATTAATACTATATATAAAAACATGCCATATGCCTAAATGACTATAGAGTTAGATCATTTTTAAGTATTTGACATGCACATGGCGATTTATGTAAGCATTTAGGAATAGATTCGAGTACCTATCTGGATGATCGGTACTCGAATCTATTCCTAAATGCTTACATAAATCGCCGTGCACATACTGAATACTTAAACATGATTGAAGTCTATAGTCCTTTATTTATATGGCATGCTTTTCTATACAGTATTAATATAACACCAATATCTACCACTTCCGGTCTATGAAATACCGACAATACGCGTAAATACCAGCAAATCGACGTATACATTTACCAGTGTGTGGATCACATGTGTAAACCTGACTTCCATTTTCTCCTCTGGTAGGCCTCAGCTCCATTCCATAAATAATATGAGAATTCCAAACAATGACGACAACACATACAGAACAAACTATAACCCTTGCTCGTTGTTTTGTGCAAATTATTCTGTTTGAAAATGGACTCATAGTAGGAATAAGGCGCTCAATTGTGAACATCGTCAAAAGCCATACGGAAACATCTAGGACAATGTACTGTAAACATGAGTGCATTTTGCATATCCAGTTGGCTGCAGTTCTTATGTCAAATCCCACAAGATACCGTAACCATTGCCTTAAAAGGCCAATGTATAGAACCAATAAATCCACCACTGATAAACTCAAGAGGTATGTTGAAGACACTAAATGTTTTAGAGTTCCTCGTGTCAATACAATCATAGACAATACGTTTCCAACCGTACCAAACACTATGAGAACTGGTGGCACAGTCTGCCATATCAATACACCTGCATTTAGTGCAGCCTTAGACCGGAAATTGTAAGGAAACGTAATTGATTTATTATCCATCAGTTTTATAAAATCACCATGTCATAAACTATATTTGTTTCATTAAACTGTGTTGAAGATAATTTGTTTGAATGTAAATTAACACAGTATTTTTTCCAGTACGTGACTGTGCATTTATCATGTAGATCGTTTGATTCAGTCACAACCAGTTACATCATGCTGAGAAGCCCTAAATATATATATATATAAAAAAGTAGGCTCTATACATACATTTTCATGCACAGCAGATCGAGGTCTCTTGCACACCTGATAAGGACATCTGAGATTTTACCCTGTGATAGAAAATCTTATCTTACCGAATGGCATGCTATCTACCATGGACGTCAAGTAACGTCACCATGTTAAATTACATCTTCGCGTATTCAGGGACTTCTGGAAGCTTATTTTAAAATACTAGATAAATAAATAAATAAAAAAAATAGTAGTGAGCAAGAAAAATAATCCATTAGTCGTGTGATGGTAGGATAGAAGAATTCGTCCCTTGGGACCACCGTTTGTCATCACTCAGCAAGCCTCGTGATGGCAAACGGCGATCCTTGGGATGGGTTTTTCTATCCTACCCCCTCACTCATGATAGATTCTTATATTCCGCTGATGTTACCTAGAAAGGAAAATTCTTTCTCATATACCAACGCATACAAGGTCGAGTGATCCCTATGTTAGCTCGCTGCCAGAAAAATCTGTCCCACATCGCTACCCATGTGAGATAAGCGAGATAAGCCACATGCGGCTGGTAACTAATGTGAGATAACCCACACGCGACATTTTGGCGCATGACTGTATTCCTTCGAAAACGAAAGTTGAATTGTTGACAGTCAGGAAAAATGTCAATGTTGAAATTCTAGCAATTTAAGTCAGCCTACAACGTCGTATAAAGTAAAACGTAAAACATTTATTCAATGCTTTTAACATGCTGAGTGCATTGCAATTGACATATTTGACGTGTAGGGCAATGAGTGAAGAATGCAACGGGATGGGGAGCCATGACGACGTAAAAAAAGGAACACATTTTCCTCAACAAAATTACTTAGTCGAGTTACTGTGGCTGATAAGCTAGTTCTTGTAAATCCATTTTGATGAAATAACCATTTGTTCATTGTTTAATGCGCTGTTTATTCACTGTTTAAAGTTGATTTCTACAGCACGCGCGTCATTGACTGTAAACATCGACCTCAGCGAGGTCACCAACAGTGGTTCCAGAAAAAAATCCCAACCCTCAGGCCCACCGTTCAGTGGAAAATTCGGCAAGCCTTGTTTCCCACTGGAACGGTGGGCCCTCGGGTTGGGATTTTTCTGTCCCCATTGGACACCAATGATGGATTCTATTTATCTCACATGCCCCATACTAGCTCGTGGGAAGGATATAAACAAATAGTCGCACTTCGATAGACAAGTGACGTTATTATTATGTTTAAGTGACGTATACTCAGCGTACTTGAAACATGTGGAAGCTAAATCCGGCATTGAATGGTTAGCAATAATAATAATCTCTACTATTTGTGTGAGGATGTAATAGAAAAGTTTGACCCTCGCGATAACCGTTCTGTGTGACGCTAAAGGTGTCCAATATAAATGATTAAATGTAAAAAAAATCGTCAAACTTTGCGTGGATTTTATGTTAATTTTATGTCTGGTAATATTGCGGAATAAGCCTAATACATCTGGTTATATTCAGTACCAGTAGCAGGTTGCAAACATGTACAGTAAAAGACTGAACAGAAGACACATGAATGCAATGTCACCGTATAAGGAATTTTCAATAAAACAGTAACAGTTGAAATACATATTCAGGTTCCTATTACACGCGTATTTACAAAGTTGTGAGCTATGCCTCAGGCCCATTGACAATCTTCATCGGTGGGTTCAGTACTTATCATCTTTTTTTCGTTTAACCCACTCTATATGTTGACTTAAACCTTGGCTGTTAGAGGGTTTTAAACTATTTAACCCAATTGATTCCCGGCCCCACAAATTGAGAGACCCGATGTCAGAGAATTTATTCCCACCCAAAATCCCTCTATTAATGCCACTATTTGGTTCATGCTCAGTTTCATTAATTTGTATTCATGCCCCAAAGTCAATGTGCATATACAGACTTTCTAAATGTTTTTTGAGGGGTTTTGATGGAGGAGAGATGCCACCCCTCAAAATGAGGGAAGGCACCTCGCATCTATCCGGAACCCAAAACGAATCCTTTGCATGCTCATTTTCATGCGATATACCAAAGTAATAAATAGAGACAATGATGGGGATCTCTATGGCAACCACCATACATACTCTGCATATCTATATATATATATATAAATCAAATAGACCTTCATGCTCATGCGCGTGCACAATTTAACTATTGTATATCTCACTCATATTGAGTTATCTACATAATGGGGAAAGGGGGAAAAAGGATGGGGATGGTGATCTGACCTTTAAAAAGGAAGGATGGACCTATATTGCAATCATCCGATTTACATCTTGTAGACTGGAAGAAATCAGTGATCATATTTTCATGCATTTTTCCAATGCCATATGTTGATTCGAGGAGTAGAGAAAGTGAAGGGGATAGGGGTCCAGCTACCCAAAGAATAGATGGACCTCTATGACAATCATCTAACTCATGCCCCAGAACCCTGAAGAACCTTATTTATAACCTGTCATGCTCTAAAATATGTTCATGCACACTATGCTTTCAAATATTTATAAAATAAAAGAATACATATGAGATAGAGGTGGTGGCTTGGCCACCTTATGGGAGGACAGGCCACCGCATCCATCATCGCAATCATGCATGAAACCTTTTTCATCCTCATGCATATGTGTGAAACAAATCCTTTACATTCACTGTTCTGAGTATGGTGGGGATGAGAATCTGACTAGTACCCCATGAGGAGGCAGGCCTCCACACCCATCACCACAATCATGCATAAATTATTATTCATGTTCATGCTCATGCACAGACTTACTGTTGTATATCTTACTTATATTGAGTTTTCCACATAATGGGGAAAAGGAGGAAATAAAGGATAGGGATGGCGGTCTGACCTTCGAAAGGAAGGATGGACGGCCATGGCAATCACCCGATTTAAATCTTGTAGACTGGTGAAAATCAGTGATCATATTTTCATGCATTTTTCCAATGTCATATGCTGATTTGAGAAAAGGAGATAGATGGACCTCTATGGCAATCATCCAACTCATGCCCCAGAACCCTGAAGACCTTAGCTTATAACCTGTCATGCTCTAGAATATTTTCATGCACACTATGCTTTCAAATATTTACAAAATATAAGAGAACATATAAGACAGAGGATAGAGGTGGTGGTTTGGCCACTTTATTGGGGGAAAGGCCACCGCATTCATCATCGCAATCATGCACAAAACCTTTTTCATGCTCAAACATATGTATGGATCAAATCCCAAAACGTCCCTGTTATGAGTATGTTGGGAGAGAGAGCCGTACTACCCCATGTGAAGGCAGGCCTCCACACCCATCACCACAATCATGCATAAAATATTATTCATGCTCATGCTCATTCATAAAGAATAAAAACATTGGGCAACCCTCCTCCAAATGAGGATAACATCAATAAATGTAAATGGACTAGACAATAAGAAAAATGCAGCAATAAACCTCAAAAGCCATAATAACTTAGACATAATATGCTTACAAGAAACTCACAAAATATCCACGGAAAACCACTTAGGACTACCGCGGAGTAGCTATCCTCATTAGTAGAAAACTTCAACAGTATCAAATACGAAACATAATAATAGATATACCTAACCTAAGATTTAGAGAAATGCATATTAGCATATTAGTAGAGCAAAAAATCCATATGCTTAGGTAGCCAGGATTAGATCCCTGGAAAATAGTAAACTAACCTTCTACAAGGATCTCCAAAAATACATAAATAAATTCAAAAAATAAGCTACTATTCTCTTAGGATTTTCTAATTATGTATAACATGAAAAAGATAGAAGTAGAGGTTAAGCTATGATAATAGGAAAATTATAGTAATATTGTGTCCACTTAAGGTAGTGCGGGACCCATGTCAAAAGATAACCTTACTTTTACTTAAAAGTAAGAGTGTAAGAGTTATCGTTCCTGAATCTTGTTTTTAAAAGAGAATACTTATTTTCTAAGACGGTAGATATTATTCTCCCCTGACAACTCTTTGATTTTTTAAACGTAATTATGTAAGTATTTTGCTTTCACAAAAAGAAGGAATGCAAGTATTAGCTTTTAAAAACATCACCAAGAGTATGAAGTCATTCAGTATTTTGATGGTTAAAAGTTGCGGACCGTATAGATATACATACTATATACATGTCTCGGTTGCTATTTCTGCATGCTGTCACTAACCTAAGACCCATCCCACCCCAAAAGGGGGGGGGTGTAGACGTGCACATGCCTTGTATGTGACATTCTCATGTTTTAGGTCCCATGGAGGTACATGATCACTAATGTTTTATGGAGAAATGACGTAACTATTTCAACTACTTATCACACCGGATAGGCAGCAATAAAAACAGTCTAAACAATCGATGAATGCTGATAACAAATTGCTAGTAACAGTGTTTGTGATTGCCATTTGTTGCCTATCGGACTACAAACAACAATCCAAAATTCTGTTACTTACAATATTTAACTACGTTCGTCGATAGCATTAACGTTTTCGATTGCCGCCTATCTAGTGTGTTTTTTATATACTGAAGACGTAGCCAAAACAATCTGATATAAGGGCTAGGAGTTATTTAATGTTTCTGTTGAAAAAAATATTTTGTTTCGTTGCATGTTTCATGAAGATAAAATGGACATTTCTGCATACATTTTAATAAAATTAATTGGAACTGCATGTGCCTGAAAGGAAGATATATGACAATATAACATTCTTTTCTGTATATTAACGGTTGGCAAACATGGTACAGATGCGCGGATCCAGGAATTTTCATCAGGGGGGGGGGAGGGTCCAGGTCAGTCTGACAAAAAAGCTCTGACAATGACTTTTTTAGTCCTCAGCTTATTTTACAGAAGTCAAATGGTCAATTTCAAAGAAATCTATCGTTTTTCAAGGCTCCAGCTGGGGTCCATTTTATTTCCAGGGGGTCCAACTTTTTCCAGGAGGCGTCCAATTGCTTATTCCCTATAGAAACCCATTTAATTTGTGATTTTCCAGAGGGGGTCTGGACCCCCTGCCCCCCCCTCTGGATCCGCACTTGGTGCAGCCATCACAGCTTCTTGGTTCAGGCTACTATACATTATCTCATTTGGGCTTGGCAAACGTTAATAGACAGAAGAATGTATCATCCTTTTATTGTTATATACCTTATAATAAGTGTTTACTATAGAAACTTGAGGTGTTTCAATCGCTGACAATTGTACATTTTATTTAATAATGTGTCATATTTTGGTTGATCGTTGACCAATCACTGACCGCGGGCTTTATTTCCGATAAAACATGACTGCAGAGGACTTAATTGCCATTTCAACCTGCTCACGGATATCCTCTGCGAGTTAAGATACCGTCGCTTATGCTTTATTGAGAAATGACCAAAATATTCAATTATCATAAGATACGCTACTTTATTACATCGGATAGGCGACAATCGAGAAGGCTCTGAACAATCGATGAACGTGGATCGCAAATCGCTAAATTTTTCCATTTGTCGCCAGTCAGGCAAACAAACTGCAATCCAAAAAGTCTGTTTCTGACGGTATTTGATCTACGTTCGTCGATAGCATCAACGTTTTCGATTGCCACCTATCCGGTATGTTAATTGATACAATGAATACGTAACCAAAACAATCTGAAACAAGAGCTAGGAGTTATCTACATTTTTCAGTCATGTTTCTGTTGAAAAAAAGTTTGTTTCCACACAGGATAGTGAGCAATCCAAAACACTGTTAACCATTGACGAACGCGGATCAAAACTCGCTAGAAACAGTATTTTGATTGCAAAGTGTCGCCTGTTCGATGAGTGATGGTAATAAAAAAAAACTATGATTCTAACTATTTTTGGTCTATAATAGTCGATAGTATTGATGTTTTCGATTGCGCCTATAAGGTGTGGTTTTGTTGTATGCTTCACGATGTTACAGTGGACATTTTTTTTGGAAATGCTTTTGCTTGAAAGGAAAGTATTCTAGAACTTTTTGGACACTGTAAAGGCGGCACCTCATGACTGCCTTATTAGTCTACTTTAGACATAGGTAAAATCTGAAAAAGAGGCGTTATAACTACATTCGAAAGTGTTTGTTTATTGTTTAACATTAGTATAGAGGCAAACAGTGTGGACCCAGATCAGACTGCTCTAGGTTTTGTTTGTTTGTTTGTTTTGTTGCTTTACGTCCCAAGTCAACAGCTATGGTCATTGCGGGACGGTCAGTTCACCTAACCACACTTTTTCCTGGGCAGGCTTGAACAAGCGGTTAACCAGTAATTCGTGCACATACTTTCGCTTGTAACTGACAACAACCCTTCTTGAATGAATCAGCGGAAGGGAGGAGAATGATCGTAGAAATCATTTTATGATCAATCTCCACGAAAGTATGGGACTGGACGAGCAGTCTGCTCTAGATCTACACTGTTTATTTAAGAGGCTTCATAATATTTCAATAGACGATAAAAACATACGATTGTGTTAAGGGTAAATAAATGTGGGTTCAGTGCATTAACGGACAGGACTTTCATGAAATGCACGCAGACCTGCGCGGCTCAAGCAACGTTTAAACGCTTAACAAATGGATAGAACCTGATTTCCATTCTTGAGCAGTTGAAATAAACGAACCACGCCCAGATATGAAAATTAAAGTTGCCACCTTTACAGTACCCAAAAAGTCCTATAATATATTACAATGACAATATAACATTCCTTTCTGTATATTAACATTTGTCAAGCCCTTGTGCGATAATGTGTTGCAGGCCTCACCGCTGTGTGGTTCTGGTTGCAACACATCACATTCAGGCTTGCCAAACATTAATAAAAGGAAAAAAATGTTTTATCCTCTTATTGCATATTTGTAAGTTTATTCTTTAAATGACATTTAGATCTATGCATCAGGAATGAAGCTATAATTTTTAGCTTTTATCTACATAAATCCTACGTGTAAGAAAGCATCAAAGTCTCAAGACATGCTATAGCCATGCTTTAATGAGAATCATAATGTAATGTGCTGGGTAACATATGCTAGGTCAAAATCTTTTTTGTCATTTTCTACGCCCATTTGTCAGTGCTTAATCAATAATAGCTATGTCTCCGCCCAGTGATATACAATAGGGCGTAGACAAACAAAAAAATTGGGTGAAAGGGGAGACAACACTTATTATAGTCTTTATTTTTTTCAGGATTTTTCAGAAAAGTCACCAAAACAAAAAAACGAGCACGGTGACACATATTTTTTATTCAATCATTAGATTCTTCATGAAAATATCTTTGTAAAAATATGTTTTTTGTTGTTCCAGTTACATTCTCTGATATGTTTATTTTGAATATCAATGGTTTTTTTGGCATTTATTCGTTTGACTTAATTAGGATTTTGCTTAATAAATTGAGTAAATACATGTTATTTCACTATTTTTTGTTTTTATTTATATCTCTGGTGTGAGTAGTATTTGTTCTGAAAAAACTGTATTGCGTTTCTTGTTAATTTGTTAACAAAATCTGTGTTTGTTTATTTCAAAAACCTGCGATTTTGCAGTTTTTGACATCAAAAATCTTTTTAAAAAGAACGGTGAGGTATTGTTTTTTTTTTTGTCTTAGATTATAAGTATAAGTCTAAATTATAATATATTAAAAGATAAAACACTTTTGGACATATGCCGGTGAGTCCGGTACTACCTTAACTCATTCTTAATAGATACATACAATAGCTTTCATAATCAAGCGAATCTCACCCATCCAAGCAGCCAAATTGATAGAATTTATATATCACAAATACACTATCCTAAGATACTAAAATACAACATCAAAATAGCATTTTGACCATAAACTAGTACTTTAAGAAATCAACCTTGATAGATTTAAACCTTGGGGAAGATATTACTGAAAATTGAATAATACTTTATTAACAAATAACCATTATTAAAATGAAATCTTCACACTCATTAAAGAATATAATGCAACTTATTACTTTTAAATAAACCACATGAAAACTGGGAAAACTTTAATAGGAAAGTACAGAAAATTTCACAAAGCATAGGCAGTACCCTTGGTGCAAGAAGGATAAAAGAATTAGGAATTTGCAAAAACCTAAAAAATCAAAACGTACCAGATGAAATTCTGAAAACATATAAGAAAAGAAATTATTTTTTTTCAAAACATAGCAAATCTAATCAGAGTTAAAAACAATACTCTAAACAAAATTTACTCAGAAGGGAAACAAACTGACAGGAAAGAAGAATTCCATAAAGGCATATCAAAATTCATTTTTAAAATAAAAATTAACAACATAGAATATACTAGAAAACAAGACATATTAAATGAAATACAAAAATTCTACCAAGACCTTTATACTTCACAAAACATCCCCGACATTAACATGATACGATATCCTGAAAATTTTAATCTTCCAACCTTAAATAAACGAATAAGAAAAGATAGGATCTCTTATAAAGGATAAAGAAGTAGATGAAGCAACAAAATCCCTAAATTTAAGCAAATCCCCAGGAATTGATGGAATTACAGCAGAATTTTATCAAAACTTAAGAGCACTCCTGTCACCCATAATAGCAGAACTATATATCAGTTACTTTTTTTCAAGATAATATACCAAAATATTTTAAACAAGGTAAAATAACCTTAAAATTTAAAAAAAGGCAGCCCCAATGAAATTAAAAATTGGAGACCCATATCATCACTAAATATAGACTATAAAATCCTCGCCAAAATACTCACAATAAGACTTAAAAACATTATAACACATATAAATCAATAAGTAACGTACAACAAAACATAGAACAATTACAGACTCCCACAATGAGAGTAACAATAAACAAAAAGTCAACAACAACAGAACCACCGCCTTAGAACGGACAGCAGCCTAAGCCACCGGGGGGGGGGGGGGGGGGGGGGGCTTAAATGCATTTTACTGGTACCAAATCTTCGCCCTAGATTCTACTGTTGTTGACGTACAAGAAATGTTCAGCTCGCATGGAGGCCATCTAACTAATGCAATGTATCATCATGGAGAAACACTCTAATCAAATTAACACATCATGATGAAACAAAGAAAAGGGCTCATGACTCACAGAAAGTCAGAGCTAAAGAAAACCTCAAGTTGAGCCACGGTGGGTCCAGCTACAGATAAGCATCAGGCACCAACCCACCGATTAAAGCTTTACGTCAGAGCCGTCATAGAGTCTGAGGCCTGACCCATCGTCGTGCAATTAAAGAGGAAACCATAGCTATAAACCAAAATAAGATAAGTTTCATTACTTTAAATAGCTATTTCAGCTTATATATAGTCAAGAAGAGGAGTTTAAGCTCTGGCCGAACTGTCTGCCCTGGTTGCACTAGAAAGCTGTCCATGGGTTTGGTGTTGTTTTTTTAATGTTGCATGCGTCGTTGTTTTCGTCTGAAGATGTGTGGGGGGGGCTTAAATGATTTGCATAGTTTTTGCTTCATAACCAAGTGAGCAAGGCCAAGAAATGCTGCAAAGACCCAAGACAAACCCATCTAAGTTTAAAATCGGACACTCCTACTTTAAACGCATGTTTTTCTTAAGTGGTGGGTGATGTACGACGAAAAGTTCTCGACGTTCTAATGAACACCATGTTATCTTTTAGTTGACGGCTCCTGAAAGAACGGTACTTTTCTTAGTTAAAATAGCTTACTGGTTGCTGGGATTAACCATAATCTCTCCGATCTAAGTGGGAACGAAGATTAATTCAGTACCTAAAGCACGTTTTTTGAGTTACAGTTTGGAATGTACTCTCTAAATAATTCATTTTGCTCTGGATTTTTGACTTATCTCGCCCTGCACAACGCTTAAAAGTATACAGTGTTATTAAACCGGTGGCATTTGTTAAATGAAACATAAACCAATTCTATAGATCTAACTATGATCTATACCATTTATAAAAAAAACGCAGACTACAGAACTCTCAGACAAAAAGCGCATGCTGCAATTCGAGCTTAAATAGTGTGTTATTTTAGACGCTTTCAATCAGATAAAAACCAACGACATAATGTTTGTTACATGATCACCGGAAGGTACATTTATATATATTTACATTTTCAGAGAACGCTCTTAATGAATCTTTAGATTTTTGCAACCGTTCATAGCCTCATGAATGGCATATATTTGATAGACAACTGCCAAGCTTACTTGTCCGTGCAATACGCTTCGAACATCGAATTCATTTGCCAGAAGTGACACTGGTGTTGTGAATGACATCGAGCCACACCTGAGTCGCACATGCAAAACAAGCTTCTTGTTTGCTCCACTGGCTCTCCGTGTTCACACTGGCTGAGCCGCCCGTTCGTTTTACACTCCAACAACACTTTTAATACAATTAGAAACATTTGTTGTTGTTTTCAGTTTGTTGTATTGTTTGTTTTGTTGCTTTACGTTCCAGGCAACATATATATATATATATGGTCATGGCAGGACGGTATTGAATACAAAACTGTTTTTCCCTAATTATAAATTATTTCTATAGTTTAGATATTTAAATTGAAATGTAAAATGTTTAATATAAACAATAAATTCAACTTTTGATCTGTTCATAGAATCATGAATACTTCGGGTCTCTTGCAAAGTCAAAGTGAAGCCCGGAATGTTCATCATTCTTTGAACATTCCAAAAATCGAATTTATTTCTTATAAATTTCCATTTTCGCAGAAAGCCCATTATGAATCTCTAGATTTTGGCAACCGTTCCTAGCCTCATGAATTTGACAGATTGACAGCTGTCAGGCTTACTTGCCAATGCAATACGCTTTGAGCACGGAATTCAGTCGACAGAAGTGACACTGGTGTCTTGATTGATAACGAGCCACACCTTAGCCGCACGTGCAAAACCAGCATCTTGTTTGTGTCATTGTCTGTCCTTGTTCACACTGGCTGTTCCGCTTTTCCGTTTTACACTCAAACAAAACATATATATATATATATATAGTTTTTTTTAAATATTTTAGATATTAATAATGAAAAAAAAAATGGAAATATAAGTTATAAATTCAATTTTTGGTGTGCTCATGTAATCATGAATACTTCTATTTAGGTCTCTTGCAAAGTTAACGTTTATCCTGAAAGTATTCATGATTGCATGAACATTTCAAAAATTGTATTCATTTCTTAAGTTAGCACGAGTTCTAAAGAGTCGAATATCGCACGTACTAGCTCATACTATAAATGGGCCACAACGCGAGAAAACCTGTCTTCGGGGGTTTGCGAACAACACAGGCGCAGACCAGCCTGCGCATCCGCGCAGTCTGATCAGCGCCTTTGTTATTCGCTTTTTGGAAAGTATCATATGTAAACTTGCTACAGGTGAAATTTCAACTTTCTAGGTAGTCGCTGTAGCTGAGGAGACTGGTTTGAAACTCGCTTTGTCGGAAACCCCGAAGACAGGTTTTCTCGCGACGAGGCCCAAATATAACAATCATCGCGAGGAAATATGTCTTGGGTGCCTGACCAAGTTAATCCCAAAGCAACTTGTCTGATCAGCTACGGAGACTAGCTAGAACTGTGCAATTTTGCTTGAAACAACACAATTTGGCGAATTTAAAGACTGACATGTTGGCATAAATTATTTTTTGTGATTTCACAATTTATTGCCCTTAGATGTTAATACGTTACTAGTTAATAGCGGTTGTTTTAAAGGAAAACATGCATGTATGCTCCGTACAGGAAGCATATTATTTTCTTTAATCGTACCCCGTTTTAAGACGTGCACGTTGAAATAAAGTCTACCGTTCAAAAGTTGATTTTTGACGACTAGGATACTTACAAAAAATCACCCATTATTATCGCCATAATCTTATCTCCATTATCGAAGAAAAAGCACACCCATAATTATCGCCAAAAGTTTTTAGACGAAGTCTTATAATTACATTGTTGACCTAAAAAGTGACTTGATCTCTGTATGGATTAAAGTACATGCAATGAACTGGTTATTTATCTATCGCAGAGATTTAATAGTATGGTATGGTTTGCACATTGTTTTTTATCACTTTTTCATTATGTCTAAATTTGATTTTCATGTTGACGCTGAAAGAATAGTCACTGTGATGGTTTAAAAAAATAATGTATGACTAAACAAATAGACAAGAGTAAATACTGTCAGCTGGTTAATTATGTGGAGGCTTCCAGGTAAATTTGCTGTGGAGCAAACGAAATTTTCAGTACCCCCCGAATTATGGTGCAGTTGATGCATATGGTAGGCTGTTAAAATAGGCAAATAAAATGGAAAAAAATAAATATTATTAATATTTGATATTGCACTGATTTGGTGCTTTTCCATACTTTACATGCATTTATTACGGAAATAACATAGGGGATGTAGAAAATACTATTGTTGTCGTCTGCTTACTTTTTTTCAAATCCATTTTCACAAAGGATTATTTCAGGAACCCTATTAGAGTGTCAACCATGTTGGATCCAGATCAGGACCGTCTTTCTCGGTCCTGATATGGGACCAAACCTGTTTGCAAAGATTGTCAGCAGATAGCAAAAGTCGGAACTAAGGCAAGGGAATAATAAACAATTAAGTGAGTAATTGAAATACGACAATCACAAACTGCCGATCAACCCACGACACCGTGAAGAATATCCACAGGACATTTACAGTAACAAGACATCCGAAAGACAATAAATGCAAAGCAACCAGCTCTCTCTTCCTGCTCAAGATGATTGCAAAACTAGAAAGGACGCAAAGTAATGCATATAAAAATTAAAGACCAACACAGACCCCCTACAAACAATGGGAGGTACACAAAACAATAAAGCAACAACAACAAAACCACTGCCTTAGAACGGCGTGGGATGGGGGATGTATTTTACTGTCGCCAAATCTTCGCTCGAGATTCTGTTTTTGTTAATGCTTAAAAATTGTTTAGCTCGCATGAAGGCTTCCTAACAAATGCAATGCATCATAAAAGAGAAAAAATCTAAATGAAATGTGAGAATTACATGGACGACATGAAGTATTTGACTGAATAACAAATATGGAATAAATGTGGTTAAAGATGCATAGTCTGTAACTTTTGATCTTTTAATTTTAGTCACAATGTTACTATTTTTCAAGAACAAAGCAAAAAAAGAACTTCAGGTATATATTTGACCAATCTCGTAAATCTTAACACATTATCAGTATCAAAACAACAGCATTAATGCTAAGTATTAACTGTTTTTAATTATTGGAGGGACGCAAATAATTACCAACAAGAGAAAACACACCTGTTTTTATAATATAATTCACTTTCCATGCAGTTTTAAGCTATGGTGAACAGGTTTATTGTGAAAACATAACTTAATTCTACTGTTACAAATGATTTAAAAAGAAAATAGATTTTTTTCGAAAAATGTTCATAGCTGCTGACTAAGTCTCTTTAAATATTGCATTCACATTTGGGGCTGAGAAGCAAAATGCATCACATGAATATATATGTGTGATTTTTCAGGACAAGTATTGCTAAGAAACCCTATATTTCGCGCATGTATTAATCACTATTATTGTGATGCTTATTTGATAGACAATTTATATGTTCTGCATTTTAAACATGTTTGCAACTTGTTTTTTTTTTTCTAGAATTTAAAAAAAATTATCTGAATAGCAATTTAAATCTTTGATTGCTGGATAATATTTCACTACTGTCCTTGATCAAACTAAACTTTAAAAAAATCATTTAGAACACTATCATATGTCCAACAGTTTGAATCAAGATCAGAACCCATACTTTGTCGGTCCTGATCTGGGTCCAAATTGTTTGAAAATATTATCAGCAGACGACAAAAGTTTGTTTTCAAACAGTGCACTTTATTTAAGTAGGCCTACTTTAAAAAGGGAGAGGTCCATAATCCTTTATGTTCAGGCATTAGATTACCAGAATTTTTTACATTATTTTGCCTCCAGAAGAACCAGCTTAGTACCTTTTATCTACAGCCGCAGTGCTATTTCTGGTCTTTATTTGTAAGTTATGGTCAACTAAATTCTACAACTGTTTAAGATTTTTTGCACCAGGCATGTACGACAATAGCTATTTAAGAATGTTCTTAAAACGGTTTCCTTTGGAAGTAAAGAATACATCAAAGAAATAAAACTAGAGTGTGCATATTTTCTGGGCCAGACTAGCTAGTTTCGGCAATCTAGACCTCATCAGTGACCCTCTAATAGTTTTAAAGTTCTATAATGAAACCCATGATCCCAAAGGACAAGAAAATAAAATCTACACTATAGTGAAGGACAGGGAGACGTTCTACCGCCGCCACACAGTCCCAGTCACCAGCTGTAGTAAAGTCAAATATGTTCTTAAACGGGTATCCTTTAGAGGCAAAGAATGCATAAAAGAACTGAAACTAGAGTGTACATATTTTCTGGGCCATGGTCATTTTGGGCGCAGAGCATTTTTGTACATTCTGACTCGAGTCTTCGCCCCTAGAAGCATCACTACATATACTTTGATACTGCAAATGTTCCTCAAGCAAACCGCTTTAGTGAGGAGACATAATGAAGAATACACATCCTCATTTTTCTCTGCACAATTTCTTAAAAATTATCACGTTATTCATATCAAATATCATGTCATATTGCTCAGGTCTTCAACATGGGTCCCATTAAGTCAGGACATAGGTATTTTTACATAGCATGTTTTAACCTGCATGTCTAAACATGCATGATAAGACATGTCGTGTAAAGGCGCCTAAGGTTTTTGATTTTTGAATCTTCATATTGCAAAGTTACACAGAGATGTTAATTGGCATTTTCAGTTTTTACGTGTTTCTGGGATATCATAAATTTCCTTATTAACTGGAAGTGGTTTCCATTCACTCTTTAGGAACTGAGATATGTGAGTGGTCTATGCGGCATTAAATTTTCAAACGTTTGGGAAAGAATTGGATCTCTCCAGGCGCTATAAATTTCTTTTAGACATATGTTCATTGTCCAAAACGTACAAAACTTTTAGAATATGGGGGTATAGTGTGGGATAGCTGTTCAAACGGAAATAAACGTACCACTGAAAAAATTCAAGCTGCAGCTCTAAGAATTACAAAAGGTGGCACAAAAGTATGCAGCCTCCAAAAGCTATATGATGACCCTAGAAAAGCGCCGACACAAGCATAAACTCTTCCTCCTATACAAAATAATAAACAACTTAGCACCGAACAACCTTATGCAACTCTTACCACCACGGATGCAGCAGTTTTTGAGATATCCTCTACGCAACTCAGAAAATTTTGCCATTCTAGCCACGCGTACTGCTACTTACAATAACTCATTCTTATCAAACGCTTTAAGAGACTGAAATGTGCTAAGTCCAGATACTCAGAACGCTCCCACCCTCAACAGCTTTAAATACACATTTAGACACAACCAAATTCTTGTTCCTAAATACTTTGATACTTTGCATGTATCACGGTTTACACAATTACTACACAATCGTATAAGGCTAGTATGTAGCTCATTAAAGCTGCATAGTATGTAACTTTTGATATTTTTCGAATTTTTTTTATTTTCTTTTTAAATCATTTGTAAAAGTAGAATTAAGTTATGAATTCACAATAAATCTGTTCACTATAGCTGAAAACTGCACGAAAAGTGAATTATCTTATTATCAATCAATCAATCAATCAAACTTTATTCACTCAGTTACATGATACATGTAAAACATGAGGCAGCAGTACATACAAAATAGCATATAATTTACGTTATGGCGGCGGCTTATATACATTCACACACACACATACATACGCACACACACTTTACCATCGAGGGTAACTGTGGCAAGATAATGCGCTTGTTCAGCAAACATTACAAATCAAATCAGTTTGATTTAATTTGATTTCAAAAGGTGAAGCAAAAGACTAGCAGTGGAGAGCTGGATCAGTAACCTGAGTCTTGGGTAACTGATCTGTCTCTACACCGGTATAATTCAGTATATATACTTTAGAGAGGGCGAGAGAAAGGTGTCATAAGATTGGCTTGGATGATTTACATGTTAACACATTCCTACTGAAGTCACGCTTCGTGGTTTTGGGTAATTTAAAATGTACCAATCACGGGCTATCCGTGTGTTGCTTTTTTAGGATTTGTCACCTGTATGTGTACAGGTTTTAAAGTATTTCATTCATAAAAAATGTTTCAATGCACGGAACATGCAATTCTAGGCCATGGTACTTATTAAACTGGTGTGTTATTCTCTTGTTGGTAATTATTTGCGTCCCTCCAATAATTATAGACAGGTAATTTTAACATAAATGCTGTTGTTTTGATACTGATAATTTGTTAAGATTTACGAAATTGATAAAATGTTTACCTGAATTCGGGTCAAAATACTTTTATATATTGTAGTTGCATAACTGTAGTTCTTGTTCATGTTAACAATTTTATCTAAAGTTTACCCAGTATGCCACAATATTGCAAACGGAATACGGATACTTCAGAAGAGGCGTCCATTTACTGTGTTCTTGAAAAATAGAAATATTAGTTTTAAAATTAAAAGATCAAAAGTTACAGAATATGCAGCTTTAAAGTCACATCTGTTTAAAAAGTATCTAACTGACAATCAGCTCTGTTCATGTGGCAGCATCGAAACAACTTCATACTTCTTTTGCTCATATCCTAGATACACAGCACATAGGCACAATACTTATTAAATCTCCCACACGAGTTACCAGTATCCTAACTTCTCAGAGGAGATCCCAATCAGCCATGCACGGTTAATAATATCATTTTGAAACACGCACAACTATATATACTGGCTACAAAACGTTTCCTGTAATACACTGACAAACCATGCTCACCACACCAGTAGCTCTCCGCTTAGCTGACGCGTTCCTACATTAATTGCTACAAGTTTAACAATTGCTAACGACCCAGACTTCCCTCTCTCTCTCTCTCTTTCTCTCTCTCTCTCTCTCTCTCAGTATAGACAACTTTATTGTTTAAATTATTTCTAGACATATACAAATATTTATTAAGTGACCTATTATGCCATGCTGTATAAACTATGTAGCTGCATGTATTATAAAGAAATGAACTCGATAAGCTTTAAAGCTTCCGTTTGGGTCATTTTCATTGTTCTATGTAAGTATTGTACCACTTCTATTATTAATACAGATAAAATAAAGTTTAAACTAACTCTTCACATGCAATGTTTTTTTTTCATGAATTTGTCGTCTGCTGACTTTTCTGATCATTTGTTTCAAAAATTATTCCGTGAACCCAGGGTCGTGAACATTATCAGTGTCAAATGGTTACGCATCAAATCATGTCCATCATACTGTAGGTCCTGATCTGTGCTCAAATTGTTTACAAAGATTATCAACAAACGACAAAGGTCACCATTTGCAGATAAAGTGTTAAATTCTTTGAGCAGCTCTTAGCAGCTCGACTCTCTAAATATACATGGCGTCAAAAAATTAAGCACCGCCTAGATATATTTTTTTTTAAAAAAAAACAGTGAATATTTCTAAATAAGAATTTATACTTGCTATATTAATGAAATTAGAAATGAGTTGACAATTTACAGCAAATTACCATTCGATTAGACTTGGCATTGCAATTGCACTCTTATCCCTTAAATGTCTCTATTTATTGTCCCTTTGTGACATTTCATACTATTATTAGATAAAGTGTTTAGTTTTTTTTATTACAAAACTAAAACCTTTGTCTGTCTGTTAATCTCAAATGAATATCTTTGATAGAACAAAATATGTTGTGGTGTAAAGAAAAGTTATATCGTGAACTGAGACGAAAAAATAACATGTGATTAACTATCTCAGTCTGTAACTAGATAGAAATCTTGAATTTGACAGAACCTTTTGTCACTAGTCTGAAAAACAGGTCAAGTTTATTATTGCGTAAATAAGGATTCAAAGGAAGCACTTCGATGACAGCTATAGCGCTTTTAAGGATATTCTCAAAAAATAGGGGTTGGTGTATACAGGACACCATAGAACTTTAGCAAAAGTATTAAATGACAATCTGAGAGGTTTGGCAGACCAAGGAACGACTTTACAAATGTTTTGCTCCTTTGAAGAAAATCATACATAAAAACCGTCACTGAACGAAAATTGTTTGGGTGGTGCTTAACTTTTGACTCTGTGTATAGATGAGGGTCTAGATAGGGGGGGGGGTCTGGTACTCATTTTTTATTAAAAAATTTAGCCCATTATTCATCTCATTAAAATGTGGGGTTATTCATTAAAATAAGATCAATTATTCAATTTAGGTAAGAAGGGTGGCAAAGAAATCTGATTAATCACTTCTCATTATTTTTTTCTTCAATTCATTAAAAGAATAGGATTATTTATTATTTTTAGGATCTCATTATTCACTATTCATTATTTTTTTGCTCATTATTCACAGATCATTATAAAAAGGGCCATTATTAACTTATCATTATACCCCATCCAGACCCTCATAGATCAAAGTCCAAGATTTTCTGCATGCGTTTAGGGACTTTCTTCACAGGTGCTTACTTCAGCAAGAAAAAATCAAGAACTTTTAACACTTCCATGTACTAGTCCTAAGATTATTTACTGAGTACTCCAACATAATGCATGAACTGTAAACTGAGAAATGATAATTACAGCCTTGATGAACTGTTATTGACCGGAAGGTCTTAAATTAATGGGTTATACGATGTGTATCTATACGAACCCTGTAATTATTGCAATCAGAGAGGTCGACCTTTTTAAATACTGGAGTGACATTGGCCAGTTTCCATGTCTGAAGTATTTTTCTTGAGGAAACTGATAAATTAAATAGACTGGACAAGGGATATGAAAGCACAGAAGAACAAGATTTTAGTATTATCCTGATCAGACGCTTTACCTGTTGGCAGTGTTTCTAGTATTGATTTTACTGCCATTGGATTAGTTTGCAAATGTAACTGTTAACTCAGAAGCTTCTTAAACAAGGCTATCTGTATCATGAACTTTGCAAAACATTTTCTAAATTTTATAGACGATACTATGACTTGATATATAAATTCCAAGTTGGACTTAAATCTCTCTTGCGCCAAGGACTTTCGGAAACTGAATTCTATGGTGACTTGGTGTATAAATTGAAGAAGATTGTTGGCTCTAATAATGTTTCAGCGCAGTTCATTAGACATAATTTCCCATTATAAAAAGATTTTTATAACATTAATGTATTGCAACATACTGCATGCTTGGTGGTCAACCCAATCACAGTTGGTAACTTTGCTTTCCTTTTTAATTGCACGCTGGTGGGTCGGACTTTAGACTCTATGACTGTTCCAACTTAAAGACTTATCTATTGATAAGATGGTAGGGGCATGATGATTTGGCTGTGTGTCGTGCCCACCAGGGTTTACCTGTGGATTTCTTTTGCTCTGGTGTACAGTTTTATTTACTGTTGAGTCCTTATCTTTGCTTTATCTCCTAGTTATATCTTGAATTATATGTTCAGGGAGATGATGCATTGATAAGTTAGGGGTCTTTCATGCAAACCAAATATGTATGTGTCTTGATCCACATCTGAATTAAGGGTGAGGTTGGCGCCGTTAAACCGGATTAAGCCCTCCAGTAAAATATGTTATGGAACTTTCCAAGGCGGTACTTCTTTTGTGGATCATTTATGTTTTTCTGTCTTGTGTTTGCTATGCCTTTGTGCGTCTGTTTATATGTGTTTGTGGTCACCTGCTGGGAAAGGGCTGACCTCTTGGCTCTCGATTGTGGTGTCCAAATGTCAGTTAGTCACTTTCCCATTGGTATCCTGGGTCATGTGTGGTACTTGATTGTATCGGTTCCTGATCTTTGCACCCTTACTTACTTTGTTCGAATTTGATTGTGTGATATGTGGTAAATCCTTGCAAGTGCCATTTAAATCTGAATTTGTTTTGAAGTGCGAGTTGAGCAAATTTGCCTTTGTCAATGTCATCTGTAATATTGTATTGTTATTTTTCTCAGTTGTTTGATGGTGCTCTAAGTTTCTACCAGTCTATATGAACAATTATTACCTAAGTGTTCTCCAATGAATGTATGGTAAATACTCTTAAAGAAGGTACTAGGTAATTCTTTACAGACTTTGAAATGAATATTGCTAACGTTTCAAACAGTTTAATGTCTTAAGCAAATACTTCAACTGACCTTTGTCGCGCAGTGCAGTCCGTAACGTGTCTGGCAACAGATGTAAGTCTGATTGCAGAACCAGGGGTCTCCAGTTCGATCCCGGCCCGGTCCCATACTTTCGTGGAGATTGATCATGAAATAATTTCTAAGGTCATTCTCCTCTCTTCCGCTGAATCATTTAAGAAGGGTTGTTGTAGTATGTGCACGAAGTACTGGTTAACTGCTTGTTTAAGCTTGCCCAGCAAAAAGTGTGGTTAGGTGAACTGATCGTCCCGCATTGATCATAGCTGTTGACTTGGGACGTAAAGCAACAAAACAAACAAAAAAACACATATATAGCATACAGCTAAATGGGGACAGGCTGGGCAAAATTATAGCAAGATTTTTTTAGCAAGTATGGCAATAATTTCAGCCTTAATTTTGACAAGCTATTCGGGCAGTATAAATCATAGCAATAATTTCAGCCTGATTTATAGCTAGAAACCCGGCAGAGTTTTGGTTAAAAGTACGGCTGAAATTATCGCAATAATCTCAGGAAGATTTTTGCTATACATGAAATTCGATCTACCTCCAAAATTTTTGCTAATTTAAATATTTTATCTTTTATTATTGCGATAGTATTGCTGTAATTATGGCTGAAAAACAAGGCAAAATATTTTTCTGCGGATAATCTTGCTCACTTCAGTCACTACATTCATAGTCATTTGCGTAGCTCCCATTACACAATAACGCATGTGCATAAGTAACTAGTAGCATTCAAGGGAGGTCACCTAATGTGGTAAGCGTGATTTTCCATATCATAAGGAACTGCTCTTAAAGTAAAGAATTCGCTCCCTCTGGGAGCAAATTCTTTCCTTTAAGAGAAGTTTCCATATGAAAAGGTACGCCATTGAAGAGGACCATTGCTTGTTCCAGTAGTCTCCCTTTGTTGTGCGTAACTTTATTAGCGTTCTGGCTTCGCCATTGATAGTATAATTGAAGTATCGCTATACGTTATCGTGCAGGAACCGTCAAATGTATGTAAGTGTTTTACAGTACTCATTGAGGGATAGGGTAGCTTCGGACATCAGGTAAATTCGGACATGCACTTGCAAGCAGTGGAAATCCAGATGAGACGGCTCATTATGAGCTGTCTCATCAGGATTTTCATTTTCACTGTTTGCTTGGTTTCTTTATTTTCTTAATCAAAACATTAAAACATGAAACAAACAAGGTCGCTGTCCGAATGTACCTGATGTCCGAAGTTACCTTACTTTACCCTATTGGTGGTATTGTTCTCATGCTAGTGTCTGTGTTCTTCGTCTTTTCCTTGTGGTGCAGTTGGTTGCCCTGTGGCCTGATGACTAGGACACTATTACGTACTTCACTTATTTGTATGTATAACGTATTTTTTCGACAAACCTGCACATGTATCTACAGGTTGTAGTGCTACCGGAATAAATTTCGGGTTAAGACTTCAACTTCCCTATTATGTGCTTGTGAGCAGCGAATGTTAAGGTTGGCCTTCGCATATGCGAAGACTCGCCTGAAAGTTGTTTCCTCGCATAGGCAATTAGTGGGAGGTACCAAAATCTCATGAATTGACTATGCCACACACCAATACAAGCAATATAAACCCATAACGCGACTCATTGTGCTTTGTACATACAAAGAGAGAGAGAGAGAGAGAGAGAGAGAGAGAGAGAGAGAGAGAGAGAGAGAGAGAGCGAGAGAGAGAGAGTTAATGAATGAACGAGCGAGAGTGAGAGATGACTAGAGTTAGACAAGTAGAAAGCCAGACGGACCGACAAAGCTGAGAGTGAATAAGAGAGAGAGAGAGAGAGAGAGAGAGAGAGAGAGGGAGATGACAAGAGAGTGACACAGATAGAAAGGCGGACATATTCATACATACATACATACATATAGAGAGAAAGACAGACAGTTAGAGCGTGACGGAGAACGAATAAGAGAGAGAGAGAGAGAGAGAGAGAGAGAGAGAGAGAGAGAGAGAGAGAAAGAATGAACAAGCGAGAGTGAGATATGATAAGAAACTGAGACAGATAGAAAAAAACGGACAGATATATAGAGGGACAACCGAGGAAAAACCAGACAGACATACAGACAGACAGAGGGAGATTGATAGAGAATGAATAAGAGAGAAAGAAAGAGAGAGAGAGAGAGATGTTCTAATTGTAGGTTTTCTTGAAGATATACAGCAGTAAAATGAATTAGACCTGGTTAATTAATCATCCAGGAAATCATTATGACACAAGTCAGTCCGTTCTAGGTCAAATTATTCTCGTATCATACGTCAATCGCATTATTCAAACGAGATTATAGCAAACACAACAATGGGTATAAATACAAAATGTCTTTTTGTGTGCACGTATAACAAAACCATAAAATCCAGTTTTGCTTTGTTTTCTTTTTTGGAAAATGTCAACAACTGACTTTAGCTCTAAAGTACATTGTGCTTTTAACCTGTTTTAAATCTGAGTGTTTCTCGAAAAGTTTTGTTCAAGATGGAAACTGAACAAGTCATTATTTTTAACGAAAATGATTTTTCACAATGGCTGTTGGAAAATCCACGAAAAAGACACTTATAGCACATTGGCGGGGATTATCCATCATTTGCTCCAATTTCACTTGATTAGGCCCTGAAATTACGATACTATTTTGTTGCTCACTTAACTGAGCATAACATTTATATTGCTGCTGTAATATATATTAATGTGCCAGCAACTGTGAGTATTTTATTATTTATAGCATTATGAATCTATTTAACAAAGGAATGCTTTGAAAGTTGTTATTTTTCAGTATTTTACTTTCTAAGAACATTGTAAATTTCATGCTCAGCTTATTTAAGCTTGAATAATATTTTATTGGAGCCTGTTTTATTATATTTCCTTGTGTTATTAAATGAAGTAATCTGTATCAAAAAGAACAAGAACTGCAAATACTATTATAAACGTTTCTTAAAACATGTTTAGTGTATAATGCATACCACAATGAAACCGTCAACTATAATTGAGCTGCGATCGACAAAACCTGTCTTCAGGAATTGTCGTAAAAGCAAAATTCAAACCAGTCTCCTCAGCTACTGTGCCTAGCTAGAAAGTTGAATAAAATGAGCTTAGTAAGTTTAGATGTCGTACTGTCAAAAAGCAAACACAAAAGGCGCTGATCATACTGCTGTTTGCAAACATCTTAAACAGAATATCTCGCGTCAAGGCCCATATGAGCCGCAACATGTGTTTTCCAACAAAGTGGCATTTTGACAAATGTAGACTAAGACGAGCCTGTGCAGCCACCTTATAAGCTTAGAAATTCCAAATGATGTTCGGTCAGTTGCTTAAAATTCATATTAATCCAACTAGCAAAGGCTCTGATCAGACTGCGCGTATGCACAGGCTGGTCTGGGCCTTTGCTGGTTCCACAAACTACATTGCTGGAAATCTCATATACAGTTCACAGTATTTGGCAATATAAATGTATCTAATATTTTAGATTTAATACCGAAAGTACAATGCTTAATTGAAACCATTTTTACTTATGGTATGAACAAGCATTGCTCATTCACTTTGCACTTGACAAAGTCTTCATAGTGTGTTTATATCTTCTGCATCCACATGATCTTTATACTAGCACTGTTTGACGCTAATGACCGACAAGGATTGATGTGTCGTTTAGCACCAACCAACCAACCTGTTTAACCTTATTATTTTATATAAATAAGTCGGGTAACGTATACATCAGGAAATGTATTAGACAAGATATAATTCTAAGTTAGTTTAGTAATTTAACCAGTAAGTGAGAATGATCAAACTCACAACCACACACCGCTGACCAGTCAACGGCACCGTGAGAAAGAGCACCAATACACCAAAAGTTACAAGCCATCAGGAATACAAATTAAGTAAAGCAACCAGCTCTTATTTCCTCGCCAGGATAACTGCGCTCCTCTAATTTGTTGGCTAAAATATTTATAACAACTCTGGGGTTTGGTTTATATGACTTGGTCTCCCCTCGGCCTTATGTTTTCTACACTTTACGTTGTCATCTTTTGTATATATATTCTCATTTATTAGCATTTGTCACTAGGTTTAGGGAAGTACACTGATAATGTTTTCGCTAAACAGGGCAACAATGTTCCATTTTTGGTATGACACTTGCTAAACAGTTTTAATAGTCTGCTTCTCTCGACTATCACTTTAAAGGCTTAAAACGGACTGTTTGGTCGGAATCATGACCAAAATCGGTTGCATTTTCACATTTTGACTACTTTTCTATGTCATGTTCCTCATACGGCTACAAACCTGAACTACTGCTACTTACACTATACTCAGGGCTTTTAAATACAATGAATTGGACGCTCACAAATCTTCTTTCGATACTAAGTTTTAGAAAGTCTAGCATAGCTAAGCAAAACGCCTCCATTGTCTTCTTTTTCTGTTTCGATTATTTTACTATCTGTCTTCTAAGTACGATTTTAAACCTTTCTGATCTGTTGTGGAGATATCTATAATAGTGAGTATGATCAGGAAATACCACAATCCAAAACCACAGACAACCCAATGGCACCGCGAGGAAGAGCAGCTCAACCATCACGAGACACCAGGAAAACAAATTAAGCAAAGCATCCAGCTCCCTTTTCCCCATCAAGATGATTGCAATACTAGAATGGACATAAAGTAACGTACAACAAAACATAGAAAAGTTACAGACTCCCACAATGGGAGTAAGAATAAACAAAAAGTCAACAACAACAGAACCGCCGCCTTAGAACGGACAGCAGCCTAAGCCACCGGGGGGGGGGGGGGGGGGCTTAAATGCATTTTACTGGCACCAAATCTTCGCCCTAGATTCTGCTGTTGTTAAAGTACAAGGAATGTTCAGCTCGCATGGAGGCCATCTAACTAATGCAATGTAACATCATGGAGAAACACTCTTATCAAATTAACACACCATGATGGAACAAAGCAAAAAAGGACTCACGACTCACAGACAGTCAGAGCTAAAGAAAACTTTAAGTTGAGCCACGGTGGGTCCAGCTACAGATAAGCATCAGGCCCCAACCCACCGATTAAAGCTTTACGTCAAAGCCGTCATAGAGTCTGAGGCCTGACCCACCACCGTGCAATTAAAGAGGAAACCATAGCTATGAACCGTGATTGGGTTTAAAACTTGGCATGCAGACTGTCGCATGATATCCAAGTTATATCCAACCCTTATATAACGTTTTACTATCTTTTTGAATTGATCACTAAAATTAGGTTTTCCAACAATACGTTTGAATTTATAAACTAAATCACCATAAAATATAGGTTCTGATATGCCTTGTTGCAGAAGAGTTTTAACCCAATGTTGTATTTAACTATTAACTCTGAGTGTCTGTGGTAGAATTTAGAACATGCTTTTCGAATTTTTATGATATCAATAAACCTTGATTTAATTAACTTAGCAGTTAAAAATAAGTTTCTGTTGTTGTAGTCATCAATATTAGAACACACTCTAGCAAAACGAATAAGCTGAGAAATATATACACCATAGGAAGAAGAGCGAGGAGCATCTCCTTCTTTATCTACTCTATCTATCAGCTTGAATAGCTTGAATAGCTCCCTCTCCAGTTTGTCTAGTACAAGTTCTTTTTTTTTTTGCTCACCATCTACAATGTACAAAGACTATCTTCAAACCTAAGACATGCTTCAGAGTGTGCTACTTGATTTAGACGTACTGGCATTAAGTGAGACATGGTTAAGCAAACAGTTTATTTTAAATTGTACATATAAACCTAGTGACTAAAACGCTCTATTGATTTAGGTCAGTGACATATTACATAAGTCGAAGAGATTTTAAGCGATCTAATGAAAGGGTATAAACAGATGAACGTCAAATAAGCAAACATGCTATATCGCAGACCTGTCAAACACTGGCGTGATTTCTGGATGACTAACGCGGTCCATGACACACATTTGATACTTCTCGTGTTTCTTTATTTTCACAAGTAGGGAATCTTTAACTTGCAACATTTTGTCAGATGAAGCGGTAGAGGTAAGTAAGGGTGCAAAGATCAGGAATCGATACAATCAAGTACCACACCTGACCCAGGAGCAAATGAAATCCAACAGGTAAACCCCGGTGGGCCTGACAAACAGCCAAAGCATCAGGCCCTACCATCTCATCAATAGATAAGTCTTTAAGTCGGAACCATCATAGAGTCTGAAGTTGCAGTTAAAGAGAAAAGCAAAGTTGCCAACCGTGATTAAGTTGCCCACCAAGCATGCAGTCTGTTGCAGTAAATTAATGTTATAGCCAATCTTTTTATAATGGGAAATTATTTTAATGAACTGCGCTGGAATATTATCAGAGCCAACAATATTCTTCAATTTATACACCAAGTCACCATAGAATTCAGGTTCCGAAAGTCCTAGGCGCAATAGAGATTAAGTCCAACTTGGAATTTAGAAATCAAATCAGAGTATCGTTTATAAAATTTTGAAAATGTTTTGCAAAGTTTATGATACCGATAACCTTGTTTAAGGAGTTTCTGAGTTAACAATTTATCGTGAGTGTTGAAGTCAGCAACATAGATAGATGCTCTAGCAAAACGAATGAGTTGAGAGATATAGACTCCCTAGGATGTGGAACGAAGAACATCGCCGTCTAAAAATTGGAAATTGATAATTTCAAAATCAAAGTCGTCACGTCAATCATAAATTTTGGTAGAAACAATATCATTAGAAATTGACAAATGCAAGTCTAAAAATGCGGCTTTGGTATCAGAGGTATTGGATTTACTCAGTTTGAGCTCTGAAGGGTATATTTGACTAACCATATTGTCAAAATAAACATTATTAATATTTAAAACATCGTCCAAATATCTAGATGTAGTGTTAGACCCTTTTCTCAAAACGTTTACATTTTTAATTTGTTTATTTCCTTTTTACTGAGCAACATTTCATGTGTTACTTACAAATAAAAACGCCTTTACATATAACCAAACGGACCTCTTTGCCTTCTTTTTGAGACTTCAATTAAAGCTGCTATCCATGTGTTGCTTCTTTATAGTCAGTCAGTATATTGTTACTGGAGATGTTAATTTTAATCTTCTAAATGACCAGCAGCAACGAAAATAGTATCACTTTGTCGACAGTTCTGCTTACATCACACCATCTGAACCTACTAACTCTAATAAAAGTTCGTCGTCTTTTCGTTAGTAATAAAACATCACATGGTAGTAAGTGGTGTTGGTGACCCATTTCTTTGCCAAAACATACGCTACCACTGACCTATTTTTGGAATCTTTAAATTATTCAAGTACAAATAACAATGCTTCAGGAGACATATTTGGAAGTATGATCATAGTAATTATGAACACTTCAGCATTTTCTCAATAACAACTTGGAACCAACTCTATGGCGATGATATCGATGTTTATGTTCTATTATAACAAATACAGAATTTTCCTTGACTAAAGAATATATTCCAAATACATTTTCTAAATTTAGTTCTCAGACCGATCTAAGATTACTTCAGCTATCAAGTGTTACATCAGAAAAATTCAAACGAACTCCCCTCTTCTTTGGAATAAATTTCGCTAAATTAAGATCAAAGCCATACTACTGAAACGAGAATCAAAGGCATCTTTCCGAAACAATATTGCTGCCAAACTAAAATCAGAATCTTATTCGTCTCGATACTAGGCCTAGGGGTCAACGCTGAAGCATGTTATCTCTTCTTTATCATCCTCTTTTACGGATCCCCTCTAAAAAACAATGGTACTATTTATAGGGACGATTGAAAGAAAGCAGAACTCCTGAACAACTTTTTCGCTTATCAAACTTAGTTTGATGAAGGTGACGCAACTCCACCAGATTTTGCTTCACATGATAAATTTTCTTTGTAAGATACTATTACTTATTTATCATTAGAAGTAGAAATTGTACTTGAACTCTCTTGTAATTGGCAAAGCCTCAGGATCAAAAATGGCTCAGCAATAGAATACTTGAGGAATTATCAAAGGAACTTGCTTAACCATTTTGTTAATTATTAATCTTCTCTTTGCAAAAGGTAGTGTTACCTTCGTTCTATAAAGAAACTTATATAATTATGTCCTATTCACAAGACGGATGGTAAATCCCTCGCAAATAACTATTGACCTATATCCCTTTTATTTACAGAAGTAAGGATTTTTGAACGACTAATTTTCAAGCATCTCTTCAAACACCTGCAAGAAACTTATATACTCACTTCCTTACAATTAGGTTTTTAATCGCCAGTGACTCTACTGTTAATCAGCTAACAATTCTAGTAAATGTTTTGCCAAGCTCTTGAATGCTGGTAATGAAGTTATTGTAATCTACTGTGGCATATGGAGAATTCATTTGCACGTGTCTGGCACCAGGGCTTGTTACTCAAACTTGAGGCTGGTGGCATTTCCTGAAATCCCCTTGTATGATTTATAAATTTCGATCTGACAGAAACAGTGTGTTATTCAACCTGGAATTATCTCTGATTAGCCTTATATACTTGTTGGTGTTCCTAAAGGCAATATACTTGGGTCTCTACTCTTTGTAATCTTTAAAAATGATACCACAAATGAAATATGTTCTTGTTTACTGATGACACTAGCTTATTCATGATTGCTGATAATTCTATCTCCTCTGCCAAACATCTCAATGCCGACCTTCTCAAGATTTTATAATGGGCTAAAACCTGACTAGTAACGTTTAATCCTAACAAAACCTTATCACGTATATAATTTATAACAAACATTCACATCCATCAACCCCTCCATACCTACAATCAGCAGATAACAGAAGTTAACTGCATAAACCTTTAGGTCTACACATCTGAATTGACGGTTCTGGAACACTCGCTTTAACTATACTCTCTTGAAAGCCAGGACAAGGAATAATATCATGCGTCAAATAAAGAACAGGCTGAATAGAAAATCCTTAGAAACAGTATACTCGTACAAAACATTTATACATCTTTTTTCGAATATGGTGACGTCAGCTGGAATAAATGCGCCCCATATCAAAAACTCAAAATGAAAAAATACAACTTGAAGTAGCCAGAATAGCATTGGGAGCAACTAAACTAATATCTATCAATATTTTCTATAAAGAAACAGGATGGCAACCTTTGAAGCAACGAAGGAAAAACATAAACTTACACTTTTTTAAATACTAACAATGTGTCTATTCCATACCTATCTTCTTTGGTACCTCAGACTGTATTTCTCCATCTAAACTAAAGCTCCTACTATAGTTATTACGTAATAGTTGCGCGCGCACATTTACACCCTAACGGCTGCAGTTGGAACTTTAGTTGGTTGCCAAGTAAACAAAGTGAATAGCCTTGCATGCCTCTTTTCAATTCTTCATTGCAGACGAAAATGATGTTCATATACTGTGTAGCCAGCTCTAATTAACGATTACGAATAAGTAGGTTCGCAAATACAGCACAGCGAGTATTTATTTTCTAAAACAAATTATTTTGAGACTACTGACAGACCTTGAACCCATCTTGTTAGATAGGGCTAGAGGAGGGAACCAGACAATCTACTAGAGTAACGGTGCTTTGACCCAACGTTTATCTCTAGTAGGACTATAGTAGCGACTATCGATGTTCGAATCGGACTATAGTTACTATAGTAGGAACTAAAGTTCGATTCGAAGTGTGCCAGTGTTAAACTGGGGTTTTCCTGTGTGTATAATAACACTGGAACCGAGACAAAACCCGTTCAAATCTAGTTAGCGAATGTTTCATCTAAGGTGCAGGCGTCATAGTTAGCAGGGTTTTAAAAGTGTCCAATAGCACAGTATTTTGGACCCTTCTTTAAGACATGTAAATTAACAAACATTCGACGTTTAATCTTTTCCTTTTATGTTTGAAGACTACTTATGTTATAGCATTGATGTTTTTGTTAGCCGTTGCATGTTTAACTATTTAGTATGTTGGATTATTGGTAATTGTTCCTTTTCATCCTTTTCAGGAACACATTTAGAGTGTCAAACAAATTTGTTGACACTGCTTTCGTTCTATTCTGATTGCAACGATTTTCAGCCGTCCATATTCCTTGCTGTACACTTTTCATTCTAAGAAACAGGTTACACAGTTACATGTACGAGTTATCTCTTCAAGTTGTATTTTGTGAGGGCATGTTATGGTATTTTTCATAGGCAAGAAGAAACTCCCCTGGTTAATGGCTCTATATGAATCAGCATAAATAGAGGATCTTAAATGAGTGTTCATGTTTTATTGAATTTATTAAAAGAGTTGGGGAAAAGAGATAAAATGCGAGGCTCACTGATATCTTAACGATGATATACAAAAATGAACAGCCACGCACTGCTTCTTTATGAAAATGACTTACATTTGATATGCAGGTTTCACATTATCCCGATGACGTCAAACAGGCTCAACGCACACATGGCGGCATCATGCATCAATCGCTTATGATTTCAATTTGAATTTGCACCCAGTTTGTGCCGTTTATGTGTTGCTAAACAATGAACAAAGTGTGGATCATTTTTTCAAACAGTTGTGCTTGGGAGTAATAACTTTATGAAATGATGATGTCATATTAAAGACAAAATGTAAGGCCCGTCTACAAAATTTGAGAACATTCTCGGTTTGCTTTAAGTAATGGACAAAATGATAAGGAGATACATTGTACATTAGGTAATGGACACATAATATGTCTACATAAAATTACGTTATTTAAGATGAGCTGTAACGCCCAATGTTCAGTCGTTGGTCTACATTAACTTCATCCAAAACGGCCGTCTGGAACACGTGCCAAGTTGCGTTTCCTCAGCAATCGTCGCTGGTTAAAGACTAAAGACTTTTGCCAATGATTCGTTACAATATTTTCAGCCACTTTGCAAAGTCATGACGTTAATGTTTTACTGAAATGCATGGCGAAAATGTAGGTAAGTCGTTTCGTTCAGCAGACGCATACAAACATTGTCTGAATATTATAAACGCATTTTTGGTAAAATAGAAACTGTTTTACAATGGTAAAACACGCTTTCTTGTCAACGGATTGTGTCTGGAAACAAAGCAAAGGTGGCCAAAATCTTGTGTCACACGAAACTGGTGAACCCTGTCTCAAACCGATGTCGTTTTTTCAGCCTCAAATATTCATTCAGCAATTTTGTTTATATGAGATACGCTCGACTGATAAGATGTTATAATGCACTAAATTCATTACTTTAGTCTGACCTGTCTAAGAGATATTCACGTTTACATTTAGATGGGGCGTCTTTTTTCTTGACGTCAGTATAGTTTGAGCTGCTTTCATCAGATATCACCTTCTAGGCCACTTTAGACCAGTTTTCAGGTAGACATAGTAATGTATGAAGACAAAATTGGGCCAATCAGGAGACATGATTCTCTCCAGTCATATAACACTATATGATATAAAATCCATTAACCGATTTCGGTGCGTTATGAAATGACGCTCGTATTAATATCAAAACGTCATTACATAATGATTTGAACTTCATATGATAAATGTAATTTCACATTCATGCTCCTGTATAATAGAATTTATCAGCAAAAACCCTATTGTAAACCTACTCTTCTATTTTAAACCAAAATGCAGGTAAAAAGAACTCACACTTTTAAGCCAGACATTAAAATCATAAGTCAACATTGTTTGCTGTGGAACAGCCGATTTAAAAGAAAAGCAGACGCTTTGATGGCAAATGTGTGTTTAAAGTGTACATGTGCATCCACAATAGACCTTTGTCACATTGTTACCTCCCTTTGCAATCGCTCTTCAAATGAAAAATCGATAAAGTCGATTTTGCTTTATGAAGGGGCAGATCGCCTATAACTTACATTGTCTCAAGGTTAGCTTTTAAAAAAGCTTAGAACCATCGCATAGCGTATAAAAGTTACTAGACTAGAAAACATTTTTAGTGTTTTAATTTTGCATTTGCTGAGACCACTCTTTTTCATTTATTTATGCATTTCAAATTCTGAGTATTTTTTGTTTTAGTTAAATATTTGTATGTACTAAGTTCTGAATACGTGATCCATCGGAAGCAAAAAAGAAAAAAGAAAAAAGGAAATATGCACATTCCAATATAACACTAATAGTGCAAACACTGAATAGTGGTAGAGTTCACCACAGCCTCCCCAAGCAGACATTTTAGCAGTACATGTATGTATCCATATTCCTAAATCTAAATATATTAGTAAGGCATTCGCATAAATCTCGGGGCATATTGAAACTGATCCGTCTAAATCTGAGAATTATGTAACACTTTGCGGAGAATATTCAAAGGCCCCATGTCTCCAGGGTTAATTGTAAAAAAGCATAGAACTATCGCATAGCGCATCATTTTGACTAGGCAACATTTATAATAGTTTTAATTTAGCATTTGCTATAGCCACTACAATCACGCATTTCTTTGACTTGGGGACGATTTTGAAGTACACACAGATTGAAAGCAGAACCGGAAGTACACCTCTTTGGGGAGTTTGATTAGATTGGTTCCCCTCGTTGATAAAGCTCCACTTCCGCTACGCATATAACGACTGGTAACGCCTATTTATTTACAAGTAGAGACTCCCACTCATCCGACTGCGCATGCTCCAGAAAGAGCATCTGTCTACATCCTGGGTTAATTTCGCACATCAAAATGAGAAATGAACATGTACTGAAAACTGAGAAGATTTGCCACACTTTCTTTTCGATACAAAGTCTTTCAAATATTGCTGTTATTGGTAATTTCGATTTCAATAATTCTTTTTAACGTAAACTACAGCGGGTATCTGCCCAAATAGCGCAAGTGGTAGCGCTTCAGCTTGGCGAGGTTAGGGTCTAGTGATCGATTCCCACACACCTGATTTTCTCTTCTTCCGCATATAGTATTTTTTTCAAGTAGAGAATCTGCGCATGCTCCAGAAAGAGCGTGTCTGGTCTGTGGAAAGAGCGCACAAGAGGTCCGAAGGATCGAATCCACAAAAAGATCAGACATCAACGCCAAAGCATTGCTCGCCAAATATGGGGGCATTACTATAGAGAGTGGCGTTATGTGTAGAAACTGTTACTCGAAATTACAGAACCTCGATCAAAGATGTAGACTTTTTATGGGGAGTGCCAACGAAATGCAAGGATAGTGATGCGTGCTAATACTAAATGAATGAGCTCCTCTCCTCTCTCTGGACCACAAAAAAGAATTAACTTCTCAAAAACACCAACTAAGACACGCAAAACACAACGCAAAAAACAATTGTTTAAAGAGAGTGCCACCCCTGAAAGTACCACACCCGAGGAAATTGGCCTTAAAATGGATTTTGTTACTGGTAGGATGTGTTTCCAGGTTATGAGTGACCCCCGTTTTTCTTTTTTTTAAAACAGCTTTAAAATGATCTTAGAAGAACGGCACTTAGCACGTGGATTTAAATGCAAACCGCGTAACTAAAACCTATGGATCCCCGGAGCCCCCCCCCCCTTCCTAAAAAATCACAAGTTATTGTGATAGCAATTAGCATTTGGATCCCCCCTTGGATGGACCTCCCCTGAAAATGTTGGACCCCCTCTGGATCCTTGGCAAAGTATAGTTTTCTCTGCAATAAAACAATTGCCCCCCACCCTGTAAAATAAGCTGAGGACTAAAAAACGTCTCAGTCTGGACCCCCCCCCCCTGTCAAAAATTCCTGGATCCGCGCATGATATTATACATGCTTAAAAGTCATATTACGGGGGTCGCGCACATGCGTTCCTTTTTCGCCACGCTCCCTAACTGTGAATGATGACTATCCCGCCCCTCTCCTAAAATATCCACAATTTCATCATAGATCCCATATAATATTTATTCAATCTGAACCCCCTAAAATTATTGAAATTACAAGTTAGACCCCCTCCTTAAAAAAAGGTCCGAGTCCACATAGGCTACGAAATATCAGAGAAACCCCCATCCGATCGGAAATCCCCGACACGGGCATGCACGGACCCAGAAAGTTTTGTTAGAGGGAGTCCAATTTTTTTATGGTGAGGATCCAAATACCTTTCAAGGTGTATCATCATCGGCCAATTTCAATGGCGTTTCGCTATCTGCCGAACTAATGGCCCAACAATGAATTCTGGCTTGCCTTTGAGATTTTCAAGTGGATCCAGACGAGTATTGCTAAATAAATCCTTTAGCTATGTGATTTTGCTGGGCCCGGAGCCCCGGCCCCCTCTTGATCCGCGCATGAATAGTTTTCCTCGAAACCTGGCTTATTTAATGAACATGCGACAGAGGGGCCGCGGGTTCGAGCCTCACAGGCGTCACTGCGTTGTGTCCTTGAGCAAGACACATTAATCCTAGCTTAGTACCGGTTCAACCCAGGAAGACCCGTCCCTACATAACTGAAAGATTGTTGATGGGTCGTAAGAATCAAATCTCCTTTGCAATGCTGGTCCAATGTCATGTGCTCCGGAAACATAAACTTCTTTTAACACCAAGCACAATATTCAGAATACAGGCACAGAGGATTTTGTAATAATATAGTGGTGTTTAATAATGAGAGGATGGTCGACATTGTTGCGTTGGTTCGATGTTGGTACAAGGTTGGTATGCGGCGACGCCCACATTTTCACCAACTACCAACGTGGGCCCAACGTATCTTTACTATCTGTGTAGTGACCCCAAACACAAAGTATGACGTCCGCTGATATTGTTCACGAATTCCAGGCATATTCGCACCTGGGTGAGAAAGGGGGGGGGGGTACTCTGATATTTTCATACATACGTAGGCCCGGACCATTTTTGGGGTTAATTTTTTTGTGTTTTGTGATGACCCCAAAAGATATCCACAAAATCTTCATACCCCAAAATATATTCATTTTTCTGAAAACCCTCAAAGGTATTGAAAATCAAAATTTTGAACCCCAAAATGGTGCGAGCCCACGTATGAATGAAAATATTATAGTACCCCCCCCCCCCACCCCTCCACCCTCTCCTCGCAGATAGAAACAGGAGCCGGGGGCGTCCAGACTCAAATAACAGAAATAAACTCTGATAAGGGTGCTTTTTGTTGTTGCTTTTTTGCGGTTCAAAAGGGTCGAACATTTACCGTGGGGGGGGGGGGGGGTGCAACTCTTTTTTTTTTTTTGGGGGGGGGGGGGTGCAAATCCTTATTTCTATAGAAACCTATATAACTTGTGATTTTTCGGGGGGGGGGGGGGTCCAGACTACCTATCCCTCTCTGGATACGCGCATGGGTAAGAAATAAGTAATTGCCCACTTCCCTGTCACGGATTGAGTTGAAGGTTTACCGGCCGGCGCAGTCGGTAACATGTCTGACTACTGTTTTTTTTTTGTTTTGTTTTTTTCGGGGATGGGGGGGGGGGGGGCAAATGCTTATTTCCAACGAAACCTAAAGAACTCGTGATTATCTTTTATTTTTATTTATTTATTTTTTATTTATTTTTTTTTTTTTTTGGGGGGGGGGGGTGTCCGGACCACCTATCCCCCTCTGGATCCGCACATCGGTTAGAAATAAGTAATTGCCCACTTCCCCGTCACGGATTGAGTTTTGTAGGTGCAAACTGAAAGTCTCATAAGTTTTTCCCCTGTGAACATTTGAAATTCCAGAAAATAGTTGTACCGGGCCGCGTTGCGTCTGACTAGATGCAGGGTACTAACTGTCTTTAAGTTTATTTTCGCGGGGGGATGCTTATTTCTATAGAAACCCATAGAACATGTGATTTTTAGGGGGGAGTAGGGTCCGGACCACCTAACCCCCTCTGGATCCACGCATGGGTTAGAAATAAGTTATTGCCCACTTCCCCGTCACGGTTGTTTATTTTCGGGGGGGGGGGCGGGGTGTTGGGTTGGGGATGCTTATTTCTATAGGAACCTATAGAACTTGTAATTTTTCAGTTGCAATATTCCTGATAATAGAACAAAATAAACTTTATAAAAAAATCCAATTCGTACGTACAATTGGGCCACTATCGGCCCGCCAACGAACCACCATTCGCGGGTGACGGTTCGTTGGCGGGCCGATAGAGGCTCGTGATGGGATTCTAGCTGGGAGCAGTTCTTTAAAAATCGCAAATGCACTTTTTATTCAATACCGCAGATGGACTCAAGACGTCACAGGTATTTTCCAATACTACGTCAGTGTATATGCTATAAATAGACGCAATGGCGTTTAGTAGTTACCTGTCTTAATATTAAAGGGAGAGAAACAGTCTAGAGTTTGATTTCGTCACGCCAAGAATATCCAAATTTTCGCCATTGCGGCTCAGAGGAGTAGATCTCTTTACTACCTTTCGTTTTCAGAAGCAAGCCGGTATCCAGGGAAGCGTACTAATTAACGTATATCACCAACGCTGACGCGATGGTAAATAAGCCAATCATTGATATGGTGTGACACTAACGTTTGCAGTAGCAACGCTTAATGTTAACACGTTGACGGTAACGGCTAGTGTAAACAAGTTGAAAAAAAATGTTGCAATTACGACGTCCAGTGTAAATGTGTTGACACATATGAGGCCCCCAGGGGAATGGGTCTGTGCTCCCTTGCTCCCTGAAATTAATGCATTGATCTCCCCAAGTCCCTGAAAGAAAATTCCTCAGCTCCCTGAAAGTAAAATCTGCTACAGATAAGCTATTTTTAGACTTTTAGGGGCATCATAAGGGGTAAAAATTATGAATTTTAAAATAAAAACCAACACATTTGGCTAATTTGCCCTTTCAGTACCCTCAAAATTGCTATTATTTGTCACCAATGTGCAATATTTGTGAAAATATAGACTTAAATTAAGTAAATAAGATCAATGCATTCTAATTAAATTATCTAAACATACTTATTTATAAGGAAAAGTGGGTGGGGTAAGTAGAACCTGAAAAACATGCCTTGAGGCATTTTTAAACACAGTCAACAACCTAAATCATGCATTTAAACATATATGCATGATTATACATATTAGAGCAGGAAATATAGTTTTTATTTTATGAATAACATGTTTCAGAAGTAATCAGCTTCTGTTCGTAACCATGGCTTTTAGGGGCATCATAAGGGGTAAAAAATATGAATCTTAAAATAAAAACCAACACAGTTGGCTAATTTGCCCTTTGAATACCCTCAAAATTGCTATTATTTATCACCAATTTGCAATATTTGTGAAAATGTAGACTTAAATTTAGTAAATAAGATCAATGCATTCTAATTAAATTATCTAAACATGCTTATTTATAAGGAAAAGTGGGTGGGGACCTGAAAAACATGCCTTTTAGGCATTTTTAAACACAGTCAACAACCTAAATCATGCATTTAAACATATATGCATGGTTATACATATTAGAGCAGAAAATACAGTTTTTATTTTATGAATAACATGTTTCAGAAGTAATCAGTTTCTGTTCGTAACCATGGCAACATAAGTTTCACTGTAGGATAACTAAAATGACTTTATTGCACAATGATATTAATTTATTGTTAACAGAGATGGTAGTATCTATTATTAATCTCTTTATATAATAACTTAATCACATTTCTTACAAATAACAATAAAATAGCCAATAGGAAAGCTGCCTTTGAATTTTTAATGGAATTTTAGTGTTAAAAATTCTGACCCAAAAGTTAGGCAAACTTGCCTTCTCACTTGTATTGAAATCGCCCATCGTCATCATAATTGACATGGTTTGTGTCAGAAAATGCAAATTTTTATTTCAATAGATGGAAATAATTCAATACAGCAGCCTTATTAAATTGCTACAATATACTTATCCTGCATGAGCAGTGGGTGGGGTAAGTAGGACCCTCGAATTCTCTTAATCATGCAGCAATCTCCCATAGAAGTGTTTCGCACATGGTCTCGGATTTTGTGAAATATAATGACAATTTAGGTATTTTTGTAAAATCAACCACATTTATGTATGTTCAGCTGTTGATTTTTCGGTTGTCATGGCGACAGCTTTCAAATATTTTGGCATAAAATCAATCTAAATTCCTTTAAATTTAGATATTATACGTTCAACCAGGTCTTAAAAAACTTACAACCCCTCTATTTAAATAACTACCCAATTACCAATGAATTTTGATTTCATTGCTTTAAAACAGAAAATATGGATACTATCAGGTACTCTTAACACTGAGTCTATGGTTAAACAAAAGTTAAACACCCTCGTGCTCTTTGTGACTTATTTACATACATTTATGCATGCAGAACCTGATAGATCTACTTTTCTCATTATTTTGCAGATTATCGTACACGTTTAAATGGTAACTGACAGTTGGTTCTGCATGCAGCCAATACCAAAAATACCTTTTCTGCTAACCCTTTTCATTCTAAAACGTATCATCATACTTATAAAAGTAATAGAAAGACCGAAAATTATGGGAAAGTCTTAAGATTCCAGTCTGAAAATGGAATAAAATATACATATTATATTGTCAAGCTTGTATCAGTATTGTTTTGTTTACAAACAGTCTTTAAAATATAGTTTTAAATGCAAATACAACAGTATTTCAGTAAAGTAAGTAAGGGTGCAAAGATCAGGAATCGATACAATCAAGTACCACACCTGACCCAGGACGTCAAGTCTTGAGAGAGAGAGAGAGAGAGAGAGAGAGAGAGAGAGAGAGAGAGAGGGGGGAGGAGGGGGTAGCAATCTGCTCTCTCATATCATGCAATAATTATAACTATGAGGAAGGTATAATAACTTTGATTATGACCAGCTAGCAAAAAGTTAAAAAATCCCTATTAAGTATTTGAGACGATCCATTTTTTAGTTTGAAACAGCCTTTTAGTCTCTTATAATCCTACCAACACAAATATAGTAATGTACAATTATTGTTATTGGTTGAGTTAATCTAATTCGAACTATTCAGAATTACACGAAAATTCACCAGAGTGTTTGGTTTTATAGTGAAAAAACTACTTCTGAGACGACCCTTTTTAGAGGCTAAAAATGAACTGTTGTGATCAAAGGATGTCCGTCGTCGTCAGTCAACATTTGCTTTAAATCACATCTCCTAAACCTCTGGTTGGAATGTCGCCAAGCTACACATGAATAATCTTTGGTGATCTTCTTTTTAAGTTGTTTAAAAAATTCTATTCCATGCAGAAAGCTGGTTGCCATAGCAACCAAAAGAAAAAAAAGATTAAAAATCTTGTCCAAAACTACTGGTCAGATTTGAAAATAATTTGGCACAAATGGTCCTTTGCAGACTGTCGTCCAGGGTTGTTCAGATTATTTAAATTGATGAATAAACCTGGCCGCCATGGGGGTAGGACTGTTTTCCTATTCATGTATAGGAAAACTTCAAAAAAGTCTTCTTGTCAAAAATAGTAAGTGAGTATGATCAGGAAATGCCACAATCACAAACTGCAGACCAACCCGTGGCATCGTGAGAAATACTAACAGAAGGATTTGAAAATGACTTTGGCGAGGTGAGGTTGGCGCCATTAAACCGGTTTAAGCCCTCCAGTAAAATATTTTACTGACCATTCCAAGGCGGTACTTCTTTTGTGGATCTTTTATGTTTTTTGTTCTGTCTTGTGTTTGCTATGTCTTTGTGCGCGTCTGTTTATATGTGCTTTGTGGTCACCTGCTGGGAAAGGGCTGACCTCTTGGCTCTCGTTTGTGGTGTCTAACTGTGAGTTTGTCACTTTTCCATTGGTATCCTGGGTTAGGTGTGGTACTTGATGTATCGATTCCTGATCTTTGCACCCTTACTTACTTTGGCATAAATGATCATTGGGCGACGCACTGCCAAAAATGTCCGAATATTTTTAATAGGTTGAAAAACATGGCCGCCAGGGGATGAGACCAGTTTTTTTCCTATGTAAATATATGGATAACTTTAAAAATCTTCTTGTCAAAATCAAATTGGTCGGTTGAAAATAATTCAATACTTATGGTCTTTGAGTGACCATCTACCAAGATTGTTCACATTTTTATCGGTTGAAAAACTTTACTGCCAGGGGTGGAGTCTGTTTTTCTTTTATGGAAAAATTTGCTACAAATCTTTTTGTCACAATACTACCTGGTCAAAATGTTTCAGGAATATCATCAGTGTCAAACAGCTTAGATCCAAACAGCTTTGGTCAAAACTGTTTGCAAATGTTATCAATAAAACAATCAAGAGTTAAAAGATCATGTCAAAAATTTCTGGGCTATTTGAAAACAAAATCAGCACATAAGATCCTTAGTGCTCCTCTACCATGATTGTTCAAACTATATAAATCTATCAAAAAAGGTCACCAGGATCATTTGCATATGTCTATTCATCTGTTTGTCTGTGAGTCAGTAACTGCAACTGTTATTGATCAAGTTTGATTCAATCTTGGTTTATATGACACATTTAAAGTTTTACATTATGTTACTTTAGCCAACATAAAAGCTGGATTTGGGTAGGTGCTTTGCTTTCCCTCTACCATATAAACAGTCATTCTCAGGTAAGCCCCCAGGGCCAAAAGGCCATCCTGTTTTAAAATGTAATATTTAGTAGCGTATGTAACTGTAGGCCTTGTATCTTATTTTTCTATCTCTCTATGAAAAATTAAAAAAAATAATTGACTAGATTATCATTTTTTGGTTATAATAAGATAGAAAAACAAAATAACTTTTGCAACCACCCCTTTAAATCTCTATTGATTTTTATCTGATTGCTGTGGCCATCTAGTATAGATTTTGATAAGTATATGATCATACACTGTGTTACTCTAGTGTTTAATGAATCCTTTATAAACCTGAGATTTTAAGCTAAACTTTAACTTTTGAAACATCCCAACCATTTTCATACTATGGTCACTCCCAATTTTATTCGCTATTCCCCCAGAAGATGATCATATACAAAAAAACTGAAAGTCAATAATTTCTCTATGGCAGGTTAACTTTTTATTCATTTTATTTTTCGCAACAAATTTTACTGGTTTTCTATTATTCAAAATATTTTCAAAAATAGCCACTTATAAAAGACCCCTTTCATCTGATAACGATTTTATTTCAGATCTCTTAATCTTTCATGATTAAGAAGTCCTCACTAACACAGTATATAATTACAGATATTGGATAAGTCAATCTTACTGGTACACGAAATGCATCAAAGGTACTGATTTCATCGTAATACCGTATACTACTTTTGAGATAACCTCCTTATATACATACATGTACTATAGGGACTTTTAATTTTATATTTTAGCTGAAAATGAGAAGTTTCATACATAATCTAACATTAATTCATTATCTAGGGTTTATATGTCTAAAATTTCCTGATTTATTTTTCAATAATTTCGTCTTTGCATTGACCTAAATGCTTAAAATATGCTTTTCTTATGGTACATTTGAGACGTCCACTAATTTCCCCAATCGTGGGGTTGTTAACATTTGTTTGGACTTAATTGGTCAAAAGGCTTTCTTCCTTACTTTACTTGATAAATGTAGCAGTAGAAGTCAGGTATTCACAATGAAATTGATTCAAGTGTCCTAAAACATATGTTTTGATAAAATATACCTCATTTACCCCCTTTTGAGCCCCTTCCCTAACCCTTGATTGAATCAACCCCACATGTCTATTTTCTAAACTTCTAGCTATTAGTCCAATGCCCAAAATATATTTTGATGATATTTGTATGCTACACATATTTAAGTTAGGCATTTTCGATTAAAATTAGCATTTGACCTATATAAACCTCTAAAGGGGCTATTATCAAGTCCAGTTTAGGGCCTCTCACCACAGATTTGTCAGCAAAGTAACGTGTATGTATCATTTTTAAATTTTAATTTTTTTATTGGGCCAGATTTTTTTTATGTTTTTAATACAAAAAAGACCTTCATACTGTTGTTGTCCATTTTGGCGTTTTGAAATGGATGCATCATAGTTGCCATGGTTATGGTAAGAAGATGGTTACTTCCTAAAAATATTTTTTTTCAATGTATTATATACCATATTTAGCTTGGTCTTACTAAAGTTTGTAAACCTTTCCAAGTAACCCCGACTTGCAACAATATGCTTTCAAGAATATCGAAAACTGCCATATTTTAGTACATTGTTACCCCACCCACTTTTTTACAACATTACTATATGACAGAATTACCAAAATTATTAACCATACCATCCTTGTATTCACATGGAGCAATACTGCCTAGTACAAGTTAACCTAAGGTCAAAATTTTTCATTCTAAAAGTTGCATTTGGCAATGTATGTCTATTTTAACTGATTTTCCGGCACTATTTTGTCAAAAAGTTTGACACTACATTTACTTCCCTTTGAGCCCCTTTTTGACCCCTCAACTGAGACAACGCCCTATATGTTTTTTTCATAAAAAGCTAGCTATAAGATCAATGACTTGAAAATATTTTAATGTAATTTCTACGCCACTTATACATGGGTTTGGCATTTTTTACAAAATAGTTGGGGTTTTTTTTGCTACAGAGACCTTTAAAAGGGCTATTATCAGGTCCCTTTTAGGCCTTGCACCAATTATATATCAAAAAGCAAAATATAAGTATTATTTCAACATTTAATTGTTCATTGTGTCAGATGTCTTCATGTTCTGCAATACAAAAACGCCTTAGAAGCTGCGTTTGTCCATTTTGGCTTTTTGAGACGGTGGCATCAGAGTTGCCATAGTAACGTTAAGAAGGTGGTAACTTCCTCAAATTATTTTTTCAGATTATTACAGACCATATTTAGCTTGGTCTTACTAAAGTGTGCAAATCTTTCCAAGTAGCCCCAACTTGCAACAATATGGTTTCAAAAATGTCGAAAACTACCATATTTTAGTACATTGTTCCCCCACCAACACTTTTGCAACCAATGTTATATGACAGAATTACCAAAGTTATTAAACATACACTCCTTGTATTCACATTGTGCAATACTGCTAAGTACAAGTAATCACAAGGTCAAAAGTTTCTCATTCTAAAAGTTGCATTAGCACAATGTATGTCTATTTTTACTGATTTTCAGGCACTATTTGGTCAAAAAATTTGACGCCTTATTTACCCCTTGTGAACCCCTTTTTGGACCCCTATATTGAGATAACACCCTATATTTTCTTTTATAAAATGCTAGCTACAAGATCAATGACTTGAAAATATTATTATTTTATTTTTACACTGCTTATACATGAGTTTTGCATTTTTTATTTTAAAAAATAGCGTTTTTCTCCTATGTAGACCTATAAAAGGGCTATTATCAGGTCCCTTTTAGGGCCTTTCACCACTAATTTGTCAAAAAAGCAAAATATAAGTATGATTTAAACATTTAATTGTTGATTGTGTCAGATGCCTTCATGTTCTGCAAAACAAAAACGCCTTACAAGCTGCATTTGCACATTTTAGCTCTTCAGGACGGTAGCATCATAGTTGCCATGGTTACGATAAGAAGACTGTAACTTCCCAAACATTTTTTTCCAATTTATTATATATCATATCTAGCTTTGTCTTACTAAAGCTTGTTCACTTTTCCGAGTAACCGCGGCTTGCAACAATATGAGTTCAAAAATGTCAAAAAAAAACAAATTTGAGTACCTTGTTACCCCACCCACTTTTCAGACACAATTGCTACAAGACAGAAATATCTAATTTAATTCCAAGACCCTCCTTAAATTAACATAAAGCAATTCTGTGGAGTACAAGTTGTCACAAGTTCAAGGCTTACTTATTCTAGAAGATGCAACTGTGCAATTTATGTCTATTTTCAGTGATTTTTGGGCACTTTTTGGCCAAAAACTTTGGATTCGGTTACCATGGCAACGGAAGTAAAAAATAAAGAATTAAGCATGAATGATTTCGTTTTGGGTGAAAACAACCAAGTACAGAAAGTTTCGTTGAAATCTGAGACTATGCGTGAAAAACTTTGCTCCATATTTACAGAGAATCGCTCTTAAATTCTGTAAAACTTGGCCCAACGCTTTCTATTCTTTATGCTCATAAGTCAAGAATCATTCTTACTAATTTCCATGCTTTATTCTTCCACAAATGTGTCTCAAATGCACATACCCTCAAAAACACACTTTCAAAAGGCAGTGGGTGGGGTAAAGAAATTTTCTGTGGTCAATCGAGTAGAATGAAAGTGACATTAAACTAAACTTGTTTTTAAAAGTTCAGCTTGCATGCAAAAGAAATCTTCAAACAGTTTCAATATACTGGGAAGCAAGCATTTTCATCTCTGACAATTAATTTTTGACATTGTTTTGTTTTCTGAAAACAATGTGTGTACTTGGCCATTAAGAATCAGATTTCCAATCGTCATTCTTTGCCTTTGAGTGTTAGAAAGATGCCCCGGCAAATTGTTTAATGATAGTTACAGACACACACCAAAACCAGTTGTCTTAACCCATAGACTGGCCATTACGCCACAGCCAAAAGGGGCAGTTTTCTCTCACAGGAAGAGGTGGATGGTATCGAGGGGATTAAAAACCATACAATCATGTGAAAACAGAGATTTCAGCATTTAAAAGCATTTTTGTATTCATTTCATGCACTTCTGTGGTCCATGGATCACACACAAAAATGACATCCCAATGCATTTAGGTCAAGTTTCTAAATGACAAAAGTTTCCTTGTTAGTAACATTTTCTACCAATTTCATTTTGCTGTTTCACTTGGCAATTGGGCGCCAAAGATGTCCGAAAAATTTAAGCTAGATCGTAAAATTGATTTTCAAAATATGCTCTATACAAAATGCATCAATGTTATAACTGATAGCATTGGTCCTTCAAATATTTTGAGGAGTATCTTAATGAAATGCATGAAATATAACTCATGAGGCCAACCTTAAAATTATTTTGCTGTACCTGGTAGAGTAGGTATGGAGAAATATTATCTAGATTTTTTTTATTTAGGACAGCTTGACCATTTTGTTTTCTGGTGGCGGAGGGACTGTTTTTTACCAACAGATGAAACTAGATTTTTAGACAAAGTGAAAGCATTTATATTTGTAACCATAGAAAGTATTTTTATAATTGCTATTATGCCCTATACATAAGTTTAACTTCAGTTTCAGCAAGTATCATCAAAGTTTTAATAAAAATCATCTAATTGCCTAGATAGACAATTACACACATGTACCAGACGTGTAGGTAGCCCTGTTATGATGTGGATTCACAATTGTGCTAGGAGGTTCGGGGGCATGCTCCCCCGAATTTTTGTTTTGATAAAAATGGTGCGTTCTGGTGCATTCTGAGTGTTCCAAAGTATGTTAATTATCAACCTAAAAGTCAACAATTTTTTGGATAATGAATCAACAACAACCCAGATTTTGTGCTTTACTTTTCTCCAAGATCAATCCAGATGCGCATGTTAGTACAAAAATAAATATATAAACATTTTACAAGGGGGGGGGGGGTCTGGGGGCAATAGCCTCCCAGAAGCCAAAGAGATTCAAAAAAAAAAATGAGGATTTTCGTTTTTCATCAAATATTACAAACATTAGCCCTGTAATTTTACGGATTCAGATTAGCGCTAGGGGGTCTGGTATAATCTGGCACATCCTGAGTGTTCCAAAATACGTTAATTATTATCAACCTAAAATAAACAATTTTAAGGATAATAAATCCAGAATAGTAATTTCTTTTCGCCATATCTTTCACCAATACCAATCCACTGCAGATTAGCATGTTAGTACAAAAGTAAATCGATTACATTTTACAGGGGGTCTGGGGGGGGCTTCCCTCCATAAGCTAAAAATGCTTTTAAAAATCAAACGAAATAAAGGATTTTCCTTTAAGATTTTTTAAAATTTATTTTTACGTTTTGTAGGGCTCCCTTAATCCCCAAAACTACGAACTTGCTCCCTAAATTCCTGAAGTAATTGCCAGTGCTCCCCCGCTCCCTGAAAATAATTAGCCATTCTCTCCAGATTCCCCAAATCCCTGGAGGCCCCACTTATGATTGGTTTTGCAATACTTGGTGTAATATATTTAAAATAATGTTTGCAAGTAAGCCACTCGTTGTCATGATATTGATACTAACGGTTGCAATGGCATGGCCTTAAACTGTTTTATTAATTAACCTGCAACAGAGTTACAAACACCTCGGCTCAAAACAAACAAAACCACAGGAAACGTTTAAAAATGTCTAAAATTGCACTATAAGTGTGATCAGGAAAGACCACCCATGCCGTGTGACGACATAGACACGCAGGAGAACAATAATTCAATTAACGCCAAACACTTGAGAATAGATCCCAGCAGGCACATGACGTTGTCTCGACGTCATGTGCCTAATCAGTTAGGGGATAACTGTATTCAAAATTTTCATTTGGGGAGGTATATCGTCGGATATACGGTCGGAAATTTAGTTTTACGGCGACGCGTAAGCGGAGCCGTAAAACGTGATTTCCGAACGTATATCCGACGATATACCTCCCCAAATGAAAATTTTGAATATGGTTATCCCCATTCTAATGCACTCTTAAAATTTTCCCTTCAAAAAGACAGTGAAAATGTACTTTGTTGCGCCTATACGTCCAGCGACGCAAGCTGCATAAAACCGCTTGCCAGCTGCATATATTCACTTGTCAACCAATGAAAAGCGACGTTACGTAATGACGTCGGGTTTCCGACAGTATATCGCAGGATATACTGTCACAAATTTATGACGTTATCCAATCAGACGTCGCGTTGCATTTGCAAGTGCATTAGAATCTAGAATATAATGCCGAATACCTCAAATAGGTAGAAATTCTGGTTGCTCTTTTTCTGAGTATCAACATGTCACTTTGAAATTGGTTCCTGCTGCAAATTTAGTTTAGACCACAGAGAAAAAAATCAGTGCTGGTCAAATCAGTTTATCATTCTTTGTAAGAAGGACACTAGACAAAAGTAAGAATGTATGCAATGATCAGTTGCATGAAAAAATATGTTCTATTTCTTCTGATAACGATTGCTTTGTATGCACCACTTTTCTGATCCAGATATATCTACAATAAAACAAATAAATAAATAAAATTGAATCGTTGTTTAAGATAAATGTGCTTTCAAATGGTCAGTATATACAATCTTGAAAATGCTGAGAGAAAATTGAAACCTTATCACCTAATCTGCTTTCATTTGTAGTAGCAAGAATGTGTTCCACGATTGACTCCGGGGAAAAGGGGTACAAGTTGCTTGAACAAATTTTGTTCAATATTCTGGTATAATTTCCTACACTGTACTAGGCGGTCTCTCTCTCTCTCTCTCTCTCTCTCTCTCTCTCCACATGATACTTCTAAATTAGAAAGGGCACAAAGAAGTAAATCATTAAACCTTGGCAAAACGCAAAAGCTCCACATGTAATGGGAGCGCGTGACAAGTCTTGATCCAAGAACAACAAGTCATCACCTTGGGGTAGACAGTAGCTTTAGGGTCTTAAACTATTTCACTGGCTAAATTTTCAACCTAGACGCTGTTGTTGTTAAATTGCATTGTGATTGTGGCTTCCCATCCTCGTTAACCCAAGTGTAACCCATTTCATGACACTGCATTCACATCCTCGTTAACCCAGACGTAACCCATTCCGTTACACTGCATTCACGTCATCGTTAATGCAGACATAACCCATTCCGCTACACTGTATTCACATTCTCGTTAACCCAGGCGTAACCCATTCCGTTACACTGCGTGCATCCACGTTTACCTAGGCGTAACCCATTCTGTTACACAGCATGTATGCAATGTACGAAATGGGTTACGCATTGGTTAACGAGGATGGTTGCAATCAAATTAGCTAATATGAAATAGGCACACCTAATGGGCAATCAACCACTATTTGATCTGAGAGGACAGCACAGTATACGGTATTTCTTGTGAGTCGGTACTCGTGTGAGTATAAAAAGTAAGGAAGAACGCAAATGTCAAGATTCGATACAATTAGTATCAAACCTGACCCAGAACACCTTATGGGAAAGTGACAAAAGAACAAGAAAACGTCATATACAGAAACGCCTTGAGGGTCAGCTCAGACTCAGGGCCGTCGCCGTGTATTTCAAAGTGGTCCGACGGAGGAAACCATCGAGTAAGGGTGGAGAGCACTAGAGGGGTATCATTCCACCCTATCGTTAGGCCCCTCCCCCTAGATTTTGTTTTAATTTTTAGCGCTTCTATGTTCTTTTTAATGGGTTTTAATATGTTTGGGGACTAGATTGCAGTCGCTTTGGATCATATTGTTTGTTTTTTTTTTTTTTGCTAGAGTGGAGTGAAAACCGAATGCTGGACATAATCCTTTTGAGACAGTTACGATTTTCACTTTTTTCTTCGGCATGTTACTTTGACAAGTGTATCCGCAGGTTTTGGTCAAAGTACTTTTAGCACTGATCCTTGTGTCGTGGTTTCGAAAAGATATACACTATAGCGTCTTTTCAAGCAGGCTTCATCTAGATTTTGACTGCGCAACTTTCCTTGACGACTTCCCTTGTTGGTGACAAAAGGTGAGATCATTGGCTTCATCGTAATAAAGCCGGGCCTTACGTCGAACCACGACGGTTAAACACTTCTCTGTCCACATGGTCCAGGCTTCTTTGAGGCAAATGAACGTTGAAGGAACCGAACACACTTGTGCTAAATTGGAACAGGCAGGACTTGTATATCCGTAACGGAATAGACATGGGCTCACGATGAAATAAAATAATCCTGCAAGCTATTTTAAAGGCGCCGGGGACACTTGAACGGAAGTTCCTATTGGATACCATGAGGATTTGTAATTCGAGCAGCGACATGTGATTTCCAACAATGTGGCATTTTGACAAGTGTAGACTCATACGAGCCTGTGAAGTCTCCTTTTAAGCTTGGAAACTCAAAATGATGTTCAGTCAGTAGCATAACACTCATAGAAAATTCAAGCGACAAGCAAATGCTCTGATCAGACTGCGTGTATGCGCAGGCTGATCTGATTCTTTGCTGGTCGAACATATCACATTGCTGGAAATATCATGTCGCGGCTCATTTCAAAGGCGCGACGATGCACGTGGCAGTTGGCGTTTGGCTCAAAACGTTATCACATCGTGACGTAACGTTATAAGAATTGTAACGTCACGTTATGGGGATCACGCAGCCGCTTGCCTGAAAGAGCTATCACTACCGTTCAAGCTCCTGGTGATAAAAAATCCCTTAGTCTTATGGCTAAAATATGACTTTAATATCAACAAAATTGGCATCTTCGCGATTCACTTTTACTTTTTGTATTTTTTCAATGCTAATGATGATCACAACATATTTTTCAACAGTAGAATTAGGTTCTTAGTTCGATCTAGATTGGTTCCCCGTATCGACTCCGTATAGATACCGGAACTGGGCGATACCGAAAATATAGATTGGTTCCCCTCGTTGATAAAGCTCCACTTCCGCTACGCATATAACTCCAGAACCATTCAACCTATTGCTGTGAAACTTTCACAGAATGTTGCTTATATATAAAACTTTCATTTGGACTAACAATAATAATAAGATTCACGTGACCGTTGGCGGCAGTTTTGGAAGCCATATTGAAAATATCAAAAAATGCCCATAGACAACTAAAAACATCCATCTACAAGTATCAAACACAAGGATTTATTCTGATATTTTATTGTTTCATCAGAAATAAATCAAAATATAGCAGTTGAAGGGCTTAATGCGTCCTGTATGTCATTCCCTTGGATATGTGGACGTTGTTTTTGACGTCCGCGAAATCTAATGACATTGCAAATATTTTTGTAAGATCAATTCTTGTACAGAAAATTGCGTATACATGTACTTCCATGTATGATATTATTATGTCCCCTGAACATTTTGAGATAAAGAACAAAGACGTGCGTCCCTTATAACGGTTACAAATAGACAGCTATTAACTGTGCCTTTAGATTTCGACTATAGTCGTGTTTGGCAGTGAACGGTAAATTCGAATACAGTCGAGTTTGGTAGAAAAAGTGCTAATACAAGTTAAATACGGCTATGAGTATAGGGAGAACTGTGGCTGTCCTTTTTCGGCAAACCCATGCCCTTTGCATGCGTAGCTTTTATAGAGAATCAGACGAATGCTTTTTATTTTTGTCAATGGACAAGATTTACATACTCATCACATCAGCAAACAACGAAAGTTCTTGCAAGTCTGCGGGCATTCGCAGACTCGCCAGAGCCCTCGCTGCTTGCAAATAAAAGATGTAGATAAAGGCTTAGGCCAAAATAAAGATAGGCGCCTTGTTGGTTGCCGCATGTGCGCTTATTAGAAGCATTTGTGCAAATGCGAAAAAAATCATATGAATTTGCCCATTCATTGATTATAGCAACTCATACTGTTTCTCAAATCGTGCCAAACCTACGACTTTTTTCCGCCAAAAATATAGTCAGGCGTGTTATTTTCATTATCATATTAATAAAACTCATAATTCCTTCCTAAAAACATTGTTTATTCACATTACCCCCATATTACTTAGATTTATTTCCTCTCTATTAGCTTTGACAGGAAATACGCCTATAGATAATTGCTAATTAAGGAACTTTCCTGAAAAAACTGCCGTTGTCATTATAAAGAGTTTTGATAGGAATATATAAATATAATTGCTTATAAAGGAAAATTTCTTGAAAAAATGTCGTTGTCATTATATGCATGTACATTTAGAAGAAAACACAAGTACACAATGCTTAGATAAAATTAACGCCAAAATATAGATGAATGCATAAGCTGCGATGATACACAGCCAATGCTCTCCGCCCAGGCTGACTTTGGTGTTTACTCTCTGCTAACTGGGTCTCTAAGAACCCAAGCGTTCTTCCTGCTTACAGCGAGGACTCTGGTCAGACTTGGCGGCTACACAGTCTGATCTGAGTTTTCGCGGAACGTACAGCCACTATGTAAGTTTCTGTTTCTTGCAAAACAATTTACTATAGCAATATAGACGGATGGCTGAGAATGGGTTTGCTCCCCCCCCCCTAGGGGATTTTGCAGACATATCCTATCTTGTAGAGAATTAAAAGCCGAGTCTTTTAAGAGATGTTTGCACTCTGTGCTCCGGGGCGTTAGTCTGTAAGAGCCTGTAACATACGTTACTTAATCAAACTAAGAAAAAGTAAATTGAAAGTTTGGGCTACAAATTAAAGACATTAAAATATTTATTTTTAAAAATCATTCAAATAGTCTGCATACTGGATATCTTAACTACATATGACAGCCATTTGAACAAGATTGCGGCTTCCTAAGGTGTCATATGCGTTACATAAATCAGATAACCCATTAAAATTTGCAAGTGTGGCTAACATCATTTACATTCACAATCTCTCTGTGTGTTTTGCAAAATGTTTTAACCATGTCTGACTAGCTTATGCAATTGGCTAACAGAAAAAATAAAGTTTGTTTCCCTAGCTTGAATATTTTTTCTGGAATAAGCAATTAAACAACCCTACCCCTACCCAGTTTTAAGGTGAAATGTTTGGTATTAAAACTAAAGTAAAAATAGTTAAAAAATATTTGCAGTTGATGAATGTGTTTCATTGTTTGGGATTTATTTGCTTATATGAAAAGACTCATAAATCTGCAAGTTTGTTGCAAAATTTTTAATATCAGAGGCTGTAACATATGTTACCTGATGTAATAAATGGGCAAGCTCATTGTCTTTACGTAAGATATGCCTAAACTGTTTTAATCTCCTCGAGGGAATTTTGCAGACATATTCCTTCTTATAGTACAACTCAAGCTGCATCAAATAAGGGATGTTTGCACTCTCTATGTTGGGGCGTTAGTCTGAAACAGCGTGTTACATGCGTTACTATATCAAATAAAGGAAATGTAGTTTGGAAGTTTGAGCTAAAATTGTGAAAAAACTTGCAGCTGTTGAATATCTTACATTGTTTAGGGATTTTAAACTGGCTCCTATGATAAAGACTTATATATCTGCTAGTTGTCATCAAGTTTTAAAGATCAGAGAGCGTTACATATGTTAGCGTGATAAGTAAAATCATCAAACAGTATTTTGACATCTAGCTGAGTAAGGGCCTGCTCCATCCTAATCCCCTTTGGAATTCTGCAGAGAAACTACATCTTATGTAACCATTCAAGTTGCATTTAATAAGAAATGTTTACACTCTGTAAGTTGGGGCGTTAGCCTGTAACAGCTTGTTACATATGTTACTATATCAATTTGAGAATAAGAAATTTAAATGTTTGAGCTACTAAAAGAAGACATTAAAAATTATCTAATAAATTGACATTCTTATAGTCTTTATACTGGATGTCTTTACTACATATGGAAGCTGTTTAACATATTTACGGCTAACTGTGGTGTTATGTGCGTTACATGAACCTAATTATAGTTTAAAAGCTATAATTGTGGCTATCGTCATTTAGTTTAACAACTTCTATGACTTGGTTTCAAACTGTTTTATTAGATTTTACAAACATATACTCAATTGATGAATAGGAAAAATCAAGTTTGCTTTTCTATCTTAAATATATTGTCTTATAGGAGCTAATACACAGCCCTACTCCCAGTTTGACAGAGAAGCGAATTTTGTTATTACCGTTTAAGTAAAATACATGAAAGCGATTACAGCATGTGGATATATTTCATTTTCTTAGTCTGTCTTGCTCATATATCTGCAAGATGTCATTAAGTTTAAGATAAGGACACTTAATGTGTACTTATACGTCTTTGGTGCCAAAACACTAGAAATTATATTCATTTCTGATTATCAAGCCCATGGACTGTTTTTACAGATGTTATCAATGACCTTTTGGACACATTTCCTAATACGGTCCATATAATGCTAAATATAGAGCCACAAATAGAAAAGATATTTTGTCATTTATGGCTTGGAACATTTGGAAACTGATATGAATTCCTAATAGTTAGCTCTTTGATAATGTGTTTCAAGTGATACTCTGCAAGTAGGAGAAAGACTAAAGCTTTACAAGGAGGAAAACTATGCCATTAAGAGCAATGAGTACCTGGACTGATGTTCCTTGATATTTCTGTGATAAAGAATCATATCTTAGCTGGTTAACTTTTATAAATGTAGCCTTTCCATACATGCAATCCACATATTTTCATCTAATAATGTCTCTGCACTTATTATCTTTCCCCAAGCATTCAAAAACTTATTTGAAGTCTTAGTACTTCTGAAGTGCTGAAACCGAGGCAACTCTTTCCCTTCAGATAAACGAACTAGATGTATCACAGCAGGTAAAGCAATGAAATGCAGGATGAACAGAGCGCAAATAGACCCTTTCAATTCAATGATTCATTAAGTCTCTAAGATAAGAGCGCTTATTAAAGGATGTAACTTATATAACTCGTCATAATAAATGAGCAAGGACATTGTCGTGACATCCTTTTTGATTACACAGTCAGAGGCAAGTGTTTTCAATTTCAGTGTTTTCAAAGGATCAGGAAATGAGGCACCTTATCAACTTGTTTACTCTGTATAAATCTTCCACAGAGCATAATATAGAACTACTGGTTATCCCATTCTACCTATAGTCCACTTTCCTTCTTTTGAATGCAACAGCTAATGATATGGCTGCAAAAACTGAGAAATCATAAGTTTTACATTATTTCTAGACATGCTTCAATGTACTGACATCAAAAAACAACCTACTGCAAACATAATTGATGGCAATGTCCAACTTCATATTCTTTCTCTTATACCAGATAACTTAAGGTGTAACAGAAATTGTTTCAGAAGGTCTGCCAAAACCATCAAGAGTCAACATTGTAACTGAAGAAAACTTATAAAGTTCTTTGGGCGCAGCAAAATACTATTGATCTAAGACCTGAGGACTTAATTACCAAAGTACTGGATAGGTTCCATGGCAAATGATGCAAAAAAGCAGCCTATCAAATTTCTGTTTGACCAATGTCAGAAATCTTAAAGTATTCTTAGAGGTACACGGTAGAGACATAGATTTGGCAAAATAAGAGCAAAGTTATCATTTGACAAGCACGGATGCAGATGCAGCTGCAGTTAGATTGCTCTTGCCACTTCACAGGAAGAGATATATACCAGAGTCATACTCCATTGTATGCATATAATAATGTGAAATGGCATTAAACCCATATTTAATCAGGTGTTTGATCCCATGACACTGACATGCTGTTTCTGCTTTTGAAGAATGCTAAGGATTCAAGTTTGGCTGAGTCAAGTTGTTTGACGCTGGCACTGGCCACACATACAAAGAAAATTAAGTCTTTTGATGGCAAAAGAGGAGGATCACACGAAATGCTTATAAGTGATGTTTGTCACAGTTACCAATTTTAAAAAGTAATCTTAATTAATGTAACACATATAACACCAGAGGAAGCTGTATATTTGTTAAAAAATCTTTTCTTATGTATCAAAGGTATTCAGCATGCAAACTACATGAATAATTCAAATAAATATATAGTTTTATGTCTTCTTTCTGTTTCTCAGACTTTCAATTCATTTATTCTTAAATTGATATGGTAACATACGTATCATACCATTGCAGGTTAAATCCCTAGTTAATAGAGTGCAAACATCTCTTATTTGATGCAGCTTGAATTGTTCTTTAAGGTAGGATATGTCTGCACAATTCCCAAAGGGGTGGAGAGTAACAGGGTTGCACTCAGTTTGCAGTCCTAATACAATGCCATGATTCTACTGGTTGTGATGAAATGGGTGATTATTTTGCCATAGAAGCAGACACAATGATAGACATTGTGAGGGTGACTTGAATAAAGATTGTTTTTGAATAATTTTATTTAATAGGAGTATTTATTCAATTGTGTCATTTAAATGAGAACTATTATTTTCTATCTATATGTCTATATATTTTAATATTATAGGCATAAGGAAATATGTGATTAAAAAGGTTATATATAACATAGGTAACACAATTCCATGGGCTTGTTATCAGCAATGACTGTAATTACTAAGACTAAGGCACCAGAGGCTAGAGATTAATAGGAAAACATGTGAAAAACGGTATTTTTCTGAAATATCTCTTACTTCCAAGAAAATTTCCTAGCTCATTCATTATGCCATGTAACATACGTTACATACTTTAATAAGTGTTCTGATCCTGATGTCAAACTTGCAAATGTATTATTCTTTATTGCATTAGCAAGACAGTGCCAAATATGTGCGATATCCACGAGCGTCAAATAGTTTCATATATTTTTCTTCAATAATAGATACCAAAATTGGGTACTTAAAATTGGGGGTAGGGTTGTTTAATAGCTCATATAAAACAATGTATTTGAGATAGAAAAGCAAACTTTGTTTTTTCTATTAGTCAAATAAGTATTTTAGTAAACTAAGATTAAAAACACTTGTACAAATGCACAAATTGTCTGTAAAATGAATGATGTTAGTCACGATTTCAACTTTCAAAGGGAAATTTAATCTATGTAACGCATATAACACCATTGAAGGCTGTAATTTTGTTTAAAATGCTGCTTTTATGTAGCTTAGGCATCCAGCTTGCAAACTACATAAGAAATTTGAATAATTAGATTGTTTAATGTCTTCTATCTGTAGCTCAAACTTTCATTTTGATTTTTTCCTTAGTTTGTTACAGTAACATATGTAGCAGGCTGTCAGAGACTAACGCCCCGGAGCACAGAGTGCAAACATCTCTTAAAAGATGCGGCTTGAAATTTTCTTTAAGATAGGATATGTCTGCAAAATTCCCTAGGAGGGGGGGGGGAGCAGGACCTTTTTTAGCTCGAAGTCTAATAGGTCAGGTCTTTGAAAACGCATCATCATATTTTTGCATTTTTCTTGCAAAACGTATCGATTTTTCATTTGAAGAGCGATTGCAAAGAGAGGTTACAAATGTGACATATTGAGGATGCACATGCACACTTAAAACTGACATTTGCTATCAAAGCGTCTGCTTTTCTTTTGCGTATATGCGATTTAAAAGTTACATGCAGGTTTTAATGTGCGACCCAGAATTGGTATGAATCAGTCGTTTTGACTACAGCATAATCTAGGGCAAAGATTTGGCCAGTAAAATTAATTAAAGCCCCAAGTAACTTCGACTGGGCGTTTTTTGCTGTTGTTTCATTGTTTATTATTGCTCCTATTGTTTGTGTGATTTTGCGTGTTTGGTCCTTGTTTTGTTGTGCAGTACTTAGAATCATCTTTAGTTGTGCAATCATCTCACTGTGGAAGAGAGGGATGGTTGCTTAAAATTTGCTTTTAATGTCATGTGACTGTTTAAAATGCTCTGTGTTTCTTCCTCATGGGGCAATGGGTTGGTCTGCAGTGTGTAGTTTTGGTATTTCCTGGCCATAATCTACCTTCATTTTTCATGCGATTTTTCTCAGTTGAAATATAAAAAGTCCACAATGGGAGTACCATCAGCAGGGCTCTGCAGAATAAATATTTTACAATGTCTATCCTGCTCCCCAGATTTTAAGCCAATCTAGCACATATGCGATGCGATTGTCAGGAATAATTTAATTACCTGTGTGTGCGCATTGTCCGTTCACTTATATAGATATAGAAGATAGAAGTTGGATACGTTTTTTCTTATTTTATGAATGATAGAATACAGACTGACTCACCTTTAAAAAGGATTCATGTCTCATAAATCCATGTTACTAAATGGAATAAATTTGAAAAATGGCTATTCTGTTTTCCGTAAAAATGGTTAATTTGCGACTTTGGTTTTTTGAAGTTTTCAATTCAAACTTCAATATTTTGAATACTCTTAGTCAGTTTTCTCTGAAAATAGCCATGCATTACCGGGAAACATTGTTCTAGTTTATTCCAAAATATTTCGAAGTTCCAGTTTTCAAGAAAATGTCAGAACAAAAGTGTATGCGTTAAAAGATTCTTTTGGTGTACATACACTGACCATCATGTGGGGAAGACATTTTGATGTAAATCATGGCAGGAGATATGCTGTCATGCGATCGAGATTGTCTTAAAATTAACGTTAACGTCACTTGCACAATACAAAAGATACGAGATACAAGCGTAATTTATGCATAATCTGTCATTTGTATATGCCCTTAGCCTCTTCTAGCAAAACCGGACGGAAAAAGCGAAACTTTGAAACGCCCAAGATGCTGAATTTTATTACTAGACTATAGTAATCAGGGTGGGTGGGGTATGTCGGTATCTTTAAAGGGGTGTAAATTCGAGCATATCGTACTGTCAACTCATTTCAAATTGTTCAATGATATCCGTGCAATCGTGAAAGAAGCCCGGGACGCAAATATGTTGAGTCAGGAATCAAATCTTACGCGTGTTAACTTGCAGCTGAATTGGTGCCCTTTAGAATCGACCATCCCTGTCTTAAAAGGGATACTTTTTTCAATATCTTAAAGTAAATTTACAACCATGAATTTTCTAGGACAAACTACAAGCTGGTCAGACTATGATATACAATAACAATTATCATTCTAAGGGTTTGTGAAAAAGGTTTAAATCTGGGTGCTGCGTTTTCAGTCCAGACCTTTAGTATACCTAGATAATCCGGTAGAAAACTAGAATGGCCCGGAAACTTGATTTTAAACTTTTTTCTTTGTTGACTATTGTTGTTCAATCATTGCACTTGATGGATCCAAATAATGCCACTCTGGCATCAATGAGCGTTTTGGAATATTAAAGATGGTGTCCAAGATGGCCTTCAGTTAGGCTCCTACAAATGAAAGACCTATATGACCGACCTACTCGATAAAAAAAAACATTTAACTTTTTATTTTTATTGAAGTTTATAGGCTTAATGATGTCGATACAAACGATTAAAATGGAACATTTGTTTGATTCCAATGGTGAAATATTAAAGATGGCGTCCATGATGGCCGCCAGTTAGGCTCTTTAGATCCATTTGACCAACAAACTAAAATGTTTTAAGTTTGTTCTTTTGTATGGATGTTTAGAAGTCTAATGATACAAAAGATTAAAATGTAACATTTGGTTTAGAAGGTTAAAATATTTAAGATGGTGTCCAAGATGGCCGCCATTTTATAAAATCAAGCAAAATTCAACCTTTATCCAAAATCGCGGTCTGTAACTATGAACATTTTTCGAAATAATAGAGTTAAGTTGTTTTCACAATAATTATGTTCAGTACAGCTGAAAACTGCATGGAAAAGTGAGTTATCTTATAAAACAGGAGCTTTTTCTCTTGTTAGGAATTATTTACGTCCCTCCAATAATTCTAGACAGTTGATTTTTAACATAAATGCGGTTGTTTTTATAGTGATAATTTGTTTAGATTTATGAAAATGGTAAAATATCTGAATTTGAGTATTTTCACTATATTCTTGAAAAATAAAAACTTTATTTCCAAAATTAGATCCTGAACAACAACATCCAACATGCCTGTTAGTTGGTGCAATTGTAACATACATATTGCTAGTGTGATGTAATTAACACACATGACTGCTGCCCCAAGTCTCGTTATCAGGCTTGTTTGCTGGTTTAGTACCTAATAATTAAACACAGGTGGCGGTAAGGATGTCTGATGTGACGACCTGGCGGCAATACAAGGCTGCTGTTCGGTGAAACTTCAAAAGATATGCCTGCGGACTTGGTATCATTCAATCGTACATGCCTCCTTATCCATTAAAACGAGAAAAGGTACTCGACCAATGCCCCTCCATCAGACATTCCAACTAACATTGTGAAACGTTATCATGCAAGACAATTGCTACATTGCGAATGCAACATACAGGTCTGTTGTCCGACTCCGTGTAGAAAGATGCTAAGCTGTTGCAGCTGCAACATTATGCTATTGTATTTACTGCCATAAACACGCTGTAGTGTTAAAGCATGCCTAATGGTTGAGTGCTGTTGCAAGATGGATGTTTGCTGGACCGTTGACATTCAATCAGCGTGCCTGTCGGTCTTTAACCACTCAATCATGCATGTCTGCTGGCGTTGTGCTTCTCTATCCACCATACCTGCTGGGATGGTGCCTCACTATAGACATGCCTTCTGGTGTGATGCCTCACTATAGGCCATGCTTTCTGATGGCACGTTGGTGCCTCACTATAAGCCATGCCGGCTGGTGTGTTTTCACCCTTAAAGTCATGCCTTCTGATGTGGTGCCTCACTAAAGGTCATATCTTCTGCTGTGGTGTCTCGATATCAGCAATGCCTGTATGTGTGATTCCTCACTATATACCGTGCAAGTTGCAGTTGTATTTCACTATGCCTGCTGGTCGATTGCCACTGCAACGAACATTTTTCTAGTCGAGTGCAGTTGGAAGAAGTTTGGTTGCAAGTCTGGTATTACGTGTACAGAGTGCCATTATATCAGACATGTCTGCTGTTCCCGTACCACTATCAGATGTATCTACTTGTACAGTGCAACTCTATCCGATATTCTATTCAGATACGCGTGTTTGCAAAAGTGCTCTATCAGGCAACGTATCCTGTCTATTACATATCCACCAGACATGCCTAAAGGTAGGGTGCCGCTCCCACGGGTTTGTAAAACTTGTCGAAAACCATCCTGGACGCCACCTCGAATTTATCAAATTATGTGTAATGCACGAAAAGCATCATTAAGATGTTACTACGAAATATTTGTGATTCAAGAATCATTCAAATTAAGCATTTTGCATGCAAATCCCTGGATTTAGCCGGTCTCGGTGAAGTTTTTCTTATATTTTTTAGAATGAACTGCCATCTTGGCAACCATCTTGTCAACATTCTTATTTTATTTTTTATTTAATTACAAGCTTAGTGTCTTCTCTTGAATTTGTACTTCATAGCTTACAATTAAAGAAAGTAAATGTCCATATCACACAATATTTTCACTTCTAACTGGCCTCTATCTAGTACGCCGCCTTGGATATATCAACATGCTCAATGATGCCAGAGGGGCATCACTCAATATTTGCAAGGGCAATGTATGCACTGCCAGAACCAATAAAAATGAAAAAGCTTAAAATCAAGTTACAAGTCCTAAAATTCGTCCTAATTCTTCCGACTAATCATGTAGTCCTCGGAAATACGTGCGAAATTCTGACGATTAAAGATGTATAAAAAAATATTTAGATTTATTTTTTCTACTCTATCATTTCCTTCTAATATTGATTGGTTGGAATAAAAAAAAGGGGGTACCCAAGCATTATATTCATAGACATCTATCCAAGCACTTGTTATTTTCTGCGAATGCATATAAAGATACCCCAAAAGAGGCGTGAAACGTATTGGTCGCATTAGACATTATAAAAGCATGTCTGACGTATATGGCTAAAGCCAATCACATGACGCCAGAATTGTAGACGACATGGCAACCCGATACTCTTGAATATGCCTAATTATATATATATCATAAACAGCAAAGCCCAGCGGAGATCGCAGTTGTACTTTTGTGGACAATAAATCGGGAGAATAACGAAGCAAATTATGTCTAATTCGCCTGGAACTGGTTGTGAAAACAATCTAAATCTATAGAACTGAACATGTGTATAGTTAGATTAATATGTCCGTCAGTTTTTTTTTTCTTTAATTTTAGAGCGTATCGCATATGCGACCACCCAATGCTCAGACAAGCCTGCGCATCCGAGATGCGCAGGCGTTTCAGACCATTGACTGATCGCACAACCAGAGAAGGAAGTAGATGAAGATTTAGAACATAGCCAAACTATTTAGTATCACTAGACAGCTGTGTATGGACTTTTAATGAGTCGCTAAATACCTATGTGATAATTAAGTATCATGGTTTCGTGGATTGTTGTTTTGGAAAACAACTTAAATGCTTATTAATAGATCCTCATAGAAACATGTATTGTGAAAACGTAATAGTAAAAAAAAAATATTAAACGTGGAAAACATGTACATAAAAGCTGTTATCGTGATTATAAGATTTTGGAGTATAAAATAAAATGCTAGTTCACGAGAGTTTGGCATATATTTATTATACGGAAGGTACTAATAATAATGTCTTTAAGCAAGCATGCGCAGCTATCTAGTTGAACAAGATAACTAATAGTTGGTCTGATTCTTCATCTACGTCTCCTGTTTGTGTTTGTGAGCAATATAGGCTCAAGCGATATATGTACTACATAGAAGCACAGGCTAGTCTGAGTTTACAATACATTCCAAACTCTAATAGAAAGGACTCATAGAAAAGATGCAATTATCAGTGTTGTTCAAGAAAGTGACCGTTTTGTGGGTGTTCAAAAAGACGCAATAGCCTTTAGCAAGAAAGTGAATACATAAGTTGACCGTTTTGGAGGTGTTTGGCATGACACTGACTTTTATGAAAGCAATAATATTACAGTAAAACCTGTGTAAAACGGCCACGCTCAAAAGACCAAGACCAATTATCGCTTGATGCAGGTCATAAGTTTTGCAGAAGTGGGGCATTCTGCAATACTTTCGACCTTCTTTAAGATGTCAATTGGTATTAAGAGATTTGTTTTGTCTTTTTTTGTGTGGCCGTTTTACACAGGGTTTACCGTATTTGAAAGGTCGTGCGAATTCCGACGGAAAGTTAAAATAGACTATTTTACACTTAATGTTAATATTCGGCGTTGAATTAGCTAAAATATTGAAATTAGGCACAAAGCAATTTTAGACATTATACGCAGGTGCGCAGTTTTAACCGAGTCTTCGGTGGGCGCACCTTGCTAGCTTGCACTTATGACTGGACACATGCTCATTACTGGTTTTAATAGATATAGAACAAATACATGTACTCGTATTTGAGAGACATGGCGACGCCTGTGAATATATCAACTTATTATAATAAATGAAAGATTAACATACGACTACAGTTTAAGCGGTGTGTGAATTTGACTTCAAAATGAACAACCAAACGAACGGATTTCTCTATGACCACTTTCGGTCCGAGAGTGCCCTACGGAGCGGTGTCTTACTTTGGCAAATTGTCTCCCCTATTCTACTGGTCTGTGGTACCATCGGGAATGTTTTATCTGTGGTAGTGCTGTCACGAAAAAGCATGAACACGTCAGTCTCGTCCGCTTATCTACTGGGCTTATCAGTTGCAGATTTATTAGTGCTGCATGTCGGACTCCTGAGACAGTGGCTACGCTATCTTACCGGATTTGACATCAGAACAGCGTCAAACATGTCGTGTAAGATTCACTGGTGGCTACTTTATGTTACTCTTGATCTGTCAGTGTGGCTTCTGACCATGGTTACCATCGAGCGAGTGATATCCACATTCAAGCCATTTTCCACGCGGATCCTTTGTACACAAAAGCGAGCACAAGTGGTTATAATCTCTGTGCTAATGATAGTATTAGCTATAAACAGCCATGTCTTGTACGGTATGGAGAGAACAATTGTCAGTAGCGGAAATGAAACTGTCAGTTACATATGCGGCCCAACCGGAAGTTATGTATATTTCTTTTCCATGGTGTGGAACTACATAGATTTGTGTAAATTTTCTCTAATACCTTTTGTTATACTAACTCTGAGCAACTTCTGTATTATTTACAAAGTTGTTTCTAACAATCGTAAGATGAAGCGACAGGTGGTTCCTTCCACAGCAGCGGCGACTCACAAAAAGACATCTGCCATGTCCAAGCTGCTAGTGACATTGAATATCGTGTTCATCGTCTGCACAGCGCCCGTGTGCGTATACCTTATCGGCGAGCCATACTGGATACCTAAGGACGTGCCTAGAAATATACAGCTTGAAGACCCCTGGTGGGCTCTTGTCAACATTCTTATGTACATCAATAACGCATCGAACTTTATACTATATTGTTTAAGCGGATCTAAATTTAGAAGAGAGCTACAGAAGCTGTTTAAAAGACGCGTGCACCCAGAAGATACCACATTTGAAAGAAGTAGGAATCAAAGAACGGCGCTGTCTTCACAGATAAACCAAAACCTGAACATACCATCGGTTTCACCGGCTTGTAGCGGGCCAAGTAAAGGAATAGCTTAGATTATTTGGACACGTGTAGGATATACGTAAACCAAAGCCGAGTTCAACAAAATGAGCGCTCCCACGAGCGCTTGTCAGTGTGGTCATTACATTGTTGAACGATAGCGAGCGCTTGTTCAATAAAAAATGGCTGCGCCCATTAACAAACAAATCGAATCCCACCATTGATTGGAAATCAAAGCGAAACACCTTCCTAACTTCAGTTTAAATTGTTCCATTTCATATATCCACACAAAGAAACATACATCGTTATTCCGAAAATTGAATCTGAAAATATTGCGAGCACAGTCCATCACGAAAACGTATTATTGTTTTGGTAGCCATCTTGGATTTTCCGGTGATACACCTATCGACTTGAATCGCGAGCGCAAGCAAACACCTTGGAGAGCGCTTGCGTTCAGAGAGAAAGCACTCGATAGCACTCTGAGCGCTCGCATTGTTGAACACGCCTCGGGTAGACGGCAACCACGAACGAACTGTTTATATTAGCACATAAAGCGCAAGCTAAAATTTGGAGCAGACGACAATTTCAAATTGTGCTCCTTTTTCAAAATAAAAAAAACTAAATAAGCCATGATATTTCATGAGAATCGTATGCTGGAAGACGATTCTCAGGAAATACCATACCTTATTTTTCTTCGAAAATAAGGAAAGGCGTCACACAATTTGTCGTCTGCTGCAGTCGTGATTGGCGCTCAGATTAGCATAGCTATTGGAAACAGTCTGATCAGAGTCTTCGCTGTCGCATATACAAAAGAAAGCTTGATTCCTGAGTTACCCACTGAATGCACAGTGAAGACTGATCAGACTCATGCGCGGATCCAGAAAGTTTTGTAAGAGGGGCTCCAACTTTGACAACTTTTTTTTAGTTGATGAGGGGATAAACGGGGCCATTATCGGTCCGCCAGCGAAACGCCATTTAAATGGCGTTTCGCTGGCGTGCCGATGATGGCTCAACATTGAATGCTGGCTTGGTAGCTTTGTGATTTTTCAGGGGATTCAGACCTATATTGCTAGAAAACCCTATATTATTGTGATTTGTCAGGGGGTCCAGACCCCCTGTCCCCTCCTCTGGATCCGCACATGAGACTGGGGTGATTTCCAGGCTGATATGTCTTCGATCATTTGTCGATGTGCGCACATACATTTTGTTGGTTTTGTCATGGCTCATGTAATCACGTGGTATCTGACCACTTTGCAGGGACTGCGTGGATGTAATTAGGGGCTTTCCAGACTGTCTGAACCTAGGCAGTATAAGTATAGGTTATTCAATGTTTGGTGTTGGTTATGGAATATATACGAGGGAGCTCATAACAAGCACAGAACATTGTATAACATATTTAGCCCTGACTCAGCTGTTTCCTGTGTTGTTGACAAGCAGGTTTCACATCGTGAAATATGCATATTATGTAGTATGTTGCTACCTTTTTGATTTAGGAGTTGATCATTTCTTTTTTAGCCATTGATGCGTTCACATGGGACATATGGATTTTATTTGAAGCATTTTTGTTAGATTTTTTTTTCAGATTACTTGGATCACACGTTACGTATAGGTTATTCAATGGTTTGTTTTGGTTATGGAATGTATACGAGGGAGCGGAGCTCCCGAGTGTATATTTCATAACAAACACAAAACATTGTATAGCCTATTTAGCCCTGAACCAGCTGTTTCCTGTGTTGGTTTCACATCCTGAAATGTACACATTATGTAGCATTTTGCTGCATTCAGTCGTTTAGGAGTCTCTCATTCCCTTTTTAGCCACGGATGTGTTCACATGGGACAAATGGATTTTTAGCAGCATTTTTGTGAGATTTTTTTTTCAAAATTATCTGGGAGGAATTTCATTGATCACACGTTACATATTTATAGGCTGATCAGTCCCCAATGATTGTGCATTCTACCTTTGATTCTCAAACAATGGGGACACTTAGATCAGCATGTATATTCATGTGCCGTTTGGTGATGCTGTCTTTATCAAAAAGCATTTCATGACAAGCAGTGTAATTTCTGACCAAGCTTCAATGTACATGTGCAGCCTGGTCAGTTTTTTTCTGCAGTCGCCTCTTTTCTGTAAAACAGCGACCATTTGAAATTTACATCATTTTGTGTCAATATTCTTATCACAGTTTTATTTAGGGTTCTAAACATAAGACTAAATTTGGTGAAATTTACATTTTGGACTGCAATTTCCTCCCATCAAGTTATAGGAATGATTCTCACAATAGTGTGGGTTATGGAAAATATACCACGCTGAATATGGTCCTTTTCTTGCAACTGATTGGCTGAAAACAAAAGGAAGCGGGCGGGTCATGGGCTAAAGATGTATAGGCTGATCAGTCCCAACAGTTTGGACATTCTACACTAATGCGTAAACAATGGAGACAGCTAAATTTTGAAATTTACATCATTTTGTGTCAATATTCTTATCACAGTTTTATTTAGGGTTCTACAGATAAAAATAAATTTGGTGAAATCAACATTTCGGACTGCAACTTCCTCTCATCAAGATATGGGAATGAGTCTAATAAAATGTGGGTTATGGAATATATACCACGCTGAATATGGTCCTTTTCTTGCAACTGATTGGCTGAAAATAAAAGGAAGTGTGCGGATCATGGGCTTAAAAAACTTTTTGCTCACTGTAAAGGCGGTAACTTTAATATTCATATTTGAGCGTTGTTCGGCTATTTCATCTGCTAGGGAAATCAGGTTCTATTTTTAATTTGGTGAAGAGTTTATAATTGGTTTGGACCGCGCAAACGTGCGTGCGTGCGTGCATTTCATGAAAATCCTAACCGTATGCACGCTGAACTCACATTTATTAACCCTAAAAGCGCATAATCACAAAAAGCCATGTGTTTTGTTGTCCACTGAAATATTTGAACCCTCATAGACAAACAGTGTTGACCCAGATCAGACTGCTCCTTATGACATTTTCGGATGCAGTTATTTTACTGGCGTTTTAAGGATTAAATAATGTCGTTTGCGTCTTTACTGCGGTAATGGCGTAAGATGATACAGTTACTTTTGAATAAAATCCTGCCTCATTTTCAGCTTTTACCTATGTCTAAGGTAGGCCAGTCCTAATTACGCATTCATGAGGTGCCGCCTTTACAGTAACCAAACGTTCTACAATATGTAACAATATCTTAGTTCAATGTGCTATAAAACACTGATATTCGGCGGTAATTTAATTTTGACATTATTGGGGATGTAAACAAAATTTGCCAAAATAATATGCCATGAAATGCAGTTTCAAGTTCAGAAGTAAAGTGACAAATACATGGACACTCGTCTATTGTTTGTATGCTTTCTGTGGACTGGTATTGTCTATAAAACATTCCATAAAAGGAGTAACTCCCCTCGGGGAGCAAATTCTTTCCTTTTTACAATAGAAAATTTCTTTAAAGGTGCTCAAATTAGAAAAAAACGTCAATATTTAGCTACGCCTATATGTCAATTTTTTAAAATTGCCAAATTTTGATGCCAAAAATAGTGTTTTACTGTACCTTAGAAACGTTATGCAAAAACACTCGTAGAACAGGAAAACAACTTTGGTTCTGGGGAGTCTGTAGTTGACAAATTCGCACAGTCCAGCTTTCCTATTCACTATTCGCAAACAACGTATGGAAGCATAATGTGCACCTCCATAGAATACCAATACTAAATCAGCAATTTTTAAATGAAGATTACATTTATTACCAAATGCAAAGTCCTAACCAGTCTCGTGGAGGAGCGCTTGCTAAACTCGGATTTTTTCAACAGATTCTGGCATTGTCAAATTAAAACACTGTGTCAGCTACAAACATACCTATGAAAATTACCAATAGTAAAAGTACATATAAGCCTGGACATGTGATTTCCAACAATGTGGCATTTTAACGCGTGTAGCCTGTGCATTCCACTTTTAAAGAGACTAAGACTGCAACTGTGAACATTTTTCGAAAAAAAAATATTTTCTTTTTAAATCATTTGTAAAAGCAGAATTAAGTTAAGTTTTCAAAATAAACATGTTCACTACAGCTGAAACTGCATGGAAAAGTGAATTATCTTATAAAAACAGGTGTGTTTTTTTTCTCTTGTAGGTAATTATTTGCGTCCCTTCAATAATTATAGACAGTCAAGTTTTAACATAAATGCTGTTGTTTTGATACTGATAATTTGTAAAGATTTACGAAATTGGTAAAACGTATACCCGAATTTTAGTTTTTTTACTGTGTTCTTGAAAAATAGAAACATTATTTCAAAACTTAAAAGATCAAAAGTTACAGACTATGCAGCTTTAAGCTTAGAAACTCCTAATGATGTTCAGTCAGCAGATTAACTTAAGGCGACTATTAAAGGCTCTGATCAGACTGTGCGTATGCGCAGACGGTCTGAGCCTTTGCTTGTCGCACTTACCACATTGTTGGAACTCTCATGTCGTGGCTCATATATCCAATATTTGTAGCTCCCGATTTTCACTTTTTGCAACCAGAACAGGACACCAAAAAATCGATTTTTCTGAACAATATATGTAGAATCTTTGTCTTTCCCTGTTCCCTAAAATCAATACTTTGTTTCGTGTCCCTTTAATCTGACTTTGTTCCCGTGACAGGTCTTCATTTGTCTATCGTATACTGCAACAAAATTAGTTTTTTTTGTGAAAAATATTCAAATAAAACTTCATTCCATATATTTTTCATGTTACGAACACATAAGCAATATTTTAAACTATTTCCTTGCCAGCGATGCTGATCAGTAATCTTTGCCGAATTCAAACAGTTTGACACTCTGATGGTGTTCCTGAAAGACTGTTTTGAAAAGGTTAATTGTATTTAAAAAAGTCAGTATCATGCTTAATTACCCAGCATGCAAGGAATTAAACGATACTTCTAAGGTATTCTGTTTCATTCTTCATCTCGCGGGAAACACAATCATATTTTGATTGATAATGATTATTCATTCATTAATAGTTCTGATCCCCCTAGGACTTCAACAGGAAGCTCATTAACCCTTAAAGCACCAAGAAAAAAAAAGCATCTGAAAATGTCGTCTGCTGAAGTCGTCTGCTGCAAATAATAACCTAATACTACTGACAAATTCAGCATAGAGGCAAACAGCGTGGACCGAGAACAGACTGCTCCTATAGGAGCAGTCTGATCTGGGTCCACACTGTTTGCCAAAGAGCCGTCTTAAGGGTTCAAAAGTTTGAAAATAAAGCGTTTCGTTTTAGACCAAACATGTGAATCGTCAATCATCAGTATCGATTCGGGTATGGTTTGCCCATGATCATATACTGAACAAAAAAGAAAGTTTACACCTGATGTTGCTCTAACTATATGTGAAAGAAAATATACTCTTGCTAATCTGATAAGGATATCTGAGATTTTACCCTGGGATAGAAAATCTTATCTTACCCATGCGATCTTACCCACGACGTCAAGAAACATCATCATGTGAAATTGCATCTTAGCGTATTCAGGGTTTCCGGAAGCTTATTTTAAAATAAATAAATAAATAAATAAATAAATAAAACAGTGGTGAGCAAGAAAAAGAATTAATTACTCGTTTAAGGTTTATAAGCCATTTCCATGCATAGCATTTCTTGAAAGTTTGGCTATTTGGCTGAAAACTGGTATACCTCTACTATATTAACCTGATCCTGACCTTTATGCATGAATACATTATTGCGTTATTTACACTGAATATATACATATTCGCGAAGATTCGTGTAAAATCGGTCTGTTACGTGCAATTACAGAAATAAGCGTCTCCTTACTATTGCAGTAAAATCAGCTAATAACTTAATGAAGTTGCACTATCCCCTATAGTTGTGTGGCTTGTCAACATAACTCGAGAGATGGAAGCCATGGGTTCGATCCCTGGCTGTTCCCTATTTTTTTTTTAATTCATTTTTTTCTTTGTTTTCATGTTAAAGAAAAGTACACAATCACGAGAATTCGTAAGTTCATGCTTTCCTTGAAAAAATAATGACTAGCAACTTCTTGACATTGTCAGTTAGAAAATGTCTAAAGAACAGAACAACCGCGCACTTGGGTCCAAAGCTAAAGAAATTATTTATAAAACATCAGAGCATTTCTCTAAAGAGCAGCAAGGAGGCTCATATATCGTGAAAACTGCGGAGGTGACAGGCGTAAGCAGAAGTACTAGGCCTTGAGCTGGCTATAGACCCCCCTCGCCCCCAGGGGGAATTTCGTACACATTGATTTTCTGAAACTACATTATATAAGACACAGAATAAAAGATGTTAGCCCTCTGAGAGTGGCAGCGTTAACGTGTAACAGCTCGTTATATACGTTACCCCCCAAAATAGCATTAAACGTCCCTGATAATGTCTCAACCATGAAATGTTTGTGCATATTTGCATGCTGACACAGGTTTATGAACTTCTTCTAACACAGTTACATATTTTTAGTATTAATTTTATAAATGTATTTACCGTTGTATACGTTACTTAGTGTTTCCTGCGTTATTTCGGAGTATCAATATGGTATTTATTGACTATACGTGTATTACATCTGTCACAGAATATTGTTAACCTATAAGACTGCTACTTAAATGATTTAAAGCTCTTTATTATGGTCGCCTACACTATTTTTCAGGTCCATGTTATGTATGTTACCTTCAAAATAGCATTAAACATTTAAGTTAATGTCTCTAACAAGCCCTGTTTATACTTATTTGCATGCTTGCACAGGTTTATGTACTTCTTTTAAAAAGGTTCACCTATTTTAAGTAGTCATTTAATAAATGCCTTGAGCTTTAACTGTTATGTGTGTTACCAAATGAAACATAAGTTTTTCTGAGTATCTGTAGAGAAGTTGTTGACTAAAGATGTATAAAGTCTGTCAGAGAATTTAGAAAATTTATAAGGCTGAAATAAATTGAAGTTCCTGATTAATTTATGATGTCTTAAGTTAATAATATAATGTGATCTATCAACCTTAGCTGTTTGCTCACATAAACAGTATAGATACCATGCATTCAAATCTGAAGTTCTGAAAGACAGTCGCTGTGAAACAGCTCAGTTCTGGGCAAGGTATATGGATATGATTCAGATGGTGTTGACACTGATTAGGGCTTCAAGGAAAACAACTTTGAATTGCGTGTCATCTCTATCTGTATGATTTGTTCCCAATGTTCATTGCAAACGATCACAACAACTACGCACAATATGTACCTGTGTATCTGATTACACTCATAAATTTGTCGAGAACTTCTCGAACAAAATGGGTTTAGTGTGTCACAACCATTGGTTCTTTGCTTGAGAAATGCTTTTGACATAACTATCAGGCAAACAATAGAGGTATTATATGCTTCAGCAACTAGAACTACGCTTCGTACTACAGATGGAATGGTGTATTACTCATCACATCAGAGCTCAATATATTGAAACAACTCTTCAATGCACTGACATGAAATATTCAATCTGCTCAGATGCAAAGTAGAATGAGTACTAGAGGCAGTTTCAGGCTTCACCAATCCTTTTAGTTCTAGTTTTGAAGACAATGAACTGTACTTTTTTCTTTCGGTGTGCCTGCTAAGCCTGGCATAGCTAAGGATCTTATTGAGGCTGATGACATTGGCAGGAAGGCTGTTGCAGACTTCTTTGACTCACTTTTAATTTAAAAAATCTGTCTTTCACATCTCCCATAAAATTCTACAAGCTAATAAGGTTTTGATGCTTGCGAGGTCCAGCATGAAGAAATTGTCCAATTTACAAAACGTAAACAGCCAGATGAGAGCTTAAAGGAGCGTCTTTGGTAAGCATGACCTTCTTTCTATTGGACATTATGTTGACCTTGAGTTGACACTGCCGTTCCTTCTGGGACCTGTACCATGGTCATTGTCAACTCCCGATAGAATTTCCACCAAAGCTGACAAGTCCAAACTTCAGCATGGCTTGCAATCACACATTGAACCAACATTAGATTGGCCATGTAGTGCTGCACATAACGTTGATGTTAAAGCCCTAACTACAGAGCATAGTAGCTTTTCCTGTCACCTTCATGGATATGATGGCACCAGTATTCAACCAGGCACTAAAGGCAGGGCATGTTGATTTTGTCACTGATACATATATACAATGTAAAAGCAGCAGTCTATAAAGTCTTACAAACATTCTCGCAGAGGATAACCTGGGTGTTTTGTTCAACAATGGTGTATGCAACAAAAGGTGCACCTTCTGAATGTCAACAGCATTGGCCAGAATATGGGGGAAGAGATCTACAGTAATACACTGTTTAACAGATTGTGACACTACCAATGTGCAGATAAGTTCGTACCACGGAAAGGTTATTCCTATCAAACTGATAGAGAACCCCTCCCCCACTGGTTCATCAACATTCTAAGAAGGGTCGGAAAACAAATAAAGAATTGGTCTAGGCACTCATCAGTGATATGAAGCCCTAGCATGTGCTATTTATGTAATTGTGAATAAGCTGCAGTACGACATGTTTCTGAAAAAAGTAGCAAACCATACACATATACTGACTTTTTCAAATGGCATGAACATGAGCATACCTCCACCTTGCTTTTCTGTCCTTAAGATGTACATACAAAGATTGAACTATCAAGTCTTTCCCATGAAAACAAGTGAGGCTTTCCAGATATGGACAAAAAGTGTGGAAAATATATGGGAAGGAAATCGAGTACCTCTGGGTGAAAGAAAACTTGATTGTACCCTAACAAAAGAGCCACAGAAATATATTTCACATATTGTGTGATATGGGGTTAATATGTTCAAAACTCAACAACTCAAACCTTATAAAAGATAGAAACATAATATTTGCAGTTTCCAAAAGGTACATAAACATTCTTTAATACAAAATGAGTACAAAATGAGTAAGAAAGCACATTCACATTATAAGATTTCAAACTATATTAGTTTTATAAATCATTTATATAGGAAAATATGAAGAAAAGTAACATACGTAACACTTTGGGTGCAAATTTGTTTTCAAACGTCCATATCTGTGTTGCAAAAATAGCTTACTTGGATGATATAGCCAATTTGGAAATCTTACCTTATGGTTTGCACTTTTCAGAAGTCATGTCATTTACTAAAATTATCTAAGATGTTGATGGGTATTATATATAATTGGCTGTTACAGGGTAATGGTGTCATTACCAGAGCGCTAGCATATTGCAAAATCCTTGCAAGATAAATCTGATAGAGGAGTAATAAGTTGTATAGGAAAATTCTTTAAAACCCTTGGATAATATATGACGATTTGCTCTATAAATTCTACCTGATGGGCTTTCTTTGATATTTTTAGTTGTTACTCGCACATTGCACTGAATGTTACAAACTTTCCATGAGTATTATGTCAACTATATTTGATGTCTCTATAAAAGAAAAGAGGGTTTATGATAGTTTATGTTTTGAGTTACTTCCTCAGCAAATGAGCCAGAGTAAAAAGAAGTACATGGACCTGTGCCTGCATGCAAATAAGTACAAGCAGGTCGTGTTGGAGACCATATCTTGAATGTTTAATGGTATTTAGAGAGTAACGTATGTAACCTGGGCTGTAAAATAGTGTAAGACACCATAATAAGGAACTTTAGTTCATTTGAATAGCAGCCTTATAGATTTACTATATTCACTGACGGATGTAATACATGTATAGTCAATAACTGCCATACTGATACTTGGAAATAACATATGAAACACTAAGTAACATATACAACGGCAAAAACTCAAGACATTTATAAAATAAATGCTAAAATTATGTAACTGTGCTATAAGAAGTTCTTAAACCTGTGCCAGACTTCAAAAAAGTGTGAATATGTCATGTTGGAGACATTATCAGGAAAATTTAATGTTATTTTGCGGGTAACATACGTAACACAATGTTACTCACTAACGCTGCCACTCTCAGAGAGCTAACATATTTCATTTGATGGCTTATAAAATGTAGTATCTGGAAATCATAGTGTACGAAATTCCCCCTGGGGGAAGTGGGTTCTATAGCCAGTGCAAGGCCTGGAGAATTACATTTTACATTTTTCTGTGATATGGGCTACCATGTTCATTGTCTAATAACTCAAAAAGTATAAAAGCTAGAAACGTAATGCTTGCAGTTTTGAAAAGGTAAATAAAAATTCTTTAATGTAATACCAAATTAATGATCATAAACTGGTTTCAATAAAATTTAAGACAAACTATATTACATGCATTTATCATTTAAAAGGGGGTTCAATGAAAAAATGTAACATACACTACATCGGGGGTGACTATAATTGGTTTCAAATGTCATTATCTGTGGCCCAGTAATAGCTTATTAAGAAAATATAACCAATTTGGAAATCTTACCTTATCTTTTGCACTTTTCTGAAGTCTTAAAAAGAATTTTAATTATCAAATATTTTGTAGGGTAACGTATGTAACAGGCTGTTACAGCTTAACGCTGCCATTGTCAGAGGTCTAACATGTTGCAAAATCCTTGCAAGACATTGGGCTTCAAGAAAAATATGGTCTACAAAATTCCCCCTTGGGGGGGGGGAGGTAAACCATATCCAGCCAGTGGCCTATACTGTCTTAAGCGTTAGGCGAGAGAAGAAAGAGACTGGGGTGCTGTTGTCGCCGACGAGATCAAAGAGAGGACCATATAAGGAGGTAGATGACTTCGACCAGTCAGTCATCAGAAATGAGATCAATAAATTCTACACATTCAGAAAACAACTACCAACCCTTAGAGCTCTGCATCAGGTAATGACAGATGAAGTCCAGTTTCCTGGAAGTATCGAGACCCTACGGAAGATGATACGACAAATGGGATACAGGTGGCAAAAGACACGTGACAACAGAAAGGTTTTGCTGGAGAGGCCAAACATTGTTGCGCTGAGAAAGACTTTTTATCAGAAGAAAAAAGAGTTTGAAGACAGAGGACTCCAGTTTGTTTATTTTGACGAAACGTGGATAGATACTGCATACACTTTGAAGAATTGTTGGCAAGGCGACAATACACCGGGTGTTCTTTCCCCTTGCAATAGAGGACAGCGGATCATCGTAGTCCACGCTGGCAGCAGTAACGGTTTCGTCCCTGGAGCATTACTGACCTACAAATCCAGATCCACTACAGGCGACTACCACAGTGAGATGGACGGGAAAAACTTCACAAAGTGGCTGGAAGAGATGTTACTACCGAACCTGGAGGAGCCCAGCGCTATTGTAATTGACAACGCCTCGTACCACTCAATGAAGACAGACAAATGTCCAAACTCAAGCACGAGGAAGGCAGACATTCAGGTACAGTATAACCTCGTAAACTCGAACTTCGATTTTTCGAAATACTCGATTTTTCGAAATACTTGAATTTTCGAAATACATTTTGGATGACACTGAATTCAGAGAATAGAACTTAGTCATGGTCTAATTTAATATCTTTCTATAATAACATATGTTTTGGGTTCGTAAAAGAAACGTCTCATTCAGAAGGCTCCTAACCTTCATTGAGACGTTTCTTTAATGTGCCAAAAAACTATGTTTTATAGAAAAATATTATCCAGCAACTTTCCAAAATTATGAATTATACACATATGCAAAAAGCAGAACTGCGCCCTGTATTTTTATCCAATAAAACAATGAGAAGAGAGCTTACACCAAATTATTTTCAATCTATCTTGCATTTTTGGCATTTTCTTTTGTTGTTACCAGGAATCTGCATATATATAATGAAATTCTTTGAACAGCTTTAAACAGTTGTTAAGAATGAGGCGATGTTTAAATTAAATTATTGACTGGCGACCGGCGATGGACAACTGCATACGTGGACGAGGGACATCTTATGTTCACAAGAGCTCAGCCAGGTGTGTTAAAAGCTTAACCTGAACCGATGACTCAGGTGAGCTTATAGCTCAACTTGAACAGATGGCTCAGGTGGGCTAAAGGCTCAACTTGAGCCTATGGCTTAGGTGACATAATTGCTCAGGTGACCTAATAGGTTTACTGCAGCCCAAGGCTCAGGTGAGCTTATAGCTCAACTTGAACAGACGGCTCAGGTGGGCTAAAGGCTCAACTTGAGCCTATGGCTTAGGTGACATAATTGCTCAGGTGACCTAATAGGTTTACTGCAGCCCAAGGCTCAGGTGAGCTTATAGCTCAACTTGAACAGATGGCTCAGGTGGGCTAAAGACTCAATATTTGTTTCATACTTTAATTTTTCAGGAGTGGTTGTGGAAACATAAGATCAACTTCACAGCAGCCATGCTTGGACCACAACTGTTGGAGTTAGTACGGATGAACAAGCCCCTCCAGAATATGCCGTAGATCAGTTGATACGCTACCACGGCCATGAGGTTTTACGACTACCACCATATCATCCAGACTTCAACCCCATTGAGCTTATCTGGAGCCAGGTGAAGGGCATTGTAGGGAGGAGGAACGTCACATTTTGGTTAGTAAATAGTCCATTTTAGATTAATTATTCAATTGTCAAAATCTTCTGCAACTTTTTAGTTTGTCCAAGACATGAACATTTTATTTAATCAGCTTTTTTTCTCGTTTCAGGTACGATGACGTCCTTCAAGTGACGAACGACGCTTTTCAACAAATTGGTGCGGACACATGGCGTGGAGTATGCGATCACGTCAACAGGCACTTTGACCAGTGCAAAAAGGACGACCACGCCATTGATAAAGTGATGGATCCAATTGTAATAGAACTCAGGGACGATTCTGATGACAGCTACCTAGAGACCTGCTACAGCAGCAGTGAAGAGCTTTGAAATACATGTTAAATCTCGCGGTGTATTTGCAATGTACATTTTACTTGTAAAATAAATGTATTGCTACGATATAAAATACATAAAATAAAGAAAAGATATTGCAAACAAAATTAGAAAATATAACAACAACAAAAAAGTAATAAAAAAAACTTTCAGTAAGTAAAGTATTGAATGATGGGTATGGGGTTCGAAATATCAACGAGAGTTTAAATAAAATAAACTGTGCTATATTTACGTGTTCTATCCACTGGGCCACTCAGGTAAGCGATAAGCAATTGAAATATTTAGCGATATATACATAGTACCACGTGCATTTCCGTATTAGTATGTACGATAACAGCCGAAGATATAATTACATGCTCAATCAGCTGTGAAATTATGGTAATGATAAAGGCCAGGATCAGGTTAATATAGTAGAGGTATAAATCAAGTTTGAAGGCTTACGCCTACGGCGGAGTACATGGCGCTCTAAGGTCACTACTGACACCAATGACCATAACTCATACATGACTAAACGCATTTTCCCAAATAACTTCAATAGTGATTACTGTATTAACCTGAAACTTAGTGAGTTAATGGACCTGATATGCCAGACGCAAATATAATGCATTACACTATCTGCATATATCGGTAAGAGTTACTGCCCCTGTTTATTATTTTACCATTGTTTGTATAGGAAAACTGTAGTAAAGCGAGTAAAAGTTTGATAACTTGAAAAACTTATTAGCTAAATTGGTTGAAAGCTGTTATGAACCATTACTGAAGTTCAAACTGCAGGTCTAAAGTTGTGTCTGCCACATTGTTATTTTTAAACATGAGTTATTGCCCCTTGATGCTAAGATTTACATAGAAAATGGGGTGAAAATTAAACTTTCTTCTATAACCGGCTTACTAGGGATCAGATTTCAATAAAGGCATAATACAAGATATTTGGTTTGATAGATCTCTACATCTGTTAACTTAAATAATATTTAAAAAAATGCATCAAACATTAGTTACTGCTCTTGATTTTGCATTTTTGGGTGAAACAATCATTAAAATAGGCTTTATGAAGCGTCAATCACCCCAAAATATTGAACAAATATCGAATAACCCTACTATTTGCACATTTTGGATGACCGTAATTGTCTTTATATATCAACAACAGAATTGTATGTTTGCAACTATTAGAGCCATTTTTATCTCTTTCATCTTGTCAGAGTAGAAAATCGTTGAAAAAATAGTTGGCGTAACGCTATATATTTAGTTCTTAACATAAACTTTCTTTTATTATTCAATAGTCTCAAAACTAGTTTCTACACATACAGATAGCATCAGAGGATTATTAAAAAAACTTTTGGTCTTTTGAAAGTAAGTTTATTCCTTGTTAATATACAGATGAAAAGTTACAAAATTGAAATTGTGCATTACAGGGGGGTAGAAATAGCTCTTTTTTGAGACGGTGAAAATTGCTCAAATTTCACAATGATGCACCTCACGTAATAATGTTTTTGATACACAAGTTTCACAAAAAATCTGTTTTTTCGAATTTCCTAAAATATTTGAATATTTAGTTGTCGAATGTAAAAATTGCAATAATTTTGACTATTCTTTTTAATGAAAAAGTTGGTTGGTAAATATACAGTGGATAGATTCACATCAATTAGCCATTCTAGTTTTTCAAGTAAACTTAAGCTGTTCTGAAGCAGTAATTCACCATAATAGGCCATAATCATCAGCTGCCATAATAGTCAGGGCCCTTAGGGACAAAAAATAGGTCCCGTGCGAATTGTGTGCCGATTTATGGTGACCTATATCAAAACCTTCAATGGAGTCTTACCTTTAATTTAAAGGTGGTCACCCATCTCAAATCCGCGTCTGAGGCTAGTTATGACGTCATAGATATGGCGACCATAATAAGAAACTGCCCGTTAATAAAAGCTATAGTTTGTGTTGGTAAGGTCATATTTATCCAACACGAACGCTTTTTTAAACATAATTTCAATTATTTTAGTCATATGATGGTTACATCAATGCTTTACCTGACTTTGACAATGAATTATTTCTCGATAACTATATTTTGCATGCAAAATAACGTAGATTTCCTATAAATACCCAGCTTATCTGACCACCTTTATACTGATGGCTGAGAATGTAATTGCTCCCCCTGGGGAATTTCGCAAGCTTATCCATCTAAAAGAGGATTTCAAGCTGCGTCTTTTAATAGATGTTTGCACTATGTTCGCCGGGGCGTTAGTCTCTGACAGCCTGTTACATATGTTACCTTATTAAATTTAGAAAAAAAAAGAAAATTAAAAGTTTGAGCTACAGAAATAAGGCTTATTATTTTAATTACTAATATGATCTGCATATTGACTTCTTTAGCTACATATAAATTATTTGGAGCAAAATTAAAGCTTCCTGTGGTGTTATGTGCGTTACTTTAATTAGATTACCCTTTAAACATGAAAATTGTGACCAATATCATTTACTTTTTATGTGCATTTTCCAAAATGCTTTGATTATTTTGTACTAACAAACTCATTTGGGTTAGAGAAAATCCAAAGTTTGCTTTTATACTTTAAATATAGTGTCTTATACATGCGATTAAACAACCCAAAGTCTACACCCAATTTTAAGGAGCCGAATTTGGTAGGCATCATTTAAGTAAAAATAGATGAAAACATTTGCTGCTGTTGGATATCTTGCATATTTGGGATTGTCTATCTCATATTATAAAGAATTATAGATTTTGCAGGTTTGACAGCAAGATTGAAGCACTTGTTAAAGGCTGTAACATATGTTACATGACATTATAAATGAGCAAGGACATTAACTTGTTGTAAGAGATGATATTTTAGGGAAAAAATGAATATATATCGCATGTTTTCCTAGCTAAAGTCTCTAGCCTTTGGTGCCTACATCTTGATGATTATTAAGCCCCTGTACCTTTGTTACAGATGTTATGAATATTTGTTATCAATATTTCCTAAAATGAACAATTCTAAAATAAAGATACATCCTAGAGGAACATAGAAATTTATCGTTTCACATTTAAACAGTTCAATTTAGTAAATGTCCCTTTCTAATGTAAATATTCTACACCAATTTTTATCCTAGTCATATACAATATCGATTATTATTTCTGCTTCTCTGGTAAAATAGTTGTCCTCCTCATCTCATAAAAACCAGATTAATCCTCAAACAAGATTTTGACTGCAATCTGAGTAATGACCTGCTCCATCACAAACCCTTTAAGACATATTCTATCGCATGCACCAATTCAAGGTGCATCGAATAAGAGATGATTTCACACTGTTAGTATGGGTGTTAGCCTGTAACAGCTTGTTACATGTGTTACTTTATCTATTTGAGAATAGGAAAATTGAAAGTTTGAGCTACAGAAAGAAGACATTAAAACTAGCTAATCAATGAACACTCTAATAATCTGCAAATTACTGGATGTCTTTACTATACATGACAGCTGTTTACGGCTACATGTTGTATTATGTGCGTTACATGAACTTAATCATAATTTAAAAGTGGTAATTTTGGCTATCGCCATTTAGTTTAACGACTGCTCTGAGTTGGTTTCAAACCGTTTAAGATTATGTTTAACAAACATATTCTCAATTGACGAATACAAAAACCAAAGTTTGCTTTTCTATCTTGAATATTTTGTCTTATATAAGCTAATGCACAACCCTACCCCCAGTTTTGCAGAGGAGCAAATTTTGTTTTCGTCGCTTAAATAAAACACATATAAACCAATTGCAGAGTGTTAATATTTGACCTTTTCCTTAAATAGTCTTGCTCATATATCATCAAGTTTCTAAGATCAGGACACTTATTAAATATGTCAATGTGCCATTGGTGATGTCACAAACAGGGCTTTGATCGAATTCTGGCACTTTCAGGTGCTGATATTAACTAGTTCAATAGGAAAGAGCAAGACATTATATTGGCAGGCATTTAGCTATGCTGGAGACTCTATCCACGAAGCATTCTTTCACCGCGGCTCAGTGGCATTAGAAAGCACACTGTGGCGGATGCACTAGAGTAATATATTTGTAAATTGTCCTGACCTCTTAGCTCTCGTTTGTGATGTCTATCTGTGAGTTTGTTACTTTCCCATTTGTATCCTGGGTCAGGTGTGGTACTTGATTGTATCGATTCCTGATCTTTGCCATCTTTCTTACTTTGTATTAGCCAGTCACCGATATTGTTCGACTCACTGCGTTGAGGTAGTGGATATTTTGGAGAAAAAAAGCTGAATTGCAAAAACTACCATTCCAAGAGCTGTGTTTCTCGAATGTGTCAAACGTGCGCAGTAGCAGTGCATCATTTGGAAAACCTCATCTGTCATTAATCCTGACAAAGCATGCCTGCAATCATGGTTAGAAGCGGGACTGTGATAAATATTGTCCCGTTACGATGACATTGCCCATGTGCGGATCCAGAGGGGGATAGGGGTTCCGGATCCCCCCCCCCCCGTAAATAACAAGTACGTATATGGGTTTCTATAGAAATTAGCATTTGGACCCCCCCCCCCTGGAAAAGGATGGACACCCCCCTGGAAATAATGGACCCCCTCTGGATCCTTGGTAAAGTATAAGTATAGTTTTCTCAGCTATAAAACCATTGGACCCCCTCTGTAAACTGTAAAATAAGCTGAGGATTAAATAAAACTGACAAAAATTCCTGGATCCGCGTATGTTGCCTCCTGCCCCGAAACCCCCTCTGCAGCTGATAAAATGTGGTTGCAGCATGTATGTATGCGAAAAATCTCTGTGTAAGTACAAAGCAAACCATTTATATTGATTTATGTTGCTGTGGAGCAGAAGAGGACTCATGTAAAATATTGCCAGTGATCAATATGCTCACTACTTTTGAACAACCATTTTCATGTGGATTCAGATATTTCTTTAGCCGTATCAACAAGAATGCCTTATTGTCCGATTTTGACCTCCGATGGATCAAAAATTGGACTATTTTACCTAGTAGCATGCGAAAGATAAATCAGATTGTAACAGTTTTCTATTGCCCGTGCTATCGAAGTACAATGGATAACTTGTAGAGGGTTTTATCCTTATTTCCATATCATGAACTACTAAGTAGACTCTTCTAGCTTTTGATCCTTCAGGGGTCAAAATCGGACTATAATGAGTTTGGTTTATAGTGTATGCAAATGATTTTTACTACTATCTTTTCTTTGGGTGTAAGATAAGCAGCTACAGATAAACCAAAAGCTTTGAAGCGCGACTCTATTTTACTATGATTGTTGTTGATTGTCTCTATGTTGTTCTAGAAAAGGGTTTCAGGCATTTATTTACATTTACTATAAAAGCTTTGACATACACATATGTTCTAGCCGGACTGGCTCGTTATACGTATTCTGCATCAATGGTTTGAAATAGAAAGACCCAAAGGTCATTGGTCAGAGGACGTGGTACATCTATACAGTGTATATTAGCATAAGAGATTATATTTACACTGTTTATTATCAAAAACACTGTTTGTTTTTCATTCACTCCACTGTCTTTTATTCGTAAATCGTGACGGCATTTACGTCCCAACCTCGAACTGACTTCACCCTATCTGAATATATTTTGTAATATACGATTGAAAAGAGTTTGTATTCAGTCATGATAAGGCTACGAGTTCATTAAAGGAATATTTCCGTGCGTTGGAAATGGACAAAACGCATATATATGTGGTATTTGTATATTAGGCGTCATTTCAATGACGTCATCTTTTTGTTCTAATGCGAAAACAATATAGGCGACATGCTAATTTTAATTATTTACCCCCTAAGATTTAATTTTGTGCATTTCGACTGAAATTGGCAAACAAAATGCAAGAAAGTCCTGATCGCCATAGGCTACAATGGGCATACCGTTTAAATTGCACTGATACAAAATACGTTATTTTGATGACGTCATAATGACGTCCAGACGTAAAATTCAGATGGGTGACCAGGTGATTTTCATTTGTTATCCCCTAAAGTTTGATTTGGTATAGGTCACCATAAATCGGCATCAAAGTCGCACGGGAGTCCCGATCGCCCCTGACTATAACATAGACCTGTTTATTTCTTACTTTGGCTCATTTCAGTAAAACGGGTGGAAACAGAATATTTTCAAGCTACTGCCACCCCATAAACTGAGTGTAGGAACAATCCGCACAATATTACAGAAACTGCAACATTTCATGCATGGGTATGTAGCGCCCGTTAGTGTCTACACGCCCGCTAGTTTCTACGGCGATATTTACGGTTGCAACTGCACTGAGCAGCGATATTGTACAGTATCAACCGTTATTGTCTACATTTAATGAAAAAACGAAAATTAAGAAATACTGTATATCCATAATACTTTCTCAGACATGACAAAACAAACCATTTTGAGTTCTCACTGAGCAAAGACTCAGGGCTTTCTGGACATCCGCCTAGTCTGATCAGCGTCAATATATAATGGGCCCTAACTCTATTGCAAATTTGCGAAAAATGACGATTTACAATCCAAACGTCGATTTTGTCAATTATAATGTGTAGGCAAATTTTGGTCTCAATACGTCTATTCTTTCTCCAGATATTGAAAACAAACTAAATTCTGACGAAAATGAAGGGCTGTAACTCTGTTGCAAATTTGCGAAAAATGACAATTTACAATACCAACATAGATATTGTCAATGATAATGTATTAAAATAGGCTCAATTAGTCTATTCGTTCTCAATGTATTAAACAAAAACATGAATTCTGACGAAAACTAAAGGCCCCTTAGCTGTTGCAAATTTGCGAAAAATGACAATCTACAATCCAATGTAGATCTTGTCAATGATAATGTTTGTACAAAATTTGGTCTCAATAAGTCTATTCGTTCTTAAGATACTGAACAAACCCGAGTTCTGACGTTTATGAAATTTCATTACAAAGTTGCGAAAAAACCTTTTACAATCCAAAAGTATTTTGTCTACAAAATTTGGTCTCAGATAGTCTTTTCGTTCTCACGATATTGAAGAAAAATTGAATGCTTAAATCAAGCAAGGGCCATAACCCTGTTGCAAATTTGTCGAGAATGACGATTTACAATCTAAACGTAGATCTTTTTTTATGAAATTGTCTATACGAAGATTGGTCTCAATTAGTCTATTCGTTCTCAAGTTATAAAAACCTGATTTCTGATGTCAATCAAGGCCCATTTCTCTAAAAATGACGATTTACTATCCCAAACGTAGATCTTGTCAATGATAATTTGTTGGTTAAGTTCTGTCCATTCATGTCAACAATGTGTTTCTAAACAAGTTTAGATAATAAAGACAATGAATTGTGAAGATGACATCTACTAAGAATGCTAACTGTTGAGTATTAATTGCTTAAAAATTATCACGTAAAACCCTGACGTATAACCTCAATCACGATTTTAATAATAAACTGGGCTAACGACGGAAATACGATATCTATATACGCATAAGAACTTGGTAGAATCTAGCATTTAAAAGATTCAGTTTTTACTATTATATATTTTGACAAGAAGTCAACCAAGGGATCAATAAACCTAGTGCCAAATGTCAAGAAATAAAATCCGACATTTTGGACAATAAGCTTTGATAATGCACATACCAATAACGGTTGCAATTGCAAACGCTATTGTAAACGCGTAGACACTTAAGGTTGCGACTGCAACCGTTAGTCTCGACGTACACACTAACGGGCGTGTATACACTAACGGGTGTTACATGGGTAAAGAAGAAATTATGCATTGTTAATCACTATACCTTCAACCAAAAGGGAGATAATTTGCTTCCAGATCATTTTCAAACTCTGAACCAGAATATGTATAAATAACCAATTTGTGTAGATTTTCTTAGTGTCTAAACAACAAAGATAATCATGATGAAAAAAGTTTATTTCTGCGCATGCTCAGAGTTAACTTTGTACTGATTTTGCGTGAAAACGTACTTTTGCGATAACGCTGGCAAGGATTAAAAGAGGGTATTAATTGATCTTGCATTGTGCAGTCGGGTGTGTCCTCTATCATATAAATGCTAATTTGGCTCGTTCAATAAAACTAACAATCCAGAATTATGATAAAAAACTGTAAACTTTCTATTTTGTTCAGTATAGTAGTTGGACAGCAGGGTAAGTATGTTTCGCGACTCCACTATGATCGGTCGCAAACTATAAACACCATACAGCCTCAGTTCTAAATACTTCATGACATTAATTATATAACTGCAGTGATGCTAAACGTCCAAAAAATCGAACTGTTAAATTGTAGAATTTAATAATCGTCCAAACTATAGACCAATTTTACATATGCCATGTTTTAGAACAAGTGGTATCTAGTGACAAGGCGGAATGTGTCACTAAACGCGCGAGGCTAGTTTATTGCATTGGAATAACTATATTAGACACTTCACATTCACACCAGACCCGGGGCAATCGTAATCAGTAATCTGTAATTAAATACAATTTACAAAGTAATCATATGTAATTGATTTCATGGTTTGGCTCAAATACATGTAATGTGATTGTAATAGTTACTGAAAATATTTCAGCTGTAATTATAATTACTTTCAAATACTTTTTAAATACATTAAGCTATTTACTTAAAATATTTGCTCACCACTAGAAACTAACCAATGAGTGGTATTATTTTAATTCAGATGATTTGGAAAAGGTACACTGTAGATAAATAAAAATTATTGACTTTTGTGGACAATGAATAAAAGCAAACTTTAAAGATTTAGTCTCTTTCAGAATTAATATCAATTGTATTTGAGATAAATGTCATTGTGTATAAAAATAAAAAGCAGATGATTTAGTACAAACTTAAATATATATATATTTTTAGAAATATGCAATAGATGTTGAAAATCGTATAAGGTACATTTTCTCCTAAAATTCACTCTTTCCCCTTCATTTGCTGGATTTGAGAAACAAAATTAGATGTTTGAAGTTGATAATTTACATTCTTAGCTGATTTCACAGGTAAATTTAAAAATTCCAGACCATAGAAAAACAAAACTTCTCAAAGGTGTTAAAATATTTTTTATTTAATGTAACAGTTAGCAAGCTCATGTGAAATAGGACTTACAACCCTCTAAATAGCTACCTGTGTATGTGTGCAAGCTGGATTAAGATTATGACACAAAAATACCTTTTTGTGGAATGGCTAAATAATGGAGAGTTCCAAGTGTTAATTTCAATCACATATTAACTAATATTTCTAAATCAATGTTTGTGCAGTTTTAAGCCTTATTGAATTATGCTCCCTCAAAGATGACACTTTTGAAAAAACTTATAATGAATAAAAGTAATCATCACAGTATATATGCTGCCTAACTGAACAAAATATTGAAGTATCAGACAATTTCCATTTTACAGTACTTTATAAAGCTATCTTTCTATGTGTTATGCTCATCATCTATAAAATATGAAGGCAGATCTGATGTATGATGTATCAAAAATTTAAAACAATATTGTAATGAACTGTGCATTGTGTACTATTGTGCCGTCAGAAATTCAGTGGACATCGTTTTTCTTTTTTGAAATATCTTTAATGATATCATTTTGGACTGAAATTTTGCACATGCATATAATATATCACCGCCTAATATAGAATTGCATGTTTGAACATTTAAGATTGGATCATAAGTCTGGAATCTCTTGTAAAATAAAATAACTTAGTCGTTTTCGATTTAGAAAACTCCTCATTTTCCCCCAATGTATTTCATATGTGCAGCACGTTGTTTATACAGTTCAATGATAACCATGTTTACTTTCGTATATCAGTTTGTATGGTCACTAGCAGGATACCTCTTGGTGTGTCAACATACACACTGCAAATGCTTTGAAGAGACTGCGCGAATAACAATTCTGCCTGAGTTATATCATATTTCACAAAAATCAAATTTTGCATCATGGTTTCTAAGCGTTCATGGTAAAATGACAGGCGACTGTGAAAACTATCTTGTTGATTTGCAACAACAAAGGCGAAGATCAGCCTGCGCATCCGCGCAGTGTCATCAGTAACTTTGTTATCTGCCTTTTGAAAGTCATATCTAGACTCGCTACAAGCGAAACTTTAATTTTCTTGCTAGCCTGTAAAGCCGAGGAGACTGGTTTGAGACTCGCTTTGTCGGAAACACAGAAGACAGGTTTTCTCACGTCGTGGCCTGGTATATTTCTGTGGCTTGCTCAACAGCTCTAGGACAAAATTTGTTAACAAGAGTCACACCATTTGGCTGTGCTCTCCATCGTCTAATACACAAGTCATTTGTAACTACAGCCCACAGAGCGGGGGAACGGTGGGGACTTTAATTATCTGGTTGCAGGTCCCTGGTATGACCCTGTACTAACAACTCATTTGCCCGGCTGGGGCGTCGTTACAAATGACTGGTGGACATAATTTATTTTGCCTTTATGCACTAGTCATTTGTGACTAATGCCCCCAGCCCAGGGGAATGTCGAAGACATTGATTTTGTGTTTGCAGTTCCCAATAGTAACCACCACACTTTGGGGACAGCTAGCAAACAAACCATGACAGTTCTCCTCCGCAATTTGTTATTATACTGCACTGCCATGGTTGCCTGTGTCTATCAAACACCTACATTTCCTCCGCATTATGGATACAGTGTAAAAGTAAAATCACAGCACATTTGCCAGGCTATCCCTGCCCTGCTCAGGGGCTTTGGTTAAGCAGTGGTTACAAATGAATGGTGCATAATATATAGCATATGATGCACATCACGTGAAAGTTTAGTTTTCAGCCACCCCTCAAAGATATATTGACCCCAAGCACGAAATATGACATACCATGATATATTTTTCAACCTATTTCCAAGTACATTCCCACCCCATCACTAGTTTTTCTTTCTGACCTCATCTGTCAAAGGGCTGATTGAGCATTATTTTTATTGGATGAGTCTATTTTCACTTAAATCACGCCTACCGGTGAGCCCTGTGATCTTTTTCTCTTATCAATTATAGTTGCCCGGAATTACGATGCATATTATGCATTGCCTGGTGTCAACAAATCAGTATTTGGAATAAACAGATAGAAAGCTCAATTAATTTAATAAGACAAAGTGGAAAATTGTTAAAATCTGATGATCAGAGGGATAAAAAACTTTCAAGGAGCAGGGAATACAGAAAATCAAGATTTTGAATTCAGGAACAAGGGAACACATCGATTAATTTTATAGGAACAAGCGGATGGGTACCCACTGGGAAGACCTCAATATTTTCTTGTATGCCAAAATTCAATGAGCCCAAACTATGGCTATAATTTGCATTTTGTGGAACTATTTTGATATGATAAGAAACCCTTCTTCTAACACGTTACTTCGTCTTACAAAACTGTATAATTGTCCGTCGATTGTCAACTAAAGGCAGTGATCCATACAAAGGTGCGTTTAGGGTAAATTAAAAAATGCAGATGCTCAAATGAGAACAAATTCCATCACATCACAGCCCATATGTCAATACCTTTTCTAACGAAAAAATATCACCAATTAGGCGGTGTATAGATGTATTAAATTCTGATATTTATTCTGCGCTTAGTCTGCACATATAAAAATAAACGCAAAAAAACAATGTTCACTGAATTTCTGTACTCACTATATAAATATATTTTTCTTAACTTTTGAAACTTCAAAGCTAGTTATTCTGCTTTTATTTAAGAAACATCAGTTACTGTATAGGACATTGCATTACATATATATATATATATAAACTTCAAAGTAATTAGTTATTATTTGATTACATTTCTAAAGAAATTGTAATTGTAATCATTACATTTCTACAGGTTCTGTAATTGTAATGTAATTGTAATGATTGATCAGTGAAAGTAGCTGTGATGAATATGAATAGTTTCCAATGTATTTGGCACCAGGTCTGATTCACACAAGTAATATGGATATGTTTTTTACTGTAAATTCAGATTTTTTGCGAGAATTTTATTTTCGCTAAAAGACATATTTGCCACCTTAAGAAATGCCGACTTGGACATGGTTTACCTACATCAATAAACGACAGAATGGTGTAGCGATTTCGCGAGTGTTTTATGTTCATGAAACTTTGCACTTCGCGAATGCGAAGTTTCGTGAAAATAAAACACTTGCGAAATTTTTTTCCAAAGGAATTAAGGCATGAAATCTTCTTAAAAGTCATTTGTGAAAAAGTAAAATTTTCATTCTGTGATTTTTGCACAGGGGAGATAAATATGGCTTAACATAACTACCATATCGGTTGAAGGGCTAAAAAAGGTAAGATATTTTTTATCAATTCCTCAACTGTGTTTTACCATCAAAGAATGTAAAATTGATTTGTTTAACAATATATTATTTAATCTGTTAGTTTAGTATGCCTGAGCACTATCTAAGCATGCAAAATGCAGACATCCCAATGGTGGAGAACATACTTTCATACGGTAAACATTGAACAATCCCCATTTGACCATCTTGGGGAACATACTTTTTATATTAAAACATCAAGAGTTGCCATTTGTCTATTTACAATTGGAGTTATCAACTGTATTTTGCAAGCTTAAAAAGTTGGCAAGCATCCTGATCAGATTGATCGAATCAGATATGGTTAGTTTAATCTAATTTACATTCTCTAATGGTAAGAGACAATTGCGGAATAATTAAACTTACTTGCTTCTAAGCTGTTCAATTGATAGTATCAAAATGCAATTTTTAGAGTAGTTATATTTAACCGCTTTTATATCCCCTTTGCCCTCGGTTTGAAAATCATAAACTATGTTTTGAATAGTTTAGATGTATGTCCATTCATACAAAATGTAGTCACTAAAATTATTACAAAAATCACAGTTTGAAAATTTGACTTTTTCACAAATGTCTTTTAGGGAGATTTCACGCCTTAACACAACAACTCCTTTACCATTATTGCAGCAAGGGATTCGGAAACAAAATAAATTACACACTATGGAAGTTAAAAATAACATCTTTTATTAAATTGTTTTCAAAAAAAATAGCATTGTATTACTTTGTAATTAATTACAGTTGATCATATTTACAGGCATAACATATTTGACTAGAAACAAATTAGCATTAACCCTTTGTAAACTGGATACCCCTAAATGGTAATTAGGCAAACAGTAAAATTCCAGCTGAAATGCAGCATAATTCTGCATTTCATCAGGGTCTTCACTCTTTGTTTAGATTAAACAACCTTCATGGACATAACTACAATTCTGCCCTCATCAAAGTGCATAATTGGGGGTCCAATAATTTTTATATCAATATGTATGGGAAATCCATCAAAATGCAAAGGGTCAGAAGCAAACCATTTTAGATGATCATAACAAAATTAACAGCATGTATACACAGCTGCACCACTAAACTTATTTTTGGTGTCAGAACATCAGCATACCATCACTTCTGATAACTAATCATACCTGTCATGCGGGGATCCAGAAAATTCTGTCAGAGGGGTCAAACTTTGACTACGTTTTTTTTTTTATGAGGAGAGAGAGGATCAAAATACCACTAAAACGGGCCATCATACGGCCCCCAGCAAATTGCCATCAAAATGGCGTTTCCCTGGCGTGCCGATGATGGCCCGAAATTGAATGCTCGCTTGGGCGCTATGTTAATTTAATGTTAATGCTAATGCTATGTTAATGGTCACCTGCTGGGAAAGGGCTGACCTCTTGGCTCTCGTTTGTGGTGTCTTCTGTGAGTTTGTCACTTTCCCATTGGTATCCTGGGTCAGGTGTGGTACTTGATTGTATCGATTCCTGATCTTTGCAACCTTATTACTTTGTATGGGATCTGTACCAGTACTGCTAGGAAACCCTATATTTCTGTGTGTGTTTTTTTTTCAGGGAGGGGGGTCCGGACCCCCTGTCTCCACGCTGGGTCCACACATGCCCCTTAGCACACTATCGTCTAACATTATATTGTCACATTTTCACAGAAGGTACACTCTGTTCCACACATGCCACACAGCGAGGAATCCCGAATAGCTTCTGGTATGTAAAACGTGGTCACTTGTTTAGCTGAAATAGATCCAGATAAGGATATTTAATGAGCATAAAATTGTAATTTTTTTCTTATCCATCAATTTAATCATGTGTTTTGGGTGCTCAAAAGAACCGCCTCATTGAGTACCCACATCATATGTTTTGGATGAGAAATGAAGAAAATCATATTCTGATACACACTTTTATCTGGAGGCCTGGATATCTTATAAGAAACAAATATTAATTCACAAGTCTTATATTCTATAATCCATGTAAGCATAACATCCTTTTCGTTAGACAAGTCAAACATTGTTACACTAATCAGGTGCTGCAGAATGCAACGTCTGATCAGGGTCTTCACTGTTTTCTTATGTAATGTTCTATAACGCTTTCCATAAAGATAGAAAAACACTCCTATAACTTGAATTAGATTTGTCCAATTGATAAAAATTGTTAGCAATTGCCCTTGGGGTAAGATTTGGCCAATATATTGCATTAAAGCCTCCATCCTCCAGTTGCCTAGGGTGTTGAATTTTCTAAGGCAGTGGTTCTGTTGTCGTTAATCAGTGTTTATTATTGCTTCCATTGTGTATGGGGGTTTTGTATTTGGTCTTGGTTTTGTGATGTAGTTCGCTGTGTCCTTTCTAGTTTATCACACCTCTTGCTGAGGAAAATAGGTGTGGTTGCTTTATCATAATTGTGTTGTGGCTGTCTGTGTTCTGTATCTCTTCCTCATGGTCAAAGGGTAGGGTCTGCAGTCTGTAAATGTGGCATTTCTTGGTCGAATTCACTTATATCTTCATAGTAAAACATAGAATTGAATATGAATGTTTTTGTGCTTCAAATAAAACCATCTTAAATGTATTTTCTAGCTGATTTTGTAACATATGGGCCGTGACGCGAGAAAACCTGTCTTCAGGGTTTTAAAACTAACAGAGGGTCACTGATGACACCTAAATGGCAGAAACTAGCTAGTCTGGCCCAGGAATATGCACATTCTAGTTTCAGTTCTTTGGTGCAGTCTTAGCTTCCAATGGATACCCTTTTAAGAACATATTTGACTTCACTACAGCTGGTGACTGGAACTTTGTGGCGGCGTTAGAACGTCTCCCTGCCCTTCATTATAGTGTAGATTTAATTTTCTTGTCCTTTGGGATCATGGGTTTCATTGTGAAACTTTGAAACTATTAGAGGGTCACTGAGGACGCCTAAATGGCAGAAACTAGCTAGTCTGGCCCAGGAAATATTCAGTTCTTTGGTGCAGTCTTTGCTTCCAAGGGATTCCCTTTTAAGAACATATTTCCAACAAAGCTAGACTCAACCCAGCCTTCTAAGCTACAGAGACCAACACTAGAAAATTGAAATTTTGCTTTTAACAAGTTTAGATATGACACTTTCCAATAAATGAATAACAAAGGCGCTGATCAGACTGCGCCTGCCTTTCTCTGTTGCAATATTGGCTCATTATTAGGTAGTTAATGATGTTTCTGCATGTTATTAAAAAAATTGGAAAGTATGAAGTAGCAGAGGACACAGGAAGTCATGAATAGCCGTATTATATGCACTGAACACAAAACAAAATTATTAATTTACTTGCACATTTGGTAGGGTGTGCTTTGATGCAGATTTATTTAAAATATAGTTTTGATGTTTTGGTCATTACTTGTCCTTCATTAATATTGAGTTCTGACAGAAAACAGAGTACCACTTAATTTAGCAATATGGGAAGGTGAAATTGCTGTACTGTCGTGCCAACCAAGAGTTACGGTGACGAAATTTTCTGCTTGCAATGGTTAAGTAAAACATTCACTTGTACACTCCACTTGAACTAATGTGAATCGATAAATCACTTGTGTATTAATCCTATCCTGCGGATAGGATTAATACACAAGTGATCTATCTATTCTAAGTCACTGATACCTTTGTAAACAAAACATGACGTCACTGTCACTCTTTGCTGGCAGGACAGTACTTATCATCAATTCTCATTACCGGGCTCAATACAAAAAACAAGTCTTCTGTTTTCAAATTTTGTAAGTTCTACCTATTTTTGCATTTTTTTTTCAGATTGTCGAGATTACTTACTTGGTTCATAATAGTCGTACACGCGTACAGGAACGGGCTGTAAACCTGCCACAAGTCCTATTCTGTGCATCGTTACAGTAACACATGTATCAGATCTTCCTATCTGCAATGTGAAATGTTTCAATAAGATTTATTAATATATGTGTATACCTTCATGCATATAGGTCAGGCTATCCTTGATCTCCACAGCTGTATCATAAGATCCCTAATATTCACCTACTGAAAGTTTGACATGCACATACTGTAAACATCAACTAAATCTTACATGTACACTACATCCAACATGCACAGATCCAGAAAGTTTTGTCAAAGGGGGTCCAATTTTGACAATGTTCTTGTTTGTTTGTTTTTTAGTTGAGGGGAGAGAGGATCCAAATACCACTATAAGTGGGACATCATCGGTCAACCAGCCAAACACCATTTAAATGGCGTTACCCGGACGTGCTGATGATGGCTCAACATTGAATTTGGCTTGGTAGCTTTCTACTTTTACAGGATATCCAGACCAGTATTGCTTCAAAAAACGCTATATTTTTGTGATTTTTAGGGGGTCCAGACCCTCTGTCCCCCTCCCTCTCAATTCCTCCTCCCCCCTGGATCCGGGCAAGCCCAATTTTGAGATAAACAACGTAAATACAACGCTTCTCACAGAAACGCAAATAAATTATTCCAAAGAAGGGGAAAGACTGAAGACAAATTCTAATGACATTGTTTTTGTAACGCAACATCTTATTGGATAATGCTAGACATTTGCGTCCGTATACCTGAAACTGTCCAATATAGTTTAACGTCATAGATTTAGTCACATTTTAGCAGCCACAGTAAAGGTAATATTGAAAGGATTCAAACCATAAACTGCGTTTCCTGCCAAATTTGTGATTTTTCTACAACAGAAACGTGCCGTGATATGATCTACACCTACATCATATGGGCCTTGATGCGAGAAAACCTGTCTTCGGGGGTTTGCGAACAACACAGGCGCAGACCAACCTGCGCATCCGCGCAGACTGATCAGCGCCTTTGTTATTCATTTATCGAAAAGTACCATATCTAGACTTGCTACGAGCGAAATTCCAATTT